>CM068980.1:29196183-30396183 GCA_035357415.1 Ophraella communa
AAGTATTTAACCTAAGATCTATTTTTAAAATATCAAATGGTCCTGTTGATTGGTATGTTTATTGCAAATCGCGAAACCATTATAAAAAAGCCCTAAGGGCGGCTAAGAGAAGTGCTTATGAATATCAAATATCAACTGCCGAAAACAAATCTAGAACGGTTTGGAATATTGTCAATCATGAACGATCTACAAAAAAATATATAAACTGTTCCTCTTCTCTTTCACCTGATCAATTTAATAAGTTTTTCGTTTCCATACATGAAACAATATCGGCAACGATTATTAATCCAGATCTAGATTTCAGAGCCTACTTAAATCGTGTCCCTAGGTCACCATACTCTTTTTTTATGGCTCCAGTGATCGAATCAGATGTTAATGAGGCAATATTAGCACTTAAATCTAAACCGGGTCTTGATTATCATGAACTAAACATTTCAATGTTTAAAGCTGCACGTGGCTCCTTATTGCAACCATTAACAAGTTTATTTAACAGTTGCATTTTTGAAGGTATTTGGCCTGACCAGTTAAAAATAGCCAAGGTTATACCGATCTATAAAAAGGGTGACATTGATATGCCTGATAATTACAGACCAATATCAGTTTTACCCACTATCTCAAAAGTTTTTGAATATATCGTTAAGATTAGACTAATAAACTATATATCCTTTAGGTTTATATTGTCTCTATCTCAATTTGGGTTTCAAACAGATAAATCCACTACAACTGCCCTTCTATGTGTAATGGATTGCATAGTTGCCGGTATGGATGCGGGATACTCCATGAATGCTACTATGTGTGACCTTACAAAGGCTTTCGATTGCGTAAACATTGAAATATTACTTGAAAAGATGGAATTTTATGGTTTTCGCAAACAATGAATTAAACCTCTTCCGTTCTTATCTCTCAAATAGGACTAAATATGTCAGTTGCAATAATATTATTTCTAGTTTATTAAATGTACAAAATGGGGTCCCACAAGGTTCATTCCTGGGTCCCATTTTATTTCTGTTGTACATTAATGATCTACCCTACAATTTGCATGAAATAAGTTCTGTAGTGTTATTTGCGGATGATACTACACCATTAACTAAAAGTAATTTATTCTCAGAGGGGGAAGACCTAAGGGCTGCTAAAAGTTGGTTTTTGGCAAACAAATTAAAATTAAATGTTAGTAAAACCCAGCAAATATGTTTTGCATCTGACAGATTTGCTGAAAAATCTAATCCTGTAAAATTACTTGGTGTCACCTTGGACACTAGATTAAGTTGGTCTAGCCACATTTTTGATCTGTGCTCAAAGCTATCTTCACAAATTTTTGTATTGAGACAATTACGTCCTATTATAAGCTCTAATGAAGTTATGATTTCAGTTTATTATGCGCTTATTTGACATACGGCATAATACTTTGGGGTAATGCTAGCTTGGTTGACAAACTATTTATTTTACAAAAAACTGCAATTCGCATTATTGATGGAGCTCAGCATCGGACCAGTTGTAGGCATTTATTTAAGAAATTTAAAATTTTAACCCTTCCGTGTTTATATATTCTTACCACTATAGTATTTGTACACAAAAATTTGTCAAACTTTCGGAGGCACTTGGATTTTCATAATTATCAAACAAGGCAAGCAGAAAGTTTAGTTATTCCATATTCTAGAATTGGCATATCCCAAAAAAACAAAGTGGAGTTAAGGCTATATAATAAAATGGACTATCTGTTTAAAGATAAGAATATAAAAGGAATGAATTTAAATTCTATTAAAAAGTTGGTTAAAAATTTTCTTATGGAACATTGCTTCTATGGTGTTGATGAATTTTTGTGTTTCGTTTGAACCGGTTATTTCTTTTAATGTGTAAATTAATTTTGTTGTAAAATGTTAAATATCTATGTGTTTATTATTAATATTTTATTTATCTCATTAATGTTTATTTGTACTACTGTTTCTTGTATTAACTTTTTCAATTAAAATTATTGTAAAATGTATATATTATATATCACACATTTTTATTCAAATTAAATTAGGGCTTTAAATGTACTTATTGTATGTAATATTGCCAAATAAATGCTATGCTATGCTATGCTATTATTATTATTATTATTATTATTATTATTATTATTATTATTATTATTATTATTATTATTATTATTATTATTATTATTATTATTATTATTATTATTATTATTATTATTATTATTATTATTATTATTATTATTATTATTATTATTATTATTATTATTATTATTATTATTATTATTATTATTATTATTATTATTATTATTATTATTATTATTATTATTATTATTATTATTATTATTATTATTATTATTATTATTATTATTATTATTATTATTATTATTATTATTATTTCAGCATCGATTACTAAGATTATTAGCTGCGTCTATATATTTATATGCGATTGATTATATTAATATATTTCACATAAGATAGCCTTTTGGTAATGTTTTCTTTACTATCACAAATTTTCCTAAAAAATTCAAAACTATGACATGTAAAGATAGGTACCTATGTTTCAAAAAAATCTACATTTACAATGTAAGCACTTTGCCCTGGGAGAACCTAAGAAGATATGAATGAGTGAGGTAATTGTGGCCTATTCTTAGTCAGCAAATTAATACTTGTTCTAGTCTGAATAAATTTCTTATTTTTCCATACTTGGTTTTATAGACCTAATAAAAAGACTTATGCAATTACTCAGCATTACCGATAATATTTACTTATCCCGAGCGTAAACACAAATAGGATTCAGATAAAAAATTACTTGTTTAAGAATTTCAGAACACTGTGATATATATTTAAAATTGCTGCTTGTTGCAAGTCAATAAAAGTGTTTTTATAAAGACTGAGTTTTTTAAACCTGTCTTCAAAACTTTTGTTGATGAGTCCAGTTGATACGATGATTGGTACCACCTCCACTTTTTCTGCATGCCACATTTGTCTGTACAATGAGTTTTACCTCCGAATTGTATATAATGAATATTGCGTTTATGCAAACATTTACATCCCCACTGTATGTGCATTGTATACATATACATTAAACATTCGTGTACCTTATCTAAGAAAATTATAAATCAACTTGAATAAGAGGTAACGGATAATGTGACTTTATGACATTTAAATAACTCTATTAAGAAGTCTACAGAGAAACGATTCTCTTGTCCTTTGTGTTGACAAACCTTTGCTGTAGTTTATCCTTCTTATAATGATAATATTTACTGATTCCAATATGTAACGGGATAAACATTATTTTTTCTTTCTCATTATTTGTGGTAATTTGTCAGTGCTTAATTGTTTGGGTGGAAAATAAAGATAAATCTAATAAGTTTTATTTTAAAGTTATGAGTTGCAATTGAACTCTACATATTACCTTAGTAATTTCTTACTATTAAGTATATCAGATTTGAAAAAGTGTTTTTCTACAATTATAATATTTAATACAATTACTATATTGTGTTCATAAACTGCAAAGCACTGCTGTATTGCTATTCTATTAACCTGATCAAATTCACAGATCATTTAACATCGGATAAAAAGTTTGTCTTATTAGTTAAAATTTTTTTATCATATATTTATTTATATATTTTAGATAACATTCTCTCTAATAGTTGGTAAACCCTTTGTACAAAAAAAGATTCCGCAAACGTAGCCTTTTTCTGTAAACTTTATTATTGAGACCAAATTTTACCAGTCTTCGCCTTCATTTTTATAGTAAATGTTCAACAAATTACCTAAAATAATACATATTTTAAAACAATAGATCTAAAAGAGCTCAATTTTATATTATTTATTTGCTATTTAACTTTGAATTATTTACAGCCCTTTAACAAGTTGCAATTAAATTTAAAATTTATATATTTGTATTATCATAAAAACCATAAAACCATAGCCAAAATAGCAATACCAAAAATTATAAAGTTTATAAAACATTTTTATTATTTGTTTACTAACTTAAATATTTTTTTAGTTTCGTGAAATATTTTATATTTACAGAAAGTAGCAGAATAATGAAGCAATGAACCACATTTTTAAGAAAAAATAATTAACATTTTTTACTTTAAAAAAATTAAATTTAAATTAAATTAAAAAAATTTTTATACTTTTAGGTGTTCATATTAAAATAAATAAAACAAATACTATAATTTCACATACTGCATTAACTAAAAAAATATTTAAATAAAAATACATAACGCAGTTTTTACAAAATATTAAAATTTTAGATGAAATTTAAAACTATGGATAATAAATCGTTCAAATAAAGTTCTTAAAACCATAATAGTCTAATTATATTTAATTGAATAAATTTAGTTCAGATGTCTTTAAGTTTGTGAAGAAGAAAAAGTACTAGCCGAAAACCAGTGAAGAATTACAGCAACAATCTGTGGCACCGTCCATCTTGCTAGGCTTACACATCCTGAAACAAAAACAATCATATTTTACAATATATTTGGACAAATATTAACCAGACTATATAGACCAGACTTAATGGTTAGTTGGTAAATTCTGCTCCAATGAAAGCAAATAAGAAAATCAGACACTAAAATTTACGCAAGGAAGAACGGACAAGAATACTCGTCTCTTATTTGCAGGTCTGAGAAACAAGCATCGTCCGAAGACTTTACCACTGACAGCCATCAGTGACAGAATTTATGAAGCATACCCTTTATTATTTCTGAATAATTTTAATGGTGATATATTTTGAAATAATTAAGGATATATATTTTTAAAATATTTAAAACTGATAGAGTATTAGAAAATATTGATGAACAGATGAATATTTAGAAATAAACAATGCTATTGTCAATGGGAATATTCCATACTTTGACGGTAATAACAAATAAACAGATTTATTCCAAGCTTTGAAAATTAAAAAAAAAATGTAGAGATAAAACGAACTCAAATGAACCAATAAATATTTGATACAATTTTAAGTAAATTAATTAAGTAATTAATTAAGAGCAGTAGATTTAATTGTCTTAGAATGGGAAGCAGAGATGATACAATAATCATTGAGGATTCGCAGGAAATAAAATAAAAATAGCAAGTAATGATATTTTATATCGTTCAACATAAACTAGTGAAATCTCTTAAATAAATTTCAAAAACGTTTCAGATCGTATATCAGTAAACCATTCGTAATTACGATAAAATGGAATAGTTATTATGTTTTATAGTGCAATAGTATTTGTAATAGGACACACCTGGTTTATGTAACTGTAAGTCAAAAATTATTGAATTTTTATCATTGTAGTGTATTTTCAGTGTACTTTTTATGAAAAAAAAACTTTTTATACATTTTGTGTTGTTTCAATAATATATATACATATATATATATATATATATATATATATATATATATATATATATATATATATATATATATATATATGTATATATATATATATATATATATATATATATATATAAATATATTATACCAGAATTATTGGGGTAAACGGCAATGTTTTCAAGAAAAATCTTTTACTTTCGAAATATATTTATTTTTATGGAATAAGCGCGAGTATATACAAAATTGGTGTTAAAAAATATAACATAAAAAACTATTTTAACTTTAATTTGGAATTTAAAAAATACTTTTTAAGTCAAATTATTTATAAAACAAAATAACGTCATAAAATGAAGAAACAACTTAATTGCTTAAGATAAAATGTAATAAAAGAGTAGAAAATAATAGGTTATAATTTTTATAATGTGAATTTTGATCAAAATATTTAATTGTTCTATGATAAAAAATAAGGATATCTTATTTTTTTTATAATTTTGAATTAAGCTTCTAAAATGTCATTTAAAAATCAAAAAATAAAAATGTCAAATAGGTGTCATGAATTTTAGGTATTATTTAGATCTTTATTTTTATGTTTATCCAAAGATAGCAGATAATAATAAATGTCACTTAAGTTTTTATGGTCACTTTTTTTTAATAATATTATTTTCTTGTGAAATAGATGCCATTTCCGAAAAAAGTCGTTTTTTTTGTTAAATTAACAGATCTAAATATTACCTAAAATTCATGACATCTATTTGACATTTTTATTTTTTGATTTTTAAATACTTTTATACTATTAAAATACTTTGTAGATAATATTTTTGTTGAATAATTTGATTTACTTAATTTTCGTTTAATAATGAGTTTATGGTGCCAATTAATTACCAATCCACGTAGTCAGCACGAATCAGAGAGAAACAAGAGAGCGAAAATTAAATTTCCTGGCCTTTTTATACTTTTTTCTCAATTATGACATATAATTAGGAATTTAATTGTGTTGTATATTGTTGATATTTTTATTATGCGCCGCCTCTGAATATTATTTTGTATTTGTTTAAAAAAATATAAAAAACTATAAACATCGTTAAGGAAGGGAATCAACACATACAACACGAGTCGGTTTTGAGCATTATTCAATAAACTAGTATTTAAAAACAAATAGAACTTTTATTTATTTACAAATACAGAACAAATTGGCGAAGAGGATTAAAACAAATATAAAAGTAAAAAAAGTTTTTCCAGTGTTCGACGTAATGGAAACAAACATGAACCAAATGAATATAGATAAATTTAATAATAAAATTTCCGATTTTGTGGTGTTTAAAGAAACAATTATTTATTGCAAATGAAATTGACGATGTTGATCGACAAAAAGCAATTGTGTTGAGTTCTTTAAGCGAAGACACCTACATTTTACTTAGAAATTTGTGTACCCCAGATTCTAAATCGTATGATCAATTAATAAAAATACTGAGTGACTTTTTTGCACCGATAAAATCAGTTTTTGCCGAACGATTGAAATTTTATACGGCTAAAAAATTCGGCCATGAAAGTGTTGCAGAGTGGTCAGCTCGAGTGAAAAGTTTAGCGGCAAGCTGCAATTTCGGTACGGAGTTAGAATCAGTTTTGATCAACATATTTACAATCGGCTTAGGGTAAAACAGCATAAGAGATTGTTGTTTGCCGGTATAACATTATCAAAAATTATAAAAGTGGCCCAAATCAAAGAAGCCTCTTCTCAAGAAAGTTCGAATAGATTTCCTTCTGGAGTCAGTATTAAAAGTGAGCCGGTAAATTATGTTACAAATAAAAGTTCCCGAAAAACATCAAATTATGGATTTTCCACGGAGGCTAGTTCATCGAAATTACGTAACATAGCACAGCACTCATTTCAAGAAAATTCTTCAAACGAAACGTCTTGGCAGTCAGTGAAGTGTACGGTGGGTGGTCGAAACAATCACAAATCTAACGAGTGTTCGTTTAAAAATTGTGTGTACCACAAGTGTAACGTCGAAGATCATCTTGCGTCAGTATGTAGGAATAGGTCTAGACCCTCAAGAAATTCTCACTTCTTAGAAGAGGAAGAGGGGAAAGAAGATTTTATTTTTAAATTAGACACTATATATGGTACGATGATCAAGGTAATGTAAAACCTATCTACATAAAATTGATGGTAGAAAACATTCATTTAAGTTGCGAAGCGGATTCAGGATTTGCGCATACCGCAATTTTCGAAAAATTTTATTTATTATATTTTAAAAATAAGAAATTGTGTAAAAATGACTTAAATTTAAAAGATTATATCGGAATTTCTATTGAACCATTAGGGTATGTTAATTTAAGGGTTGTATATGGGCAAAAGAATTTTGTTTTGAAGGTTTATATCATAAAAAACGGAGGACTACCTTTAATTGGTAGAATCGGTTTAAATTTATTAAATTTAGGTATATGTAAAATTAGATATATAGATAATAAAACTACTGAAAATATTCCTAAACCCATACCCGAATTAATGAATCAATTTAGCGATCTGTTTAACAATTCTCAAGGCACTTTTAATAAACATGAAATTAATTTGAGGTTAAAACACAGAGCGGAACCGAAATTTTTTAAAGCACGTCCTGTTCCTTTTGCATTAAAACCTAAAATAGAAGCAGAATTAGAGACTCGTAAACAACGGTGTTTAAGTCCCGGTAGAATGTTCTGATTGGGTGACACCTATTGTGCCTATTATTAAGCCAAATGGTAGTTTGAGTATTTGCGGTGATTTTAAAGTTACAATAAACCCATATCTCGTTGTTCAACAATATCCAATTCCGCGAGTAGAATATTTATTTTCCTAGCTACACGGGGGAAAGAAATTCTCCAAAATAGATCTTTCAGAAGCTTATCAACAAGTGTTTTTAACTGAAGAATCTAGAAAATTGGTCACAATATCAACACATAGAGGTTTATTTTCCTATACCAGACTTCCGTACGGCATTACAAGCGCACCCAGTATTTTCCAACAAATTATGGAAAAAATGTTCATAAATATACCGGGTATAGTATGTTGCCTGGACGACATTCTTATTACGGGAAAGAACGACGAAGAACATTTGATTAATCTTAAAACAGTGTTATCACATTTATATAATGCGGGATTAAAAGTAAGAAAAGAAAAGTATGCTTGTATACAAAATAGTTTTAGGTACCTCGGTCATATAATAGATAAATATGGGTTAAGAACTACAGATGAAAGGGTAGAAGCTATAAAAAATGCGCCGATACCAAAAACCGTTACAGAGTTAAAATCATTTTTGGGTATGGTCAATTTTTATGGCAAATTTATCCCCAACGCATCCGATTTACTAAGACCTCTATACAATTTATTGAAAAAAGATGTGCAATGGCCTTGGAATGATAAATGTAACACTAGTTTTAATAAAGTGAAAAACATTTTAATTTCTCCCAAAGTCATATTTTTAATGATTGTTCCGAAAAACCAATTGCATTCGCATCGCGTCTTTTAAATGCGTCAGAGATTAAATATAGTCAAATCGAAAAGGAAGCACTAGCAATAATTTTTGGAGTTCAAAAATTTTTTCAGTGTTTATATGGAACAAAATTTCTTTTGTATACGGATCATAAGCCTTTATTGACTATATTCAATCCTAAAAAGGGTATTCCGATTTTTGCTGCAAACAGATTGCAAAGATGGGCACACATCCTATCTGCTTTTGATTATGACATACATTGTGTCAAATCAGCAGAAAATTATGCCGATTTTTTATCTCGACGTCCTGATAAGTCCGAAAACAGTTTTTCGAAAACTAATATGTCATATTTACAATATAATACAAATACCGATAACCATTCCTATGTAAGTTATATTTTGGATTCAAATATTCCTTTAAGCTTCACAGAAATCAAAAAGGCAACCGAAAGGGATCCTATTTTAAGTAAAATCCTTTTTTATATAAATAACGGTTGGCCTTCTAAATGTTCAAATAAAGAATTTCAATTTTTTTTAATAAAAGAAATGAATTGTCAATTGAAAAAAAATTGTATACTTTGGGGTTATAGATTAGTCATACGCATTATTTTTAGGGACTTTATTTTAAAGGAAATTCATGAAGCCCATATGGGCATAGTTAAAATGAAAGCTTTAGCTCGTTCCTATTTTTGGTGGCCTGGAATCGACAATGATGTCGTAACAATAGCCAATAAAGGTAAAGTTTGTGCCAAATTCTCAGATTCACCATCTAAAGTACCGCTAGCAATTTGGAAATGGCCACCTGAAGTATGGACGAGATTTCACGCAGATTTTTTTGGACCTTGTTGCGGCACCAATTTTTTAGTTATTGAAGACGCTACTTCTAAATGGTTGGAATGTTTTGAAGTTAAAAATACAACCAGTGATGCTACTATTAAAATTTTTAGGGAATTATTTGCAAGATACGGGTTACCCAGAATAATATGTACTGATAACGCTACCACGTTTACCTCAGATGAATT
This sequence comes from Ophraella communa, assembly GCA_035357415.1. NCBI lineage: Eukaryota > Metazoa > Arthropoda > Insecta > Coleoptera > Chrysomelidae > Ophraella > Ophraella communa. Next base: position 29,205,985 of record CM068980.1, read on the forward strand.
TCAAAGGCTTTTACAAAAAAGTGGTGTACAGCACAAAACTGGTGCATCGTATCACCCAGAAACTAACGGTCAGGCAGAAAGTGCTGTAAAAATCTTAATAAAGGCAATATTGAAGGGTTTTGATGAGGGTATTACAAAAGATTTAAACTTAATTTTGAACCGATTTTTATTTCAGTATCGTTATACTTCTCATACCACAACAGAAGAAAAACCTTCAAAATTGCTTATAGGGCGAAGTTTAACTTCAAAATTCGATCTGTTGCTCCCATCTGTAAAAAATACTGTCACAAAAAATCAAGAAAACCAGAAAAAAAATTATGAAGGTAAATTCAAAGAACAATATAATGATAATGATAATGTTTGAGTCAAATATTATAGAACTGACTCAGACAAATGGTGTGAAGGAATAATTAAAAAAGTTTTGGGAAAAAAAACTTTTTTAGTTACTATTTGTAAAGGCGGAATGGTATGGAAAAGACATTCAAATCAATTAAAAAAAAGAACTAATAATGTTATTGAACAAACCATTCACGAACCTAATAGTGAAACTTGTTCATAGTCGCAAACGTCGATAGTGAAGTCATAAACGAACAGATTTGCAAAATTTAACCTGAATTTACGAAAAATGATAAAATCTTTTTACATGTTTGATTATTTCTTTGATAATATAAAGAAAATCTGTATTCTTACATTCATTAAAAAAGCTTTTTAAATTTTTTTTTCCTTATAAAATTAATGTTTGAAATGTTCTCCTTTTGGGAGTGTGAATTTACTCTGACCAGCAAAATTAACGCACCACTAAGATATTTTAATAAATAATTTTTATTTAATAAAGATTGCTCCAAATTGTGTTGTTTTAATAAATTTTATTCTATTTTAAACCTTTTACAAAAATGTATAATGAAAAACTCCAAAAGAAAATAAGAAATAAACAAATAAAAAAATCCACGATAAGTAATAATTAATACCGGGTATTTCCGCCTTCATTTTGGATAACAGCTGCACAGCGATCATTCATGCTTACAATATAAGGCCTTATGTCATCGTGATCCAAGGCATTCCATATTTGAACCAGAACCCTTGCAAGTTGATCTAGAGTAGCGGGAGGGTTTGGAAGTTGCTCCAAATGTCTTAAAAGCAAGTCCTAAACATTCTCAATTGGATTAAGATCCGGACTGTTTGCAGGCCACTCCATAGTTGCTATTCCAACCTCATTAAAATAATATTTCACAATTCTGGCAACGTGCGGTCGGGCGTTATCCTGCTAAAACAAAAATTGTTCACCAATATAGGGAGCAAATGGTACCCAAAACATGACTGAGCCTCCTCCATAAGCATGGGTCGATTGGAAGTTACATTGAGCATATCTTTCATTTGGTCTTCGATATACCCTAACACGTCTATCTGAATTGTATAGACAATACCTTGTCTCATCTGACCAAAGAACTCTTTCCCAATCCTCATCAAACCATTCAATATGCTTTCTGGCAAAATACAATCTCGCTCTACGATGCGCAGGGGTTAAAGCAGGTCCTCGAGCAGGTATTCTTGGTCTTAGATCGCCTTCGGCAAGGCGTCGAAGCACGGTATCTGTTGAAATCCGGATCCTATCTGCTTCCTGTAGCTGTGCCTGCAGCAATCTTGCTGTTACGAACCGTTGTCTTAATGCAGAAAGTCTAATAAAACGGTCTTGGGCATCGGTTGTTATACGATTTCTGCCTTGACCAGGTCTTTTTGAGTGCTGACCCGTCTCACTATACCGTTGAAACATACGGGAAACCGATGTGTGCGATACCCCAAACTTCTGACCAATTCTACGAAAACTTCATCCTTCTTCGAGTAAAACTACTGCCTGGGCACATACCTTTACGGTTAAATTTCTTGATTCACGTTCCATAATAAACACTGTATCAGTACAAAAGCAAAGAATTATTGCAACTGAGAAAGTGTGAGAAATCAAATCAAACAACCTTTAGAATGTTATTTTAAGTTTTATCGCAGTTTCAAAAAAAAATTAAGATAAAATGAACAAACTTCGGAACAAAATACAGCTATATGTTTTTTAAGACGATATACCATAGGCGTTCAAAATATACTAAAGTATTTACGATGTGAGCTACATTTTTAAAAATAATCTAATAACATATCTGTTATTAAAGACCTGTCACCATGTAAGTGCCTTCACTTTATAACTAATATTTAAACATTTAACTACTTAAATTACAAAATTTTTTGTTAAACATATTAATTAAATTAATAGTTTTAATTATATTCTTTTTGTTTTAGATTCTAACTTTAATTTCCAGAGAAAGCTATATAAATTGTAACTTGTTACATGAATTTGTACTTACTATATGAATTGGGACTTATTTGATTGCTATTGAATAATACTACTAATACTAATACTAATACTAATACTAATACTAATACTAATACTAATACTAATACTAATACTAATACTAATACTAATACTAATACTAATACTAATACTAATACTAATACTAATACTAATACTAATACTAATACTAATACTAATACTAATACTAATACTAATACTAATACTAATACTAATACTAATACTAATACTAATACTAATACTAATACTAATACTAATACTAATACTAATACTAATACTAATACTAATACTAATACTAATACTAATACTAATACTAATACTAATACTAATACTAATACTAATACTAATACTAATACTAATACTAATACTAATACTAATACTAATACTATCCAAGATAAAGTTGTCAAATACATTCTCTATCTATTTGAATGTATTACATTTAAGATTATTATACCGAATACTTTAAATGAAATAAAGAAAAATAGCTGATATTTTGATGAAAATTATTCTGATATCCTTTTATATTTGTATATTGCTGAAAGCGGATGTCCTATCAAAATACTTCTTGCAACTACTTTTTGATCTATAATAATTTTAATATACTTGTTGAATTATTAGAATGTGTATTATTAAAGTTGCTCTAAAATTTTATTCTGAACTCTTGTACCTTGTCTTTATATATTATTGTATTACCTTTTCCTATTTGTTTTATACCTTCTTCAAATTTTATTGCCATTTCTCCTTTTAATATTTTTAAGTTTTCTTCTTGTACTTCTTCTTGTATTTTTAAATTCTCTCTTTCTTTATCAATATTTTCTTTAATCTCTTTTCCGTTTAGATTTGGGCATTTTAACAGACTATTTCCACCAACCGAAATAACACTTTGAGCTGACAACCACTTCTGATGTAGTCTTCATATTTAAATAAATAATAAAACTACTAGTATCACTAGAAAAATGTATTTCTATATCTATTAAATGAACATTCGACATCTAACAGAGTATTCAAGAATGTGATTCATATTAAATAATTCCAGTTTACCAAGTTACGTCTTATCTTTAACAAAAACTAAGCAAGTTAATCATCCAGTGGGGTCCAACAATAAATATACTATCCGATTCCTTTTATATATTCTTAAATCTAATACATGTTAATACTAATAATTTGACTGCATAAATAAGTACCAAAAATAAACATAAGTGGTGAATAAATAAATAAATGATGAAAGAAGACCATAAAGTGCTCTACTGAAACAAATTCGGTAACGGTTAAGAGGTTATTTAAAAATCCATCTCCGTTCTAACATGCTCAATACTTCTATAAGAAGCATTTAAATGGAAACCAAGTCGATAAAATTTTGGTTATATAAAGGAACTTTTATTTTTATTTGATTTATTATGAATTCAGCAAGTGCACATTTCTCTGGATAAAGTTTACTGTCACTGTTATGGGATGTTATTCTATTGGCAAGAGACCTTTTTGACTGACCACTGTATTTCTTATCACAATTATTACAAGGAACTTTATAAAATATGTTTGGTATATATGGTAAATTATAATTAGGTGTTTTATCTTGGATTTTACTAAAAAGCGGATGGATTGTAAGATGTTTGAAAATTCCAAAATGATTAGGTGTGACTGTTTTGATATAGGGTAGAGATACATACATTGGAATGGTATTATTTCAAGAGATGTTGTCATGATATTCTGTGTTCCTAGTCGTGTTATGAATTATGGCACTTGTATTGTCATAAGTGTTATATAAAATTTTTTTAAAAGATATGAGGGATAAAAGTTCTCAAGAAATAGTTTGTAAAGAATTTTTAAATTTTTTAGGTAAAAAATTGGATCTTAAATATTTAACACTATATTTTTCGTTTGTTTGATCAAATTTAGTTTAGTATTACCGTTGAATGAATTAATAGAAAGAAGCGCAACCTTATGGAACTATTTGTAGCCGAAAATCCTTCTAATAATGGGATGGCGTTGTTAATTGCCTATCTAAAATCCCTTGTGAGTTTTGTCAGTTGACGTCTAGATCTTGTTATTGTTACTTGGCGTTAGATTATTTGAAAATTTATTTTCTAATTCAACGGCACAAGTAAAAATATAGGTAAAGATGCAATGTTTTAAAATTAAACGACGGGCTTGGACAAAAACGAAAGGTAACTTGCTCTTTTTATTTATTACAAATCCCCATCCTGGGGATTTAGCGAACCTTCTATCCCTTAAAGTCCAAACAATGACAGCTCTTGAACTATAAGTAGTTGTTCCAATGAATGAAATTTCGTTAAACGAGATCTAAAACTCAATGAAACAACCAATTTTATGTTGATGGAAAAGCAGTGGCGTGGAGTGATATAAAAAAGACCTACGAACTGGACCGACAAAGTAATAGGGCAACACCAAAAATCACTCCTGTTCATATTAGTCCTAATAACTTTTAAAAAATGAGAGTTAAGTATGCTACACAAATATTTAGTCGCACTGTAGCATCGACACTTAAAACAGTGTCAATTATGAAAAGTTTTAACAGTGACACCATAACAGAAACTGCACATTTTGTTCAAGATATGAATGATACTTTTGATAACAGTAAAAATTTGGTAGATACAAATAAAATAAAAAGACCATTATCTATATACAGAGATGAGTAAGTACAGATATTAGAAAAAAAATAATGTTTTAACAAATTACTGTATTTTCTAAAGGTAGAGAAAAACCAAAAGTATCTATTGTATTGGTGGCATGATTTGGACCATAAACGCAATATTGTTTTTGTGGCAAGACATGCAAAAAAAATTACAAATTGCTCTCGACGTACAATTTATATCAGGATCCAATTGAAAATTTTTTCTCTGTTGTCAGACACCGAGGAGGATAAAATCCGTATCCTAATTGTGAACAATTTAAAGTCGCTATGCAAAATAACATGTTTATCAGATTACAAAATAAAAGAAGTGACTCAAATTGTGAATTAGATGAAGAGATACATTATCTTATGATTGATGCTCAACCAAAATATGTAGATTCAATTGATCATGCCAGAGATTGAAATGAAGATGACAGAGTAATAATGGAAGATGAGCTAGCAGAGAAGGTATTCGTTGACCAGGAAATTTATGATTCAACTTCAATAGAAATAAATCTCGAGACATGTAGTAACGCTTTAGATGCCGGTTACTTAAGTTTTAGGGTTCAGAAATGGTACAATTGACAAAAATGTTCAAGTATTATGATAAATTCGGATGAGTAATTTATTAATATTAAATTACAAATAATATACCACAAAGACTTTGGCAAAAAACAAATAAGCTATTTAAATAAATCTTATTAAAATTTAATTTAATTTAATTTAATTAAAAGTTTTGGTGAGAAATATAAATTTTGTAAGAACATTGAATTCAAATAAAACAAGAATGTTTCAATTTAATAAAAGACGATGTTTTTGTTTTTTTTGTAATGACAGTCACATAAATTGTTTGTTAAACTTATTTTCCAAAATGATAATAGTTCGGAAAAACATTAATTCTGTACAAGCAGAAAACCTTAAAAAGGAGAAAACTAAAATTAAGTCTAAAGAAAGTAGAAAAACAAAAATTTTTTCTTCTGTTTAAATAAAATATTAACTATAGTAAAATCACGATCGGTGCGGACACTAATAAATCAAAATTTTATGGGACTTCTTCAGCACAAATGGACCAAACAAAATAAATATGTAATTTTACCCTACCTGCTGTAATTAATAAGTGTGGTTTAAAATGTTAACCGTTAAATCTTGGGGCAAATTCTAAATTATAGGTACTAATTGTAATTTATGCAATAATATGTCGTTTATATGTTGTTAAAAAAAATAAAACCGAATTCACTAAAATAATATAGGCATTATATTCGTAATAAATATTTCAGTAATCCGAATATCTCTATATCTTAAAAATAATAATGCAAGTACCATCTGTAAGTACCCATCCTTGAAATGACTACTTCCGACAGTTTTATTACCCGTACCGATTCCGATTTTGCTATAATCTAAACTTTAGTAGTAATTTATTAAAATCTTTTTTTTCTTATTTAAACATACATAACCCCGCATCAACTACTAAGAGTTATTAGCAGGGGAGACATTTACAAAAATAGTGTGGCACATTTATAATAACAAATATTAAATTTTTGATTTTAAGTTTAAGTCTTTGAGATAAGATGATATTTTGTTTTCCGTTGAAGACAGAATTGATTTTAAGGTGCTTCCTAACTTGTGGCGTTTTCTTTGTTCGTCATTTCCTGGGCATGCGAGTAACAGATGCTTCACTGTCAATTGAATCTGACATGTTTGACATAAAGGTGCGGTTTCTTTTGTTAAGTGATGTTGATGTGTTATTCGTGTATGTCCAATTCTTAAACGGTTTACTATGAATTGTTCTCTTCTTTTATTTGGTAATGGGAGCTTGGTTTCAATTTCGGGCATTTTTTGTCTCAAGTTGGTCTCATTGTCTTTCCAGATCAATTGCCATTTTTGATATATGTATATTTTTATTGAGGATCTATGATCGGTGTGGGGAAATTTTGTGAGGATAGGTAAATTATCAGTGGAAGTTGATTTTACGGCTAAGGAGTCTACTTCTTCATTACCTTTTATTCCCATGTGTGATGGTACCCATAAAAAAGCGATGTTTTTATCTCGCAAGTTGAGATCTGTTAGGGTGCTTAATGAGTCGGAGATAATAGGAAAGTTGTTTTCTTTTGATGTTTTGCACATTTTAAGGGCATGGAGTATAGCATACGCCTCTCCAGTGTATATACTAGCATTTTGTGGTAGACGCAGAGCAAATTTTTTATCTTTATATACATAAGCTGCAGCATTTCCTGTAATTGTTTTGGATGCGTCAGTGTAAATAAAAGAGAACTTGAAATATTTCGATGGTAATTCATTAAAGGAATTTTGTATCTGTAAGGGGCTAGTCATCTGCTTTTGATAGAATGTTAGGGATGTTTCTATACCTGGTATTTGAATAGTCCATGGAGGGATGTTTAATTTTGTTTTTAGAGAATGCTTAAACTTATTTTAATTGTTAATTCTAATTTGTCGGTAAAGTATGATACTTTTAACAATCATTGTAAAATTTGATCATCAATTTTTTTTTTAAATTTCAGTTACTAAAAAATCCGTACTAAATTATAATTATTAAAAAATCGTTACGTTTACTCACTGCCAGATTTTACAGTGATTGTTAAAAATGTCACTATTTACACTAAATATTTTTAATTTCATTTTGGTTCTTTTTTTAAATTTCACGGTAAGGTTTCAAAAACAATTTAGTCATACTGGAAACTTATGATATACCCTGTATATCTGAATAAAACAAACTTGTTCTTTTTACCTGTAAACTTATCTAATGTAAATGTATAGTGAGGAATTTATTTTTTGTTGAAACAAATTAAAAATTTGCAACAGAATTCTTATAACTAACTATTGTTGGAAATTTATAACAATTAAACAAAACAAAAATAAAGAATTTCAAATATCAGTACAATTCATATTTTGTTTTTGTCCGCAAGCTTACAAAATAAACGCCACCAGTAGAAGATTTATCTGAATATTGTAAATGGGTATAATCTCAAACCGTATCAATGCCAATTACAATTTGACGTTGTTTCCTCATCAACACGATGCTAAAAGTGGCTATTTTTCGTTTCTCGCGCTAGAGGCACATCATTACGGCAACTTATTTTTACAAAAATATTGGGGGATCATGAACATTTTAAAGCATAGGATCCGCGTATTTTGTTATATACTCAATCAACTACGTGGATTATATGAAAGATAGTTAATATACCAGAGCTTATCGGTTTTCTATATCAGTCGATTAAGATGTTATAGTCATTGTTTCTTATAAATTCAGTATCAAGAAAAGGTAATTTTTATGGTTTTTTTTTATGGTTCTATAAATTTTATATTTAGTATTATTATATACAATATACAATACAATATATAAATATCGACATGCAATATACCATATACAACAATAAATCAATAAATTTAAGTTAATAAAAGTAATATTGACGTAAGAAAAATAGTAATTATCATCCAGAGAACATTCACATTCACTAAAATTGTTCCTATGAATTAAAATAAGAGATACTACAAAAAAAGAAAGAAAAAAAAACCATATCGAAACATGCACCTAAGTGACTAAACACTTGTATGTGCATGGTACGATGTTAATATTTAGGTAAAATAGGTAAGTAATAATTAGTTCCTTATTCGTTTTTTATAGTTTGTTGTTTTTATTTACAAGATACGATCTATTTCATTACTATTGCAAAATATGAATGTCTTACATTGTTTTACAAATTGTTTGTATCTAGTTATCGTCCTAATATGTGTAGGCAGCATATTAAAAATTTTTGGCGCTAAAATTGACACAAATCTTTGATTTGCATCATATTTTCTATATGGTACCATTAGCATATTATTAATAATTTGCCTTGTTTGATATCTATGATTCACGTATTTTTTTACTTTAGATTTAAAACAGAAAATGCAGTTACTAAGATAATACAAGGAACGGACATTTAAAATATCAGTATTATAAAGATGTTTTGTCGAATATAATCTATTTTTAAACAGAATAATTCGTAAAATATAGTTCTGGATTACATTTAATTGATTTAAAACATTGCTATAGACCCCCCCCAGACAGTGATCCCATATCTTAGTAAAGATTCCATTAAGGATTTGTAAATTTGAATAAGCAGATTTTTTGGCATGAACCTGCGCATTATATAAAATTTATGTATAAGGTGCCTAATTTTGTTTGACAAGTCTTGAATATGTGTAGTCCATTTTAAATTTTCATCGATTGTAATTCCTAAGTATTTTATATTAAACGTTTCTTTTACAATAGTATTAGATTTTGTTAATTTGATAGAGCTGAAACTAGGTCTTGTAGCATCATTCAATGTAAAAGCTATATAAAAGGTTTTTTCTATATTTAAGGTTAATTTATTCAGATCAAGCCAATCTTTAATTATTTCAAGACCCTTAATAACTTTTTGTTTAACTGTATATCATGATTTATCTTTAAATAATAGAACTGTGTCATCTGCATAAGAGATATACATGCCGTTTAGATTTAAATTTAGAAGAGAATTTATATATATTATAAATAGGAGTGGGCCCAGAACTGTTCCTTGAGGAACTCCAATTTTTACTGTTAGTGGATCACTAAGTGTATTTCTGATTTTAACCATTTGTTGTCTCCCATTTAAAAAGTTTTTAAAGACTTCCAACACAGTACCTCTGATACCATAATTCTCAAGAAGAGAAATTAGTTGTCGGTGAGGTACTGTGTCGGTGAGGTACTGTGTCGAAGGTCCAGAAAAACGGCTATTACTTTTTCATCATTGTCAAGACTAATTTTTATATTATTTATTAGTTCAATCATGGCATCACTTGTACTGACTGTTGGTATAAATCCAAACTGATTTTGATTAATTATATTCAGGGAAGAAAGATAATTGAACAGTCTAGCCTTGAGAGATTTCTCAAAGATTTTTGCAAAATTTGAAATGACACTTATAGGTCGATAATTAGTTATATCAGCTTTACTCCCCTTTTTAAAGATTGGTGTTACTATGGATTTTTTAAAATGAGATGGTATTTTACCAGACAAAAATATGTTATTAATTATATGGACTAAAGGTTCTATTAGTTGCATGTGATGTTTTTTTATTATTCGTGCCGGTATTCCATCTAGACCAGGAGCACTGTTATTTTTTAGGCTGTTTATATGCAGTATGATTTCTTTATTCGTAACAGGTTTAAGTGCCATTGACTTCATAAGATTTGGGTAGTTAATATTTATATTTGAAGATGGTTGCTGTATTTTAGACAACATATGTATATGTATACTCGAAGTGAGTAGACGTGTTTAAGAGAGCTCCATTTATTTTTAGTAACTTTGTAGTAATTTCGTTAAGAAAGTATATTAAACAGTTTAATAATTAACAGTGAATAGGTGATCTGTTTGTAGTAAAAACTATTTTGGAAATTCATGTTTTTCTAAGCTGAATTTCATTCAGTTATAAGAAAACACGTTTAAAAGCAGACCATACACGTAAAATGACCAGTAAAAATACTCGCAGTGCAAGCCAGAGCAGTACTTCAAATGAGGATAACATTGAACAAACTGTAAGTAAAATATGCCATAAATTATTCAGTAAACTTGATGAGAAATTAGAAGGAAAATTTATAGAGACTCAAAATGAAGAATTTAGGAAATTAAATGAGAAATTAGAAAACAAATTCGACAGTATGGAGTTTAAAATGAACGAAATGTCTGTTAAAATATCTGAATTATATGTTTCATTAATGAGTAACAAAAATGAAATAATCGTTATGTCTGACAAATTAACTCAATTGGAGTGCTACGAATATAAAAATAGGCTCTGTTTTGTTGGAATACATGAAGATCCCAATGAAAACCTAATGTCAGTAATTAACAACCTTATAAATAATGTGATGAAGGTAAAATTTAGTATGGCAGATGTCAATGATTTGTACCGATTGGGTAAACCTAACACACATTCAAACAAACATAGAACAGTGGTAGTAGATCTCGTCTCTCAGTTAAAAGGATTGAAATTTTTAAAGCTAAAAATAATCTAAAGGGAAGTGGAATTTTTGTTAATGAACAGTTGCCAACAAGTCGCTACAAATTGTTACTGAAATGTAAAACTAAATATGGAAATAAAAATGTATGGAGCTGGAAAGGAACAGTTTTTGTAAAACATAACGAGACGATTTATAAGATTATACATGAATCAGACCTTGCCAATGTGAAATAATAAAGTGTATGGACCGCTATAAGAAGAACCAATATTCAAATTTATTTAAACTTATTTATCTTTTTTTTTATTGTCTTTTTATTTAATATTTGGATTGTAGAACCAAAATAGTGGCGATAATACATTTTCGGTTTTTGTGGTTATTATTAATACTTTTGTATTTATATTGTTTTCGTTGTTTTTTGGGGAAACACAATTAAACTACAAAATGTAGAGTTGGGATTTTAAATAATATTGTATATCGAGTATTATTAATGTTATTTTGTTGTAAATTATATTTGTAACTCTTAACTATTTCTAGATTGGTTTCAATTATGAAGTAAATGTTTTGTTTTGATTTTTTATTAGTAATAGATAATATTGGAGTATGATAATTTTTTTTTATAAATATGGAGTTATCTCTAACTGAAAATGTCAAACTTTTCAATTAATGTACAAAACTGTAGGGGACTAAATACCAAGACCGCAGAATTTTACAGTGGCTCTTCCGAAAGTAATTATGATGTAATAGTTGCTATTGAAACCTGGCTAAAGAAGGGATTCGCAGATGGTGAGTTGGTGGATTTAAATATTTATAATTTATTTCGATCAGATAGAAATTGTGAAATAACAGGTAAAACAAAGGGTGGAGGAGTCTTAATTGCAATAAAACATGAACATAAAGTTCTCAATGTAATACAGCATAGCTCTAAATTTGAGATTTTAATACTGGAAGTGAAAATAAAACATGGATTAAAATGTTTATTTATGATTGTATATATCCCGCCTGACGGATCAGTGATAGATTACCAATCCTGTTTTGACATATTGCAAAATCATATTACAAATACAGATAGAGTTTATATTTTTGGCGATTTCAATTTATCAGATATTAAAGGCACAAACAGCGATTTGAGTAATTTAAATTTAAAAGGAAATTGTTTACTGGATTTTTTAACTTTTAATAATTTTATGCTTTTTAATAATGTAAAAACTGTTTGGGTACTACGCTGGATTTAGTCATAGGAAGTAAAAATAATATAGATAATTGCAGTGTTAAAGAAGAGAAAGTTCCATTAGTCAAAATAGACCAGTATCATCCATCTCTAGAAATTAATTTATTCTTTGATAAGGTTTGCAAACTTAGAGAGAACAAAATTGTAAATAGTAAACTTAATTTTAAGAAAGCTAATTTTGAATTAATGTATAAAATGATGGAGGAAACTTGCTGGGAATCTGTTACCCGGGAGATTGAAGTAAATGCTGCTCTTGGATGAGTTTTATAAAATTATAAATACTATTTTTTCACTCAACTGTTCCATTATATAGAATTCATAATAGTAGACACTACCCTGTTTGGTTTTCGGCTGACATAAAAAAACTTATTAAAGAAAAAGAAATCTACAAAAACTTAGGAATATTTCAGAGTTTTATAACAATAAATATATACTAATCAGAAAAGAACTAAAGTCGAGTTTAAGAAGAGAATATAGAAGTTATTTAAAGGAAATTGAAAATGCCTGCGTTGCAGATGTTAATGTATTTTGGAATTTTGTAAAGGGAAAACAAAATAATAAAACTAAAATTTCCTCATTTACTTTAAGTGGAAACCAGGTACCAGAAAAAAAATGTTGCTGAGAATTTTGCTCAATTCTTTTTCTCTATGTACTCTTCTGAAAAATCTACGTATAATTTTAGTAATTATTTAAATAACTGTGACAATTATGGTTTGTGTTTATTATCTGAAATAAATGAAGATGAGTTTAATAAAGCAGCGCAAAAGTTAAAACCGAAAAAAGCAGCAGGTATTGATAATATCCCTCCGTATGTGTTAAAAGGATGTAGTCATTTGTTAAAAGTACCATTAATACATATTTATAATTTAATAATTAACAGTACTGTATTCCCGACCCAGTGGAAAATATCTTACTGTACACCTATTCATAAAGCAGGAAAATTGTCAGAAATTGAAAACTATAGAGGAATTGCAATAAATTGCTCTGCCTCGAAGCTATTTGAACAAATTATTTATAATAAGTTAATAGATCATGTACAAAACATAATAGTTGATGAACAGCATGGTTTTATCCGAGGTAGATCAGTTGATAGTAATTTGCTCATATTTAGTGAAAGTGCAAGTAGAGCTTTAGAAGATAAAGTACAGTTGGACGTTATATACACTGATTTTAAGAAGGCGTTTGATCAAATCCATCATGATATATTATTACAAAAATTAATTAACTATGGGCTCTCTGTCGGTTTTGTGACTTTAATTAAAAATTATTTGGAAAATAGGTACTTCATTGTAAGATTCGGTGGGAACACGTCAGGAAAGTATCATGCTAATTCTGGGGTGCCACAAGGATCCAACCTGGGCCCTCTATTATTCACGCTTTTCATAAATGATGTAGGACTTTGTATTCGCAGTTCTGAATTTTTATTATTCGCTGATGATTTTAAATTTTATAGACGAGTGGAAACAGTTAGAGATTGTGTGGAACTCCAGAAAGATATCAACAACATTCTATCATGGACTAAGTCTAATAAGTTATTTTTCAATATCAAAAAGTGTTCCATACTTTCTATTACCCGAAAAAAACATCCAATAGTATTTGATTATACTATGGATCAAGAAATCTTGAACAGAAAATTAGACGTTAAAGATCTTGGTGTATATTATAACCATCAAATGTCATTTGTACCACATATAAAAAATAGCTAGTAATGCAAATCGAGCATTGGGATTTATTATCAGACAAACAGCGGATTTTACAAATTTAAAAGTAATAAAACATATGTATTTTTCTTTAGTTAGAACAAAGCTGGAATTTGCTTCGGTATTATGGGCGCAGCAACCCCAGATACACTTGGACTTGCTGGAGAAAGTACAGAATAAATTTTTAAGATACTTATATTACAAAAACATCATTCATGGCCTGATTTTATGGAAATAAGAACTTCAATGCTAAGAAAAGAATTCGTAATACCCTCACTAATTGATAGACGTAAGCTATCTATGGTTTTGTTCTTATATAAAATACTTAATAACAACACCAAGTCTATACAATTATTATCATTGGTACCATTTAATGTTCCGTCAAGGCGTATTAGATCATCATTACTATTTAATATTTCAGGATCCACCCCACAATCTCCTCTAACTTATATTATCAGACTTGCTAATAATTTCGATGCTATGAGTAATATTGACTGGATGGAAATTAATCAAAATCGATTTAAGAAAATTTTAAATGAATATTTAACTACTTTGAGTCTTTAAATATTATAGAACATAAAATGTATTCGTTTGACATATCCCACTGTATACTGCGGTTTTGGTTTTTGATCCCCTAAAACCATTGCATTACATCTTTATTGTATTATTATAGTTACTGTTATATTAAAATAAAAATATGTTTGTTTATATTATAGTTAATAAGAACTACTCATGTAAAAAGGTCAATAGGCCTGTTTGAGTTTTGATAAATAAATAAATAAATAAATATCAATACCTATATTTACAAAGAAGGTGTTGCAAAAGTTTGCCATTTCTGTTTCATCTGTAAATGGTTTTCCTTAATTATTTAGTATGCTCAACCCAGCAGAATTTTTATTTTTATTTTCATTTGTCGCATCAGAAATTATTTCATATATTTTTTTTGTTTTACCCATATTTTTATTTATTAAATTTCTATAATAGGAGTTTTTAGTATGTTGTATAAGTTTGTTGAGGTAGTTTCTGTAATTTTTATATTCCTGTTTTAAGTCAATATCATTTTTGTTTTTGTTTACTAAAGATTTTAGTTTATCCCTACGTTTTATAGATTTGATTATGCCAGTAGTTATCCAGGGTTTTATTTTTTTGTAATTCCGATCAATAACAGTTTTAGTGGTGTGACATTGATCGAAAATAGATTTCAGTTTGTGAATGAAGTTTTGATATGCTAATTCAGGGTCATTTGTAGATATAACATTGTCCCAGTTTACAGCATTTATCATATTTTCAAATATTTGTTCATCAAATATAGTTAATGATTTTTTATTAACGTTTTGTATTAAATTATTGAGGCCCTTAGTTTTAGAAATATTCAAAAAAATAGGAAAATGATCAGTAGTATTAGAGTCTAATACTAATGCGTCATATAATGTGCTACCAAGATCTAAGTATTTCCTCACAAAAATGTGATCTAAGCAAGTCTGGCTCTCTGGGGTTACCCTAGTGTAGGAATTAATATATGACTTAAACCCAAGTGACGTTAATATAGATAGATAGGTATTGGTAGTTGCTTTCGTGGGATTGAGTATATCAATATTTATGTCCCCAATGAAAATGTCTACATTGCAACTTTTATAGCTTATTAGAAAAGATTCAAGTTCACTTAAAAAAATATTGTCATTTATGGAGGGGGCTCTATAGCATGCAGATATGGAAAAACTTACATTATGCAGCTTAAATGTTAGATTTGAAATTGTCACATTACTCAGAGGCAGAATAACATGATTTATGCATGGATTGATACAATCTCTAACAAAAATAAGTACTCCGTCATTTTGATTATTTCTACTATTATTAAAAAATGTTTGATATCCATTAATTGTGTAGTTGTCAACATTATTAATATTTCTAGTTTCACTAAAAACTATAACATCCACATCTCTCAGTTTAAAAGCTTCAAGCAATGTTAAAAATGAGTCAAAATTTTTTTTGGCACTACGAATGTTGATATGGATTATTTTTAGTACAGATATTTTACTACTTAAGCTAAGGTTAAAACTTTGAAATTGATCTACATTGTATCTCTTATTTATGTCGTACAAGATCTCATTTTTTTCGAGTTCTATTTCATTAATTATTTCTAATTCTGAAACATTCATTTTTAATTTATTATAAAGTATACCTAGTAAAATCAATTTAATAAATAAACGATAAAACCAGTACTTTTTTGCTATTTACAAGATAACAATATGAAATAAACCTGAACAAGAAACTAATTACCTTCTCAGGTCGTGTACCAACTGCACACGCGTACCTAACTATTTAAATTTGTTAAGATAAAGATGATGCATATAATATGGAAAGTGAATTGTAGTGTTCTTGAAAAAGATCTAATAAAAATCGTAAATAAAAGGAATAGATCTGGATTAAGAAAAAGAACAGAAAAGAAAAATTTCTAGTTTTAAGAGAATAAAACCGAAAGGTTCTTCAGTGATATACGAATGAAATTTGGTTTAGATAAGTGCAGAACCATAAACATCGAAAAGGGAAAAATTGTCAATGGAGATGTGGCGCTACCTAATGGAGATATAATCGCTGCCATGCAGAATGAGGAAACCTATAAATACTTGGGATTTCAGCAAGCCAGATTGCTAGACCAAAAACAATCCAAGTGCAAAATCAAGGATCAGTATACACAGAGAGTTAGTTCATTACTAAAATACGAACTGAACGCAGGAAACCTTAACCGAGCAATTAATACATACGCCGTACCTGCCCAGCTAGAACGTTATCGTCATTTTGACGTCATATTTTAGTCTCATTTCGTCACTGACGTCAACCACCCTAATTATCACGTATATTTGACGTCATACTGAGAACTTTAAAAAGACGTATTTGAATCACCATTAAATGCCGTCATTGCTACGTCACTCGATCACTTAAAACTGACGTCATTTAAAGTAACTAAAATATGTCGTACCTAAATTACCTAATTGTGACGTGTAATCTATATTATATTATGAATACATGATTTAAAATTCTATAATTGAGACCAAATTTTGGTAGATTTGATAAGGTTTAATTTAGTTAAGTATTTAAAAAAAGTGATATAATTTTTAAAATACCCAGATTTTTAACAATAAATAAGAAGAAAGTTATACTTTGAAAATGCCGCTCATTTAATCTATCAAAGTTAAGACATTTAAAATATAGTTGTAGATAGTAATTAGATGTAGATAGTGAATATTTTAATAGTGGTTCCGATTAAATGTATTAAGTAATGCCGGTATGATAAATTTTAAATAAGTTTGATTTATTAGCTTTCATTTATATGTGATTTTTTACTGTAGAAATGATTTAAACTATTGCAGTGGCTTACAAAAAAAAACTAATACATTAAAATAGTTAAAAACTTACACCTGTTGCAGGTTTGAAAAAATATTTAATTTTTATTGTACTGTTTTAATCATTTAGAAATAAATTTAACAATTTTTATATGAGTGAAGAATCATTGTAAAAAATTGTGAGTGTTAATTGTCTTGAAAAAATGTTTTACAATGTAAGTTTTGCCAAAAAGAGTGAAAAATTCATAAACAATTAACATAAATGAATTATCTGTTTATATTGATAGTTATTCTATTTTATATTTAATAGTAACAACAAAACTGGGATTACTTTGGACTACAAAATGGCATTTGTAATAGTGGAATTTAACTCTGTGGATGATACAAACACCGACGGTTTGGCAATTGTTAACAAAAAATGGTTAACTCCCAGAAAGAGAGAGTGTTACTGGCCACCTACAAAAAAACAAATTGTATATGAGAAATATTTAAAAAGTGGACAAAGTCCTGATGATGAGTGTTGGGAATTATACCCAGTTAAAAAGGTCTTTTTTGAATCTGGTATGAATAGCTATATAATGTATAAAATATTTGTAAATTTACCACTTTCTTTTATAGATGATTATTCAGTTGTACGACGCAAATTAAAAGATGCTGAATTTACATCTGACCTACAAAGTGATATAGATGAATTTGAAGGACGTCCATCCCGCAAACGAGCCAGACCATCTAAAATTATTGATTTAAGCGACGACGATTTAGACGACAATACTCAAAATTTTTTAAAAAAGATTCCAAAACAACCAATGAGATGTGAATATCCAAGTGCAATCCCGTGTTCATCTAATTCAAGTATATGTATAAAATGTGATACATTTATGATATGTATAAAATATAAATTAATTGGTACAGTTACCAAAAGTCCATCAGTAGATTCTTTTAGTTCTTGTTCCACACCAACAAATTTTGTTTGTTCAACTCCTACAACTGTGACGACAAATAACACAATTTTAAATCCAAGTTATTCTACACACAATAATGGTATTGAATTTAAGATTAATTGTAATAAAAATTTAAAATATATCTTTTTTAAGGTTTGGCAAAGAAACTTCTTTCGGCTATAATTTTTGTGAGAAAAGGTGTAAGGCATCCCAAAACATCTGGTTTAACCAAGAATGTCTTAAGAAGAATTTAATACCCAGTTATGTAAATATAAAATGTAATACTCAATCAAAAGAAGCACAAAAAGTAGTTAAAAAGGCACAAAGAATGTGGATTAAAGAGGAAAGTAGAAAATGGTTTAAAATTAGAGATTCTCTAGACATTTACATCAAAACTGTTCATTCAGAGTTAACTTATTCCATGCATTCAGTAGAATTTGACTGCTTAGATGATAAAATTAGAGAACAGGTTAGCATTTTGAAACATAATAAATATCAAAAACAATTAAGTAAATTAGAAAAATTAATAAATATACAACACAACACAACACATTATACACAACACAATAACACATTAAATACTCACATACCAGTACATTTTGCTCCTCGGTTCGCAAATCTATCAGACACTATTTTTTCAAATAATGAAAATACATTTTTAAGTAAAGGTTTAAAATATTGCATACCTCCTAAATTCACTAATAATATAAAAGAAATTTTAGCCACAGATTCTGAAATAGCTTTGAAAACTAAATCAAATAATTTTATTTATGAAAAAATGCAAATAGCAAATCTTATTAAAGATATAAAACCAAACAAATTTAAAAGTCAAAGTCAAAGTATTAAAAATGACATTTTAGCTTTAAAATCAATCAAAAATAAAGTAGATGAAAATAACCTAATTATAACAAAATCAGATAAGGGTAACTCAACAGTAATTTTAAAAAGAGAAGATTATAAATCTAAAGTGAATGATTTCATAATGTCAAGTAATGTCAAAATTCTAAAAACGATCCTACACAGAAATTTTCTAACCAAATAAGAGAACATGTAAATCATTCAAATTACCTATTTAATGACTTCGATAAAAATACCTAGTAAATAAAAATCCACAATGTCCAGAATTATATGGAACAATTAAATTACATAAAGATTCAAAACCAATTAGACCGGTAGTTTCGTATGTTAACACTCCTAATACTAAAGTAGCTAAAAAATTAAATAGTATCCTAAACAATTATGGTTACACATCTAAATATTCAGTACAAAATTCATTAGATTTGATCAAAAAATTGAATAAATGTAATTTACAAAATAATACTAAATTAGTATCGTTTGACGTAACTAATATGTTCTCAAAAATACCTCCTAAAGAATGTATAGTTCTAGTTAAAAAGCTATTAGATGAAAGAAATATCCATCCAGGTATAATATCAGACATAATTGATCTATTTGATGTATGCATTAGTCAAAATTATTTTACTTTTGATAACAAAGTTTATATTCAAAATGAGGGTCTTCCCATGGGAAGTCCTATTTTTCCAATTTTGGCAAATATATTTATGGATAATTTAGAAAACAAAATCTTTAATTCTAGTTATAAAAACAATATTGTATTTTGGTATAGATATGTTGATGATGTGTTAGCAGGTTTTGTAGGTAGCGAACGGCAGTTAGATATATTTTTTAATTATATTAATACCTTGCATCCTAAAATTAATTTTACTTTAGAAGTTGAAGAAAATAATTCAATTAATTTTCTAGATTTAAGAATTGAAAAAGTTAATAATTCATTAAATTATTCAATATACAGAAAACCTACACAAACAGATGTAACCATACCATATAATTCAAATCATCCACTATCACATAAATTAGCAGCTTATAATTCCATGATACATAGAGCATTTTCGATTCCAATGAACAAAAGTAATTTTAATAAAGAAATTGAGATCATAAAACAAATAGCTACATCTAATGGCTATCCAATACATTTGATAAATAAATTAATTAATAAGAAAGAACAAAAAATGTCACTAGAACTAATATATCCAAAACAAACTAAAGAAATTAAAAGCTATAAAAGTATTACATATTGTGGAAATATTTCCAATGCAATTTCAAAAATAATATCTTCGGCAACATCAACATTAATATCATTTAAAACACAAAATAGTATTGGAACAAAATTGTTAAATGTAAAAACAAAACTACCAAAATTAAAAACATCTGGTATTTACAAAATTAGTTGTCCAAAATGTAATGCAGTATATATAGGTCAAACACAAAGAAATTTTGAAGTAAGATTTAATGAACACTTAAGAGCATATAGATTACAACAACCAGATAAGTCGAACTATGCAAAACACCTACTGGAACATCCAAACTCACTTATACACACCAATGACATCCATATACTACACATTTGTGATAAAAAACAAAATTTAGATTTTCTAGAAGAACTTGAAATTAAAAGACATCTAGCAGATCAACAGTTTAAAGTAGTTAATGAACAAATAAATCTTGGAAGTTCTCCACTATTAAACTGTTTACTTTGATTGAGTCTTCATTTTATACATAGATAAGACATTATTATAACATAAATATATTAAGTTATTGTAAAGATCAGCATGATATAGTTTTTTCCTGGTTTTTCTATATCATTGCACAGTTATACTGATCTTAGAGGGAAATACATCCAGGATAATCCCTTAGGGCTAATAACATCTAGGCTTTAATATTGTTATGTCTTATTACTTCCTTACTTGGTCTAGCCTTAACTCCTTATCAACATCAAGCACCTAGTTACAAACAAACAACATGTAATTTCAATATGTCAATCTGACGATGCTAGTGATAGCGAAACAGCTGTAATTGATTTTAAAGCGAATTTTTCAAATAAATAGTGGAAGTTTAGTTTAACTGTTCTTAAGCTAGAAAATTTCGAAAATTCTCAAAATAGTATAAATATTTCATATGAGGTCCCAAAAGATCTACCTGTAACTTTTCCTTTAAAAGAATTAGATGAAGTGGATGTGTTTGAAGCATATTTAAACCAAGAAGATAATTTCACAAAAGTGGTATGTACACATAATAAATTGATAAAACTGGATATTTAAATTTTTAATTTTAGTGTAAACATTTTGGAAGTTTTGGTGGCAAAGATCTAACTAATAGAATAAATTTCATCCTTAAAAAGGTGTTAAGCAACACATTAGCAAGTAAATTTAGTTTTCTGGGTACAAGAAATAATAAAAAACCTTTTTCAAAACTAAAGTTGAACTTGGCTATTTACAGTAAGTAAATAAATTTTGTGTTTTTTTTAACTTATAAATTTATTTTCATTAAAGGCTCGGTGAGAATTGAAATTCCGGAAACAACTGAAAAAGAAATGGGAGATGTAGTAAAAAGCTGGCTAAAACATGCGCCACAACGATTGCTAAGAGAGCAATCCCATCAAGGAGTATTATTATTAATTAAAGTAAGCCTACAGTATGTGGAGTATATTCAAATTACCCGCGTACGTAGTCATGCGCAGCTGTTAGCTAACCTACAGGTGAGCAACCACATCCTCGCCCTCATTCACCTGCCAGACGCCGAACGTAGTGTATCGTATGTGAACAATAAACGTTAAGTACATATCATATTATTGTGATTCCCGATCATCCCACATGGCGATGAGGTAAAAAAGTGAAAAATAAGGCCAAAAGAAAGTCTGGAAACTCAAAAGCTAAGCGAGTAGTATTGTAAATAGTAAATTGCACCACGTGGATAATTCCATTGCAAACCGGTCAAGGTAAGCCAGCCCGAATTAGTGTTCCAAGATTCCAACTTCACAACGGTCAGTTGACATCTGCAGTTCCGTGGCATTGACATTTGCATGTCGGCGAGGCTAGGTCGAAGTTGTACCTAGTAAAAAGAACAATATGGCTACTGTTTACATCGGTAGTATCTCCGAATTTTCAGAAAAAGATGACTTCGTCGTATACGAAGAAAAGTTTTCGCAATACTGCAAGGCCAATAAGGTGGCTGATGATGTTAAGGTCGCTATGCTTATAAGTTTAATCTGCACTCGAACCTACAAAACGTTAAGAAACATTTGTTTTCCAGAGCAGCCTACCAACAAAAGTTACCACGAATTATGTGCGATTTTAAAAAAATACTTTAGTGCATCGATAAAGTATTCAGAACCCAGCTGACATGGTCACGTCATATAACCGTCGATATTAGGTAATTATTGGTAAATGACGTCGACGACCTTACATCTACGTCTCTACGACGTGACAAGCTAGATCAACCATATACGTCATTTTGACTATGTCGACTTTACGTCGACCTATGGTCGACCTAAAGTGATGCAATAATATTTAACTATAAAACATGCACATTTGCATGGTGTAAATAAAAATTTTATTTCGTAGCTTTTTCTCATTTTCTGATACTTAGCAGGTAGATAAATATGTAATTTCAATATATTATGATACATGCAGTTGAAAATATTTCTAAGTGGTAATCATTATCAATAGTATTGTAGACCTTACGTATTTATTTGCTTATTACTAAATACTTAATACACCTACCTTTGTCATTTAGAGTGATTTATCAACTTAACTTGTGAAAAATGATAAATTTTAATATTCGCGCCAAACGCTCGTTACAACTCGGAGGCTTGTCGGGCAGATCGTGTTTGCCACGCCTTTCCTCTCATTATTGTTGGCGTCTGTAATGCAGAGTGTAATGTAAGCCAACAGCAAGCACTTTATGACCAAGGATTAAAATGAGAAGTGTTTTTGTGTATATTTATAACAGTATTCGTTGCAGATAAATTTAGGTAAGTAAGAAAAATTTTGCTATTTCCTTACATTCAACTAAATAAACGGTTTATAATATTTTTATTTGCCAGTATTCTTAATTGGCGTAAATGGCTACCAATGATGTTTTAGAAAATGTAAATATATTATTATTAACCAGTTTAATATGTAATTTTGATAGGTAAATAGTTATAGCATTGTATTTAAATAATGATTATTGTATAGTACTCGTATACTGATATTGTAATTTTTGTCTAAATATAGCGGCGTTACTTCATATGCATCCAATTCTACTAAACTGGCTTAACACCTATTCATTGTAAATGGCTAACACTAGAGAAATCAGATTTTTGTTCGGCATCTACAAACTACCAGAAGGCATTATAATTTGGCGTTTCTCAGAAAAAAGGCTGGACATCCTACAACGTAAGAAATGTTTACTTCGAACAAGGTAAATTTAACAATAATTATTTAATTTTTTTGAATAAAATATAATAACTATTAGTGACATGCTGTGTGCTAGGCATTAACTTGTAATATTTAATTCAAATTAAGTTGTATCAATAATTTTTTTAATTGATGAATATCTCTTCGATACATTTTTTAAAGATACATTTTATGAATCAGAATTGATTTTAAATAGTTGCTTCACATTTCACATCGCACACAGACTACGTTGTTAATTTCGAGGTACCTACCTAACTTTTACTATGTAATGTGCAACATTTTATATTATTTAAATAATATTGTTAAATATTTTATATATTTGAAGTAACTTGTAATATTTGTATGTAAAATTGAAATTTAATGTAACAGTTAATGCAAATAAAATTGTCTATCAATATTTTTGGTTTTTATTCTGTCCCAAAACCAATCCATACGTCATAAATATGTAGAAAAAACTACGTCGTAAAATAACGTAATCATACGTTACAATTTCGTCGATAACACATGTCTATTATACGTCATGGGGTGACGTAATTTAACGTGACTGGGTGACGTCTTTGGGCTGTGACATTTTCACGTCATATTTTAGTAGATTTGACGTCATCCAAGAAGTCAAAACGACGTAACGGGTGACTAAAAAATTACGTACAAAGTACGTCATGCTGTCAGCTGGGAAGCGCATAGAGTTCTACCAATCATCACAAACATCACATGAGAGCATAAACGATTGGTATACCAGAATAAAAAGACTCTCTTATGACTGTAACTTCTCAAATTTAGAAAGTGTATTGAAAGATAAATTCGTGTGTGGTATGAAGCCAGGAAAAATATTGGATAGGTTGGTTGAGTTAAAAGAGTCAGAAAAGCTGGAAGTTTTTGTGGATATGGCGTTGTCAAGAGAGACAGCTATCCAGAATTCAATCCAAAGCTTGGAAGCCATAGGTGAAGAAGTTCATAGAGTACACAGCAGGGATATGAACAACTACAAGCAACGCCAAGAAAGAAGGTATCAAAGAAACAGAGTTCCAGAAGATTTTGTAAAGTGTAAGTGTTGTGGTAACAGCCACAGTAACAAATGCAAGTATTTATCCTATAGGTGCAATAGGTGTAATAAGATTGGGCATTTAGAAAAGGTATGTACTAATGTCACTCCTAAAAGTAATTTTAATAGGCGTGTCCGTTATGTTGAAGACCAGGATTCAGAAGAATCTGGTGATGAAAGTGTATGTTTTTTAAATCATATTCATAAATTGTCTCCAATTTTAGTAGAAGTTGCAATTAATGGCCAAAAATGTAGCATGGAGCTGGACACTGGCTCAGCTATTTCTGCAGTGAGCAGCAGTTTTTTTAGACAAAGATTTTTTAATATTTCATTAGTTAAAACTGCAAAAGTATTTAAAGGTTATACAGGTGAACACATTGTACCTGAAGGAGTGTTTACTGCTCAAATAAGTTAACAAAAGTTTATGCAGGCCTTTGCAATTTTATGTTATTCCCAAGGGAACAGTATGTTTATTGGGAAGAGATTTTATTGAAAATTTTAACATAAGTTTTAATGTTTTAGAGTCTTCAATTAATGTCATCAATGCCAAGGCCAAGGGAGCACTGAAAAGGGACTTTCCAAATGTTTTTGAGGGCAAGTTAGGAAAATACAAGTATAGAACAATTTCTCTTAATTTGAAGCCTGAAGCCATTCCCAGACATTATCGTCCACGTCCAATTCCACTAGCAATTAAAGATAAAGTTGAAAAAGAACTTGATAGAATGCAGGAAGAAGGAATACTAAAAGCTGTTATATCCTCAGAATGGTCATCTTGTATAGTACCTGTCTTTAAAAAGAATGGATCAGTAAGAATTTGTGGTAGTTACGTTTATATTAATAAGTATCTCTCTGATATATATATTACCCATTACCTAACATTGATCAAATTTATGCTAGTTTATCAGGAAATGTGTTATTTTCAAAAATAGATTTTGCACGTGATGCATATTTGCAGTTTGAGCTTGATGAGGAGTCTCAAAAGTTGGTAACCATCTCAACTCATAAAGGTTTATATACAGTAACTAGATTACCTTTTGGAGTCAAGTGTGCTAGTTTTCACTTTCAAAATAAAATAGAGCAGCTATTTCAAGGTATAGATAATGTAACTTGCTTTCAAGATGATATTTTAGTAGGTCACAGGGAAAATGAAAATCATTTAGATACTTTAAAAAGGGTTTTTTGTATATTGGATAATGCTGGACTAAAAGTAAATTTAGACAAGTGTGTATTTCTACGAGAATCAGTCTCTTATTTAGGGTTTAACATTTCAAAACAGGGTCTCTCTAAAGATATGGACAAGCTAGATGCCGTTATCAATATACCAAGGCCAATGGACATAACACAGTTAAGATCATTCATTGGAATGTCAAACTATTACAGTAAGTTTATACCCAATATGTCACAAATGCTTTCACCACTTTATAGTTTGTTAAAAAAGGGTAGTAAGTTTTATTGGAATGATAAGCATGAAAAAGCATTTTCGGAAATTAAGTTAGCTCTAGGTTCAGAGCAAGTTCTAACGTTTTTCAATCCTAAATTACCTGTAGTTGTAACCTGTGACGCCTCCGAAATGGGTATTGCTGGAATACTCTCTCACATAATGCCAGACAAATCAGAAAGACTAGTTGCATGTGTATCTAGAACATATAGTAAAGCAGAAAAGGTATATCCCACTGTTCACAAGGAAAGTTTGACATGTTACTTTGCCATAAAAAAATTTCAGGAATATTTATTTGCAAAAAAGTTTCTCTTAAGGACGGATCAAAGATCCCTAGTTACTATTTTTGGCAACAACAAAGACATCAATCAGATGTATGCTAATCGCTTAAAGAGGTACGCTTTATTTTTGCAGAACTTTGACTATACAATTGAACATATTGCAGGGAAAAACAACATCATAGCTGATTGTCTATCCCGCCTACCCATGCAATTTCAAAACTGTGACTTCGACGATGAGAAAGACGAAGATCATTTGTATTTTCTATCGACCAAAAGGTCAGTAATAACGCAAACCTCATTATGTCAGGCAACTGAGCAGGATAGTAAACTATCCCAAGTTAGGGCATTTATCCAATCAGGGTGGCCAAGCCAAGTCGATGGGTTGGTTGAGTTAAAAGAGTCAGAAAAGCTGGAAGTTTTTGTGGATATGGCGTTGTCAAGAGAGACAGCTATCCAGAATTCAATCCAAAACTTGGAAGCCATAGGTGAAGAAGTTCATAGAGTACACAGCAGGGATATGAACAACTACAAGCAACGCCAAGAAAGAAGGTATCAAAGAAACAGAGTTCCAGAAGATTTTGTAAAGTTTAAGTGTTGTGGTAACAGCCACAGTAACAAATGCAAGTATTTATCCTATAGGTGCAGTAGGTGTAATAAGATTGGGCATTTAGAAAAGGTATGTACTAATGTCACTCCTAAAAGTAATTTTAATAGGCGTGTCCGTTATGTTGAAGACCAGGATTCAGAAGAATCTGGTGATGAAAGTGTATGTTTTTTAAATCATATTCATAAATTGTCTCCAATTTTAGTAGAAGTTGCAATTAATGGCCAAAAATGTAGCATGGAGCTGGACACTGGCTCAGCTATTTCTGCAGTGAGCAGCAGTTTTTTTAGACAAAGATTTTTTAATATTTCATTAGTTAAAACTGCAAAAGTATTTAAAGGTTATACAGGTGAACACATTGTACCTGAAGGAGTGTTTACTGCTCAAATAAGTTAACAAAAGTTTATGCAGGCCTTTGCAATTTTATGTTATTCCCAAGGGAACAGTATGTTTATTGGGAAGAGATTTTATTGAAAATTTTAACATAAGTTTTAATGTTTTAGAGTCTTCAATTAATGTCATCAATGCCAAGGCCAAGGGAGCACTGAAAAGGGACTTTCCAAATGTTTTTGAGGGCAAGTTAGGAAAATACAAGTATAGAACAATTTCTCTTAATTTGAAGCCTGAAGCCATTCCCAGACATTATCGTCCACGTCCAATTCCACTAGCAATTAAAGATAAAGTTGAAAAAGAACTTGATAGAATGCAGGAAGAAGGAATACTAAAAGCTGTTATATCCTCAGAATGGTCATCTTGTATAGTACCTGTCTTTAAAAAGAATGGATCAGTAAGAATTTGTGGTAGTTACGTTTATATTAATAAGTATCTCTCTGATATATATATTACCCATTACCTAACATTGATCAAATTTATGCTAGTTTATCAGGAAATGTGTTATTTTCAAAAATAGATTTGCGTGATGCATATTTGCAGTTTGAGCTTGATGAGGAGTCTCAAAAGTTGGTAACCATCTCAACTCATAAAGGTTTATATACAGTAACTAGATTACCTTTTGGAGTCAAGTGTGCTAGTTTTCACTTTCAAAATAAAATAGAGCAGCTATTTCAAGGTATAGATAATGTAACTTGCTTTCAAGATGATATTTTAGTAGGTCACAGGGAAAATGAAAATCATTTAGATACTTTAAAAAGGGTTTTTGTATATTGGATAATGCTGGACTAAAAGTAAATTTAGACAAGTGTGTATTTCTACGAGAATCAGTCTCTTATTTAGGGTTTAACATTTCAAAACAGGGTCTCTCTAAAGATATGGACAAGCTAGATGCCGTTATCAATATACCAAGGCCAATGGACATAACACAGTTAAGATCATTCATTGGAATGTCAAACTATTACAGTAAGTTTATACCCAATATGTCACAAATGCTTTCACCACTTTATAGTTTGTTAAAAAAGGGTAGTAAGTTTTATTGGAATGATAAGCATGAAAAAGCATTTTCGGAAATTAAGTTAGCTCTAGGTTCAGAGCAAGTTCTAACGTTTTTCAATCCTAAATTACCTGTAGTTGTAACCTGTGACGCCTCCGAAATGGGTATTGCTGGAATACTCTCTCACATAATGCCAGACAAATCAGAAAGACTAGTTGCATGTGTATCTAGAACATATAGTAAAGCAGAAAAGGTATATCCCACTGTTCACAAGGAAAGTTTGACATGTTACTTTGCCATAAAAAAATTTCAGGAATATTTATTTGCAAAAAAGTTTCTCTTAAGGACGGATCAAAGATCCCTAGTTACTATTTTTGGCAACAACAAAGACATCAATCAGATGTATGCTAATCGCTTAAAGAGGTACGCTTTATTTTTGCAGAACTTTGACTATACAATTGAACATATTGCAGGGAAAAACAACATCATAGCTGATTGTCTATCCCGCCTACCCATGCAATTTCAAAACTGTGACTTCGACGATGAGAAAGACGAAGATCATTTGTATTTTCTATCGACCAAAAGGTCAGTAATAACGCAAACCTCATTATGTCAGGCAACTGAGCAGGATAGTAAACTATCCCAAGTTAGGGCATTTATCCAATCAGGGTGGCCAAGCCAAGTCGATGAGGAACTAAAACCGTACTACAATGTACAAGAATTTTTGCATTTAAGAGAAGGGTGCGTATTTTATGGACATAGAGCGGTAATTCCAGATGGCTTAAGGGAACACATACTTGAAGAATTACACAATTCACATCAAGGTATCTCTAAAACCAAAAATCTAGCTAGGTCATATGTATGGTTTCCGTGTATAGACAAAGCAATTGAATTGTTTTGCAAGTCTTGTGACGAATGTTTAGCTTTTAGGCACAGTCCTCCAAAGGAAGCAAGTCCATGGCCCACTGCTTGTAAGTTCTTCGAAACAATTTTTATAGATTTCTGCACATATGTAAATAACCAGTTTCTTATAATTTTTGATCAATTCAGTAAATGGATTGAAGTATATATAATGTCTAGAATCACCGCTCAGGAAACGTTGATTAAGCTTAGAGATTGTTTTAGTCGATATGGTTTGCCTTGCACTGTTATCTCTGATTATGGTCCATCACTCGTTTCACAGGAAGTAGAATCATTTTTCAAAATGAATAACATTAAGCACATTACTATTTCTCCATATAACCCGCAAAGTAATGGTCCAGCTGAGAATGCTGTCAAGATTATTAAAAATAAGCTAAAAGCAAATATGTTAGGTGCTAAAGATGTAGACATTTCAACAATAGTTAGCCGCATTTTGTATTCATACAGAAATACACCATCTACAGTCACTCAAAAAACCCCTGCGGAGATGGTGTTTCGTGATAAACCAACTATTAGACTTGACGCGCTAATTGATACTCCTGCAGCAAGCTCAGATTGCAAAGATTCTGATTCCATAACCATTCATTCGAAATTTTGTGTCAATGACAAGGTCATGGTTAGAGAATACAGCAACCCCAACAATAAAGGTTGGATAAAAGCTACCATTATTAAGAAAATAGGGAAAGTAACTTACTTATGTCAAATTAAAAGTGGACAAGTCTGGAAAAGACATGCTAACCAAATCATTAAAAGAGTTGAAAGAGAAGGTACAAAACTTGAGAATCAGGGGGTGGACGGTGATGACGGGGGAAGGGCGCTAGAGGTGCCAGATTCAACGAGTGCAAGAAAAATACCAATCATTGTGAGTGTGCCCTTGACCTCAGTCCAAAACGAAGACTTAGACGATGAGTTGCACGATAATGCAGAAAGTCAATCCTTTCAGAGTGCAGAGAGCGACTCAGGCGATTCTAGTGAGCCTGATTCAGATATTCCAAATCATTCATCTGATTCGGGACGACCGAAACGCACTATCGTGAGACCGTCTAGATATTGTTGATGATGGTTATTTTATTTTACATTGACCATGTTTATGTAGGTAGATATACATAGAAATATTGTAATCTAATTATTGTAAATGGGCAGTAAAATTAGGGGGAAGATGTGGAGTATATTCAAATTACCCGCGTACGTAGTCATGCGCAGCTGTTAGCTAACCTACAGGTGAGCAACCACATCCTCGCCCTCATTCACCTGCCAGACGCCGAATGTAGTGTATCGTATGTGAACAATAAACGTTAAGTACATATCACATTATTGTGATTCCCGATCATCCCAGTATGTAAGTATGTCTGTTATAAAAAAGAATAATTGTAAAAAGTTAATTACTAATCGTCAAATTTATAGGCGAGTAGCTTCAGAAATTAACCAATTTGAAAATAATATAGTTAACTTTAAAGATTTTTCCAAAAATGATTTTCCTGTAACTAAATCTAATTTGAATGATATTCCTGTAACTAAATCTAATTTGAGTAACTGCAACATTGAAACACATAATAGGTCAGTTTCCACTGATAGTGATATTGATAGTTTAATTTCTCATGATAATGATATTG
Organism: Ophraella communa; assembly: GCA_035357415.1. Lineage (NCBI taxonomy): Eukaryota > Metazoa > Arthropoda > Insecta > Coleoptera > Chrysomelidae > Ophraella > Ophraella communa. Next base: position 29,236,712 of record CM068980.1, read on the forward strand.
ACAGTGTTGATTGGACCATGAATGAATATTTAAATAACGAATCTTTACATAATTCTCAAAATAACTTAAAAGAAAAAAATAATCAAAATGAAACGAACAAATTTAATAAAGATTTACAAAAAGAGCTGAGAATTTGGGCGTTACAACATCCAAGTGTTTCTCATTCTGCATTAAATGATCTCCTTCAATGTCTAAATAAATTTCATCCCAATTTACCTTTGAATTTAAAATCATTATTAAAGACTCCTAAGAAATTAAATTACAAACTATTGGATAATGGATCTTATTGTCACATTGGTCTTTTAAATTCATTAAAATTGCGAGTATCCCATGATAGTAGTGGTACATTCAATAGTACATTATATTTATCTTTTAACATAGATGGTTTACCATTATATCATAGCTCTGTTACTCAATTTTGGCCTATTCTTTGTATGATCAAAAACAAACATTTTGTTCAAAAACCTTTTGTGGTAGGAATATTTTGTGGTAACTCAAAACCTAAACCAATTGAAGTTTTTTTGGAACAATTTATAGATGAACTTTTATTGCTTTTAACAAATGGATTTGAAGTAGATTCAACAAAATATTTTGTAAAAGTGCACAGTTTTATTTGTGACGCTCCAGCTCGAGCTTACATCAAATGTGTAAAAGGCCATTCTGGTTATTCATCATGCGATAAATGTATGGTGCCAGGGGATTATATTAATGGCCGTGTTGTTTTGGGAAGTACCATTGGTGTAGAAAACGGACAGACCAATCATTTATTGATAAACTAGATGAGGATCATCATGTTAGTAACTTTTAAAACTAAATTTAGGCCTTGTCAGTAAGTTCCCGATAGACTATATGCATTGTGTGCTTCTGGGAGTAATGAAAAAATTACTTAATTTGTGGGTAAATGGTGCCAATTATAATGTTAAACTATGTGCACGTAAAATTTCTAAATTATCTGAATCTATGGTAGCACTGAAGCAATATGTTCCTTGTGAAATAAACAGAAAACCAAGAGATATTTCACATCTTGCTCGTTTCAAGGCTTCAGAATTTGGAACATTTCTACTTTACTTGGGTCCAATTGTATTAAAAGATATATTGGACTTGAGAGTATACAAACATTTTATGTTACTACACTGTGCCATCTTTATTCTTTGTTCACCAAAACTTATAACAAAAATTGGCCATGATTTGTCTTCTTACTGTTTAAAAAGGTTCATTGAATACGGTTCAAAATTATATGGCAAAGATTTTGCTATTTATAATGTACATATTCTAGCTCACTTAGTTGAAGATGTTAAATTGTTTGGTTCATTGGATGAATTTTCTTGTTTCCCATTTGAAAATTTTTTAGGCAACATCAAATTTCAAATTAAATGTGGTTCTAATCCATTAGCTCAAATTTACAGAAGGTTATGTGAAAAAGAACAAGTTTTCAAAGATTTCATAAATCCCAATGTAGTATACCCCTATTTAGATTGCAAACATTCAAAATTTCCTGTACCATTTAAATTATCAAAATTTAAAATAACACAATATCAGAAAATACATTTTGATAGTTTTACTCTGACTAGTCGATTACTATTCGAAAAAGACAGTTTCTGTTTAATAAATTCTGAAGTTGTTCAAATTGAAGATATTCTTTTTATAACGGACATACTAAAATTACAGGGTATGAATTTGTATTTGAACAATCTTTATATAATTACCCAGTTGATTCAACAATTTTAAATATTTCTTATATTAAGAAACATCAGGACCATTTAAAAATTTGGCCACTTGAGGCAATAGAATGTAAATGTCTAGTTTTTATGTTAGACAATGCAAAAATGATTTCGTTTCCTTTACTGCATACCATGTAATTTTTTTGTATTTAAATAAGTTTGGGTTTTAATTTATCAACTTTTATTAAATATGTGCAATAAGTGTATTTTAAACATTTTTTCCCTTTAGAAGCTCTATTTTGTTTTTATTAATTTTGTTTGCTACACTTCATAAATTTTATTTTTGTGTTTGTTAATTTAAATATTTTAATAATAATTTCTGTTAATTACAGTAACTTTTTGGTATCTAAACTTTAATTTATCAACTTTTATTGAATATGTGCAATAACACTTTTGATTTATTTTAAGCATATTCCACTTTAGAATCTCTAATTTTATATTTTACGTACCACACTACATAAAATATATTTTTTTGTTGTTTAAACTTAAATATTTTAATAATAATTTATGTTAACATTTCAGTAACTTTTTGGTATCTAAACTTAGTTTTAATTTACCAACTTGTATTGAATGTTACACCACAATAACTTTATTAATATATTTTATATATTGTTAAGTAATATATATCTATTAATTTATTTATTTTTGTATTTATTTAGTAAATTTCCTTTTGCGGTGCACCCACAATATTTCAAAAACGTATTTGGAACGTCAAAAATGTAACTGGTATGACACGTTGGAATAACGCGTTTACATAGGTTATTTGACGTGAAATAAAACGTCGCGTGACGGCACATTATGACGTCGAACGACGACACATTATGACGTCGAACGATGACACATTATGACGTCGAACGACGACACATTATGACGTCGAACGACGAAACATTATGACGTCGAACGACGACACATTTTGACGTCGAACGACGAAACATTATGACGTCGAACGACGACACAATATGTCGTCACTGGGCTGTGACATTTACCCGTCATATTTACGTAACTTTCACTTCCAAAATGACGTAAAGTTACGTAAAATATCACGTTAAAATCACGTCAAAATAACGACAGTGCTCCAGCTGGGTGTATTAACTTATTCGCTTGGGATTCTACGATGGACAAAAACTGAATTGGAAGATATTCAGAGAACAACAAGGACTATGATGACCAAGCACAGATATCACCATCCAACATCGTCAGTACTCCGAAAACAACACTACCGAGAAAGGAGGGAGGAAGAGCTATATGCGACATAATCAATCTACACAACAAGCAGATAAATAAATTAAGAGACTTCTTTATAAGTAAATCACCGTCATCTATTTTACACAAATTTGTTATAGGAGTAGATTCGCCTCTAAATTTGGCAGGTCCTAATGTAGACGGTTCTAATCGGACAAGTGTAGACGTTGCCAACAAACGTCGGAAACGATACAACACATAACATCAGGATGTTCAACGATAGCCAACACGGATTTTTTACGCAGGCACAACCAACTGTGTAATATTATCCACCAGAAACTGGCCAAACAATATGGACTGCTGAATACCTATACACCGTATTACAAGTACAATCCACAGGCAGTGCTCGAAAATGCAGATTAAAGACTCTACTACGATAGGTGCATTATCACCGATAGACAGGTGACGAATAATCGACCCGACATTGTGGTGGTGGATTAAATTGCCAATTCAGTGCTGCTAGTCGATGTTGCAGTTCCAAACAATAACAATATTTTGGACAAATATAATGAAAAGATAGTAAAGCACACCGATCTTGCTATAGAAGTAGGGCAGTACGAGACTTCTTTATCACTAAGTCAATGTCATCTAATTTACACAAATTTGTTATAAAAGCAGATAAAAATTATTCCCCTCTAAATTTAGCAGGTCCTAATGTGAATTAAGAAATAACAACATATGCTGAGAAACAATTAAAATGGGCCCAAAAAGCTCTACATGGTCGACATCATCAAGACCTTAGCCAACCACACATTGACAAAATAGCATCAAATAGGTGGCTTGCTGACGGTACCTTGTTCCCAGAGACTAAAGGATTTATGATCGCCTTTCAGGAGTCTTAAAAAACTCGATCTTCATAAAAATACTTTTATTGACTTGCAAAATGCGGAAATTTTAAACACGTGTCACAATGTTCGGAAATTTTTAAATATGTAAATTTTGAGCCTAATTCCATTTGCGTTTACGCTCGGGATAGGAAAATATTACTAGCGAAAGCTGAGTAAGTGCATAACTATTTTGATAATAATAATAATAAATAATAATAAACCCGCACGGGGTAGTTTTTCTACCTGGGGAGTGACGCCCCCACGGTTCCGAGTTACCTGAGCTACCAGAGGAAAATGGTAATACCTGGCAGTAGGTATTAAATGCAAATACAACGATGTCGAATTTTAAAACTATATTACTCCAAGTGGGCAGAGCACTACGCTCACAATCCCACACAGCCGGTGTACATGGTATGTCGGCTGTCTGCTCCACGGATTCTGGGGGTAGCAATAATTCAATTGTTACCGATATCTTATCACTCAGGAATCGTCAGGTGAATCGACATTGCAACACCTACAACTCTTGTAGCGTTCAAGTTGATGACAGAAGAGCTTGTTCGAAAAATGATTATCGGTTAACGATTTGCGCAGCATGACACCGAGTATGGCTACTGCGACAACACAAGAGGAAAAAAACATCAAATCTCCTCAACCGGTTTATGCTGTTTCTGGAGTATCGCAGGACGGTACATCCTTGACCACTAAAGTTGGAAAGCTTAGGAAGCGTATGAAGTTGACCACTAAGATGAATTCATTATACGTTCCTATTTTAAAATCATCAACATCCAGCCAGATTTAACAACTTACAGATTCGCCCTTCATCGAGCATTTATAGAACAATATCCGGAGTTTCAACATGTTACGGAGCAACGTATTGCGGACCAGCGTCGAACAATTATTAAAAACAATTTACTACCCGGTCCACTAATGCAACAAATACGAAGTGAAGTATTTCTTGAGCTCCAAGCAGAGGACGATCATAATGTAATCCAACATACAAATGATCAGCTGGTTAATGTAAGACTTGAGGACCACACTACCGATGACACACCAAACATTGATCAAGACGAAATCACAAACACAGACAGTTACAAACAACCTGACGAATACGAAAATGCTGTTGCCGAACTCTCTAAAGCAATATTAGTATTTGATGGTAGCAACCAAATTCACCCACCAATATTGCCAAAACTCAAATCAAATAAGAACACCAATAGGATACTTGCAGTAATTAATTCACTCTTAAAGTGAAGGAATACCGTACTCTGGAAAAGATATACACCTTTATCTACGGTGATGCAGTTGCAGTTTTCCGAAGTCACAACCAACAAGTCCGATTTCCAAATCAAAAATTTAACGAAAAGCAGAAGCAGCACAACCCTTGGTGGCAACGCTTAACCAATAAGGTCAGAAAAATCTTTAAAAAAAAGCAATACCAACACAGGACATCCAGGGTATAAGGAACATTTTTTATGCTCATACATGGACCTTCCTAGACAAAAGCTGACAGCCAAATCTAAGCGATTATCTCGATACGTTAAATGTATTAAAAAAAAAAGAAGAAAAATCAATTATTTGACAACAATGATAAGCTGTTCTATAGACAACTTAGTAGCGTCGAAACAAACATCAACGATAATCTTTCAAGTAAGCATAAACTTACTGACTATTGGTCTTCAATATGGTCTAATCCTTAAAGACACAACGAGGGTGCCGAATGAATTCAATCTTAGAAGGACACGTCAAACATTGCTTCAATGTTGTTTAATAACATAACAACATCTGAAGTAAACCAAGCCGTAGGAGAAACTAAAAGTTGGAAATATCCAAAATTTCTGGTACAAAAAATTTAACAGTTTACAGGAGATATTCGCAATAAAAATTTACACATATTCTTCAACATCCAGGAAACATTCCAGCCTTTCTTACTCATGGTTTAACCCATATGCTTCCCAAAACGGCTAACACACAGGATACTTCACAGTATAGACCAATTACATGTCTTCCAACGCTTTACAAGATATTAACATCTTGCATTACTAACCAAATTTACAGGAATGTTGATCAAAATAACAGAGGAAACAGAGGAGCAAAAAAGATGTAAATGTGGTCACCAGGGTTGCAAAGAACTGCTTATTATCGACTCTGTGATCCTAAGGCAAGTGAAAAAGCAATGTTGCAACATTTCGACTGCTTTTGTCGATTACCTTAAGGCATTTGACAGCATACCTCATTCCTGGCTTATAATAATAATGATAATTTATCCAAGAGAAATATCCAAAAAAAAATACAACCACCACAAACTGAAAATAAAAAAGAACAATGGGCAAAGCAACCTCTTCATGGTAGACACTACAATATAACACAAGACCCAAACATAGACAGGGAACTAACATACAAATGGTTAGCACTGGGACAACTCTTTCCAGAGACAGAAGGCTTCGTTTTCGCTGTACAGGATAATGTGATAGCAACCAGAAATTATAAAAAATACATACTTAAAAAAATATAGACAACGACATGTGTAGAAAATGTCATCAGTTTAAGGAAATACATAACTGGAAGTTGCAAGTTGCTCGCCGGGACAGATTACACAGATAGAAACAATACAGCCGGCAAAATAATACACCTGGAACTTGCCTTTAAACATAAGCTTATTGAAAAAAAAATTCCATATTGTCAATACACACCGACAAAACAATACCCTATAATCGTCCGGACATTACACTAATTAATAAAAAGACAAATAAAACCTATCTTATAGATTTATCCATTCCAAATGATATTAATATCTTACAAAAGCAACAAGAAAAAATAACCAAATATATACCACTAGCATACGAACTAAGAGAACTTTGGAAACAAGAACAAGTTACAATAGTCCCAATCATTATATCAGCAACAGGAGTTACACCGAAAAGCTTTAAAAACCATCTTCAAACTCTGGATATCCACCCTAATACTCACAGTACAATACAGAAAGCAGTTATTCTTAAAACAGCATCAATAGTAAGAAAATTTCTACTACTGGAATATAAACAAGCATCGTATACAACTTGGTATAAACCAGTCGTATAACTGATATACCGCAGATGCGAGAATAAAGAAAAATAATAATAATAATATTTACATATAACCTTCAACATGAAGAAGACATTCCAGCTTTTCTCTCTCATAGTATGACCGATATGCTTCCCAAAACAGCTAACACGCAATATAGACCACTCACATGTCTTCCAACGCTTTACAAAATATTAACATTTTGCATTACCAAACAAATTTAAAGGCATGTTAATTAAAATAACATCTTGGCAGAGGAGCAAAGAGGATGTAAACGTGGTCACCATAAGCATTTTAAAAATCTACAAAGTACACCCTAGCGTAGTTACTTTTCTTGAAGCATCGATGAAACAATGGAGAACAAACCTTCAGTTAAATTTGAATGATCAATATCTTAAAACCGATGAAATCACTATTCGTAGAGGAATATTCCAAGCTGACTCACGTAGTCCACTGTGGTTCTGTTTGGCAATGAATCCACTTTCTACCATGCTCAACGACACAAAATATGGCTTTAATCTTAAGGCTAATAGAAACACCAACTGCACCGTTTCCCATCTTCTTTATATGGATGATATAAAAAATGTTGCTGCTAATCAACAACGAATATATCTTCTGGATATATCCGGAAGGTTCTTCAGTGATATACACATGGAATTTGGTTTAGATAAGTGCAGAACCTTAAACATGGAAAAGAGAGAAATTGTCGATGGAGATGTGGCGCTACCTAATGGAGATATAATCGCTGCCATGCAGAATGGGGAAACATATAAATATTTGTGATTTCAACAAGCCAGATTGTTAGACCCAAAAGTCCAAAATCAAAGATTAGTATATACTAAGGGTTAGTTCATTACTAAGATCCGGACTGAACGCAGGAGCAATTATTATCCGAGCAATTAATACATACGCCGTACCTGTTTTAACTTATTCGTTTGGGATTGTACGATGGACAAAAACTGAATTGAAAGATATTCAAAGAACAACAAGGACTATGATGACCAGGCACAGATGTCATTATCCAACACCGCCAGTACACCGAACAACACTACCGAGAAAGGAGGGAGGAAGAGCTCTATGCGACATAATAAATCTACACAACAAGCATATAAATAAATTGCGAGACTTCTTTATTACTAAATCACCGTCATCTAATTTACACAAATTTGTTATAGGAGTAGATTCCCCTCTAAATTTGGCAGGTCCTAATGTAGACGGTCCTAATCGGACAAGTGTAGACGTTGCCAACAAACGTCGGAAACGATACAACACATAACATCAGGATGTTCAACGATAGCCAACACGAATTTTTTACGCAGGCACAACCAACTGTGTAATATTATCCACCAGAAACTGGCCAACAAATATGGACTGTTGAATACCTATACATCGTATTACAAGTACAATCCACAGGCAGTGCTGGAGAATGCAGATTTTAGACTCTACTACGATAGGTCCATTATCACCGATAGACAGGTGACGAATAATCGACCCGACATTGTGGTGGTGGATAAAAAAGCCAATTCAGTGCTGCTAGTCGATGTTGCAGTTCCAAACAATAACAATATTTTGGACAAATATAATGAAAAGATAGTAAAGTACACCGATCTTGCTATAGAAGTAGGGCAGATGTGGCATGCAGTAAAAGTGGAGGTGGTACCGATCATCGTATCATCAAATGGACTCATCTCCAGAAGTCTAGAAGATAGTCTTAAAAAACTCAGTGTTTATAAAAATACTTTCAATGATTTGCAAAAAGCGGCAATTTTAAATGCATGTCACACCGTTCGGAAATTTTTAAATATGTAATCTTTGAGCCTAATCCTATTTGCGTTAACGCTCGGGATAGGTAAATATTACCAGCGAAAGCTGATTACTGTAAGGCATTTGACTGCGTGCCTCATTCCTGGCTTATAAGCGTTTTAAACATCTACAAAATAAACCTTACCATAGTTACTTCTCTTGAAGCTTTGATGAAGCAATAACAAACAAGCCTTCAGGTAAATATTAATTCAGTATATTAAGACTAACGAGATTTTTATTCGAAGGGAAATATTTCAAGGAGACTCACTTATTCCACTGTGGATCTGTTTGACAATTAATCCACTACCTACCATGCTCAACGATAAAGAGAGGTTGTTTTTTTATATTAGTGTTTACCAATCTGAATTGTCATACAGCATAGACCATGAGAAACTTTATTGAGAGATGCCAAAATCTTTTGTTACAAGGTTTCTGTTTGAGAAAGATAATTATTGGAGCAACATTTTTATTAACAAAGTTGATAGTTTAATCTTGTAATTATGCAAGAAAAACTAGATGTGCAAAGCGGCATATATTATAAGTATAAAGAAGAATGGACCATTAAAAAAACATATAAAACTAAATAAGTAAATGTACTGGGGAGGAGATTGAATTATACTAGACGAAGTCCATATGTGACAAATTAATTTTAAAACTGAATATACATAAAGAGACATTTTAAAAGATTAATAAAACTAAACCTTTTAAGAAAAGACTAATAGTTTATTGAGGAGACAAATTTTAAGTTCTACAATAATAAAGAGGTATATAATATTAAATCAATTACAAATTCACCTAGTTTTTCATATAGACTTTAATAGAAAAATTGGTGGTTACTTAATACAAAAAAATCTTATCGCTAAATTTAAATGTAACTTAATGTTGTTCCCAATTTATTTTTTAACCTACCATTTACTTATTCTTAGATTGTAATAGCTTTATTGAACCGTTATTTTAAAATTATAGCTGAAGGCATACCTAACACAAAAAATTATAAATTGTTTTAATTGCAGATAAATATGTCGGAGAATGTTAATTTTTGCATTTACTTGTAGTCGGCGTTGTTGAATTAAAGTGGACGTGCTGAAAGTTTAACAAAGATAATATCTGCTATGTACAATTTGTGTCGGGTATCAAAACCGTGACTAAAGTTTTCTCTGAGCAATTTATCATTAACCCTGCAATGTAGTTTCGAATACACTTGACAAATATTTTCAAATTTTAAAAATAACTAGTACCTTTTACAAAAATGTGAATCAAAAACTTGTTTATAAATATTTATCTAGAGGGTTAGGTAAGAATTAAGTAATTTATAAAAAATACTCTCCCTGCAATATTAAAGATTAATCAAATGATTTTCTTAGACTGAAATTACTAACTTCCCCAAATATAAAAAATCTCACTTTTAATCAATAGGATAGGAAGAAACTGTTATGAAGTTATACCTTACTTTAACTTCTCCAAAAACAAAGTAAATTGACCCATACAGAATAATTCCTATATTTTTTTTAAAGCCAAGCAACAGTCTTCTTCTAACTAATTTGATTAATGAGTCGTTCCAAATTGGTATTTTTCCTACTTGCCTTAAGACAGCCATAATCATTCCTTTGCATAAAGGAGGTGATAAAGATCAAGTTTCTAACTATCGCCCAATCGCGCTTCTTCCTACGTTATCCAAGATCATTGAAAGGTTGGTAAAAAAAAGGCTTCTTTCATTTGTGAGTAAATACAATATTCTAGCTAAAAATCAATTTGGATTTTTAAGTGATAAATGCACAAATGATGCAATGTTTTCTCTTTTTAATAATGTCTACTCCAGCTTAAACAATCAACACTCTACAGCTACAATATTTTGTGATTTCTCAAAAGCTTTCGATTGCGTGGATCATAAAATACTACTTAAAAAATTGCAGTACTATGGATTTAGAGGCACCTCGATCAGGTGGTTCGAGTCCTTTCTTAGTGATAGACTGCAGCTTGTACGAGTTGATGAATTAAGGTCTTCATGCAAGCAGATAGAATATGGGGTTCCACAAGGTTCGGTATTGGGTCCTATATTGTTTTTGCTATTTATCAATGATATTGCTGACTTGAGCATCGGCGGAAAAATTTGTTTATTCGCAGACGACACTAGCTTTTCTTGGAGTCACCCGGATATCACCGAACTGCATAGAATCGTTTCACATGACTTAACCATCATCAAATCATGGTGTGATTTTAACCATATGTGTTTGAACGTTTCTAAAACGAAAGTTTTGCCATACACATCTGCAATTCAACCTATTATGTTGAATAATTCTACTATAGAGGTCGTTGACTCTGTGAGATTTTTGGAACTAGTCGTTGACAGCTCTCTAAAATGGGATGTACACATTGACGCTTTGTCAAAAAAACTAAGCTCTTCTTGTTACGCACTGAGAACAATATCTAGGGAGCTTCACCTGTCAGCTTCCAAAACAGTCTATTTTGCCCTCTTCGAGTCACATCTCCGATATGCACTTCCTTTTTGGGGTACATGTTGTGTGACTCAATTTGAACGTATTTTTAAATTACAAAAGAGAGCTGTTCGGTATACGCTGAAACTAAGCAGTAAAACTCACTGTAGGGAATTCTTTAAAAAACATCAAATATTAACACTTCCATCCCTATTTATCTTTGAATCCATTTCCTTAATTCGGAAACATTTACCTGAAGTCTCAGACAGACCATCTCATAACTACCCTCTTAGAAGTGCAGAGTATGACCTTTATTTACCAAAACCTCGCACGGAACTAATCAAAAGCTCTATTTTTTATAACGCTAAGAAAATGCACAACAATCTACCCTTGGAAATAAAGTCCATTTCATCAATAACCGCATTTCGTATCGCTTTAAAATCATACTTGGTGGAGAGAGCTTTGTATGCAGTTGACGACTTTTTTACATAAATTATTTTGGACCATCTCACGCACTGGAAAGTTAGTTTGTGATATTTATCTATTTTGTTGTTTGTTTTTTTTTTTTTGTTGTTACTCTGACTAAATTAAAATTTTAAATTTTAATTTTTTTATATTACTTATTATTATCAGTCTCATTGTATAATGTATACATAAAGTATACATTTATTTTATTTTATTTTTTATTATTTTTTTTTAACTGACCTTTCGCAATGTTTTATATTGTGAAGTTTTATATGTTTGTATGTTTTATGTTTTATTTACTTGTAAATACTCTTGTATTACTGTTTTGTTCTATGTGATTTGCTTTTTTTTTAAACAGCTTTGTCCACAAATTTAAAAATTTTTTTCGACAATAAAGCTTATTATTATTATAATTGTGGTGGAATCTAGATGTCGTCATTGTGTGACAGCAGTTGTCAAAAAAAAAATAATTTAATTTAATCTTTTACAAAATTGTGGAGGGGTAAAGTTATAATGAACCCTAAAATATTCTGCGAATGAAAAATTATTTCAGATTTCTGGTTTACTTGTAAATGCCTTGGTACCATATTCTCAAGAGTTTTACTTGTTGTTTATGGAAATTCTTGACCTGATTTAGCCCTCTCCCTTATTCTTCTCTTTTTAGCAACAAGCGTATAGTGTACTGGGGGTAAGGCTTTCTATGTTTTGTCGTTTTAGTTCTTGTTCTATTCATGATACTTTTCCGTCCATGCAATAACACCGATAGAATATATCAAAACGAAAATGCCCAGGTATTCAGAATTTTAAAGAAGTTTTTGCTGTTTAGTTGGGTGAAGCATATTTTTTTAACTGTGTGGTGTATTTACCAAGCAATTATTCTTTAATCCTAATGTATCCTAATTTTTAAAGTATAATTTTTAATTATACATACTGTATTTAGAGCTCTCCTTCCTCTATTTTGATTACATTACGTTCAGGCCGAATATCATATGTACTAATGTCTTTATAAAAAGGTCCTACGAGCATTATGAGTTCTTAAAGTCGATTATAACTCAGTGCATAGAGCTTGCAATCGTCCATGTACAATTGGTGCGGGATAGTGTGGATGGTTGTCCGTTATTCTTCAAACTACAGCGTATGTCTTAATTGCTCGGTTGTTTCCTGCGTTCAATTAAAATTTTAGGACTGCTTTTGCTCTTATTAAGAATGTATATATAAATTTAAAAATATCGGGGATTGCAGCTTGTAATTATACAGTTCACTCTTTAAAGTTTAAGTGAAAGCTTTCAGTAAATATTTTTACCTTCTTTAGTCATTTCTGAAATAAATAAAATAAAATCTTTGTATTAGTTAAAAATACACTCCGCCAAAAAAGTATCGCATCACTTATAAAATTACAAATATTTATTACCGCATTTGGTTAATTTAAATTATTTCTTTATGGCCCTTAAGAATATTAAGGCTAGAATAAATATTAAAATAAAATTTGTAAATACAGCTTACTGTTTAAGAAAAAAAAGTAATAATTGCTATTTTGTCTGGTTTTTATATTATCAGTCTTTATTTTACTTTGGTAAAGAGTATACAGTTTGCGTTTAAATTAAAATTTTGTATTAAATATCGAGTATGGAAGGTCGTGACTATATAAATTTAAATTTAAGGAGGGATCAAGTGGTTAGAATAATTTCCCTCATTGAAGATGGAAGGAGTCAGAGATATGTGGCAAATTTAGTGGGTGTAAATCAGTCGACAGTATCACGAGTGGTAGTAAGGTACCGAGAGACTGGTCTTTATGAAAGACGAGCTGTAACAGGTCGGCCAAGAGCAACTACGCATGCAGACAATAGATTTTTAGTCCTTCAGGCTTTGCGTCGAAGACATGTGACTGCAAGTCAACTTCAACATGACTTAGCCGAGACTCGAAATGTACGTGTGTCTTCAGAAACTGTTAGGCACATCTTAAGACAGTCTGGAATTAGGGCCAGAGTAGCTGCCACTGCCCCGAGACTTACAAGGGAACACCGTATAGCACGACAAACATTTGCAAGAGAGCACGTAAACTGGAATATCGACGATTGGGGTAACATACTTTTTACGGATGAGTCAAGATTTTGTTTATACACTTCGCATCGAAGAATACCAGTTTATAGACGAGATGGCGAGCGTTATTTTCAATGCAACCTAAGACCGGCGACAAACTTTGGAGGAGGATCTATAATGCTCTGGGGCGGAATATCTTTAAAGGGTCGAACCGAATTGGTACAGCTAGATGGAGGATCTTAACTGCTGATAGGTACATAAGAGAAATTTTGGAGATGCATGTTGTTCCTTACGCCCCATTTATTGGTGATGATTTCGTTTTAATGCATGACAATGCACGCCCACACGTCGCAAGAATCGTTACAGAGTACCTTCAAGAGGTAAATTTGCAAGTTTTAGATTGTCCAGCGCGCAGCCCGGACTTAAATCCAATAGAACATGTTTGGGACTATGTTTACAGAAGGGTGAGATCCGGTAATGTGACGCCAGCTAATCTTCAGGACCTGCAACGGTTGTTAACCATAGAATGGGATAATATTGATCAAGATTATCTGAGAAGATTAATTGGATGTATGCCACAACGTTGTCTAGATGTTATAAGAGCTAGAGGAGGCAATACGTCTTACTAAATTACCATTACTTTTGATTTTTATTTATTTTAAATCAATGCTGTTTATGCGCTTACTTCTAATTTATGGAAAAAATTAAATAAACCCTCTGTTTTTCGTACATTCTGCATTTTTCTTTAGATACTTATTGCTTACTTAAAAAACCAAAAGAAACAAATATAAAAAAAATTATATTTTAAATTATTTTTAATACAATATTTGTAGTTTTATAGGTGATGCGATACTTTTTTGGCGGAGTGTATTAAATTAGTATTACCTTTTTGAGATTGAATTGGAAGCTAATATTTTTAGAATAAAAAATCTTGGCAAATTTTCTTCATGTATAATGTAATTTAATTTAAAAAAAGTGTTTTAGCACATCTGTCAATTATGACACAAAAGGTTATTTCAATATTTTTTAAAATTTTGTTTAACAATACACTATGTCCTTTGTCTATGTATTAAGCAGCCACTTTTTAATAGATTTGTGTTTTGTCATGATTTGTTTAATTTTGAAATTTTCTTTTATTAATATTTTAGGTTGAAGTGAATTGTGTTATTCATTAAAAAATTTAATATTTTTAAGTAATACAAAGATTTGTCACATATGGACTTCGTCTAGTATCATTCAATCTCCTCCCCAGTACATTTACTTATTTAGTCCTATATGTTTTTTTTTTTAATTTATACTTATAATATATGCCGCTTTGAACATCTAGTTTTTCTTTTATACTTACAACATTAAACAGTATAGTGTGTCGTTTGCTCAGAGAAATTTTGCAATACTGGTAGCTCTTTCAACTTTGTTAATAAAAATGTTGCTCCAATAATTATCTTTCTCAAACAAAAACCTTGTAACAAAAGACTAACTTTAGCATCTCTCAATAAAGTTTCTCATGGTCTATGCTGTATGACAATCCAGATTGGTGAACACTAATATAAAAATCAAACTCTCTTTATCATCGGGAATCTGTGCATATCATAATCGAACGAGGTATTCTCAGAAAGCACTTCAACTTGAACTAGGTGGCGATCAAAAACCTCTAAACGTTTATAATATTTTAGAGGCTTCTTACTCACCAGCCTCTGTTTTCACCAATCTTTCACCAGAAGATGTTGGATTTGTTTCTGATTGGAAGCAAAAATTTTTATTTATAAAGAAGATGGAAATAGGTGCAGTTGGTATTTTTATTTATCTTGAGATTAAAGCCAAATTTAGTGTCGTTGAGCATGGTAGATAGTGGATTAATTGCCAAACAGACCCACAGTGTAATAAGTGAGTCCCCTTGAAATATTCCACTTCGAATAAAAATCTCGTTAGTCTTAATATACTGAATTAATATTTACCTGAAGGCTTGTTCGTTAACGCTTCATCAAAGCTTTAAGAAAAGTAACTATGGAAAGATTAATTTTGTAGATGTTTAAAACGCTTATAAGCCAGGAATGAGGCACGCTGTCAAATGCTTACAGTAGTCTACAAAAGCAGTCGAGATGTTGAACATTGCTTTTGCGCTTGCCTTAGGATCACAGAGTCGATAATAAGCTGTTCTTTGCAACCCTGGTGACCACGTTTACATCCCTTTTGTTATTTTGGTCCACATGCCTGTAAATTCGGTTAGTAATGCAAGATGTTAATATCTTGTAAAGCGTTGAAAGACATGTGATTGGTCTATACTGCGAAGGATCCTAAGTGTTACTTGTTTTGAGAAGCATATGGGTTAAACGATAAGTAAGAGTAAAGGCAGCACTGATTTAGCCTCATGGCGGAGGCGCTAGCATGGGAATCTCCGTAAGGAAATCGTTAAAAAAGCTAAGGTTTAATCTGCAATTTTTAGCTCAGACGTTTGTAGCAGTTTGTAGTCTTTAAAGATCCAGGGATTATGGGATGCGCGTATCTTTATATTAATAGTTGGCATGATCAGCACAAAGAAGTAAGACCAAAAGGCATTAGGGTGATCAACGAACACAAGCCAGCCTCTGATGAGCGACGTAGTAGTACATAACACTCCAACGCAATGACAAAAGGGCATTAACGGGTGATCAACGAACACAAGCCAGTCTCTGATGAGCGACGTAGTAGTACATAAACCTCCAACGCAAGGACAAAAGGGCATTAACGGGTGGCAACGGACACAAGCCAACGCGACGTATACGGTCAAAAGGGCGGGTGGGCGAGCAAAGGCAAACAGATCACACCTTCTATGACAAGTATGGTCAAAAAAACATTAGCCAAAGTTGCATAGCTACTGAATATGCCCTTTGCGCATAATTTTCAATAGTGGATATATGAAAAAGACGCGTTTAGGTATACTGCGCACCACGCCATTTAGACACTGGCTCTTCTAGAGACTTGATAAGAAAAACCTGAATAACAAGGTATCTCTTAAAATTATTTGCAATTGTTTTTAAACCCAGATAAGAAACACCACAGTCAAACCGACACGTGTATACAGAGAAAAGTCGTAAGAGAAAGATGTCTCCAGACGTTGTAAGGTGTCGTTTACTAGAAAGGGAGATGCTGACTAGATTGTGAGTATTTCCGAAAAATAAGCAAACTTCTTCATATCTTCATTATAATGATTTCTCAAACATGAATGATTTAAATTTTCCTGTGCATATCAATAAAATTACTGTCTTTGAAAACCCAAAAATATCTGTTAATGTTTTTGAACTTGAATACAAATTAAGAGATCACTGTTATACCCTTACGTTTAACAAAACAAAAGCAGGAAATTCATGTTAATTTATTATTTATTCATAATAAATATTTTCTTAAAAAATATGATTATGATGATGCTATTGATAATATAAAATATCATTATATTTGGATTAAAGATCTGTTCAAACTTCTAGCAACTTTCCAAACAAAAAACTGAAAAATATTTGTGCAATAATTTTTATTCCCAAGGAAAGTTATATGAATATTCTAAATATTGTGAGATGATTGTAAAATAGAGTTTTCTAAAGATCCCTACGTTAAATTTTAAAATTTTGTATTAAAGAAAAAGTAGCTTTTATCATTTATGCAGATTTTGAATCACTACTTAGACCTTTTAATGATAACCTATAATCATGTTATCATTTTCGAAAAAAACCACACATTGCATTATCTGGTTTATTTATTAAAATATGCGAATAACATCGGATTAAAATTGTATATGAAAACACATGGCCATTACATCATTATATATGGTATACATTATTTATATCTATTATTCATGAAAACTAAATCATTTTTGAACGTAAAGATCTCAGTTGCTGTATCATTATTTGATTGGGATATTAAATAAATGCCAATTTTGCACATTGCTGCTGTCATTCTATATATGCTTAATATTAATATACAACCCCATTCTTTTTTATATACCTACTTAAAAATAATATTTGTTTTAACTTAGATTAGTATTATCTCCATTGGAATATAAATGTAAAATAGATGAGTTTTTAAAACGTGTTCACAAACTACATAGTAATAATACTTAACGACAACAAAATAAAAGTATTGAGCCAATTGGAAAATTTAAGTTTATGGGAAGTCATAAAAAAATAGACAGTTTCCATCCCCATCTGCAATCAAAAGATATATACGACCTTTAAGATGTCTTCCCCAGCAATAGCTTCATCTTCAATAATTTTGCCATCAATTTTTAAAAATTTTGTACACAAACGTTCCCAATAATGTAAAAAACAAGGCTATATGTTTTATCAATATTAAAGAAGACTGTAATCGAACAACATGGACTTTAATAAATCATGAAGCCTTATTACTACCTAAACATCAGGTACCTAGCTACAAACAAACAAAATGTAACTTAAATGTCAATCTGACGATGCTTGTTAGCGAAAAGGCCGTCATTGTAATTTAAAACATATTTTTTCAAATAAACTTGGAAGTTATGTTGAAACGAAGAGTTTTTTTATTATTCTTAATAAGATGGACTTCCAAAAAGTAAGAGTTAGTACAATAAATTTAATTATAAAATAATGATTATTTGTCGGTATTTTTTAAAGACATACCAAACAAAAATAATTTATACTACAAATTAAAGCTGATATTTCCAGATAATACGAAGAGTGATCAAATTGATTGGTATAATACTTACGGAACTAAGGATGACAACTTTGTAATATATAACATACCAGTAGTCATACTTTGGATTATTTAGTTAGGAATTTTATTGTTAACCTCACATGTTTTATTAAAAATTATAAATAATAAAAAATATGAATCTTCTTGTATTAAAATAAATAAATGTAGGTATATGTTAATATGTTTTCTAAATAAAATTTCAAATATTCTTAAAGTTATTTTATTAAAAAGTTATATAGTTTAAAAAATTTTACGGGTAGCAGTCAGTCAATTGTGGAAAACACTTCAAAATCTTGACACTTAAAAAATTATATATTTTTGGAGATTTGAGATATGTTGATGATGTGTTAGCAAGACTTGTAGGTAGCGAACCACAGTTAGATATATTTTTTAATTATATTAATACCTTGCATCCTAAAATTAATTTTACTATAGAAGTTGAAGAAAATAATTCAATTAATTTACTAAATTATTCAATATACAGAAAACCAACACAAACAGATGTAGCCATACCGTATAATTCAAATCATCCTATAACACGTAAATTAGCAGCTTATAATTCTATTATACATAGGGCATTTTCAATTCCAATGGACAAAATTAACTTTGATAACGAAATTGAAATGATAAAACAAATAGCTAAATCTAATGGCTACCAAATTAATTTGATAAATACATTAATTAATAAGAAAGAACAGAAAGTGTCACTACAACAAATATATCCTAAATAAAACTTATAAAAATATTACATATTGTGGAAGTATTTCCAATAAAATTTTAAAAATATTATCTTCGGCAACATCAGCATTAATAGCATTTAAAACACAAAATAATGTTAAATGTAGAAACAAAATTACCTAATTAAAAAAAATCTGGTGTTTACGAAATTAATTGTCCAAAATGTAATGCTGTATAGGTCAAACACACTAAGAAATTCTGAAATAAGATTCAGTGAACACTTAAGAGCATATAGATTACAACAACCATATAAGTCAAAATATGCAAAACACGTTCTTGAACATCCACACTCACTCATACACACCAATGACATAATAGACAAAATTTAGATTTCCTCGAAGAACTTGAAATAAAAAGACATCTAGCAGATCCACAATTTAAAATTGTTAACGAACAAATAAATCTTGGAAGTTCCCCACTTTTAAGGTGTTTGTTTTGATTGGGTCTTCATTTTATACATAGATAATACGTAATTGTAACATAAAGATATTAAGTTATTGTAAAGATCAGCTTCGTTATGTTAAAAGGAAGTTTTTTTATTATCCTTTTTAATGTGGGAGTTTCAAAATTAATAAAAATTACTAACGCGTAAAGGAGTTTTATTATATAAATTCCCTAGAAAAATTAAATGAAACTTCTTTACCACCAATTAAACGAAAATAAATATATAAAATTACTTCTTATTCAAGAGATGAGAGTAAGACTTATCATTATGCTTGGATTCTTCACTAAATATAGATAAACTTTAAAAATTCATTTGTGATTGTATTTCACTATGGCTTATAACTATAAAAAGAGGAAATCAACAAATTTAAGTAGTTTCTATGCTTTTTGGTGTCAAAATGATTTTTGTACAATACTTTTTACCCTACACGAAAAATTTGAATATATAGAAGCAATTATTTCATTAAACTTCTATATGAGGCATAACCTTTAAACAATCTTGAAAACAATCTTTACAATTAGCTTTAAAATTAAAATTGTGTAATATTACAAAGGTATATAATTTCAATTGACTACTATTTAAATCCCAAGTTTCGAGAAGCAGAATAACGTATCCATCAACGTATATATTTTAAAAAAACAGCCAAGCTGCAGCCTTTTCTCCCATACCCGCGTCTTCCGATTTCACTCTTTCCCATGCAGCGTTCTCAAGGATCTTATCAGCTTCGTGATGTTCCGTTAAAGATGTTTCTTCTAATGATCTTTGCTAAGTTGCGATGAAAGAAGTCTAGATAAATTTTTAATCCAGACAAAGTGGTATTTGGTTGGAACGTCATCATCAACATATTTGGTTAGCTTGCTCGTTCAAATACATCAGCCAAAAGCATTATATCAGTTTTCATATATAAATCCATATACGGATCTAAATTTAAACAGTTAAAGATATCCCATACAAGTTTTGCACGATGGTAAAGTATTCTAGGACATGGTTTATATCGTTTTTGACTTTTTTTGTAGTGAAAACGAATCGTTTTTTGATTCTTTAGTTGCGAAAGCGTACGATTAGGTATGAGAATGAATCGTTTTATGTTTTAAGTGTAAAAAATAGCAGTTTTTACCAACATTCCAATTTTAATGTAAAATTAGATTTTAGTTATAAAAAGGTATTGTTATAGATAAGAATTAGTTATAAATATCGAAACCGCTGGTTTCTTGAAAAATATTTATGAAACAGCCGTCTTTTGTGGTTAGATATGGATTAGCTTTGCAAAAACAAGTTGTTTTTATAGCATTTTCCCATGTGGGGATTATAATTATAAATATCGAAATATCCCAAATTATTGCCACTCTAATTGAGCTGGTTAAGTGAAAGTGTTCTTATGTAAAAGTGTTCTGCCCTAAAGATGAGTTTTTGATTTTATAAATAATTTTAAACTCATTTTCTGAAAGTTTTTCATCGCATTCGATAAATATATTTGGCTTAAGTAGTTGGATATATAAATAGCTCTCATTAATTAAAAAAGTTTTTTGTTTAATCGCTACTACATTCTGCTCTGTTATATATAACATAAATCTAGGGTTTCTTCAGTGTAATATAGTAACAGTCACAAATTTACCTTTTGACTTAGTTGTAGCATGCGATACATTTAATAATCATATGAGGGTTTTGGCGATTTATTTCAGTTTCGTGCAACGCATTGTTCAGCCAACAACCTACTCAATAACTTTAATATTTATGATGTTTGCCGGTTTGTTCAAACATAGAGTCATTTTAATCTCATTTTTACCGATTTCAGTTTTAGTTTCCTAACAGGCGTTTTCTTTGCTCGTAGAAAATTAGTAACATAAGATGTGTTGAACATAGTTTAACATTTTTTCTGGCTTATTCTTCTTTTCATAGTTATAAGCCATAGTGAAATAAAATCACAAATGAATTTTTAAAGTTTATCTTTATTTAGTCGAGAATCCAAGCATAATGATGAGTCTTACTCTCATCTCTGGAATAAGAAGTTTATATGTTTATTTTCGTTTAATTGGTGGTAAAGAAGTCTTACTTAATTTTTCTATGGAATTTATATAATAAAACTCCTTTACGCGTTAGTAATTTTCATTAATTTTGAAACTCCCACTTTAAAAAGGATAATAAAAAACTCTTCGCTTTAACAAAACTTCTACTATTTATTTAAAAATAGCTTTTTTAACATCAATGACAGCCGTTTCGCTAAAATTAGCATATTGAAGTTACATTTTGCTTGTTTGTAGCTAGGTACCTGATGTTGATTAGGTAGTAATAAGGCTAGACCAATTTTGGAAGTAACAAGACATAACAATATCAAAGCCTAGATGTTATTAGCCCTAAGGGATTATCCTCTATGTACTTTCCTCTAATTGGGCAATGATATAGAAAAACCAGGAAAAAATTAAATCATGCTGATCTTCACAATAACTTAATATCTTTGTGTTACAATTACGTCTGATATATGTATAAAATGAAGACTCAATCAAAGCAAACACTTTAAAAGTGGAGAACTTTACATTTTGGACAATTAATTTTGTAAACACCAGATTTTTTTAATTTAGGTAATTTTGTTTTTACATTTAACATTATTTTATGTTTTTAATGCTATTTATGCTGATGTTGCCGAACATATTATTTTTGAAATTTTATCGGAAATATTTCCACAATATGTAATATTTTCATAACTTTTAATTTCTTTAGTTTGTTTAGGATATATTTGTTGTAGCGACACTTTCTGTTCTTTCTTATTAATTAATGTATTTATCAAATGAATTGGATAGCCATTAAATTTGTTTTATGATATCAATTTCGTTATCAAAGTTAATTTTGTCCATTGTAATTAAAAATGCCCTATGTATAATAGAATTATAAGCTGCTAATTTATGTGTTACAGGATGATTTGAATTATACGGTATGGCTACATCTGTTTGTGTTGGTTTTCTGTATATTGAATGATTTAGTCAATTATTAACTTATTCACTTTTTAATATAGAAAATTAATTGAATTATTTTTTTCAATTTCTATAGTAAAATTAATTTTAGGATGCAAGGTATTAATATAATTAAAAAATATATCTAACTGTCGTTCGCTACCTACAAGTCCTGCTAACACATCATCAACATATCTCAAATCTCCAAAAATATATAATTTTTTAAGTGTCAAGATTTTGAAGTGTTTTCCACAATTGACTGACTGCTACCCGTAAAATTTTTTAAACTATATAACTTTTTAATAAAATAACTTTAAGAATATTTGAGGTTTTATTTAGAAATGTATATTTACATATACATTTATTTATTTTAATGCATTACTCATCATTCAGACACCTCACAAATTTCACAATAAATCTCTATATCAACATCCACTCTTATCCAGTGGAATTGTGACGGGTTTTACCCTCGTTTAGAACGTATCCAACAACTAACTTCGACCTTAAATGTAGATATCTTATGTTTGCAAGAAACCAATTTTACCGAATCTCACAAACGTCACCTTAAACGATTTAAAGGCTATCACCACATCAGAACTGAATGTAAAAGAGCTAGTGGCGGAAAATCAGTATTTGTCTCAAAAGACCTCTACTCATCAGTTTACCCCTTAAATACATCTTTAGAAACTGTAGCAGCCACCGTTTGGTGTCCATCCAAAATTACTATTTGTAGTATTTACATTGCACCTAATGCTTCAGTTTCAGAAGTAGAACTAACAGATTTAATTTCTCAGCTAACACATCCCTTCTTAATTTGTAGGGACTTCAATGCCCACAATTCTTTATGGAGTTCACAAAAAACCTTTGGTAGAGGTAAAATAATAGAAAACGTTTTTAAAAACTTCGACCTTTGTCTTCTAAATAATGGTACAAGCACTCACTTTAATCTTTCCTACCAAACTTTTTCTTCAATTGATCTAAGCCTTTGTGACCCACAAACTTTTCCCTTGCTCACATGGAACCCATTAGACGATCTCAATGACAGTAATCATTTCCCCATTCTAATCACTGACAATACTCCCAAACCATCTGAGAATATAGTGAAATGGAAAATAACTCATGTCAACTGGGAAGCCTTCAGATGTGGCATAGAAAATCAAAAAGATCAATTAAATCTTCCGGATAACATCGAAGCTGCCGTCTCCGCTTTTAACTCCTGCATTATTTTTGCTGCTGAACAACACATTGGAAAGTCTGTAATATCTCCCTCCCGAAAAATGGTTCCCTGGTGAAATGAGATGTGCAAAACCGCGATTCAAGAAAGTAAAAAGGCATTAAACAAATATAGAAAAACGAGGAACGAATATGACTTCATTGAGTTTAAAAAACTAAGAGCAAGAGCTAAAAGAACAATAAAACAAAGTAAAAAAAAAAGATTTAAATAAATATGTTTCCTCCATAACTTCTGACTCTTCTCCTAACCAGGTCTGGGCAAAAATTCGGCAAATGCAAGGAAAAAGGACCTTCACAAAAATTCCAGCCATCACTCAACAAGATCGTACTATTACAGACAGTCAAGAAATAACTGAAATCTTATCCTATTCCTTCCAGTGCAGATCTAAAAATATGTCTTAAGTTAATCCTCAAAACTCAATCATGTCCAATTATCCCTTAACTGCTAACGTCAGTCACAATAGCAATCTCTTAAATTCTCCATTTTCGTTCCAAGAACTCTTTGTAACTCTTTCATCTACTCAAACTTCAGCAGCAGGACCTGATGATATACCTTCCATATTCCCAAAAAAAACTGTCCACCAATAGTCTCTATAGACTATTATAACTATATAATTTAATCTGGACCAAAAAATACTTTCCTAAAATGTGGCAATTATCAACGATCTTTCCTATTAAAAAACCTGATAAAGACCCTAGCAGTGCAAATTCCTATAGGCCTATCGCACTAACATGCACTATGTGCAAACTAATGGAGAAAATGTTGCTAAAATTGGTGATGTGATGGATGATGTTCTGGACACAGTATTACCAGTTTTATCGTTTAGACCTCATTTTATCAAAAAATATGTTGATGACATTATTGTAGCTTTACCAGAGAATGGTACTGATGAAATCCTTAGCACTTTTAATAGTCTGGACCCATACATACAATTTACCATTGAAAATGAAGATAAAAATAACTCGGTACCCTTTCTAGACACTAGGTTCATACGAACAAAAAACAACAAAATAGTGATAGATTGGTACAGAAAACCATGCAGTTCTGGTAGATATATGAATTACTTATCCTACCACAAACATTCAATGAAAGTAAATTTAGTCAAACAGATGAAAAACAGAGTGTTGGGAATTTCTGATAAAACCTTTCATATTAAAAATCTTAATATTTTATTAAAGTTATTTATCGACAATTCATATCCTAGCAGTTTAGTAAAAAATATTTTGTTCAGCACTTCATCGTCACTTGATAACATAATTGATAATAACACACAATACAATACCATAGTTGATAACAGTGAATCTGCTGCAGTTCCAATTCAAACTTTTTTTACCTCTTTACCATATATCAAGGAAGTTACTCCCAAACTATCTAGACTATTCAATAAATACTCAAATGTCAAAATAGCTAATAGAAATATCCTAACAATTAGAAAAATTCACAGTACAGTCAAAGATTTAGATCCTTTAAAATCAAAAACGAATGTTGTGTATAGTATACCATGTTCAGATTGTGATAAGTGGTATGTTGGTTAAACCGCAAGATCCATTAATTCTACAATCATCTCACATAAAAGTGATTGCAGATTACATCCCGAAAGATGCGCTCTAGCAGCTCATGTGAATAATTTTGACCACCATGTCAATTATGACGATTTAAAAATTCTTTCAATTGAAACAAACTATAAGAAGAGATCGTTCTTAGAAATGGCGCACATTTTTGAACAAGACAATTGTATGAACAGAAGGACAGACATATATCACTTAAGTGAGATTTATTCATATCTATTAACCATCGATAAAAATGCACGTTCACACAACTTGTCAGTGTCAAAATTGTGACAAACCGTTTGGAGCAATCTACACTTTCATCACACTTTAACATTCTTTAGTACCAAGGGACAATTAGTTGTCAGTCAAATTCTAACCTGTAAATTGATCGAACTACTCGTGGAAGTAGTCATCTTTTTTATTTGTTATAAAAATTTTTTTTAACTTTTTAACATTAGAAAATAAGTTTTATCAAATGTATTGTTAACAATTTTTAACAGAAATTGTACATATTTTGCAAGTGTTAATAGTATTAAGCTCTATATAATCAGTGACTATGTGTCTCATAGTAGATATTTTATTCATCACAGTAATCAATCTCATCTAAGTTGTAAGTAGAATCATTAGTTTTAGTACAATTTTGTCAAACTAAGTGTAATCATTTAGTTTGATGATGGAAATAAATAATTCCGAAAGCTTGGAAAACCTTTAAAGAGTCTTCTTTTACTTTGCTGCATACCCCAATAATACTAGTTTTATTTCTAACTAGTCAGCAACGACTACCCTTTCTTTCCGTTCTTCATATATATATATATATATATATATATATATATATATATATATATATATATATATATATATATTTAACAATCAGAATGTTTTTGGGGATGTGGCAATAAAACCAATGTGTACTCTTATTAGAATATAATTACCGAGCTTTCGAACCTCTATGGGCTCATTTTCAAGGTCTAAAAATGTTTTATAATTGTAAAGAAATCATATAGCAAGTAATAAAATAAATAATACTTACATATCTAGGTGAGATTATAGGTAAAATTTTGTAAAAAAACTGTAATAAATTCGACATGTTTATTATAAAAATAATCTATTCTATTCTAATAAATTTGTTTGAAATATACCAAAAACCTTTTATGTTTATTCAAATAGATACACCAATATTATTAAAATTACAATTAAAATACGGATGTAAAAATTGCATTCTTCTATTTTGAACTAGTTCAACACAATAGTTGACGTTAAAAAACGTATTTCAACGTAATAATATTGGATAAAAGTTTAAAACATTAGTTTTTAGAAAGTATGCATAATTGCCAGCAGTAATTTAATTTTAAAGCCTAGGTTTAAAACATAAAAAAACTTTTTTTTATCTAAAAATACTTTTTTATAATTCGCGTTTTCAATAGATTTCATTGTAACACTCAACGGAGTGAGAAAATGTCACAGTTGGTAATTGTGTGCATTTTATCATACAATTTTGAAATTAACTAAGACGGTGTCAGATCATAACAAAACCTAAAAGAAATTATGGTTCTGCCTCAGGATCTGGGATTGAAAAAATAAAAATCTTTTAAAAAAGTAAATTATTAATTAAAAGCTATGATAGAAAACGCTAAACATTGTTTTTCTTTTATCAATACATATTATTTGGAAAATAAATGTTCTACAAACTAATAATTTATCACTCTAATTTAATATTCAAATCAAATTTAAATTTCAAACTTGATATATCTGACATATATGTCATTTTAGTAAGTACCAACATAATTTAATGAACACAAAATGTACTAATTGTTGAATAATTTTATTTAAAAACATAAATAAATGCGAATTATAAAAAATAGTGTGTATAACTTTTGCCAAAATGATCATTTTGTGAATCGTTTTACAAATAACTATTTTAACCAAACAATTTTAGTTAAACTTGTTAATGTGATTTGGCAGTTATTTACATTATAATTACAAGATAATTACACGCGATAAGAGTTTATTAAAATCCCTATTTTTAAGAACTGTTGGTCAATTGTAGATTGTTTAAATGCACACTACCGTGATCTTGTTAACCACTGGAATTACATTACGTCAGTTCTGGTTTGCAGTAAGTCACACATGGTTTTTTATAATCGTTAAAAAATTGATTGTCACATAGCTCGCCTTACAATATACACTTCTCGTAAGCAACAACTGTCCTTGTAAGCACCATTGTGCACGAAAAGCTGTCCTTATAAACACCGCTTAGAATTTGTATTACTGTTTATCAAATATAAAATTTTATTACGATCCGTTTATTCGTTTATTTTTTACATTTACAAAAAAATTCTCTTAACACCTCCTTATACTACTTGTTCCTTCTGTTCTTTTTTCATATCATAAATTGAACAATAAATGGTAAAGTAGATATTTAGACTAAGTACAAAAGCTTAGTGTTATTTATAATCATCCAATTCTGATGGCAGAATCAGAATTGACCCAAGTATGGCAAAGAAACCATATAATTCTCTAGCTAGCATATTTGTTATTACAGAAACCAAAAAGTGTTTTGCCACAATTCTTGCATTTCATTTCTAAATTTTAGGTACGTAGCTCCCCTTTTCTTGAGCGCCAGTGTCAATGCTGCAACTTGAAAAATACTAGTAAAAATTTAAAATACATAGGGTATCCTATTTTAATCTTACCTGCTAAATAAAACTAAAACATGAAGTATCTGGATAAAAGTTTAGTATAAATAATGTTGTACCCTAGGGTTAATCGTCCAAGATTATTCAAGGTCTACTTAGTGTTTTAAATGGAACCCTTTATGTTTGTCATTGGCGATCCATTTTAATAAAAAAACACACACAAAGATTTTGTCTAATACATATTTTTAATACAAATAACGACTTAGCAACCGCAAAATCCAAAACGTGAAAAGTTGTTTGGAGTGTATCACTTAAAAGGTTCATTAATAGGTACAACAACATTTATATAAGTTATATCACCTAAAAGGTTCATTAATAGGTATAACATTTACATAAGTTCCATAACTGCTGCTGCTGTTGTGGCACCCTATAGGTAGTGTGTCACATTAAGATCGCTGCACATTATTACACGAAAAATTATTCATTTTGGCAGAAAGTTATGGTTCATAAAAATGTCTGCAAGAGTTAATACTAAACCGTTTTTGGTAGCATATAACACAAAAAAATGTAATTTTTGATCGATAATTAAAATGGTATTTATGGTATTATGTTGTTTCGTCTATTTTTAGTAAATAATTTGATAATTTGACCGTAATCACAACTGTGGCACTAGGTCGAATGTGTATATTCTAGCTTTTGATTCACGCGACTTTTGGAATGCAGGTCCGATCATATTTATAAAAAATGTATTTAATCCCCATAGGCATTCTGTCATTTTTTTTTATTAATACTTGGTTACAATACATATACTAATTACAGAAATCTAGTTCAATTGAAAACATTTAAAAAAAAATCAGTTTGTTTCAAAACAAACGCTAAAATATATACTGTAACTAAAGTTTAGAACTTAAGTCTTCAACACCAAACATAACTGATTTTTCGGTATATTTTTATTTCCTTGTTACTATTAGCTATTGCACTTGACTTTTCGGGAAGCAGGTTTTGAGTTACACTGCACGCAATTTCTAGAGGACTGCAATCAGATTCATCTTTTTTTTTAAAGAGTTTTAATTAACATTTGAATAATATTTGAAATATGACGATGACGTTCACATTTCTTATTTAATTTGCAGTAGAATAAACAAATCACAAAAAAACAATATTAACTTTGGTTATTTTGAATATGACTTTTTTATAATTATAATTTTATAGGAACATCATTTTATACAAATATACCTATACCTAATTATATATTTCTATCTTAATTAAATAACTCAAACTAATGATATAAAACCGCACATTTATGTGGTAGCTAATAAATTAACATAATGTAAATATTTTTTCTGTACTAGATATAGTATTTTTTGTAATTAAATGGAAGCGTAGCCTCTTGTTCCATATACTTCATACCCTTAAACCAATCTTTGTTTACGCCTATGTGAAATCCGGTGGAGCAATAACCGATTCTGTCTCTATGCGGAATCCGTTAGAACAATCTTTTCCGTCTTCCTATCTATCGGTAGCTAATCTAATATCCATTTACGATTGTTTTGTTTATTGTAATATACCTGTTATTTTCTACCTTTTTATTATTACATTTTATCATAAGTTGTTTATTAATTCAATGACGTTATTTGTTATTTTGTTTTATAAATTCCAAATTAAAGTTAAAATAGTTTTTTTATGTTATATTTACCAATTTTTTAACAACAATTTAGTTTATACTCACACTTTTTCCTTGAAAATGAAATAAATATATTTCTAAAGCCTGGAAAACAAGTAAAAGAGTTTTCTTAAAAACATTGCCGTCTACCTCAAAAATTCTGGTTTCATACCTATTAGTCGGCAAATAACTTAAATTTAATTATAGGTATATATATAATAGGTTTGATGTATTTACATATAGGTTTATAAATGTTTAATTTTAATGCTGGTCCTAGATAACAATTATTTCATATGTATTTATGGTTTGAAAACATATTCAATAGAAAATAACCCAACCTAGTAAGAGTATTATGTGATTCTAGGCTACTTGAGTTAATTCTAATGGTAATATCAGAATTTACCTAAATAGTAAAGACGCCATATAATTTTCACGAGGTTATGTTAATAATTCATAAATACTAGTTAAATATTTTGTATAAACATTGATAAGTAAATCCTTATGAAATTTTCAATTAACTTTAGGATATCAGAGGGTCCCGCTAACAGCTTATTTCTTAAAATACCGCTAATTGAATAAATACGTACTGCTACTACGTTTATACATGTACATAAAGATGCATTTTTCTGCCACTTGAAGGAAAAAGTATAAATATTCTCTGATCATGCTTCACTTCACTTTGAATACTGTATTTAAAAGTTACTAATAATAAAAATAACTAAATAACTGGTCTTTTGAACACTAAAATTGTTTTAAATACTTTAATAGCTACTTATAATATGCACTATTTTTTTCTATATAACCATAAAAAACGTTTATTGTCATAATTATACTACCTACTAAATTATCTGTCAATATCAGTTATTTCAGGTCATAAATTGTTTCTATAACATTGAAATATTGAACTATTTTTATGTCTATTAGCAAATTGTACATACCTAACCTTAGAAAAAAGTGTATAATAAGAAATTTATAAATATATCTAATAATTAAGAATCTAATACCCACATACTCCAGCTCGACCATTGCATTTCAAAATCAGCATATTCTTTATTTGAATTTGACTTTTTATTACAGAAATAACAAATACCAATAAGAAGTTAGTTTATAGATAATTTCATAGTATTAAAATATATATGAATATAGTACAAATAATTAATTACTATTTTTAATTGACGAAAGTATATATATATTAAGCGGAGTTTAAAAGTGAATTTATGTGTTGGTGCAATGGTTATTATGAGGACAGATAGTTAGCATTTGAAACTGAGAAAAATGAGAATTTTTGAGAGGGGTATATTTTCTACGGTACTTGTTTCGTCAGTCTGTTTTAAGAGCCAATACGCCTAAAAGTGGCGCGAACTGATGACAAGGAAACTTAAGTTCTAAGAGAGAGAGTCCGATACCCCACTACCGTTTAAAATTAGCCCGAGGATGGACTAAGTACAATCGGAGACCCAAATCGGAATTTATTATACATATTCGCAATACGTATATTTTGAAATTACTTTCTTAAGAAAATGGAAAAATCATTGTGCATACATTTCAATAATATTTCATACCTATTGTATAGAGAATTAAAATAAGTAAAAAATTAAAAAGAAACTTGTTAAAAAGTTTTCAATTTTAATTACCTGTTAATGTTATCGATAAAATATTGAATTACTTATACAAAATTAAAAACTACGGATTTCACAATTTATACAGGTGAAAATTAAAGTTTTTAATAAAATATTCTGTTTTGCCTGTAGAACCACGCGAAACCATGGAAAAGGTACTTAACCAACGTGGAACATTACTGGTAGATATATTTGAAAACCTTGGTTTTTCTGTTCTAAATGGAAGATATGACGATTATAAAGGTAATTATACATTTCTAGGACAGACCGGTAGTAGTGTGATTGATTTAATTTGGGCAAATACAAATGGTAACGATTTAATCTCAAATTTTTTTGTAAGTGACAGATTAATATCTGACCATTTGAGCTGTATATTAACTTTATTAATTAATTTCAAGAGTATAAAATCTAATACTCCGCCTCAAAGATATACTAAGAGTATAACAAAGTGGGACCCGTTAAAGGCAAACTCATTTCGAAACATAATTTCACAATACGATTTTAACCCACAACTTAATTCAGTAACTGAATTAGATAATCAAATACATGAAGCAATTAAATTAACAACTAAATTCCTGGGAATGGAAACGGAACGAACCTTTAACTCTAAACCTATTTTTAATTCTAAACCGTGGTTTGATCAGATGTGTAGAGAATCTAAAAGTAATCTGAAAATTGCAAAAAAAAATTTAACCAAAACAAACTATGACAAAAACTCCATTTTAAACTATAGGACAACTAAAAAACAACATAAATACTTTTGAAAAATAAAAAATCTACTTATGAAAGAAACATTAAAAATAAACTTGAAAATATTGATAGTCCTACTGAATTCTGGAAATACCTTAACTTAAAGAAAAATGTTACAAACAAAAAAACTAACATTGATATAAACTTAATGATTAATTACTATAGAAATTTTTATAAACCCGAAATAGATATTACAAATACATACATAGGCGTAACCCACCCAGTTTTGGATATACCATTTACCAATTCTGAGATCTTTCAAACACTAAACTGTGCAAAAAATAATAAAGCACCAGGAGAGGACAATGTGTGTAATGAATTTTATAAAAATCTACCCATCGATTGGATCATGCACCTAAAATATCTTTTCAATAAAATCTTTTTGGAAGAACAAATACCCTCTCACTGGACTAATGTAAAAATGATACATCTTCATAAAAAAGGACCAAAGGATGATCCAAACAATTATCGTAGTATAGCACTAATTAACCATAAGACAAAGTTATTCACACAACTTATTAATAATCGCCTAACTAAATTAGTTGAACACTATGAATTACTACCTGAATGTCAAGCAGGCTTTCGCAAAAATCGAAGTTGTGAAGACAACATTTTTGTATTGTCAACAATTGTAAATAACTACCTACGTTTACCGTCTAGAAAAGTGTTTGCTCTCTTTGTCGATTTTAACAAGGCATTCGATTCTTTGGGTTATGATTTATTATGGGATAAACTATACAACAGTGGAGTAAGCGCTAAAATAGTTAGAATTGTAAAATTGTTATACGAGTCGGCCTTTCTCTTTATGGAACAGAACGAAAATAAATCTGACCCAATTAAAATAACCAAGGGCGTCCTACAAGGCGATACCCTAAGTCCCTTATTATTTTCTTTATTTATTTCCGATATAGATCTCTATTTTAAAAATCATGGGGCTAAAGGCGTGATTCTCGATAACGGAGAAAACATTAATATGTTGCTCTATGCAGATGATCTTGTATTATTTGCTGAATCACAAATTGAACTCGCAAAAAACCTACAATTGCTCGAACGCTATTGCAATGGGCTAAGGCTAGAGGTTAATGCGATGAAAACCAAAATAGTTGTCTTTCGTAAGAGTCCAAATATAGGCCACCAACCTCAATATAAATTTAAAGATAATGTAATTAACTCAGTCAATACGTATGAATATCTAGGTGTTATTTTTTCATTTAACGGACTGTTTCTAAATAACCTTAAATACCGCGAACAAAAAACTAGATTCTCTCAAGGAGCTTTGATAAGAACAATAAATTCGTCAAAAGTTTCAAGTATTGACTCTATCAAACTATTATACCACAATATTGTGATTCCTACTTTTACGTATGCTAGTGGTATATGGGCTCTCCGTTACTTGGAACAGTCAGAAAAAGTTCAAAACAATTTTTGAAAAAACCTTCTTTTTATGCAAAGGTCAACAGCTGAACACATAGTCAGAACTGAAATTAGCTTATATAAAATGGGTTACTTTATTATAAAACAAGCATTAGAAATACTCCATAGAATAAAAAATAAGAATCCTAACCGGTATGTTCACCGAGCACTAGTTCGACAAATAAGTTTAGAAGGAACCACTATTGGTAGTTTAAAATACAATTGGGCTGATCAGTTACGACATTGTCTTGTTAACTACTGTAACACGGAAACTAACGTAAATGATATTGACTTAAATTCAAAGCATACAATTCTGAACATTCATAGAAATTACGAAAAGGATTTAAATAAAATTTTAATTAGTATCCGTCATCCTCTTTATAAACATTTGTTACAAAATAATCTTGAAATTAATTATAATTATCTAAATAGTACAATTCCTTTACATACTAAAAGGCTGATTGCTCAACTCAGAACAGCTAACATAGAAAAACTATATATATATATATATAAATAATAGCTCTCACAAAATTGATACTACCGCTATATGCTCAATTTGTAACTTTTTAAAACCAGAAACCCTCGAACACATACTGCTGGTCTGTCCAATATATAAGAACCTGAGAAACAAACTGATTAGCCCTGCGGGACGATCAGACGACCTGGACTCACTTCTATCATCTACGGACAACTTCACCCTTTGCCAACTATACCGATTCGTAAGTGGGGCAATGAAAATAAGATCGTTTATAATTAATGAATGAACGCTCCCAGATGTAATCATCCAATCAGAAGGTACTACAATCTTTATATCTCTGTAATATGTATATGTATTCTTTAATTCTCCTGGAACACTTATCTATTTCTGTTACTTTTCATATATTTATATTTGTTTTATTTGTTGCTACCCTTGCTGTAAACTATAGTTTTAAAAGCAATAAACTTATTATTATTATTATTATTATTAATAAAATATTTTTTGAAGAAATGACAAAGTAATCGTAGATAATAGGTACTTAAATATTTTTTAGAAACATTTTTACGTTTTATTTATTTTTTTCCTTATTTTCACAGAAAAACATGTTATTAAAAAAAGTATCTGTGTGTGGTTACCTAAGCTGATGTGTGTGGTAAAAATTTTCGGTTTTGAAAGAACGGCTGACCAGATTTTTACGAAATTTTCATCAAAAATCGACTATGTAAAAATATGGATCTGATTAGTTTTTGGGGAAATCAGAACGTAGGAATGAAGTTTTTAAGGTGATTTGAAAATTAAAAACTTTATTACGAAAAGAAATATCCAATTAAGAGATCCGAAATAGAAAAATAATCTAACCTAGTAACATGAAATAAAGTCTTAAAAATTTATTATAGGTAAACTAAACTGACTTCTATTTTCGCACTCAACTACGGTAGTCCCTCAACAAATAAAATTTTTAAAACTACAACAAAACGAAATGGTTAGTAAGTTTACAACATAAAATTTATTTCACTGTTTAATTACCTACTTGTTTTTCCTAAAATTATATAAACCAATTAGTGTACGTTAAAAGAGGGTTTAAATAATAGAAAAAATTAAATCATCGATTTAAATCGAATGCAAATAATATACTTATTATAGAATGAGATATTCCATTCTGTATTATGATAATTATGAAAAATTTTAATAAAGGGATGAAAGTAAAATCAAATAATCTCAACTGAGGTATCTCTACATATCCACAAATATTTAAGAAAGAGAAAGTCCAGATAAAGTGGTTGTAATAAAGAAGTTACTGAAAGTAAAAGTCATTATTCTTGATTGAAATTGATACCACATAGATTACAAAAAAAATTAACCAACAAAGATGGTAAGATTAAAAAAAGTTTTAATTATCATCAGATACAAGTACAACTAGTATTAAAAGGAAATAATATTGTAATTTTATCATTTGGATCCCCTAAGGGACGATTGTTGAACAATAATCTAGACAGACGACTTTTGGTTAAGTGCTAAAATTAAAAGGAAGATTTTTAAATAAATAAATTTTATTGAACAATTAAGAATAATATATTAATCTCTGGTTTATTCATTTATTAAATAATAAACAGACGATTGGTGAGTTTCGTGACTTTTGAAATGACCACCCAAAATTGGTCACTGGCTCTTCCTCTATATATCAGCACAGAATACACCAGCTACATGTATTCTGTGATGCAAGTGAATAATAAGAAAAACGCGGGGTCGAGTGTCTCTTCAATTCTCAATTTTGAGAAAGGAAAGTACCATATGTGACACATTTTGAAAAGGTAATTTTATGGGGAATTCATCATTCCAAGTGTCCGATTGTTTTTTCATATTATTTACTAAAGGAAAGATTACCTAACAAAGTTTCCAAGTTTTTAAAAAAATAATTAATGAAATTTAAACCAAAGCAAATTTTTTTAAAGATCAAATTATACAAAAAATATTTATAAAATAGTATAAACTAATAATTATTGATCGTGATAATACTCACCTCCTTTTTTCAACCACGATTTCTTCAAGAAAAGTATTAAAGTATTAAAGTCTAATGAATAAATATACAAACTAAAAGTATCTACAATGGGAATATTTTACCTGAATAAAATGCAATAAAATAATAACGACCACATGTTCACACGAAGTGTACTACAGAATCTATATGAATTCGCCGCTGAGGGCGCGTTTATCAACCTTTTAAAACATTTCAAATAATTCAAATTTGAGGTACAATTTTCTCTTAAAATGAGTAAAATTTTAACTCCAAAATTTCAGTACTTATTGATATTATCATGCTCCATAAGCTATGCATAGTTTTACATTAAATTTTTTTAAATAAACCAAAGTAAATGTTGTATTTCAAAGAAAAAAAAATTATATAAAAAAATATGCATGGCCTCTTGGGTATGATCAACTATTCTCACTCCAAAAATTTGGTTTAAATCGAACAATGAACACCGACGAAAAAGTACCTAAGTTAAAAATTTAAGGTTTTGTCAAGAAATCTGTGTTAGTTCTTATTTATATTTTTTCAAATTTGAATAGATTAATAACAAAGGCACCTTCAAAATGATGTCCCGAAAACAAACCCAAAAATATAGTTATTTTAAAAGTTATTACACTAAATCATTTTTTGGTTGACACACCGCGGTTATTGATTCTTAAATGTTATAATGTATTATAAACAATACTACTTTTGAATAAAAATGTATTATTTCCATGACGGCCATATTAAGTGAGTACTCATCATCAGATTGACATGTTAAAGTTACATTTTTTTAAGTTAACTAATACATTATTTTTACGTGTGATTTTCAATGAGTACCTAATTATTCTCATTCTCATGAATATTACAGTAGTCGCGAGAGGGTCGTTTTTAAATACTGCCCTCAATCCTGAATACAACAATGTAATAATCATTGATTCAACATTTTACCTAACCTAACCTAACTTACCCTTACCTAACCTAACCTAACCATGTAATAATCATTGATTCAACATTTTAGCTTGGAAACATTTGGAGTAAGGTTCTGCAAAAATTGACGTGTAGTTGCTTTTTGATTATGTATCTTATTTTATTAGTTTCTACAAGCCCTCTACATAGGTGTTTATAGCACTTTTTAAACTGTATATTTTTTATTTGGTTAATGCTACAGTAGAATCAAAATTATCTTTTACCAGGATACTTGTCTTATTTTTGATTTTTCGTAATATGTAATATTAAAGTATATTTAATTCCCAATCAATTTGGATAATTTATAATATTTATAATATTAAATTAAGAATCCATTCTATATATACACTGTCCTCGTATCCATCAAAAGGTATAAAAATGTTATATATTTCATGTATATTCAATGTATATAAAAAGTTTATATTGCAAAAGGTTATATATATTATCTAGAAGAAAAATATGGCCTTAAAATGCAGTGTCCTCATAAACACCCCTTGACATATATATATATATATATTGTAATGTTTAAATATTTGTCAATAGTTGAATGGTTATAATATCAACAGAGGTTGTTTAATATAACTAAATCAAATAATTTTTATTATATTGTATTATTTTATTATATACTTTGTGTGTAACTATTTTGTAATAAATTTATAATTATAATTGAATCAAATTTTTCATTCACATACCTAATAATCCAACTGGAAACTAGCGTAACCAAACACCCCAGAGGAAAAGATCTTGTTACTAATAATAATATCAAATATTAATCAGTCAAATTCATAAATAAACAATTCAATAAATTATCTTTAGAATCATAATATTCATTACAATATATTTATATATATATATATATATATATATATATATATTTATATATATATTTATATATATATATATATATGTATAAAGGAGGGTAGTCTTGACTGATATATATGAAATTAAAGGTTTTTTTGAGGTAAGCAGTCAAATAAAAAAGGGAAATTAATGTAAACTCTTTATATTTGCGAAGCTTTCGAAAATGTTTATTTTCTTCTTCAGCACAAACTAAAATTATAATAAACTTTTAACATTATATTATAATAGTTAAATTAAAAACTTACTATCGTGAGGTTAAATAATTTTTGGCCTCATAAATGCGCACATTATAAAAATTTTTACCAAAATACAAAAAATAAATTAAATTAAAAGAAATGTTAATTTAGAATAAATGTTCAAAATCAAAATTTGACGATTATGTCATGATGACATAAACTATCAGAATTTAAAATCAATAATCAAAAAGAAGAACCAGAATTCTTTGGGGTAAACGGCAATGTTTTTTAAGAAAACTCTTTTACTTGTTTTCCAAGCTTTCGAAATACATTTATTTCATTTTCAAGGAATAAGTGCGAGTTAAAACCAAATTGGTGTTAACAACTTGGTAAATATAACATAAAAAAACTATTTTAACTTTAATTTGGAATTTAAAAAAT
The DNA here is from genome assembly GCA_035357415.1 of Ophraella communa. Classification (NCBI taxonomy): domain Eukaryota; kingdom Metazoa; phylum Arthropoda; class Insecta; order Coleoptera; family Chrysomelidae; genus Ophraella; species Ophraella communa. Next base: position 29,274,932 of record CM068980.1, read on the forward strand.
TTTTTAAGTCAAATTATTAATAAAACAAAATAACGTCATAAAATTAATAAACAACTTAATTGCTTACGATAAAATTTAATAATAAAAGAGTAGAAAATAATAGGTTATAATTTGATTTCTTCTTTTATAAAAAATGTGAATTTTGATTAAAATTTACTAAATATTTAATTGTTCTATGATAAAAAATAACGATATCTTATTCTTTTTTATAATTTTGAATTAAGCTTCTAAAATGTCATTTAAAAATCAAAAAAATAAAAATGTCAAATAGATGTCATGAATTTTAGGTATTATTTAGATCTTTATTTGTATGTTTATCCAAAGATAGCAGATAATAATAATAATGTCACTCAAGTTTTTATGGTCACTTTTTTTATTCATAATATCATTGTCTTGTGATATAGATGCCATTTCCAAAAAAAGTCTTTTTTTAGTGTTAAATTGTATATCTAAAATATTAACAGAAGCATAATCAAAAAGTTTTGCAGATGGCGGACGGATACTACTTAACAAAAATATAATACGAGGGTATATCAAAAAGATGGCTAATGGCCAACGGATAAAAATTTAGTACCAGGGTACATCAAATAGGCGGCAGATGGCGAAAGGATACTTTTAATCCAAAATACACAAAACGCTATTATAGAATATAATAGATATTCTGTAATAAGGTTAGAATGAAAATTGAATGCGAGTGGAAACCACGAGATAACCTAGTAGCAGACTATATTTTTAAAAAGGATCAAAGATTTTTAATCTATAAACAGTTTGGAATACTTTTCATTTTCATACTTTTTGGTAGTAAATTTTCCAGTAAATCATTTACACTTTTTGTAATTTCAGGTATAGTCAAATGCAGTCTTATCCTCAACAAAGACATACTCACAGTTTCTGTTTTCTATTATTGCGTTTAAACTTCCAAATAAAATGCGTAAGATGAATAAGACAGACTTGTGCAACTTTAATGGGAAAAAAAGGATATGTTTTTAGTTTTCAGTGATTTAAAAAAAAATTAGTTTTTTACCAGCTAAGTTTTTATTTAAATATGTCAGTTTTGTGGCTTTGACAATTCAAAGTGACAATCAACATGAATAATAAGATGCAATTTTCTGCCTATTTATTATTGTTATGTCTTCTTACTACCATACTTGGTTTAGCCTTAATCAACATCAGGTGCCTAGCTACAAACAAACAAAATGTAACTTGAATATGTCAATCTGACTATGCTAGTTTTTAGGAAAACAGCTGTCATTGAGTTTAAAAAAGCAATTTTTTGAATAAATAGTGGAAGTTTTGTTTAAAAAGTCCTTTTTTAATGTTCTTAGTAATAAATTATAGTTAAAATAATAAAACGATCATTCTTCTCTCCGAGTATATTTGTAATCTCACATTTTGGTAACCTGTTTTCTGATTTGATAGATATGGTTAGTGACCCAAGAAACCGCGTGATAAGAGCGCTTTTGACTATAGTGTATATGTCCACACTCTTATTCTGAATTACTGGAAAATTCATAATCTTTTTTATATTTTCGAATCAAAACGTGACACCAATAATTTTGACAATTACTCAAATTTGACATTCAACTGCGTCAAGACTAATTATTCGGTGTAAACATGACTGCTAGTAACTATATTCCAAGGCATACAAATGCGAACTATGTCTTTATCTTTAACTCCACTTGTTTGTCAGTAATTCAATAAAGTTTTTTTTTTTATTTGTATCAAGCATCAACCACTTGGGTTATTAGCTAACAATACACATACAATATACTATACAATAACATTAATGATACATAATCGAGTTGCTTAACTATATGGCGTGAAGTACATTTATGTCTTTTAGGTATTTAAATAGATTTTGAAAATTACAATTTGCTCCTAATATTGAGCTAATGTTATCAGATATTAGATTGCTTTGTCTTTCAGGATTATATTTTCGACAGTCTATTAAGACATGCTTAACTGTTAGATCACATTTACATACATCACATTGCGGTCTATTGGTCTTAGATATTAGGAAACTGTGAGTTAATCTAGTATGACTTATTCGTAATCTGGTTAACTTAACAAAGAATTGGCGATTTAAGTCTATATCGCACCAAGACTTGATTTCTGGTTTGAGTTTACGAAGTGCAGATTGCGAGACTTGCCAAACGCGTTCCCATTCACTTAACAATTTTTTGTTTAAAGAAAGATTTTAAGTCCGTTACTATCACTTTGTTCACTAATACTGAAGTATCACTGTTGATAGCTTCACGGGCCTGTCGGTCCGCTTCTTCGTTACCTTGTATTCCAATATGAGAAGGTGCCCACATGAAGATAACTTGTAAATGTGCACTATGAAGTTGGTGTAACTCTCGCTTTATGAGACGAGCAATGGGATGAGTAGTGTACAACTGTTTCATAGTTAGCAGTGAACTGAGGGAATCGGTGATAATAAGTGAATTCGGGATAAGATTTTCATTTATGTGAATCAAGGATTGCAAAATTGAGTACAGTTCGCCGGTGTGTATGCTACTAGTAGCTGGGAGTTTAAAATGAAGTGTTGATGATGGAGTAACTATTGCTGAACCCACACCAAATTCGGTCTTAGATGCGTCTGTGTATATATAATAGGGTATTTGGTATTTTGCAACTTGTTCAAGGAAACGTTGTCGAATTATTACAGGTGGAGTCTCAAATTTATTGTGTGCTGTAAGTGATAAATCACATGATATAGGTGGGATGATCCAGGGAGGAGGTATAGAGATATTGGATTGAAATATTTCAGGAAATTGGAAGTTGTAAGATGACTGATATCTTCGAATTCTTTCATAGAATGGTGGGTCTAGACGAGTTTTCTTCATGAAAGTCTCCTTAAAACGATTTGCAATTGTATGATGAAGAGTGGGGTGTTGGGTTACGGCAGTTACAGCTGAAGCATACGTTAAAGAGAGGTATTTTCTTCTTAGTTTTAAAGATGGTTCCCCAGTTAAGCATTGCAAACTTGTAGCAGGACTTGTATAGAATGCACCAGTGGCAATTCTTAATGCCGTATTTTGAATAGAATTAAGTTGATTTAATGTTCTAGTTTTGGCTGATGAATATACTATGCAACCATAGTCAAGTTTACTTCTTATCAAAGATTTATATATATGAATAAGACAATTGTAATCAGAGCCCCAGTTGTTATTGCATAGGGTACGCATTAAATTCAAAGCACTTTGACAAGAGTTTTTTAGAGAATTAATATGGGACTTCCATGTTAATCTTCTGTCAAATACCATTCCTAGAAATTTTATACTATCTACATATGTTAGGTTATTTCCGTACAGCTTAAGAGATGGTGCTGCAAAAGAATGTCGCTTAGAGAATAAAACACATTTTGTTTTTGTGGTGGAAAAATTGTAATCCTAAGTTTTTTGATGTGTTTTCCAAGTTATTTAATGCACTTTGTAATATCTTCTGTAGCCACTGGATGTTTTTACCTTTTAAAAAATAGTACAAGATCGTCAGCATATAGTCTGGCTTTAACAAGTTTGGAACAGTTATTTAATATTTTATTTATTAATACCAAAAACAGTGTTGCACTAATGACAGACCCTTGAGGTGTTCCATTTGCTTGACATTTAGTACTAGATGTAGTGCCATTCGCGCGAACTTGAAACTGTCGTTTGTTTAAAAAATTTTTAATGAAATGAAGCGTATTACCCCTGATCCCCAACAACTTAATGTTTTTAAAATATCATACCGCCAAGCCATATCGAATGCTTTTGTTATATCAAAAAATATAGCCAGAGTGTCCTGTTTGTTTGCAAACCCTTCATGTATTTCCGATTCCAAATCAATCAAATTGTCTAATGTTGATCTGTTTTGGCGAAATCCACTTTGTTCTGTAATAAGTAGATTATTGTTCTCAAGAAACCAGAGTAACCTTTTATTGACCATTTTTTCTAAAATTTTGCACAACACGTTTGTGAGAGAAATCGGTCTATAAGATTCTGGATTAGTGCGGGGTTGTTGAGCTTTTTAGTAATGGTATTATGATGGCTTCTTTCCATTTAGAATGAAATACATGTTTACTCCATATTCTATTGTAAATTTTAAGAAGATAGATTTTGGCTGTGTCAGGAAGATTTTGAAGAAAACTGATTGGGATGTCGTCTGGTCCTGGTGCGGAAGCTTTAGTGGTACTTAAGGAAGTATTGAGTTCCTCAATAGTAAACGCAATATTAAGAGGGTGGTTCTCAATATCGTTGAATTGCAGAGGTTCTTTTTCTGCCAGTGTTTTGGTTTTAATAAATTCACAGTGGTAATTGTTGTCACTAGAGTTGGATTCATACTGTTTTGCTAATAGTTCTGAAATGTCTTTATTAGATGACATTATTTGATTATTCGAACACAAAAAGGGAATCCTTTTGTGATTGTTACATCCCGATATTTTCCTAACATTTTCCCAAACGGTCCCTACAGACGTGGATGAATTAATAGTTGATAAAAATGTTTGCCAAGATTTTTTTCTGCTTTCTTTGGTAACGAATCTAACATGGGCTCGCGATTTTTTATATTCAGTAATGTTTTCTATGGTTTTATTTTTCTTCATTTTGTTAAATGATCTTTTATAATTTCTCATTGCTTCAGTACACTGTGTGTTCCACCAAGAAAGAGGTTTCCTTTTAGACATTATTCTTGTTTTACCAATATGTTCGTTAGCGGCGTCATAAATTATTGACACAAAAGAATCTACAAGATCATCTATACACACATCTTCTGAAATTTCTTTTAACGTATGGCATTTTGTTTCTATATATTGGTTATATAAGGCCCAATAAGCATTTTTAATGTTCCATTTGGGGATTGGGTTTGTATTTTCTGCTTCTTTATGCGTTTCATAAGATATTTTTATGGGAAAATGATCACTTCCATTTAAGTATGGAATAACATCCCATGAAAATTTTGGTGATAATACCGAATCGCTAAGTGACAGATCAATGGTTGTAGTATTGCCTGTATTAAGATTATAACGTGTTGATTGGCCATTATTTAATAAATTTAAGTTTTTTGTTTTTAATATTTTTTCAATAATTTTTCCCATATTGTTTATTCCGGTGGAACCCCACATGGGGTTGTGACTGTTGAAATCCCCTACTATAATTTTTGGAGAAGGAATCTGGTCAATTAAATCTGAGATATCTGTTTCTGTAATATTTGAATTCGGTGGTATGTATATATTACAAATATTTATTTTTTTAGGAAATCTTATTGATACTGCGGCTGCTTCTAAATCGGTCTTGATTGCTATAGGTTCTGTAGCATATTTATTGCTAACATATATAGCAACTCCACCACTAGCAACGTTGGCAATACGATTTTTGTAAAAGCAACTAAAGTTATTAATCTGATGACTATGTTGACCCTTAAAATTAGTTTCCTGTAAGCATATAATAGATGGGGATATTTTAGAACACAGGTGTTTAAACATTTCTATGCGAGCATAGAACCCGTTAAGGTTCCATTGCAGAATTGAATCGATCATGTTTTATTGAGGTTCTTGAGAGGAGATTGAAAAGTCACTGTCTTGATCCGAGTTATTTGCTGAATTTAGTTGCTTTAATATTCTGTTTGTAATTTTGGTACATTTAGTCTTCATTATTTTCTCTGTAAAGTAAGGTTTAATCTTCGATAGCATATCAATGAAATTAGGTATGTCTGATGTATATGTTTGAGCTAAGCTTAGGGGATCAGTTGAACCTGTACAGTTTTCAAAAAAGTCAGTGGTTTGTTCAAATGTTAGTGCAAAAGTATCTGACATATTATCGAATAGGGTTTTAACGGGAAGCATCATTTCTTGATTTGATTTTGCTGCATTTGAATTCGAAAGCTTTTTGTTTCTTTTAGATGACTTGAGTATTTTAAATGTTTGTTCCTTTTCTTCTGTTGGTGATGGTGTAATACTAATTTCCGAAATGGTTCTTTTAATTGGTACTGATGTATCGTTTGATACGGAGGAGAGTTCTACATTATCTTTTTGTTGTTTTGGTGGATCGTTGTCTTTTCTTTTGTCAGTGTTTGTAATATTTTCTTTCAAAGAACTCTGTTGTCCAGATTTTTGTTGTGATGGTGACTGCTGTAAGGATTGCTGTTCAGAGGGTTGAGTGGGAAGTAGGGGGTTGGGAAGATTTTGTTGCTGGTTGTGGGGACAATTGGCTGCAATGTGATCTGTTTGTTTACAAGTAAAACACAGCGGTTTGTCAAAACTTAGAAATATTCGGTATGAAGTTTGTTCGAAATTAATCAGAATCGATTCTGGTAAGGTAACATTTTCCAGAGGTTGGATATATATTTGTCTTCGAAAGCTTAAAACATGTTGTAATTCAGGTAATTTACTACTTATTCTGAGAAATGATAGAGGTGAAACTAATTGAAGCCCCAATTGCTTTAACTCCTGTTCCAAAAAACTGTGTGGAATAGTAGGGCAGACGTTAGACAGTAAAAGTCTTTCGTGTGGGGTTATTAATCTTCGAGCCTTAAGGGTTTCATTTTTTATAAAAATTTCACCAGGATTAGAAATAAATTTATCTACCAAAGATTCACTAAAAAGGTAGATACAAATTCTGTTATTTGCCAATCTCGAAGAAAATAAGATGTTTCGTGGATGTACTATTTCACCAAGGGCAACTAAATATTCCTCTAGCTTCGTGTCATCGAGTGCATTAAATAAGATGGCTTGTTTTTTAGTAGGGAATTTAACTGTATTCTGATTAACTACAGAAGAGTATGTTAATTTATTTTGTGATTGTTGAGTTGACATGTTTCTGAGTACGGACCTGTTGTATTTCGATTAATGATTTAAAACAAAAAAAGGTAGCCAAGAGGCCAGTAATTAACCTCGAAATTGCTTGTTGTTGCAATATCAGGTATTTTACTAATCTCAATATGCAAAAAAGGACTCACTGTTATTTGGTGTGGAAACTATAATACACTGTAGTTGATCACTGTAAGTTACACTAATTTATTTAACTTATTTCACTTCAAAAATGCTAATTGTCCAGGACTGAAAATTAAACACTCTCGTACACATTTCTGCCAAGGACGGTGATATACGAGTATAGGGATTTCAAAAAATTATATTTTAAAAATAATTTACATATTGTAAAGTATAAAAGGTTGCTCATTCTTCAAAAATATGAAATTAATTCATGATCAAGATCTTTGTATATAGAATATTAGCCACCCACCGATCGATAATCATTTCCCCTCATAAAACCCAAATCTTGACTTCCAAAGTCGTACCGTCGCAACGAAAAGGGTATTTTTACTAATTTTTAAGTACCTAAATCATTTAATATTTACATTATGAGAAACCGGATGAATAAGAATGTTAAAATATAAAGGACTGTGCCTTTATATATAAATAAAATGACCAAATGTTGCCATTTTTGTAGGTTTTTATAGAACTAGTGATTTAAGAAAAATTTATAAAAAGAGAAATCATTCTCTCTACAGATAAAGTTATTTTTATTTGCCGTATACCAATGAGAATGAAAATGGCTAACCACTTGTCGAAATATTATAGGACTACCTATTACCTACCCGTTTACTCACTTTTACTCAAAACCTGCCTACTTCATTGTTATAAATTTGACAAAAATACATCTATTTAACTTAACTCTACTGACTCGGTCGAAAAGTTTGAAGTTAATACATTTTTAATCTTATAAAAACTAAAAAGAAACGTTTAATTTTCGGATGTGTCCAACGTTTTGATTAAAGAAACAGTTAACGTACAGGATGCGTATCGATTATGAAAAACAATTCTTCCAGATTTGTCGACATAAGAGAATTAACAATATATAATATTTAAAAATTATTTTTTATCCTAGCATTTGACCAAAAAAAATGTTACAATAAAAAGATTAGACTAAAAAATAAGGTTATTTGTTTAAATAATAGTAATATTTCTCTGTGTTACAGGTTACAAGGTAGGTACACATATGAAAAAAAGAAGTAAACCTTTTATATACAGCATAGTGTCTGCCGCCTGGCGATCAATAACAGCTTCCGAATGTATAAATAGTTTAAATTTAAGTAAATTAAAAACTATTAGAAATGGTTAGAGATAATCTAAAGGCGAAGAGATAGAGCTTCAATTGATTATGAGAAATTAATTTCACCGTTCACAACGTGATAGTAAAACTTTTAAGCAATACCTACATTTAAAACTTACATTACTTACATGCCCATATAAAAAAATAAAGTTTTTATATACAGTATACCTAATGTCAGCCGCACGGCGATGTATCATCATTCCCGATAACAGAACCCGAATGTATAAATATACCTAGTTTAAATTTGAATAAATTGGGAAATTAGGTACTTAAAAAAAATAAAGAATCGTTTAGAGATAATAAAAAGGGAGAGAAATAGCTTCAATATGTTTATGACATAATATTTCAGTACAGTTAGAACTGCAATATTTTAAAATAAATGTAAAAGATTTTATAAAGAAAATACTAGGAAGGTTTGATCTAAAACATAGGTATGTAGGTACCTATTTACGAAAATTTTCATTTTTGCTTCGAAGCTTGACCTTTGTAAAGTTGACGGTCATTAATGATTAATTTCACTTTTGAAGCATATTTAACAAACTCATAATCAACGGAGGTAATTTCTTTGCCCTGTATATCCTCTTTAACCATTTCTAATACTTTTTTAAAGTAGTCAAGAATATATTAGTTTCTATGTCGCAAACTTAACCGTGAGAGAGAGAGTAATAACAAAATACACCCTTAGAGAGTGGAGGTGGGATATACGCGGCAATATATTATTTTACCGGCCGACTTCAGAGAATACGAGATATGTAACGTTTCGCTACTCGTCTGTTTTACATTTTTAACTATAACCATCTATAACAATATTGAAGGGATGAAGTACACGTGTCAAGGTCAAGCTTGCGGCAGAGATTACAAGACAAGGGAAGAAATAGTAATAAACAACCATAGGCGTAACGATTTCGTTAGTAACAATATTAAAATAAGAGTTCTCTTCAACAATGTCCATTAATGAAATTTTGCATGGGGGTAGTAAAATCAATTGACTTTTAAAAAGAACAATAAGCAACGAAACTTTTAATCCAAACTTCCACATTTTTTTTTAAAAAGCTAACTTTATTTAAGTAAAAGTAGAAATTTGGTTCGAACGTTTCGTTGCCTATTGTTCATTGTACGGATCGGGATTAGTGCATTAAATTTAATTTTTTAATACTTTGAACTTTATCCCTAAATAAAAATACACACTTATTAATAAACATCTTCATTTATCCACCAGCTCCAAAGGACAACACAATTACATGCTTTGTTAACCATTAAGTCAAGGCTTATTACCTAGATTTATCATTATTATTAAAGTTTTTATTATTTCTGACCCAATTATTATTACATACATATTATTACTAAGATGTATTAGTATAAAGTTATGATTTATTTTAAATATTCTGATAACTCCGTTGTAACAGACGGAAGGAATTACAAAGGAGCTTGGTTGCCAAATCGATTTTATCGTTACGTTTTTGTAGCTAGGGACATACTTCTCACTTGTGATTTTTTTACTTGTTTTTTAATTAATTTATAAGAGCTAGTAAATTAACATAATCGTAGCTGTATACATAAATAATTTTTTTGTGATTAACGTAGCTTCTTGTTTATATATACTAGTTTCATTTATAGGTATCTATGTGTATAAATATAGTAAAATCCGTTGGAACAACAACCTTTTATGTTCTATCTATCGGATCGGTAACAAAAAACCCCTTTTTAGTTGAAGTTCCGTTTATGTTTATACCTATGTTATTTAATATATTTAGCGTTGATTAGTTGCATGTAATCTATTTTTAATAATTGATAAATTTATTGGTTAATGGATACGTAGCCTTTAGTTTATACATAAAGAATAATTAACTTGATAAAGTTCGTTATTTATTTTAAAAACAAAAATATAAGCTTTACTTTTTAAAATTATTTACAGATATACAGGGAACACTTTTTGATATATTTTAAATTCCTAACAATTATTTTAAATGTTCCTCTTACTTTAAAATATAAATTTGGGTTTCAAGATTAAAAGTAATTCTTATTTAAACCAAGGTGCTAGTAAATTAATATTTTATTTATATTTTTTCTGTACTAGATTTAGTATATTTTGGTATTTATCTAGATGCGTAGCCTCTTGTACCCTTAAGTATATCTTTGTATAACTATTTGAAATCCGTTGGAACAATAAACCTTTTCTGTTTTTCTATCCGTACCTAACTACCCATTTACAGATGTTGTTTATTATATTATACCTATTTAAGCTAATATACTTTGCAGTGTTTAGCTATTTTTAATTTATAGTTTAGTCTCTTATTTATATATATTATGTACAGGGTGATTTGTTTAACTTTTACAACAAACATGCTAACAATATTATGTAGTTAATATTTAACAACTCTGTTCTTTTTCTCCTGAGGAAGCCAATGAATATTGGCGAAATATAGAGAATTAAAGTAAAAGAGTTTATTTTATTCAGACCGCATACCTGAAATTACTTTACACTAGTTTTATATAAAAAAATTTTCTTTTTAAATAATAGTTTTAAGTTTTTACATATTTACCATTATAAAATCAAAATTTAATATTCTCACATACATACCTGGATAATGGAAATAAATTTTCCGAAAGCTCGGTAAAAATTATAAAGAGTTTACTTTTTCTAATTGCTGTACACCCCAATATATCTGGTTTAATATATATATATATATGAAACCAGTAATATTGGGGTATGCAGCAAAGCTTGGAAAAAAGTATAAAGAGTTTACTTTTATTAATTGCTGCATACCCCAATATTACTGGTTTCATACCTTATTAGTCAGCAAATAAACTACCTTTATATATATATATATATATATATATATATATATATATATATATATATAAATATATTTATATTTTACATTGTAACTGTGTCAATGGCCTCTGAAGCTGAGACACATTAATTTTAATAAAAAAAAAAATATTCAATTGTTCAACGTTTTTTGGAGGCTACAAAAGCTGCAATGCTTTTAATTTAAAATTTAATTTTAATTAAATAAATAATTAATTTAATTTAAACCTTGATGGCTCTTGTAAAATAAATATTTATCTGTATAACTACGTTTAAAATGCACTGTAAGCTTCATGCTTTTGATATCTAGTAGTTTTCGTAATTATTTTGTCATATTTTATATATTATTGTTATTATTAAAAGGTCTAAGTAGTGATTTAAAATCTGCATAAATGATAAAAGCTACTTTTTCTTTGAATACAAAAATTTTAAAATTTAACTTCTTTAGAAAACTCTATTTTACAATCATCTAATTATATTTAAAATGTTTATCTAACTTTTCTTGGAAATAAAAATATTTGCACAAATATTTTTCAGTTTTAAGTTTAGAAAGTTGCTAGAAGTTTGAACTGATGTATATTATCAATAGCATCATCACAATCATATTTTTTAAGAAAATATTTATTTTGAATAAATAATGGTTTTCTTACTTTTGTTTTGTTAAACGTACGGGTACAACAGTAATCTCTTAGTTTATATCCACGGTCAAAAACGTTAGCAGATACCTATTTTTGGGCTTTCAAAGACAGTAATTTTATTGATGTGCACAGGAAATGTTAAATCATTTATGTTTACATCATTATAATGAAAATATGAAGAAGTTCGATTATTTTTTGAAAATAATAACAATCTAGTCATCTCCCATTCTAGTAAACGACAAACACCTTACGTCACTGGCACCCCGCAGGAGCACAATTAACGTAAACAAGTTATGAGTCGTAGTAAAGCCTCTGCTTACACCTACCAATCGACTTCTTTTTCGCTATATCCTGTATACACGACCACGACGACGACTTCTTGTAAAGCCTCTTCTTCTTCTTGTAAAGTCTTTGCTTACACCTACCATTCTACACCTTACACCCTGTATACACGACGACTTCTTGTACAGCCTTTGGAGACTTCTTTATGTTACCATGGACTCAATCCATCCGAAGCGTCATGGTTTTTTTCATATCGGGTTTGAGCTTTACAACGTCTGGAGACATCTTTCTCTTGCGACTTTTCTCTGTATACACCTGTCGGTTTTTGACTGTGGTTTTTCTTATCGGGGTTTGAAAAATAATTGCAAATAATTTTAAGAAATACCTTATTATTCACGGTTTTCTTATCAGGTCTCTAGAGGAGCCAGTGCCTAAATGGCGTGGCCCGCAGAATACCTAAACGCGTCTTTTTCATATATCCACTATTGAAAATTATGCGCAAAGGGCGGATTCAGTAGCTTCGCAACTTCGGTTATTGCTTTTTTGTCATGAAAGGTGGGATCTGTTTGCCTTTGCTCGCCCACCCGCTCTTTTGACCGTATACGTCGTGATGGCTTGTGTCCGTTGCCACCCGTTAATGCCGTTTTGCCCTTGCGTTGGAAGCTTATGTACTACTACGTCGCTCATCGGAGGCTGGCTTGTGTTCGATGATCACCCGTTAATGCCTTTTTGTCCTTGCGTTGGAGGCTTATGTACTACTACGTCGCTCATCAGAGGCTGGCTTGTGTTCGTTGATCACCCTAATGCCTTTTGGTCTTACTTCTTTGTGCTGATCATGCCAACTATTAATATAAAGATACCCGCATCCCATAATCCCTGGACCTTTAAAGACTGCAAACTGATACAAACTAAGTCTGAGCCAAAATTGCAGATTGAACCTTAGCTTTTTTGACCATTTCCTTATGGAGATTTCCATGTTAGAGCCTCTGCCATGAGGATGAATGAGTGCTGCCTATTTACTAGTAAGAAAGGCAGGAATGTCATCTAGATGTTGAAGAATATAATGTGTAAATTTTGATGTCATTACCTCGTGTAAGCTGTCAAATTTTTTGTACCAGAAATTTTGAATATTATTAATTCCTGAAGCTTTCCAACTATTAATTTCTCCTACGGCTTGGTTTACTTCAGCTGTTGTTATGTTATTAAACAACATTGGAGCATTGTTTGACTTGTTCTTCTCAGATTAAATCCATCCGGCACCCTCTTTGTGTTTTTCAGGATTGGTTCATATTGAAGGTCATCCTTACTTGGAAGATTGTGGTTGTTGTTTGTTTCGGCACTACTAAGTTGTCTGTAGAACAGCTTTTCATTGATGTTAAATAAGTGGTTCCCTAATGCGTTTCCTAATGCGGGCACCATTGCACTTAGCAGTAACTGCTGCACAGTATATTCCATCATGGAGATTTTCAAACGAATTGATTTCTAGACACCTAGGCAGTATGTGGCAGTTTATGGTGTCTATTATTTAAGAAAATTTCTTTGATGTTTTCTGTTTAGGGATCTATGGTCGTTTGGTCGTGTCCATTCTAGCATACTTTCGGAGTGTTTCTTTAAATATGTATTCCATTTCCTCTGCCAATGGATTGTTTTTATTTGCATTTTCATTACTTGTGTCACCATTTGGATGTTTTAAAAGATTTTGGTCGTCCTGATTTTCATCTCGGGCTTGAGGTTTAACCGTTAAGGTTGGTATCTCCTCTGTATTTTGTATTTTTATAAGGGCTATTTTTTGGGTTCGCTGTTGTTTTATCCTTATTTCCTCTTTCAGATTGTCTAGTATTTCTTGTGACAATAGCTTACTTCTGACAATAGCTCGTCGTTGGTCGGCTATTCTCTGTTGCAACACTGTCAGATCAGTGTATTTCTGTGTGAAACCCTGGTAAATCTTCTCTCTGTAGGCTTCGTTTCTAGTCTTGTATGGAGGTAGTAGGAACGCATGATAAACTTATTCATATCTGGTGTCCATTTAATGCGCTTCCTAGGATTGCATGTTGCAGTGGTCTTAGGTAGTAAATGATTGTCCACCTGAGGAACATATGCAGCAGCTGTAGTTATTTCACGTTTATTAACTACTTTCTCTGGTTTCGGCATTTTTAAATTAGGTAAGTTGTCCCAGATCCTTTCGTATAACGTTAATTGACTTCTCAAGTCGCTGTTGCCACCAAGGTTTATGTTGTTTATGATGTTCAATAGATTTTTGGTTTGAAAACCTGACTTGTTGGTTGTTACTTCGGATCACTGCAACAGCACCACAGTAGATAAGATTATGGATCTCTTCCAGAGTTCGGCAGTTCTTGGCACGATCCTTTAAAAGTTAATTAAATAGTGCAAGGATCACATTGGTGTTCCTATTGGATTTCAGTTTGGGTAAAATTGGTCGATGAATTGGGTTGGTACCGTCAAATTCTGCTATTGCTTTTAGGAGTTCGGCAACAGCATTCTCGTGTTCGTCAGTTTGCGTAGTATTGTCTGTATTAAGGTTTTCGTTTTGATTCATGTTTGGTGTGTCATTGCCTATGTGGTCATTAAGTCTTACATTATCCAGATGATTATTTGTAAATTGGATAACATTATGATCTTCTTCTACTTGAAGCTCAAGAAGTACTTCACTTCGTATTTGTTGCATCAGTGGAGCAGGTAGTAAATTGTTTTTAATAATTGTTCTACGCTGGTCAGATTATGTTGTTCCGTAACATGTTGAAACTCCGGATATTGTTGTATAAATGCTCGATGAAGGGCGAACCTGTATGTTGTTAATTTAGTCTCATTTTTTGTTGTTCTAAAGTAGGAGCGTATAATAAATGAATTCATGTCGGCAGTCCACTTCATACGCTTCCTGGGCTTTCCGGATTTTGTGGTCGAAGATGTACCGTCCTGCGATACTCTAGAAACAGCAAAAACCGGTGGAGGAGAATCGGTGATATTTTCCTCTTCTGTTGTCGCAGTAGCCATACTCGATATCACGCTGCGCATGTCGCTAATCGAGGAAGAAGATGCATCATTTTTCGAACAAGTCTGTCATCAACTTGAACGCGACAAGAGTTGTAGGTGTTGCAATGTCGATTCACCTGACGATTCCTGAGTGATAAGGTATCGGTAACAATCGAATTGTCGCTCCCCCAGAATCCGTGGAGCAGACAGCCGAGATACCAGGTACACAGGCCGTGTGGGATTGTGAGCGTAACATTCTACCCACCTGAGGTAATATAGTTTTAAAATTCGACATCGTTAAAATTGCATTTTATACCTACTGCCAGGTACTCCCATTTTCCCCTGGTAGCCCAGAAAACTTGGACCCGTGGGGGCGTCACTCCCCAGGTAGAAAAACTACCCCGTGCGGGGTATTATTATTATTATTATTATTATTATTATTATTATTATTATTATTATTATTATTATTATTATTATTATTATTATTATTAATATTATTATTATTATTATCAAAAGACTTATGCACTTACTCAGCTTTCGCTGGTAATATTTACCTATCCCGAGCGTAAACGCAAATGGGATTAGGCTCAAAGATTATACATTTAAAAATTTCCGAACAGTGTGACATGTATTTAAAATTGCCGCTTTTTGCAAATCAATGAAAGTATTTTTATGAAGACTGAGTTTTTTAAGACTATCTTCAAGACTTCTCGGGATAAGTCCGGTTGATGATACGATGATCGGTACCACCTCCACTTTTTCTGCATGCCACATCTGCCCTACTTCTATAGCAAGATCGGTGTACTTTGCTATCTTTTCATTATATTTGTCCAAAATATTGTTGTTGTTTGGAACTGCAACATCGACTAGCAGCACTGAATTAGCTTTTTTATCCACCACTACAATGTCGGGTCGATTATTCGTCACCTGTCTATCGGTGATAATGGACCTATCGTAGTAGAGTCTAAAATCTGCATTCTCCAGTACTGCCTGTGGGTTGTATTTGTAATAGGGTGTATATGTATTTAGCAGTCCATATTTATTGGCCAGTTTCTGGTGAATAATATTACACAGCTGGTTGTGCCTGCGTAAATAATCCGTGTTGGCTATGGTTGAACATCCTGAAGTGATGTGTTGTATGGTTTCCGACGTTTGTTGGCACCGTCTACACTTATCCGATGTAATAGTTGGGTCCCTGATAACAAATTTTTTGTAATTATTAGTATTAATTACTTGATACTGAATGGCCATCATAAATCCTTCAGTCTCTGGGAACAAGGTACCGTCAGCAAGCCACCTATTTGATGCTAGTTTGTCAATGTGTGGTTGGTTAAGGTCGTGATGATGTCGACCATGTAGAGCTTTTTGGGCCCATTTTACGTGTTTCTCAGCATCCGTTGTTATTTCTAAATCCACATTAGGACCTGCTAAATTTAGAGGGGAATAATTTTTATCTGCTCCTACAATAAATTTGTGTAAATTAGATGATGTTGATTTAGTAATAAAGAAGTCTCGTAATTTATTTATCTGCTTATTGTGTAGATTGATTATGTCGCATAGAGCTCTTCCTCCCTCCTTTCTCGGTAGTGTTGTTCGGAGTACTGACGATGTTGGATGGTGATATCTGTACTTGGTCATCATAGTCCTTGTTGTTCTCTGAATATCTTCCAATTCAGTTTTTGTCCTTCGTAGAATCCCAAACGAATAAGTTAACACAGGTACGGCATATGTATTAATTGCTCGATTAAGGTTTCCTGCGTTCAGTTCGGATCTTAGTAATGAACTAACCCTTTGTATATACTGATCTTTGATTTTGGACTTGGACTGTTTATGGTCTAGCAATCTGGCTTGTTAAATTCCCAAGTTTTTATAGGTTTCCCCATTCTGCATGGCAGCGATTATATCTCCATTAGGTAGCGCCACATCTCCATTGACAATTTTTCCCTTTTCGATGTTTAAGGTTCTGCACTTATCTAGACCAAATTCCATTCGTATATCACTGGAGAACCTTTCAGTTATATCCAGAAGATGTTGAATTTGTTGTTGATTGGAAGCAAAGATTTTGATGTCATCCATATAAAGGAGATGGGAAACGGTGCAGTTGGTGTTTCTATTAGTCTTAAGATTGAAGCCATATTTTGTGTCGTTAAGCATGTGAGAGAGTGGATTCATTGCCAAACAGAACCACAGTGGACTAAGTGAGTCACCTTGGAATATTCCTCTGCGAATAGCAATTTATTATTATTTATTATTTATTATTATTATTTATTATTATTATTATTATTATTATTATTATTATTATTATTATTATTTTCAGGTTCCACAGGACTTCCTGGTCACCACTTCTTTCCGGTACTTACGTACAAGGATTCGAAGCCAGGTCTACGGTGTAAGTAAATGTTTTAGGATGTTTTCTAACGTAAGTTCATAACTTTACGTACGATTCCAGTAGTTTCTATCAAAGTAATTTTTTGCATTTGACTACATATGTTTTTATTTATTTCCAGGGTTTTAAGGCCATCGAGTGTTGCTGATGGTATTTCCCCAGTAGCTCCGAGGATTATTGGCACAATGGTAACGCGATCTTGGCTCCACATGTCTTTGATCTCATTTGCTAATGGTAAATATTTGTTTATTTTTCTTGATGTTTTCGTTGAATATTTGTTGGGATCGGGATTGCCATGTCTATGATGTATGTTTGTGTGGTTTGTTTATTCACAAGCACCATATCTGGTCTGTTATGTGGTATGTATACATCTGTAATTATTTCTCTGTTCCAATATAGCTTGTAATTTTCATTTTCGTACACAGCATCTGGTTTTAGTTTATAGTATGGAGTGTGTGGCAAATCAGGTTTAATTTTTTTAATAATTTCTTGGTATATAATTTTTCCTACGTTGTCATGTCTTTTCGTGTACTCATTAGGGGCTAATACTGTGCATCCGCTCACTATGTGCTCAATCGACTCTGTTCTCCACACATTCGGCATTTGTCTGTCTCTAAGTGTTGTTTCATGATGTATTTTTGGTAATTACGTGTAGGAATTACTTGATCTTGAATGGCCATGACAAACCCCTCTGTTTCTGGGAACAGTTGTCCCTTCTTAAGCCATTCTAATGATGCTTTCTTATCAATATGGTTTTGTTTGATTAATGCAGGATATCGTCCATGTAGTTCTTTGCTGAGCCATTTTTCCATATGATTTATAGGTTCTTTTGTAGATAGTTGTCTACTTTCTAGGTTCAGGGGCGTGATTTTTTTATCTTTGTCTACGATTACTTTGTATATTCCGGTTTCTTCAGCTTTTCTATGAAAGTAGCTTCTTAAGTTTTTTATTTGTTTCTCATGTAGTTCTTTAATATTTAACACTCCCCATCCTCCTTGCTCTCTGGGTAGGTGAAATCTCTCCATAGAGCTTCTTGGGTGGTGAAACCTGTGCTTGGTGGCTACTGTTCGTGTTATGCGATTCAGTTCAGTTAACTCTGTTTCCGTCCATGATATAATGCCGAAAGTATAGGTTAGGATTGGAATTGCATAGGTGTTAATCGCTTTTACCATATTCTTTCCACGTAACTTCGTCCTCATTATCATTTTGAGCCTTTGTCTGAGATTGCCTTTAAGGTGTTCTTTGGTCTGCTTTTGATCTATCCCACGTGCTTGTTGATATCCCAAATACTTGTACAGCTCGTTCTGTTCCATTCCAGCTATCACCCCAGCCTGTTTTCCCATTTCCACTCCTTGATGCTTCCTCCATTTTCCTTTTTCCATGACATTGATGCGACATTTGTCTAGGCCAAATGTCATGTTAATGTCTTCACTAAACCTTTTTATTAATTGAATATTTTGTTTAAGGTCTTTATCGGATGAAGCATATGTTTTGAGATCATCCATGTACAGGAGATGGGTAAGTATTATATTGTTTTCTAACTTTACACCTTTATTTTGTTTTTTTAGGGTGAAGGAGAGTGGGTTGAGAGCCATGCAGAACCATAGGGGGCTCAGGGCATCTCCCTGGAAAATTCCACACTGTATTGGTAAGTCCCCGATTACTTGTTGCTTATTTTTGGCTGTGATTGTTAATGTTGTTTTCCATGTTCTCATTGTTTTTTCCAGGAATCTTATTATTTGCGGGTCAATTTTGTAGAGTTCGAGTACTTCCAGGAGCCACGTGTGTGGTACGCTGTCGAAGGCTTTCTGGTAATCTATGTACGCAGTGAAAAGGTCTTTCTTTTCTTTTTTTGCAATGCCTGTCACAATGGCATCGATTACCAGCTGGTCTTTGCATCCTTTAGCTGATTTTGTGCACCCCTTTTGCTCTGCTGCTAGGAGATCGTTTTCGGTGAGGTGTTTATAAACTTTTTCAGCTATAACTCCTGTCAGTAGCTTATATAATGTTGGGAGACATGTGATAGGACGGTATTTACTAGGGTTTTTACTCATAGGTGACGTTTTCGGTAGAAGATAAGTGATTCTTTGTGTCATAAACGTTGGTAGCTCAGTTCTATTTTCCAGTATGTCCGTGAAGATGTCGCCGATTTTGTTGTGTGTGCTTTTAAATTTCTTGATCCAGAAATTTTGTATTTTGTCAATGCCTGGTGCTTTCCAGTTTTTGCTTCTTTTGATCACCTTCTCGACTTCTTCCAGTGTTACCGTGTGGTTACTCATTCTTCTTTTGTTTGTCATCCTTTCTTTTTCTTCTTTTATCACCTTGGTGTTCTTCTTGTGTTGTTTTGGGATGGTCCATATGTTTCTCCAATAGCTTTTTGTGTCTTCTTGATCTGGTTCTTCATCTTCGTTGTTATTTGTTGTAAGTTTCAGTTGCCTGTAAAACCTTCCCTCGTTATCTTCAAATTGGTTGTTGTCCTGTCTTCGCTGCCGACTTTCCTTGAATCTCCGAAGCCTTTTGGCTCTAGCCGCTAGTTGCTGCTTAAGTAAATCGAGTATTTCTTGATTGGTGTTATTGTTATTATTTTTGTATTTGTTTGTTAATTTTATTGCTTTTCGTTTGAGTTTTTCACTTGCTGTGTTTCTTGTGGCTTGTTCTAGTTGTCCTATATGTTTTCTTAATTCCTCTATTCGTGTGATAAGTCGCCTTTCCCAAGGTGGTTGAGATTCTATTGTGGTCGAGGTAACTTTTTTTGTTCCTTGCTTCGTTTTTTGATTTATTTCAATCGCTGTCATTGCGCCAACGTAGATAATCGTGTGGAGGTCAAGAAAGTTCTGTACATTGTTGATTTTTTCTTCTATTAAGTTATTTAAAATATTTAATGTTCGGTTTGTGTTTTTATTTTTCTTTAGTTTAGGTATTCTTGGCCTCATTTCTGGTGTAGTTCCGTTATATTTAATGTATATTTCTTCAAACTTTTCCCTCACTTGTGCTTGGTATTCATCTATCACATTCACATCTTCATTTGCTACTGAGGGTTTCATTTCGTTCTGGTCTCGTACTCCTAATTCAATTTCCGCTTCTCTTCTTATGCGTTGGGCGGTTTCTGTTGATATAACATTCGAAGTTAATAGTACTCTTCTTTGATCCAAGATATTTTGTACTGTTTTACGCGCTAGTTCAGGAAACTGCCGCGTCATTTGTGCATGCAGTTCTATGCTGTAGCCGGTCTTTTTGGTTTCGAGTTCGCTTAGAACAAGGTAGCGTACGTATAAGAATTCATTCATGGCGTTTGTCCATTTTGTTCGCTGCCTTGGTCTACCCTGTAATGTAGTGGGCTGAGACGCAGTCTCAACAACAGCTGCATTGTGGGTTTCATTTTGTTCTTCATTGATGGGTTCTTGCGCGTTGTGTAGTCGTTGTCCTTGTCCGTTGCCTTGGTCGTTTGCGGTAGGTCTGAGGCGGTTCCGATCCGAGTCCAGCTGCCCCGGCCCGCCTGAATATCTCTTATTTCTTGTATTTACAGCAAGACAAATTCACATTCGTAGGGTTGCTAACCCCTCGAACGGTGGTGCTGGTTTTTGTCCACCCCGGGTATTTTATTTCCCCGGTACCCTCCAGAACAAGACTGTCGAGCGTACCCCATCGCCAGGGGCAGCGTCCGCTAGCTGACCAGCAACAGCCACGGATTATTATTATTATTATTATTATTATTATTATTATTATTATTATTATTATTATTATTATTATTATTATTATTATTATTATTATTATTATTATTATTATTATTATTATTATTATTATTATTATTATTATTATTATTATTATTATTATTATTATTATTATTATTATTATTATTATTATTATTATTATTATTATTATTATTATTATTATTATTATTATTATCAAAAGACTTATGCACTTACTCAGCTTTCGCTGGTAATATTTACCTATCCCGTGCATAAACGCAAATGGGAATAGGCTTAAAGATTACATATTTAAAAATTTCCGAACAGTGTGACATGTATTTAAAATTGCCGCTTTTTGCAAATCAATGAAAGTATTTTTATGAAGACTGAGTTTTTTAAGACTATCTTCAAGACTTCTCGGGATAAGTCCGGTTGATGATACGATGATCGGTACCACCTCCACTTTTTCTGCATGCCACATCTGCCCTACTTCTATAGCAAGATCGGTGTACTTTGCTACCTTTTCATTATATTTGTTCAAAATATTGTTGTTGTTTGGAACTGCAACATCGACTAGCAGCTCTGAATTGGCTTTTTTATCCACCACTACAATGTCGGGTCGATTATTCGTCACCTGTCTATCGGTGATAATGGACCTATCGTAGTAGAGTCTAAAATCTGCATTCTTGAGCACTGCCTGTGGATTGTATTTGTAATAGGGTGTATAAGTATTAAGTAGTCCATATTTGTTGGCCAGTTTCTGGTGGATAATATTACACAGCTGGTTGTGCCTGCGTAAATAATCCGTGTTGGCTATGGTTGAACATCCTGATGTGATGTGTTGTATGGTTTCCGACGTTTGTTGGCACCGTCTACACTTGTCCGATGTAATAGTTGGGTCCCTGATAACAAATTTTTTGTAATTGTTAGTATTAATTACTTGATCCTGAATGGCCATCATAAATCTTTCAGTCTCTGGGAACAGGGTACCGTCAGCAAGCCACCTATTTGATGCTAGTTTGTCAATGTGTGGTTGGTTAAGTTCTTGATGATGTCGACCATGTAGAGCTTTTTGGGCCCATTTCACTTGTTTTTCAGCATCTGTTGTTATTTCCAAGTCCATATGAGGGTCTGCTAAATTTAGAGGCGAGTATTTCTTATCTGCTCCTATGACAGACTTATGTAAATTAGATGACAGTGATTTGGTAACAAAAAAGTCTCGTAATCTATTTATCTGTTTGTTATGTAGATTTACTATATCGGCTAAAGCTCTTCCTCCCTCCTTTCTCGGTAGTGTTGTTCTAAGCACTGATGATGTTGGATGGTGACATCTGTACTTTGTCATCGTAGTTCGGGTTGTTCTATGAATATCTTCCAATTCGGTTTTTGTCTATTTTAAAATACCGAAAGAATAGGTCAACACAGGTACGGCATATGTATTAATAGCTCGGTTTAGATTTCCTGCGTTCAACTCAGATTTTAGTAGGGAACCTACCCTTTGTGAAAACTCATCCCTGATTTTAACCTTGAACTGTTTTTAATCTAACAATCTGGCTTGTTTAAATCCCAAGTATTTATAGGTTTCCCCATTCTGCATGGCAGCGATTATATCTCCATTAGGTAGCGCCACATCTCCATTGACAATTTTTCCCTTTTCGATGTTTAAAGTACGGCACTTATCTAAACCAAATTCCATGTGTATATCACTGGAGAACCTTTCAGTTATATCCAGAAAATGTTGAATTTGTTGTTGATTGGAAGCAAAAATTTTGATGTCATCCATGTAAAGGAGATGGGAAACGGTGCAGTTGGTGTTTCTATTAGTCTTATTATCATTATTATTATTATTATTATTATTATTATTATTATTATTATTATTATTATTATTATTATTATTATTATTATTATTATTATTATTATTATTATTATTATTATTATTATTATTATTATTATTATTATTATTATTATTATTATTATTATTATTATTATTATTATTATTATTACTCTAACTTATTACTCTAAATTATTACTATGGACTCTAACCAAATCGCTCAAACATTATTGGGAATTCTATCTGTGCAAAAAGATATACACATACCTACCAAGTTACACTCTCGGAGACAAACACGAGCAAGGTGGTTTGGTCATGAACTAAAGATGCGCCGAAAAGAAGTGTTAAGATGTAGACGCGCGTTCCAGTCTTCTAGAGATCTGGAGGATTGGCGGTTGTACTGCAGCATCAGAAAAGTTTATAAGCAAGAGATCAGATCTGCCAAAAGGAATTCGTATTCTGAGGCTATTCAGATGTCAGATAATCAGAATAAAATGATCTGGAAGATAGTAAACCAGGAGAGAGAGAACAAGAAATGTCAGAATACAGTTTCTGCGTTAACATCTTCGGAGTTTAATAGCTTTTTTGCTAACATTGCAGAAAGAATTTCTAGCGCTTTGCCGACCGCAGTTTCCGATCCCCTTAACTTTGTCAGTGGTTTACCTAGTCCTTCTACCTCTTTCTTTTTACCTCCAGTTGTTGAAGGTGAGGTTCAAGCGGCTATTTTGCAGCTAAAAAACTCAACATGCACTGATTGTTATGGCCTAAGTAGCCGTTTAATAAAGGCTGCTCTTGAACATGTTACCGGTCCTTTAACACTTTTATTTAATGCTTGCTTAACCGAGGGTAACTGGCCTGGTGAGCTAAAGATTGCTAAGGTTTTGCCGTTGCATAAAAAAGGTGACTTGAATTGTGCCAATAATTTCAGACCGATTTCCATCGTTCCCGTTTTATCAAAAATTTTTGAAATCATCATCAACCGGAGACTTCTAGAATTTCTTGAGCTTCATTCCATCATTTCTCCTCATCAGTTTGGTTTTAGAAAAAATGTCTCAACAATCGATGCTCTTGCAAAGGTGATTGGGACCGTGGTCGATGGCCTTGACGAGCGCCACGGTACTTCTGCTATTCTGTGCGATCTCGCCAAGGCGTTTGACTGCGTGGACCATTCTCTTTTGCTTGCCAAAATGGAACATTACGGCATTCGTGGTTTACCATCCGAGCTCCTTGGCTCGTACCTTGCCGATAGGACCCAGTATGTTAGCTTTGATGGGTGTGAATCAGATAATAAGCCAATCCGATTTGGAGTTCCACAGGGTTCAGTTTTGGGACCCTTACTTTTTCTAATATTTATTAATGACTTGCCGTCAGCCGTTAGCGGATGTACTTGTATTTTATATGCTGATGACACGACACTACTTTATAATGAGGATGAGTCTGATGGATCTGAACATCTTTCATTAGCAAAAAATTGGTTTGTGGCTAATAAATTGCAATTGAATGAAAGCAAGACCGTCAAAATCGCTTTCACTTCGGACAAGCTGGCTCATAAGTCACAACCAGTTAGGCTTCTCGGTTTAACGCTTGACTCGAGTCTTACCTGGTCTGCTCAAATTGAAGCTTTGTGCTCTACGATATCTTCGCGGATTTACGCACTGCGGCAGCTTCGGAATTGCTTGCAAACCAGTGCACTTCGTACTGCGTATTTTGGCACCATTCACTCGCTTCTCACTTATGGCATTAGATTTTGTGGAAACTCCAGTGGGGCTTATAAAGTTTTCGCTCTTTAGAAATCTGCAGTGAGGATTATCGGGAATGCTTCTTATGGTTCGCACTGCCGTGAACTGTTTAGGGGGTGCAGGATTTTACCGGTTCCTTGTCTGTATATTTATGAAACATTAACATTGGTTCACAAGAATAGATCGAATTATAATTCACATTCTCACATTCATACCTACGGCACAAGGAATGCGGTGAATCTTGTGGCTCCTTTCTCTAGACTCAGGACTACCCAGGCGAATAAACTGGATGTTGAACTTTACAATGTTTTTAATAGTTTTTTTAGAGGTCTCGATCTCAAAAATCAAAGTCTTCGTGAATTTAGTAAATTCACTAAGCTGTTTTTATTAGAACACTGTTTTTACAGTATCGATGATTTTTTAAAATTTACGCCCACAGACCGTTAATGTTAATTCTACTTAACATTCAATTATTAGTTGTTTTTTATTACCTTTTAACTAGTTGTTTAAATTATGTGTTGTGTTTCTCTTTTATTAATTGTTTCAAATATTTGTATTCGTCTTCTCATAACTGCTATTGTAACTGACTTCAAACATAATATATATGTATAAGTTGTCAATAAACGTATATCTATCTATCTATTATTATTATTATTATTATTATTATTATCAAAAGACTTATGCACTTACTCAGCTTTCGCTGGTAATATTTACCTATCCCGAGCGTAAACGCAAATGGGATTAGGCTCAAAGATTACATATTTAAAAATTTCCGAACAGTGTGACATGTATTTAAAATTGCCGCTTTTTGCAAATCAATGAAAGTATTTTTATGAAGACTGAGTTTTTTAAGACTATCTTCAAGACTTCTCGGGATAAGTCCGGTTGATGATACGATGATCGGTACCACCTCCACTTTTTCTGCATGCCACATCTGCCCTACTTCTATAGCAAGATCGGTGTACTTTGCTATCTTTTCATTATATTTGTCCAAAATATTGTTGTTGTTTGGAACTGCAACATCGACTAGCAGCACTGAATTGGCTTTTTTATCCACCACCACAATGTCGGGTCGATTATTCGTCACCTGTCTATCGGTGATAATGGACCTATCGTAGTAGAGTCTAAAATCTGCATTCTCCAGCACTGCCTGTGGATTGTATTTGTAATACGGTGTATAGGTATTCAGCAGTCCATATTTGTTGGCCAGTTTTTGGTGGATAATATTACACAGCTGGTTGTGCCTGCGTAAATAATCCGTGTTGGCTATGGTTGAACATCCTGATATGATGTGTTGTATTGTTTCCGACGTTTGTTGACACCGTCTACACTTGTCCGATGTAATAGTTGGGTCCCTGATAACAAATTTTTTGTAATTGTTAGTATTAATTACTTGATCCTGAATGGCCATCATAAATCCTTCAGTCTCTGGGAACAGGGTACCATCAGCAAGCCACCTATTTGATGCTAATTTGTCAATATGTGGTTGGTTAAGGTCGTGATGATGTCGACCATGTAGAGCTTTTTGGGCCCATTTAACGTGTTTCTCAGCATCTGTTGTTATTTCTAAATCCACATTAGGACCTGCTAAATTTAGAGGGGAATAATTTTTATCTGCTCCTACAACAAATTTGTGTAAATTAGATGACATTGATTTAGTGATAAAGAAGTCTCGTAATTTATTTATCTGCTTGTTGTGTAGATTGATTATGTCGCATAGAGCTCTTCCTCCCTCCTTTCTCGGTAGTGTTGTTCGGAGTACTGACGATGTTGGATGGTGATATCTGTGCTTGGTCATCATAGTCCATATTATTTTTATTATTATTATTATTATTATTATTATTATTATTATTATTATTATTATTATTATTATTATTATTATTATTATTATTATTATTATTATTATTATTATTATTATTATTATTATTATTATTATTATTATTATTATTATTATTATTATTATTATTATTATTATTATTATTATTATTATTATTATCATGTCTTTTACACGTCCATACAGCATTTAGGCTGCATTTCCGGTGGGTATGAGCCAAGTCCAGATCTCTACTTGAGTTCAAAGTGACTTAGCTTAACACTTTGCAAAGGATGTGTGCAGTTCCCAGCAACACTATCTTTTGGGCTTCCTTGATGTATGATTTCCCTGGAATTCGTTGGAGATATGTCTCGACTGAATTGTTGATAGTACCAAGGGCGCCCACTACAGCAGGAATAACACATGTCTTTACGTTCCACATTCTGCTAATTTCTATTTTGAGATTTTTGTACTTATTGATTTTTTCAGCTTACTTTAGTTGAACGTTGAGATCATCTGGTACAGAGACATCAATGAACTGACAGGTCTGAGCTTTCCTATCATACACTACGATGTCAGGTCTGTTTGCATTGATTTGGCGGTCAGTGATGATAGGGAAGTCCCACATTATCGTTACCTCAATGTCGTCTTTGCTTATATTTGTAATTGGTTCTGGAGTATGTTCATAATATTTGTCTTTGACTTCCAGTCCATATGATTTACAGATGTTCCAATGAATGTAACTTGCCACTCTATTATTATTATTAATTATTATTATTATTATGAAGGGGTTTTCACGGTTATTGTCCGGTTTGATGTGGTTGGAGGATTATAATCGTGTCAACCAAATTATGTAATGACGAATGAGTGGAATGAAGCTTATTTGGTATATAAGAAACGCCGAGTTGTACGGCATGTGTTTAATATGACGGACTTTTGTTATTTGAATTAGTTGAACATGGTATGATTTTATGTCCAGTTCTTCAAGGGATTTTAATAGTTTTTTTGGTATTAATCCCATGTTGGATATTGCAATGGGTATCACTCTTACTTTATTATATCTCCACATATCTTATTATTATTATTATTATTATTATTATTATTATTATTATTATTATTATTATTATTATTATTATTATTATTATTATTATTATTATTATCATTATTATTATTATTATTATTATTATTATTATTATTATTATTATTATTATTATTATTCACACTGGTTGTGGAAAGATCCCTTATGTCGCCGGGTGTTGACACCAAGGCTAATAAGTAAGTGTCTCTTAACTGCGATTGTTTTGTAGTGTTCTTCGAATAATTGCTGTTGTTCCTAGAATGACAGCTTTTTGCATAGGTTTTACAAGACTTCCAGGAAGTTTTATATCTTTTAAATTACCCACCACCCTGTTATGTACTATACCGTTGGCCGAAATAATAAATGGTTTGATTTCAACACGTTTTAGCTTCCATATATCCTTAATCTCATCCGCCAGGGGGACATACTTTTCGATTTTTTCGTGATATGCTTTATTAATATTGTGATCGAGAGGAATAGCAAAGTCAATAATAATGGCATATTTTTCTTTTTTGTTGACTATTATTATTATTATTATTATTATTATTATTTTTCTCAAAAGACTTATGCACTTACTCAGCAATTGCTGGTAATATTTACCTATCCCGAGCGTAAACGCAAATGGGATTAGGCTCAAAATTTACATATTAAAAAATTTTCTAACAGTATGACATGTGTTTAAAATTGCCGCTTTTTGCAAGTCAATAAAAGTGTTTTTATAAAGATCGAGTTTTTTAAGATTGTCTTCAAGACTTTTGTTGTTATTGTTTGGAACTGCAACATCGACTAACAGCACCGATTTAGCTTTCTTATCCAATACTACAATGTCGGGTCGATTATTAGTCACCTGTCTATCGGTGAGAATGGACCTATCGTAATAGAGTCTAAAATCTGTGTTAAAATCTCATTTTAACTTATGCGTCGACCCCGCCGACTTAAAAATTCAAACTTGACCAATCAGTCATTACCGCTACCTTCTACTCCGCTCGCCCTTTGATAACGTCGCCAATATACTTAGTTTAAGTAGAGTTGACCAATACTTAATGAAGTGATGACCGTATATTTTTAAAACTTATGCCAATTTATTTAATAGTACCTAGTAAGAAAAAATCATTTACAAAAAGTAAGTTACTTCTATTTCAATGTGCAAGTGCAAGTGGCTGGGATCAATTTGGTAAGCGGATAAGTACATTTATTTCATCATAAGCTCAAAAAAAGCAGTTTATCATTTTACGCGGTGTTGCCAAGTATCTAAGACGCAGAAATCTTTTATGGTTTATATAAAGTTAAATGTAGTGAAGCAGATCATTGTGGTAGGACTCTCATGTTTTAGCTGGAAAAGCTATATTGAAGGCCACACTCAATAAAAACTATGAATCGCAGCCAGCTATAGTTTACAGTCTTGAAAGTTTTCACCATTACTTGTTTCAATTCCATTATTGCTTAACTCTAGTGTTTTATTCATAGTTTTTTGTGGTCCTTCGAGCCGGATCAATCTGCAAATTTGACTCTTTTTTTTTAAACTGATGCAAACTGTGTCGACGCCATTTTTATAATAGACTGTGCTCGTAATCCTATACTAAGTACTTCTGCTTGGTTTGAAATAGTGTGAATGTAACACAAAAATTATAGTGACTGAACTTAGATATAGTGAATAAACAATTAATAAAATTTGACAAAAACTTAAAATTGTGTTCGGGAATTACAATTTAGCTTGGCAACACCGCGCATCGAGGGACTGTAGTCAAACTAGAAAGATAGCGAGTTCTTTCCTTCACCTAGTAATTTCATGGTACTTGGAACGAAGAATATCTGCACAAAAGGGAATGTGGATAATAGTTATTTTGTTGTTTTAATCGCAAATATTTATTGGTTATTAGATTTTAGTAATGATAAACTTTTTCGAATTTATATTTTATCTATTTGAACAGTTAAAAACAATTTTTTATGCTTAACGATGGATTTCGTTTGAATTTGTTTTGATTATTTTTAACAAAGGAATGTAAATGCCTCGTTAAAATTATCAATAAGTTATTTCGAATTTTAAGTTTCTTTATTTCTCGTGTTTTAACTCGAACAAATTAAAATTCAATTAATTTGAATTTATCTTTTTGCATTTGTATTTTGATTTTCTAAATTTATATTTGGTTGTATATTAATATTATTGGTTACAATTAGATTGATTTGGTACTGGTTTCTTATTTGTATAAAAATATTTTTTTGAACAGTTAAACATTATTCTTTTTGCGCTTAACAAATGAATTTGAATTTTGTTGTGTTAACCTTAAAATAAAAAAAAGTTGATTGTTAAAGTTGTCCATATATTACTTGGAATTTTAAGTTTCTTTATTTCTAGCGTCTTATCTCGAATAAGTTAAGATTCTATTGATTTGAATTTATCTTTGGATCCTTTGCATTGTATTTTGGTTTCCTAAATTTATATTTGGTTATAATATTGATATTACTGGATTTATGGATGTATTATGTACTGGTTTCTTGTTTGTATAAACATATTTTTATTTAAAATTGTTCGCCGGTGCATTTGAGCTGAATATTAATTCGTCGCAAAATGGCAGTTAATCTAAATAATCTTAAAAATAAACGTATCGGGTGCAAATCTCAGCTTACTAGAATAGAATCTTTTGTTTTTAACCTCACGGGCGAAGAGGAGGAACAATTTAATAACTCAATACGACTAATATCAAAAAATTTAAGCCGAAATTATAGGGATCTCCTCTTCTGATGACAATTTATCAGATAGTGGAGTCGCAGAAGACATCATAGCGGATAGGTTTGAGGCTTGTATTGCCAAACTCACTTCTTTAGTTGATAAAAATAATAAAATAATTAGTAATAGTATACAGGAAAACTCTAATGTTGTACTTCCAAAAATAAACATAAAACCTTTTACCGGTTCCCAACCCGAATGGACATCATTTTTTGACTTGTTTACCGCTCTTGTTCTACAAAATCCGAAATTACATAGTAACAGCGAAAAGCTATATTATTTGAAAAGTCTTTTACGTGGTCAACCGCTCGAGTTAATAGACAGCTTAAGTGTTACCAACCAAAATTTATCTGTTGCTATTCAAATTCTTAAAACCACATACGAGGATAAGTCTAGATTGTTAAATTCGCTATTTTCCACTTTACTAGATCAAAAACCTTTAACTAAAGGTAATGCGGCTTGCTTAAAGAATTTCTACGTCTCGTCAAAAAAAAAAACGTTAGAGCTTATTAAAAACTTAAATTTGCAACCAGAGCATCAGTTTGAGGCTTTAATAGTTTTCTTATTAGAACAAAAATTAGATTTTGTCTCCAGACGGGAATTCGAAAATGAAAGAAGACCGATGGAATTAGTATATATTGATGAATTCTTCGAATTCATTAAAAAACGGTATAGTGTTTTAGAGAATTTAAATTTATTTGATACCGGACACAAAAAAAAAGTTACCAAAGAGCCTAAGTTGTAACGAAGTTACTAAAATTTCGTGTCTTTCCGTATATTCCATCAAATCCGCACGGTATTAGTTATTAAGTTTCGACCGTTCATTTGTTTATATTTTTAAAAGTTTTTGTAACACCGATAAGACCTCGCTAATTAGTCACTTGCTGAAATGATGATACCGTATATAATTGTAAAATTTAAAATATTTTTAATGTATCTCCGTTATTAATGGACCGATTTCTATAATTCTTTTTGGTATCGACTCAGAAAATTACGAAGAAAATCGTGCTGTTAATCATTTTTGCGCGAAAACCAGATTT
The DNA here is from genome assembly GCA_035357415.1 of Ophraella communa. Classification (NCBI taxonomy): domain Eukaryota; kingdom Metazoa; phylum Arthropoda; class Insecta; order Coleoptera; family Chrysomelidae; genus Ophraella; species Ophraella communa. The sequence goes on from CM068980.1 coordinate 29,306,046, forward strand.
TCAGTAAAACTATTTTTCCGACAAGTTCCAACCGAAACAGCAGCTGTAATTGTCTGGGTCGTATGATCACGCAGTACCTGTCCCCACTTTAATTAGGTGGAAGGGCATACCGGTAGGATTTTTGTGTTCCCCCCCGCAATCCGTCCCTTACCTATCAAAAATTGTATAAATTAGACGATTTTGGCAATTTTAAGGAGTACCAGTTACAGTGATAGTAGTGCCTAAAGTAGTGAACCAGTGAGGACCCCGAGACCGACCGGAATCAAGGTAAGCACACCAAACTATCTAACTAATGTTTGCCAGAGCAACTTGGTAAGATTTTTCTCTCTATATGCGCCGCTTACCTGTTATCCTTTTTCCTCGCTCAACACCATCATGGGTGGTATACTGGTGGTGCCCCTTTTCCTAAGTTCCCCTCATCATGGGTGAAACCCTGATGAGACTATCCTTTTTCCTCACTCAACACCATCATGGGTGGTATACTGGTGGTGCACCTTTCCGAAGTTTCCCCCCGTTATGTGTAGGACACTGACGGGCTCTACCCCTCTACGCGATAGCGGTCGCGAGTTGTGTTATTATTCCGTTACATTTTTTTTAACTTGGTAAGATTTTTCTCTCTATATGCGCCGCTTACCTGTTATCCTTTTCCTCGCTCAACACCATCATGGGTGGTATACTGGTGGTGCCCCTTTTCCTAAGTTCCCCTCATCATGGGTGAAACCCTGATGAGACTATCCTTTTTCCTCACTCAACACCATCATGGGTGGTATACTGGTGGTGCACCCTTCCGAAGTTTCCCCCCGTTATGTGTAGGACACTGACGGGCTCTACCCTCTACGCAATAGCGGTCGCGCTTTGTTGCGATTTACCGTTACATTTTGATATTTTAATTGGATCATCTAAAAAATAATTTGGTTGCTCTGGAGATCTCCGTTTTAAATGATATACTTGTGTGTTGGTGTGCTGAAGCTTGAGTTTTACCGCTTTTACCGCTTTTTACCGCTTTTACCGCTTTTCACCGCTTTTATAACCGTAGCTAGTTCACAGTTTTCCGCTTTCCGTAGTAGACGGCTAAATACCGTCGATTTATATCGCATTTTCATGTAAGGCATGGTAAACGTAATAATTTTGATTTTCTTTTAGCATTTGCCAAAACCGTTTAACTGCATGTCTTAACAGCCTGTACTAAGTTGATTTACTGTAAAATATATAGTTTTGTTTGTTTTCATTTATTTTCCTGTACTCCTGAAAATGTGTTGCTGGCAAGTCAGCGTTGTAATAAAAAGTAAGTACAAGATCTAGAAACCGAAAATGTATTAACCGTAACGTATTTTGAAAAGTTATTTTTGTAGTTACCGAAATTATGTACATGTATAAGTCATTCGTAATGATACGATTAGAATTAGAAATTATTGATTTCTCTTATTATTTTGTTGCTAGTTAAACTAGTATAATCAGTTTTGTTTTGTTTCCGAAAATGTTTTTTTGTACCAGTAGGTAATTGCTTTTATATTGTACCAGTCTAAATCTACACAAATCCGAATGAGATATTTATTAAATATAACGATATATTAAAAGTTGTATTGTACATCATGATATATACCGGATGTCTGTAAATTTTAATTTATTTCGTTTATTGATATATTTGATTGTTTAATATGATTACCGTATCTCTTTTTGTTTAACCGAAATTGTTTCTTTGTGGAAATTGGTACACTGTCCAAAATGTTTTATTTTTTTTTATTTATTCAAACTATATCTACTGGGTTTATTCTGACCGCTGTTTCTATTGTTAACAAATTAAATTTTGTGATACACCGCAATGGTTTATTAATATATTGTTTAATTGTTTTATATGAATACCGTATCTCTTTTGTTTAACCGCAATTGTTTCTTTGTGGAAATTGGCACTGTCCAAAATATGTTTTATTTTTTTATTTATTCAAACTGTATTCTGACCGTTTTTTTTCGACTGTTAACAAATTATATTTTGTGATACACGGCAGTGGTTGGTTAATATATTGTTTTGTTAAGTACCGTCCGTGTTTTATTTATTTCTGGGCTGAACACAATTACCCATTTTGTCTCCACTGTCTAAAGGCTACCTGTCGCATGTGGGCCCTCAACCACTTAAATCCTGAGGGTGGCGCCCGAGATGATATAAACTTTACTAATTGGAAGACCGTCCCGATCAAAGTTCCGTCCGAACAAGGTAAGTTTGGATCTATCTAGGAAAGCGCCATTACAAATTTGGCGCCCGAGTAGGGACTTCATTTGTGTTGTTGCACCAAGCGAGTAGGGACTTCATTTGTGTTGTTACACCAAGGGAGTAGGGACTTTATTTGTGTTTTTTTTTACAGCAAAGTAGTAGGGATTTCCATTGTATTATTACTCCAACCATCCAGGGATTGTTTTTTTGTTTGATTGTATATAGCCAGTAGGGACCTCCGTTCTATTCCAGGTCGAGGGAAAAGAGACTGCCGTTTCCAAGCGAAGTAAGGACTTGCGCTCCGTAGTAGGTGATTATGGTAACCACCGCCTACCCATATCCTGGCCTGTAATTCTGTACCGTGTATATTGAATTTGGATATTGGTAAATCCGGTTCCCATAAGAGCCCTGTATCGTACCAGCCAGCTGCGCCGTAATCAGAGGAAACCCGTACCAGGATTTGTCCGTCGGGGATATCGAGAGGTAGATGTTTTGGGATAAACTGACCTTTCCATTCTAGACAACAAATTCCACCGTGTATCTCGAGAGGTAGATGTTTTGGTGTTAAACTGGCCTTTCCATTTCAAGGAATTTCGTTTGTCAAGACCCGTCCGCCGTGGATAATGAGATGTATTTGTTTTGTGACTACAGTTTGACTATTGGTACTGTTGGTAATTTTGATACCGCCGAGGTCATCCGTAGCCTTCCTCTGTGATCTAAAAGAGTCCTGTTTGCTTTATGTTACTTTACCAGGATTGCCAGTTTTGTCTCGCCTTCCCGTTCTCAACCGTTTCTTTCCATCAAACGTCCCACCAGCTCAGAAATAAGTAACCGTTATATATTTTTTTTTATCTAGTTTATATGTTGTAATAACCATTTCCGTATAACTTTGTTTAACTTATGTACTTGTACACGTATCCGTCCGAATGTGGAAGGGGAACATACGTTACCAGAATCCCCCCTACCGTAGTAGCGTATATAAGTCAACGATTCAATACCAGCCGGGAGTTGAATATAAACCGCCAGCGAGTTGAATATAAACCGCCGGAGAGTGAGGTATAAACCGCCAGCAAGTGCAGTTTCAAAGCGGAGTTGAATATAAACCGCCGGGGAGTTAAGTATAAACTGCCGGGGAGTTGAATATAAACCGCCAGCAAGTGTAGTTCTCAAGAGAGAGTTGAATGTAAACCGCCGGGGAGTTAAGTATAAACTGCCAGGGAGTTGAACATAAACCGCCAGCAAGAGTAGTTTCAAAGAGGAGTTGAATATAAACCGCCAGCAAGTGTAGTTCTCAAGAGGGAGTTGAATATAAACCACCGGGGAGTTGAATATAAACCGCCAGCAAGTGCAGTTTCAAAGAGTTGAATATAAACCGCCAGAGAGTGCAGTATAAACTTTCAGAAAGTTCAAGCCGTCAAGGAGTTGAGTCCCAATCGCTAAGAAAGTTCCGTTCGAACCGTCGAAGAGAGAGTAGTGACCTGATTAGTTACATATAAGATGGCAACAGCGACGAGTAGCAGCCAACAGCCTACAACTACCAGTCCTGCTACGACCGTACTAAGCACCACACCCCTCGCCATTGTATCCGATCCAACCGACGTCCGAATAAGCTGGGTGTACTTATTGAAGAAAGAAGAATTAATTAATGAAGTGACTAAATTTGGATTGGAAAGTTCCGGAACCGTCGAGATATTGAGGAAGCGTTTGGCAAGCTACCTCAAATCCGGAAAAGCTACGCCGGCTCCGAGTGTGCAACCGTTTAGTTTTCCTACATCGGCCTCAGATATTCCGACCGTTGCCGCTGCCGTTAACGTTACCGCTCCTGTTACCGTTACCGGCCCCATTACCGTTACCGCTCCGCCAAGAATACCGACGCTCACGTTGCAAGCTACCACCCCATATTGTACCAGCTATGGATCTTCCGGACCAGTAACGCCGCTAAAAGTGCATAAATGGAATATACACTATGATGGCCGCACCGACCCAGTTACTTTTATAGAACGACTTCAGGAAATTTGCACATCACAAGGCATCATAATTGACCAATTATTACCGCATATGCCAGAACTCCTTCGAGGGGAAGCCGCCCTTTGGTTTCGAAATAACCGACAACACTGGCATAATTGGGCCGAATTTTTCCAGGATTTTCGAAGTTTCTATTTTCCTATTAATTACGCTGCTGATTTGGAAATAGAAATTAGTCGCCGACTACAAAAGATACAGGAACCGGCTCACAGATATATTACCGATATGCAAACACTAATTAGAAGACATGGCAGCATTGCACCTGAGCAAGAATTGCATTGGATATATCGGAATTTGCTACCCGAATACCGGCAGTATATCCGGAAAAGCGATCTCACCGACATTGTCACGCTATCACGAACAATTCGAGAAACCGAACTGTTGTTAGCAGAATTAAGGACCAGTGCAAACCGAAATCAAATGCCGTTAAAGCCTGCACCCAGAATAGCTGCGACAGCTCCAGTGAGATCACCGCCACCCAGACGACCATTCCAGACCCAAAGAACTGGAGAAAGAAACCAAGCACCACACTCGAACCATACCCGAGCAACTGCTGGACCTGTCCAGAACGTTTGTTGGAGATGTGGTGAACCTGGACACTTCCGAACCGAATGTCAAGGTCGGCCTAAGCTATTCTGCTCACGCTGCGGGAAAACTGGGGTAATGCCCCGAGATTGTCCTTGCGACCGTCGTAATCCAGAGAGGTGCTGTACCAGCCCGAGGTCAGCCCAGCACCGCCCAGCAGAAACCTCGAAAACAACCCACACCGAAGTAAACACCATCCGCCTAACCGACCCCAGACCGCACATATGTATCTACATCAAGGAAACTCCGTTACTAGCGTTAATTGATACAGGAGCCGCTACCTCATACCTGGGAGACACCGCCGCCGAGTTATGTCGCAAAAGCAATCTTCCGAAGGTACAGCCGGTAATTCGTAATGCTAAAGTAGCCAATGAAGGCTTAATTGATATAACTACCGCATATCAAGTACCGCTAAAAATTGGAGATTCAATCCTCACCGAAACCGTTAGTCATTTCCCTAATCTGACGTCAGAACTCGTACTTGGTATGGATATACTACAACGCCACCGGTTCCGCCTGGATTTGAGTACCGGAGAAGTTCTTCTAAACGAACAAGTCTTACCGTTGCCCACGCTATGTAGTCCAATTGGCCAAATAAACTCCAAGCCCAGTTTGATCCTCAGTCCGATAGAAGAAAGAAAATTGGATGACTTTTTAAGACAAGAGTTACCGAAATTTGACCAAATAAGAGGGGCAACTCAACTAGTAGAACACAAAATCCATCTGCTAAATCCAGAACCCAGTAAACAACGATATTGGTCACATAATCCGAAAATGCAAGAAGTAATCAACACCGAATCACGACCAGCTTCTTCTCCGACCAATGCCGCCTCTTCGCCGCCGATGAGTACCCCGCCCAGTTCACCACCACCAGGGACCGAATCCCGACCCGCTTCTACCCCGACCAATGCCGCTTCTCCACCGCCGATGAGTGCCCAGTCCAGTTCACCGCCCCTAGTAAGCGACTCAACTACCGTAGACCACCAACCACCAACCAGGCGACCGCTACCAGTGACCGCATCTGCCGATGTTTTCCAACCGCCAGCAAGCCCCCCGTCACCAGAGACCGAATCAGCCACCGCTACCCTCAAACCGCCAGTGTTTTCCGCACCAGTGCGATCTTCCCCAGTACCCTCACCGAACACCGAGAAAGACGACCCGATCTACCTCCCAGTGGAGCTAGACCTATGTTGGCGATGTGGGTACATGGGTCACCACCGAGATACGTGCCAAGGCAAACCGCTACTCTTCTGTTCCCGATGCGGTAAGGTGGGAAACATGTCCCGCCATTGTTCCTGTTCCACGGAAGCCCGGCCGAGGTCCTAGTTAAAATGGAGGAGTCCAACCCGGAAACCAAAAAACCCGACCCCGACACCTAGGAATTGCTGCACTCCGCCCGACCAGTACCCGCAATGCCCATATTGTGGTTGCCCGAATGGCCGTAGAGTCTAAATGGGGACATTTAGTGAAAAAAAAACTGTAAGAAACATTTTTTTTAACCAGGAAAGGGGGGTGTGTAACGAAGTTACTAAAATTTCGTGTCTTTCCGTATATTCCATCAAATCCGCACGGTATTAGTTATTAAGTTTCGACCGTTCATTTGTTTATATTTTTAAAAGTTTTTGTAACACCGATAAGACCTCGCTAATTAGTCACTTGCTGAAATGATGATACCGTATATAATTGTAAAATTTAAAATATTTTTAATGTATCTCCGTTATTAATGGACCGATTTCTATAATTCTTTTTGGTATCGACTCAGAAAATTACGAGGAAAATCGTGCTGTTAATCATTTTTGCGCGAAAACCAGATTTTCAGTAAAACTATTTTTCCGACAAGTTCCAACCGAAACAGCAGCTGTAATTGTCTGGGTCGTATGATCACGCAGTACCTGTCCCCACTTTAATTAGGTGGAAGGGCATACCGGTAGGATTTTTGTGTTCCCCCCCGCAATCCGTCCCTTACCTATCAAAAATTGTATAAATTAGACGATTTTGGCAATTTTAAGGGAGTACCAGTTACAGTGATAGTAGTGCCTAAAGTAGTGAACCAGTGAGGACCCCGAGACCGACCGGAATCAAGGTAAGCACACCAAACTATCTAACTAATGTTTGCCAGAGCAACTTGGTAAGATTTTTCTCTCTATATGCGCCGCTTACCTGTTATCCTTTTTCCTCGCTCAACACCATCATGGGTGGTATACTGGTGGTGCCCCTTTTCCTAAGTTCCCTCATCATGGGTGAAACCCTGATGAGACTATCCTTTTTCCTCACTCAACACCATCATGGGTGGTATACTGGTGGTGCACCTTTCCGAAGTTTCCCCCCGTTATGTGTAGGACACTGACGGGCTCTACCCCTCTACGCGATAGCGGTCGCGAGTTGTGTTATTATTCCGTTACATTTTTTTTAACTTGGTAAGATTTTGCTCTCTATATGCGCCGCTTACCTGTTATCCTTTTCCTCGCTCAACACCATCATGGGTGGTATACTGGTGGTGCCCCTTTTCCTAAGTTCCCCTCATCATGGGTGAAACCCTGATGAGACTATCCTTTTTCCTCACTCAACACCATCATGGGTGGTATACTGGTGGTGCACCCTTCCGAAGTTTCCCCCCGTTATGTGTAGGACACTGACGGGCTCTACCCCTCTACGCAATAGCGGTCGCGCTTTGTTGCGATTTACCGTTACATTTTGATATTTTAATTGGATCATCTAAAAAATAATTTGGTTGCTCTGGAGATCTCCGTTTTAAATGATATACTTGTGTGTTGGTGTGCTGAAGCTTGAGTTTTACCGCTTTTACCGCTTTTTACCGCTTTTACCGCTTTTCACCGCTTTTATAACCGTAGCTAGTTCACAGTTTTCCGCTTTCCGTAGTAGACGGCTAAATACCGTCGATTTATATCGCATTTTCATGTAAGGCATGGTAAACGTAATAATTTTGATTTTCTTTTAGCATTTGCCAAAACCGTTTAACTGCATGTCTTAACAGCCTGTACTAAGTTGATTTACTGTAAAATATATAGTTTTGTTTGTTTTCATTTATTTTCCTGTACTCCTGAAAATGTGTTGCTGGCAAGTCAGCGTTGTAATAAAAAGTAAGTACAAGATCTAGAAACCGAAAATGTATTAACCGTAACGTATTTTGAAAAGTTATTTTTGTAGTTACCGAAATTATGTACATGTATAAGTCATTCGTAATGATACGATTAGAATTAGAAATTATTGATTTCTCTTATTATTTTGTTGCTAGTTAAACTAGTATAATCAGTTTTGTTTTGTTTCCGAAAATGTTTTTTTGTACCAGTAGGTAATTGCTTTTATATTGTACCAGTCTAAATCTACACAAATCCGAATGAGATATTTATTAAATATAACGATATATTAAAAGTTGTATTGTACATCATGATATATACCGGATGTCTGTAAATTTTAATTTATTTCGTTTATTGATATATTTGATTGTTTTATATGATTACCGTATCTCTTTTTGTTTAACCGAAATTGTTTCTTTGTGGAAATTGGTACACTGTCCAAAATGTTTTATTTTTTTTTATTTATTCAAACTATATCTACTGGGTTTATTCTGACCGCTGTTTCTATTGTTAACAAATTAAATTTTGTGATACACCGCAATGGTTTATTAATATATTGTTTAATTGTTTTATATGAATACCGTATCTCTTTTGTTTAACCGCAATTGTTTCTTTGTGGAAATTGGCACTGTCCAAAATATGTTTTATTTTTTTATTTATTCAAACTGTATTCTGACCGTTTTTTTTCGACTGTTAACAAATTATATTTTGTGATACACGGCAGTGGTTGGTTAATATATTGTTTTGTTAAGTACCGTCCGTGTTTTATTTATTTCTGGGCTGAACACAATTACCCATTTTGTCTCCACTGTCTAAAGGCTACCTGTCGCATGTGGGCCCTCAACCACTTAAATCCTGAGGGTGGCGCCCGAGATGATATAAACTTTACTAATTGGAAGACCGTCCCGATCAAAGTTCCGTCCGAACAAGGTAAGTTTGGATCTATCTAGGAAAGCGCCATTACAAAGTCATGTGTCAGTCTGCATACTAGAGTAACTGATAAATCTCAGATTCTAGGGCTCCAACAAACAAATCCAATTGTAATTTTGTTCCGACCCTCTCCATTCTATATATCGCTGTAAAAATTTTCCAGCTCTTTCTCCAAGTGATAGACACAAATTCGTTAAATCTAAAAGTTTGTGTTTGAACTGTTTGAGTTCTCAGCATTTAGTTGCAAGTTGCAAATCGTTATATCGTTGCTTGAGTTGTGGTAAGTCACACCACTCTCTCCTCCATTTTGAAAGTATTCAAAAGTCTCCTTCCGCTAATATTCAAAATAGTAATTTTACTAGTCGTAACTCCGGTACTACCCATACTGCCAAACTGAATTCCAATGAACAATCACGTAATGGCGCAAATAGACATATTTCGCAACAAAATTTTAGTGTGAATAGTAACCCTCAAATAGATAATGCGACGTCTTCTTCTACCTCTCCTCAACTGGCATTACCCGCCACGAGTATCGTCAAACAAATTGTTTTGTTACCCACAGCAATGGTCAATGTACATTGTAAAAACGAAAAAACTAGACTTGCTCGTTTACTTCTTGATTCTGCAAGTCAGATGAGTGTTATACAAAAATCCTTTGCTGATACATTAGATAGTCCTTACAAATCTCATATTGTTAATATAACTGGTCTGGGAAATAATAAATGCACTCAAAGCAACAAAACAATAGATGTGGTTTTTAGTTCTTTAGTAGAACCCTTTAAAGTTTTTAGCATCACGTGTTCAGTTATCAATCATATAACTAATCGTATACCGCAAATCTCGATACCTCCCGACAAATTCTTCTTACCTGAGCATGTCAGACTGGACTTGGCTGATTCACTTTTCTTCCAACCAGAAGAAATTCAATTGTTAGTAGGAGCTGATGTGCATTTTAGTCTCTTAAAGGAAGATATTGTCAGAATTGGTCATAATATGCCTATTTTTATGAATACCCATCTAGGTTATGTGGTTGCTGGTCCCGTTTCAAATACTCGCATTGAAAACTCTAGCAGAAACAATTTTGCTCTTTCTTTCTTAAATGTTTCAAGTGATAATTTAAACACTCCTATAGATGAATTAATTGAAAATTTTTGGAAAATCGAAGAGGTTCCTCATTCAAGCTTGTCGACCTATGACGATGATTTAGTAGAAAATATGTTTGTATCAACTACCAAAATTTTACCCTCCGGAAGGTACCAAGTAAATATGCCCCTGGTGGAAACCCCGCTGTTAAACTAGGCCATTCCTTCTCAATAGCTAAGCGTAGTTTCAACCTTTTATAGAAAAAATTTGAAAAAGACATAGAATTTTTTGAAACATACAAAAACGTATTATATGATTATGTTTTGTTAAACCATGCTAGAGTAATACCTCTTTCTTTAGTTTGTAATGTTACCAATGAGCTTAAATATTTTATTCCTTATCGAGCTGTTATACGCCCCTCAGCTACTTCCTCTAAATGTCGAATAGTTTTTGATTACTCTTCTCGATCTGACTCTGGAGTGTCGCTCAATGATCTTACACTTAAAGGTTATCAAGTGCAAGATAATATATTTGATATAATTTGTCGATTTAGACATTTTCGCTTTGTTCTTTGTGCAGACATCAAAATGATGTATCGCATGATTGAAATAAATCCAGCCCAACGTCATCTACATTATATTCTTTAAAATGTATTGAGCTTTCGAGACTTAGTTTTGGTCAAAATTGTGCACCATATTTAGCTACTCGGGTCCTCAAAGACATAGCCGAAAGATGTTCTTCTTCCACTCTCGCTCAAAGAGCTCTTCTTTCACAAACTTATATGGATGACATCCTTAGTGGAGTCGACAATTATGATGATTTGGAAATTCTCTATTCTTAATTAAACTCTGTCCTCGGCAAGCATGAATTCCAGTTACATAAATGGAATTCTAACTCTTCAAAATTTCTTCATTCTCTTTCTCTTAAATCGGATGTCGAATTGGATTTAAATTTACAAAATTCTCCATGTAAAATCTTAGGTATAAAATGGAATGCGTCCCTGGATTTACTACAAATTAGTGTTTCGGCTCTGCCCAATATTCCTCATTTGACTAAACGGATAGCTTTATCCATTATAGCTAGCACCTTTGACCCTCTAGGTGTAGTGAACCCTCTTATCGTACAAGGAAAACTGATTATGCAACGTATCTGGCAACTTAAATTAGATTGGGACACCTCCATAGCTGATAGTGATGTTTTAAAACAATGGAAAACTTTTACCACCTTTTTATATGATTTATCTCAATTCTTTATACCTAGATTATTAACTCAAACAAAAACATTGGTTCACGTTTCTTTGCATGGTTTTTGTGATGCTAGCCAAATAGCATATGGTTGCTGTATTTATTTAGTAGCCATTTACAGTGATTTTTCTATTTCCTTTAATTTAGTAACCTCTAAATCAAGAGTTAGTCCTTTAAAAAACAAATTATCCATTCCTAGGCTCGAATTAAGTGCCATGGTTCTTTTATCCAATCTTTTTGTTCGGATTCTAGATATTTTTTCCACATGTTATAGATTTGATACTTTAAATCTCTGGTGTGATTCTCTTGTCTCTCTCTGTTGGGTAAAACACAAAGCGAACGAACTTATTCCTTTCGTAGCTAGGCGTGTTCTCACTATTCAAGAAAATAGTAAAAATTGTAGTTGGAGGCATGTAAGGTCTCATTTAAACCCAGCCGATATTCTATCACGAGGAAACTTTTCGAAAGACGTTAGAAACTTTTGTCTTCACGGCCCAGAATTTCTATGCCAAACCACTAACTATAACTCTATAGACACTTTTTCCATGGTAGATAATTTACCCGATGTCAAAAAAGTAATTCTTATCTCAACTAATAACAAGATAAATTTGTTAAAAGAATGGTTTTCCGAATTTTCCAAATTTCGAAAGTTACAAAGAACTCTTGCCTATTTATTTAGATTTTTAAATAATTGTCATAAGGGCTGTAGTAAATTCACTGGCCCCTTATTCATACAAGAACTTCGGACTTCTCATTGATTTATCATAACTCAAATTCAAAAGGAACATTTCCATAAACAAATAGAACATTTATCACAAAATAAAACAGTGGTAGAAAAACTCTTTTACATCTGAATCTTTTTCTCGACAAAGATAAAATCGTACGAGTAGGTGGTAGGCTACAAAATGCGGAACTTGATTTTGACCATAAATTCCCAACGATGAATGAAATGATGAAATTGTTAATAAAATAATAGAGAACGAGCATTGCCGACTCGGGCATAGCGGTCCTCAAAATGTCTTAGCAAATCTACGACAAACTTATTGGCCTCTTGGTGGAATACGAGCCATTAAGAGAATAATTTCCAAGTGTATTACTTGCTATAGGTTCCATGCTAAATTTGCATCTCAGATCATGGCCCCATTGCCAATAGACCAAGTCCAACCGTCTCGGGCATTTCTTAAGGGTGGAGTTGACTTCGCTGGACCTATTTCATTACGCTCCTCAAGACTAGTAAGGCACCGGTGCTTAAGGCATATGTCGCCATTTTTGTTTGTATGGTGATTAAAGCTATCCACGTTGAATTAGTCACCAGTTTAACCACTAATGCGTTTATAGCATCTTTAAAACGATTTATTGGTCGTAGAGGTAACCCCATAGTAATCTATAGTGACAGGGGTACTAATTTTGTTGGCGCTAGCAACCAACTTAAAGATTTAGCTGACTTTTTAAAGTCCGATGAGAATTTTGGAAAAATTGCTACCCATCTTTCTTTAACCAAAATTTCTTGGAAATTTATACCGTCAAGATCACCACATTGGGGTGGTCTTTGGGAGGCCGCTGTTAAAAGCGTCAAATCCCATATGGTTAGACTAATAGGTACTTCTATTTTTACATATGAAGAAATGGCTATAATCCTTATTCAGATTGAGGCCATATTAAACAGTCGTCCGCTCTATGCGCTTTCTAGTGATCCTAATGATCTTTTACCATTAACTCCTGGTCATTTTTTGATAGGATGTCCCTTAACCGCTTTCTCAGAGAGGGATATCAGTACCATCCGTCCTAATAGCTTAACGTTTTGGGCTCAATGTACCCAAATACAACATCAATTTTGGAAGCGTTGGTCAGTGGATTACCTACACCAGCTGCAGCACCGTCCAAAATGGCTTAAGATAGAAAAGGATCTGTCTGTGGGTGATTTGGTTTTGGTATTGTCGGAAGACAGACCTCCTTTAAATTGGCCTTTAGCGCATATAGTTGAACTTATCCCTGGCCGCGATGGTGAATTCCGGGTCGCCAAAATTCGAACATCTGAAGGTGAATATATTCGCCCGGTCGTAAAGTTAGCGCCTCTCCCGCTAGTATCTTAGTTTAGTTATTAGTAGCTTTTAGTTTATAAGTTGTATAGTATCTGTTCTTAGTCGATTCTAATTTAGTTATATTTTATGAATCCTTTGGCCCCACCATGTGATCTCTGTTGTTTATTACCTTCTGGATAGATTTTGCTCTTAAATCTATATCTGGGAATAGCATTGCCAATGTTCGCTTTATCTTACTTTCCCTCCCCCCAGTATGTTAAAATCTCATTTTAACTTATGGGTCGACCCCGCCGACTTAAAAATTCAAACTTGACCAATCAGTCATTATCGCTACCTTCCTCTCCTCTCGCCCTTTGATAACGTCGCCAATATACTTAGTTTAAGTAGAGTTGACCATGGCTTAATAAAGTGATGACCGTATATTTTTAAAACTATGCCAATTTATTTAATAGTACCTAGTAAGAAAAAATCATTAACAAAAAGTAAGTTACTTCTGTTTTAATGTGCAAGTGCAAGTGACTGGGATCAATTTGGTAAGCGGATAAGTACATTTATTCCATCATAAGCTCAAAAAAAGCAGTTTATAATTTTACGCGGTGTTGCCAAGTAAAGCAGATCACTGTGGTAGGACTCTCATGTTTTATTTTGTTATTCAAATGTTACTATTTATATATATATTATACAACGTTATTTTGGAAACTAATGCTTTTTATTTCACAATTTTCCGTGTTTGGCACGGTGGCCTAACTCAATAAAAACTATGAATCGCAGCCAGCTATAGTTTACAGTCTTAAAAGTTTTCACCATTACTTGCTTTAATTCCATTATTGCTTAACTCTAGTGTTTTATTCAATCTGCATTCTCGAGCACTGCCTGTGGATTGTATTTGTAATAGGGTGTATAGGTATTTAGCAGTCCATATTTGTTAGCCAGTTTCTGGTGGATAATATTACACAGCTGGTTGTGCCTGCGTAAATAATCCGTGTTGGCTATGGTTGAACATCCTGATGTGATGTGTTGTATGGTTTCCGATGTTTGTTGGCACTTTCTACACTTATCCGTTGTAATAGTTGGGTCCCTGATAACAAGCTTATTTGTTTGTCTGAGCACTGGCTCGACGAAATTAGTCTAAAATGTATAAATTTAAAAAATTATAAATTAGTTTCAAGTTTTTGTAGAGATTCTAAAATTCTTCATGGCGGTGTTGCCATATATGCTGAAGGTAGTTTGCAGGTTAAGGAAATTGACATCTCCCGATTTTCTAGTTCGTTCGACGCTGAGTTTTGTGCTGTGACAATTAAAGAACAAAACAGTGCTATTTTAGCAATATATAGATCTCCTTCGGGAAAGATGTCAGTTTTCATTGATCAGTTGCATAATGTAATTAACTTTATTATGAACAAATATAAATCCCTCGTTATCATGGGTGATATAAATTTGGACCTTGATGGTGAGAACGTGAACGCTAATGACTTGCGCAATATTTTTAGTATGTACGGTCTAAGACATGTTGTTCACATTCCCACTAGATATGCGAAAACTACCCAATCCTGTCTAGATAATATAATAACAAATATTGAAGACAGACATTTATCTTCTGGAGTTTGTGAACCACTTGTCTCGGATCATTGCGCCATATATGTATTCTATCGATCTGTATCTGTGACTAAAAATGTCCAATATAAAAAAAGAATAATAAATAGCAGTACTTTGCAGACATTTGCTTCTCAACTAGATGAAATTGATTGGACTTCATTAGGTCTATCTGATGTAGCCTCAAATCAATGCACTGATATTATTTTGAATACTATGATGAATGCTGCAAACGAATCGTTTCCTATGAAATCTGTATTGGGTAAGACTCGTGGAGTAAACTGGTTTAGTGGTGAGCTAAGAACTATGCGGAAACAAGTTTTTAAATTAAGATCAATATTTAAAGCGTCTAATTCACCTATTAATTGGTATAACTATTGCGAAGCACGTAAATATTATAAGAGAGCACTTAGAGTTGCAAAAAGAAATTCGTATGAACATAAGATTTTAACAGCCGAAAATAAATCTAAAACAGCTTGGAATATAATAAATCATGAAAGAAACGCAAAAAGTTATCCGGCATGTTCTTCTATTTCTTCTGATCAGTTTAATAATTTTTTTGTTTCTATTTCAGATGCGGTATTGACAACGATTAGTATTCCAGATGTTAACTTTTTAGACTATCTTAAACATGTTTCTAAACCATCATACTCTTTTTTTATGACTCCTATAGTAGAATCAGACGTCAGTGAGGCAATTTTGGCACTAAAGTCAAAGCCTACTTTAGATATTTATGAATTAAACATATTAATGTTTAAAGCATCTCTTGGCTCACTATTAAAACCGTTGACAATTTTATTTAATGTATGTATTTCTGAGGGAAATTGGCCAAACCAGTTAAAATTGTCAAAAGTAGTTCCGGTGTTCAAAATGGGCGACCTCGACATAGTTAACAATTACAGACCCATATCAATCGTCCCAACTATCTCGAAAATTTTCGAATATATTGTTAAGGACAGACTAGTATCCTATCTTAACTACCGTTCTATATTGTCGCCATCTCAATTTGGTTTCCAAAAGCACAAGTCAACTACAGACGCACTTATTTCTATTGTAGAAACCGTGGTCGAAGGACTGGATGAGGGGTATTGCACAGATGCTATCTTATGCGACCTTACTAAGGCATTTGACTGTGTTAGGGTGGATATGCTTCTTAAAAAGATGGAATTTTATGGGTTTCGAAACAATGAGCTAAAACTGTTTGGTTCATATCTTAATAATAGGTTTCAATATGTTAGCTATAACAATATAAATTCTAGCCTATCAAAAATACAAAATGGGGTACCACAAGGTTCAATTTTGGGCCCAATTTTATTTCTATTATATATAAATGACCTGCCCCATTGTCTTCATGAGACTGGTAAGGTAGTTTTATTTGCAGATGATTCTACGTTGCTAACAAAGGGAATTAAGAATTTGGCCCATGATAGCTTAAAACGTGCTGAAACATGGTTTTCAGCTAATAAGTTGAAATTAAATGTTGATAAAACGCACACGATCCGTTTTACTTCGGACAAATTAGCTGCATTATCTAAACCTGTGAAACTTCTTGGTGTCACTATAGATTCTAGACTTAACTGGTCTTGTCATATCCAAAATCTTTGCTCAAAACTTTCTTCTCAATTATTCGTTTTAAGGCAACTGCGTCCTTTAATAAGTTGCAACAAAATTATGACCACAGTTTATTACGCAATTATAGATAGCCATTTGTCATACGGTCTACTATTATGGGGAAATGCTAGTTTAGTAAACAAGATATTTTTTATTCAAAAAATAGCCCTACGTATTGTCGATGGTGCTCCGCATAGGTCCCATTGTAAAGAACTATTTAAGAAATATAAAGTTCTACCGCTACCATGTTTATACATTCAAACTACCATACTCTATATTCATAAGAATTTGAACAATTTTCAAAAGCATTCAGATATTCATGATCACAATACAAGGTTTGGTGGATGTTTGATAGATTCATATTCAAGAATTTGTATGTCGCAAAAAAATAAGGTTAGCTTGAGATTATACAACAAATTTCATTGTGTATTTAAAGAAAGAAACGTTCAGCAAATGTCTTTAAAGTCTATAAAAAAATTATCCAGAGATTTTCTTGTGGAACATTGTTTTTATACTATTGATGAATTTGTAAATTTTTAAATATTTTAGATATATTTTTTATTTTATTATAAATTATACTATAAACATTTTATCTATTTATCTGTTATTTGTATTTGACAAATTTCTTCCACTTTAAATAATATTATAATTACATTATAAGGGCTCCAAATGTACTTATTGTATGTAAATGCTGCCAATAAAGTCTATGTCTATGTCTATGACTATTATTATTATTATTATTATTATTATTATTATTATTATTATTATTATTATTATTATTATTATTATTATTATTATTATTATTATTATTATTATTATTATTATTATTATTATTATTATTATTATTATTATTATTATTATTATTATTATTATTATTATTATTATTATTATTATTATTATTATTATTATTATTATTATTATTATTATTATTATTATTATTATTATTATTATTATTATTATTATTATTATTATTATTATTATTATTATTATTATTATTAACCTAACCTAACCATTTTTACCATCCCAGACATTAAGAACTGTCTACTTTTCAACCGTACATTGTCACTTATCGTATGGTATATTATTATGGGGTAATTCAGCAGGTAGTGAGGCAGCATTCAAATTACAAAAATCTGCTTTAAGAATTATTGATGGAGCAAAATGGGATACACATTGTAAACCACTATTTTTAAAATATTCAATTTTACCTCTACCCTGCATATATATCTCAGAAATGGTCAATTTTATACACCAGAACCGTACAACTTTTCTAAGTCATTCAAGCCAACATAATTATACTACTAGAGGTGCTTCTAGTTTGGTAGTGGGGATAGCAAGGATTGAAACTACTAAGCGAAATAAACTTGATATCAATCTATATAATAAAATTATAAGAATCTTGGGTAAGGAAACTGCAAATATGTCTATTTCTTTATTTAAACGAACCGTCAAAGAGTTCTTACTTAAGCATAGTTTTTATTCTATTCTACAATTCTTATGTTTTTAATTTTATTTTTACATCATAAGTTGATTTGTTTCATAAATGTATGTTATTAAATGAAATATATATTTTGTATATATAATACTATTAGGTACTATTATGAAATGTTCATTGTTTATATTACTTATATTTGTGACCTTGCACGTATGTTTATATGTATGGTATGGTATTATTATTATTATTATTATTATTATTATTATTATTATTATTATTATTATTATTATTATTATTATTATTATTATTATTATTATTATTATTATTATTATTATTATTATTATTATTATTATTATTATTATTATTATTATTATTATTATTATTATTATTATTATTATTATACTCACTGATGGTGATGTTTCGAGCACATCATGCAAAAAAACAGCTGAACAATGGTTTGCTTCCAATGAATTAAAACTAAATGAACAAAAAACTCAACAGATTACTTTCACGGCAGCTAAACTTTCCGCTAAATCTGACCCAGTAAAACTTTTGGGAATCACCCTTGATGCTGGTTTGAACTGGTCTACTCATATTGACAATTTGTGCTCGAAACTCTCCACTCAAATATACGCTTTGCGACAAATGAGTCACTGTTTTGGTAACCAGATTATAAAAACTGTATATTATGCTATCGTTCACAGCCATTTATCTTATGGTGTCGCACTATGGGGCAACGCAGCTTCATCTTGGAAGGTTTTTAGACTTCAAAAGGCTGCATTACGTGTGGTTGATGCTGCGGATTACACTACCCCGTGCAGACCCCTCTTTAAGAAGTACGGGATTCTGCCATTACCTTGTTTATATATTTTAGAAATACTGGTATTTATTCATGGGAAACTTCCTTTGCTCAATTCACATGCAGACATTCATAATTACAATACAAGGAATGCGGGGAGTCTCGTCCTTCCCTGGTCCAGGCTAAGAGTGACCAAATGTAATAAATTGGATTTGCGCCTATTCAACTTGCTGGAGAAGCACTATAAAAATATTAATGTTAGAAATATGACTGGTTTAAGATTTAAGAAGTTTGTCAGGGACATTCTGCTTAATGAATGTTTTTATAGCATAGAAGAGTATTGTCAGTTTTTTAAATAACATATTTGTTTTTTGTAATAGCGTTAGTTTCGTATATTTTATAGTGTGTGGTGATTGCTAGATGTAGTACAAATAGATTATAGATTTTTTTTTGTATTTTTGATGTATTTCATTGTTGTTTCTAAACTTTACAATTTAGCCAGTTGTGACCTTCATGTACAATTTTTTGTATCTTTTTTTTGGTCAATAAACATATCTATCTATCTATCTATCTATCTATCTATCTATTATTATTATTATTATTATTATTATTATTATTATTATTATTATTATTATTATTATTATTATTATTATTATTATTATTATTATTATTATTATTATTATTATTATTATTATTATTATTATTATTATTATTATTATTATTATTATTATTATTATTTATTATTATTATGTTTCTTTTTCTCGTTCACTCGACGGATGTTTTACATTTTAACGGGCTTGGCCAAGTTGAAATGTAGCTTTTTATTCTGATTGTAGGAAACGTCGGACAATATTGCATGTTTTCAGAATGGTGGCTTTTTGTAAGTTGTGGAGAATATACAAGGGGAGTCTTAGATCTTGAAGGTGTTGCGTTAAAGAGATGGGAGTAGTTCCTGTTACTGATATTATCAATGGTACAATAACCACTTTCTTTTGTTGCCATATACGGGTTATTTCTTCTGCCAAAGGTAAATATTTCTCTATTTTTTCTTTATATTTTTCCTTTACATTTTGGTCACTGGGAATGGCTATGTCTATGAGGTATGTTATAGAGGTATATTTATCTATCAATGTAATATCTGGTCGATTTGCTGTTATGGTTTTGTCTGTTCTGATTGGATTATCCCAATAGATCTTGTGTGTAGCATTTTCTAGGACTGGTCGAGGTGTGTAATTGTAATAAGGTTCAGTATCTGTTTCAATTTTGTGAAGTTTTACGAGTTCTGAATGTATTATTTTGGCCATATTGTTGTGACGTTCTGTGTATTCTGTACCGGCAAGGATTTTACAGCCGGATGTAATGTGGTCTATTGTTTCTGGGAAAATGTTACATTTTCTACATTTGTCCGATACGATACTTGGTTCTTTCAAAATATATTTTCGGTAGTTCTTTGTTGGTATAATTTGGTCCTGTATTGCTATGATAAATCCCTCTGTTTCTGGAAATAGCTGTCCTTTTTGTAGCCACATGAAAGTTTTATTTAGGTCTATTTCTGGTTGACGTGTTATGTTGAAGTATCTTCCGTGTAACTCCTTGCTGGCCCATTTCGATACTTTTTCATTTTCTGTTATTGGCATCGGTAGGTTCCTTTGTGCCAGCTGGAGTACTGTGTATTTTCTGTCTATGGTGTTAATAGCAGCGTGTAGAGAAATCTCATTTTTGCTCCAGAAATATTGTTGCATATTTTTTATTTGGATATGGTGTTGCTGCTTGATATCTAATATGCCTCTTCCTCCTTGTTGTCTTGAAAGAGTAAGTCTCTCGATGCAGGCTTTGGGATGATGTTTTCGGTGTGTTGTAAGCTGAGTCCGTACTATACGGTTTAGATTTTTCTAGATCTGTGTCATTCCAGTGAATGATACCGAATGAGAATGTCAATGCTGGAATTGCAAATGTGTTTATGGCTTTTGTTAAATTTCTTGAATTGAGGTGGGTATGAAGTATTCTGTTTATTCTATTTTTAAATGTGTTTATGAGCTGTTCCTTGGATTGTCTTTGATTGATTTTTATATTTTGCTTTATTCCCAGATATTTATAAGTTTCCACGATTGTCATTTCTTCGATTTGGCTTTGGGAGCTAGTTTCTAAATCTCCTTCAGATGACCATTTTCCTCTTTTTATGTGTAGTGCCCTGCATTTGTCTATACCAAAATTCATTTGTATGTCTATGCTTATGGATTCGATTATATTTAAAAGTTGTTGAATTTGAAATTTGGATGATTCGTAGATCTTTATATCATCCATGTAGAGTAGGTGACTTATTGTATGTAGAGTATGTTTGTTATTTCTGAGTTGAAAACCATATTTTGAATTATTGAGAGCATTTGATAAGGGGTTGAGACATAAACAAAACCAGATAGCACTAAGAGAGTCTCCTTGGAATATTCCTCTTTTTATTTCAATCTCTTCGGTTTCTATATTTGTGTTTTGTGACCTTAGGATAATTCTGGTTCTCCATGATTTCATAGTTTCGGTAAGAAAGTTGATAATTGTTGGGTGAAATTTATATATTTTTAGTACTTGGATTAACCAGCTATGAGGGACAGAGTCGTAGGCTTTTTGGTAATCGATGTAGCAAATGTGTAGGTTCCTCTTTTCCTTCTCTGCCTGTTTCATGATAACTGTATCAATTATCAGTTGTTCTTTACAGCCCTGACTATTTTTACGACATCCTTTTTGTTCTTCTGTTATAATATTATTTTCTTCTATATGGCTATTTATTTTGGTGGTGATGATTGATGTAATTAATTTATATAAAGTGGAAAGACATGTTATTGGGCGATAGTTTGCTGGGTTTTCCGAGTTTTGATTTTTTGCTTTTATGTATGTTATACCTGTTGTGAGAAACTTCGGAAGAGTATGTGGATTTTGAATGTTGTTTTGGATGCATTTTGCTAAGTGACCATGCACACTGCTGAAGTACTTGTACCAGTAATTGTGTATCCTGTCAGGGCCCGGAGCCTTCCAGTTATGAGTTTTTGCTATTGATTTCTTGACATCTTCTTCGGTTACTGTGACTGCTATTTGCTCTGTGATGATTGAGAATTTTTCTTTTTCTGCTTCAATCCAGGTGGCTTCTTTGTTGTGTAATTTCTTTTGTGACCAAATTTGTTTCCAAAATGTTGTGATTTGTTCTTTTGTCGGTGCTTTACTGTTTACAGTGATATCTTCATTAAGATTTCGATAAAATAGTTTTTCGTTGTTTTGAAACAGGTTATTGTCTCTTTTGCGAAGAAGTGAAGTTTTGTATCTTTTTAATCGGGCAGCATAGACGGAGAGTTTTTGTTTTAGGTTATCTATGAAATGTGTATTATCCTTCTGAAATTCTTGAAGAGATAAAGTGTGTTGGATTCTTTTCAAGAGTTTTGGTGTTCTGTTTCCATTGGCATATTGTGTTAGTCTTCCAATTTGTACTCGTATGTCTGAGATCTTTTTCTCCAGTCTTACTTGCCATTTTGGGGATTTAGTTTTCTTGTTTTTGGATACTTCCAGATTTTCTTGATTGATTTCAGTAACAGTTACCGCTGCGCAATATATAAGGCAATGGATTCTTTCTAGGTTACTATCATCAGATATGAATAACGGTAATATGGCATTCATTGTATTTATTAGAGTATGTGTGTTTTTATGATATCTTATTTTTGGAATTAGTTTCCTTTGGTTAGGGTTTGATCCCTGCCACAGAAGTAAAGTAGTATGTAACTTGTTATACAATGTTTCTTTAAGCTGTTCATCGTTGGTGTTCAAAGGGTTCTCTTGGTTTAAATGTTGGTTATTTGGTGGATCAGTGTGTTCACTATCTGTATTTGTTGGTTCTTGTTCTAGTTCAGGTTCGGTATTGATGTCTTGTATTTCTCCATTTGAATTTGTTGTGTTTCTTTCGGGTGAGTCAAGGTTTGTGCTAATTTCTGTTTTTATTTCTGCTAGTCTATGTTGTGGTAATCTATTATTGATAAGAATTGTTCTTTTCTGATCTACGATTCTTTGTTCACTGAGGTGTGATAATTCAGGATGCTTGTTTATAAATATATCGTACATTTGTGTTCTGTAGCCTGTCATTATTGTCTCTAAGCGTGTAGCTGTGTAATAGGCACGCATAACATCTTCGTTCATTACTGTTGTCCAGCGCATGCGTTGCCTAGGTAGTTCTGCTTTGGTGGTTGTTGGCTGTGTTGCCGTCAAAACACTTTCAGCAGGGTTGGGTTTATATCCAGACCTTGTGGTACCGTTCCGCGGAGTGATGCCACTTGCTCCATCATTCTCCACGTCAGCCTGAGCATGGCGGTTCCGAACAGGGCCAGGCTGAGACCCCGTACCGCCCCGGTTATGTATTCTATTCCTTGTCTCCATTGCATTGATAGCATGGGTGTGTAGGATAAGCTCCTACGGGCAAGGCTCCGACACCTTCGATACCGGCCGCTCCTAACATGGAGAACAGACGCCGACCAGCTCGTCGCCCGTTACGGGTACAGACACGTCTGGATTTTAACTCGGAACCGTGGGGGCGTCACTCCCCAGGTAGTAAAACTACCCCGTGCGGTTATTTTTATTATTATTATTATTATTATTATTATTATTATTATTATTATTATTATTATTATTATTATTATTATTATTATTATTATTATTATTATTATTATTATTATTATTATTATTATTATTATTATTATTATTATTATGTTTTTTTTTCTCCTTTCTTGTGGGTAAAAAGAAACATTTTGGTGACCTAAGTCAGATCAAAATGCATCCATGGCTATTGATTTAATATTATCGAATTATAAATTAATGATCTTACGGGTTATATGACATGCATCAAGAATTACACTTTTTTGTATAGTATCCACAACGTTCTCTCCAAGTCCGAGTTTTTTTATGTTTGGTGCTAAACTTTTTGGTATAACACCTTCTGCACTGATTATTATTGGGATTATTTGTATATTATTTAGGTTCCAATTCCTTTTTGTTTCTACAGCCAGTTCTGCATATTTCGTACACTTTTCGTCGTATGTTCGGCTCATATTTTTTGTTGCTGGGACAGCAGCGTCTATGAAATAGGCATTGCGAGAGATTTTATATAATACTGTGATATCTGGTCTATTATGCAATCTCGTGTGGTCTGAGTAAATTGTTCTGTCATAATACACTTTGATTTCGTCGGTTTCATGTACTGCTTTTGGTTCATACTTGTAATAAGGAACCTCTTCGTTGTTTAAAAGGTTAAAGCTTTTACATATTTTTTGATGTATAATTTTTACAACATTGTTGTGCCTTCTTGTGTATTCTGTTTGAGCTAAGCATGTACAGCCTGAGAGAATATGTTCTATTGTCTCAGGTTGCGTACCACATCTACGACATTTATCATTTTCAATAGAAGCATCTTGCATTATGTGTTTACGATAATTCCTTGTAGGGATAACTTGATCCTGTATAGCAATCATATACCCTTCAGTTTCGGCAAACAGGTTTCCATTTGTTAGCCATTTGTGTGACCTGATTTTGTCAACATTTTCGGCATTAACGGACCTATAATACCTTCCGTGTAAGGGCTTAATTGCCCAAGCCTGTTCTTTGGTATCCCTATCTTATTATTATTATTATTATTATTATTATTATTATTATTATTATTATTATTATTATTATTATTATTATTATTATTATTATTATTATTATTATTATTATTATTATTATTATTATTATTATTATTATTATTATTATGTATTTATGTATTTTTTCTGCTCTCGCTTCTTTCATGTTGTGATCACAGGGTATCGTAATGTCAATGATCCGCGCCTCCTTATTGTTTTTGTCTATTATTAAGATGTCTGGTTTGTTATGTATTATTTGTTTGTCTGTAATTATTGATTTGTCCCAATATATTGTAACACTGTCTTTCTCCATGTAGTCTTTTGGGTCATATTTGTAGTATGGTTTAGTTTCTGTAATTTGATTGTAACCTTTGCATATTGCTTGGTGGAATATCTTTGCCACGTTGTCGTGTCTTTGCTTGTAATCCCGAGGAGCTAAATATGAGCATCCTGATGACAAATGCTGTATGGTCTCTGGTTTGTCATGGCAGAGTCTACATTTATCGGATTTTACGTCTTGACGAAGAATGAATTTTTTGTAATTTTTGGTGCAAATCACTTGATCTTGAATTGCCTGTAAGAACCCTTCAGTTTCCGCCATAAGGTTGCCCTTAGTAAGATACAGCGTTGATAATTGTGTGTCCACTTCTTCTGCTAGAAGCGATGTTGATTTCCAGGTTTCTTGAAGTTCTTTATTGTAATTTTTATTTTCTCTTACAGGTGGTTCATCATTGGCCAGTTGCAATGTAGACAGGGAGTTGTCTATGGAAGCTATTGTTCTGTGCGTAGGTTCTGTTAAGGACTTTAGATAGGTGAAGATCTTGCCGCATTCTCTGTTATGAGCTTCTTCTAAATTAACCAAACCACGGCCGCCCTTGCTTCTAGGTAAGTATAGCCTGTTTACAGATGCATTAGGGTGATGTGCTCTATATTTTGTCATTGTTGTTCTTACCAACCTATCAAGATGTTGTAGGTCTGTACGGCTCCATTTTATTATACCAAAGCTATACGTTACCACTGGCGCCACCCATGTATTGATGGCGGAGATTTTAGCAGGTGAGTAAAGATAGGTTTTAAGTATTGCCTTCAATCTTGTTATCAGTGCTTTTTCAGCTTCTTCTTTTATTTGTTTGTGGTCTGTGGTGATCGTTTGTTGAATTCCCAGGTACTTGTATTTGTCTTGCGGACTCAGTGGAGAAAATTCTTCATTGTTCATGAGAGTTATGTTTTCCGCGTCCTGGACCTTTCCCTTTTTCAGATTGATAAATGCACATTTCTCTAGTCCAAAACTCATCCCTATGGCCTTACTGAAGCTTGAAACTAATTCTAGCAATCCCTTTAGTTGTTCATCGTTCATTGCATAAAGTTTCAAATCATCCATGAATAGTAGGTGGCTAATTTTTATGTTTGGTGTTCTGCAGATCGTGTATCCATACTTGCTGCTTTCTATCATGTTGCTTAATGGGTTGAGTGTTAGACAGAACCATAAGGGGCTTAGACTGTCACCTTGGAAAATCCCCCTTTTTATTTTATTATTATTATTATTATTATTTTTATTTTTATCACGACCACATTAAACTTAAGGTCGGAATTGTATCCTTTTAAGCCGGGATTTTGTCTAAATCCTAAAGCTTTAATGTATATTGAGGTTTTTTATTGTATACATAGTACTTTACGAATTATGTGGGCAGTACCCATGAGGGCAATTTTTTGGATTTGTGCACTATTGATCTCACAAGGAAGGTCGTCGACTTTATCTTGAAATCCTTTTTTTATTGTTCCCAGGGCTCCAACCACAACAGGTATAACTTTTGTCCGTGTACTCCACATGCGTGATATCTCTATTTGTAGATCTATCTATTTTTGGCTCAAGAATCTCCGCACTATCCTTCCGTAGAGTTCTTTTGGTATTACACCCGTGCTGGAAATGGCAATAGGTACAATAGTCACCTTATTCAGCTTCCACATGTTCTTGACTTCGTCCGCTAGTTCTATGTATTTGCGTTTTTTCTCGTGGATTGTGGTAAGTATATTATGGGTGTTGCTACGTCTATGATATAGGCCTCCTTTTCTACTTTGTTTCTCACTACTATGTCGGGTTTATTGCACGGGATCGTTCGGTCTGTAATGATAGATCTATCATAGTAGATGAGATAATTGTCGTTCTGTATTAATGCAGGTGGCTCGTACTTGTAATATGGTGTCTTGCGGGTGTCTTGCTTCAATCCCAGCTTGTAGCAGATATCTTGGTGTATCACGGCAGCAACTTGGTTGTGGCGTTGTAAATATTGTAACATGCTACAGCCTGATGTAATATGCTGTATGGTTTCAGATTTTTCCTTGCACTTCCTGCATCTATCTTCTGTTATAGTAGAGTCCTTTACAATGTATTTCAGGTAATTTTTTGTGTTGATGACCTGGTCTTGGATGGCCAACATAAAGCCTTCCGTTTCCGGCATCAGATCTCCGCAAGTCAACCACGCGTTCGACGCTGTAAAATCGACATGGTATTGGTCGAGTTCGTGCGGGTGTCTCCCATGTAGGGTCTTGTTTCCTCATTCTTAATGTTTATTTTTTTTGCTCCTGATGGTTTCATTTGGTTGGTCTGATTCATTTGAGAGGTTTAATGGCGTGTATGCCTTGTCTTGCAGACAGATGCTGAGATGGAGAGGTGAGACGTGTTTTCTTTGGTGGAAATACTGTCTCATTAGCTTAATTTGTCCGTTATGTAACATCGACTAACAGCACTGAATTAGCTTTTTTATCCACTACTACAATGTCGGGTCGATTATTCGTCACCTGTCTATCGGTGCTAATGGACCTATCGTAGTAGAGTCTAAAATCTGCATTCTCGAGCACTGCCTGTAGATTGTACTTGTAATACGGTGTATATGTATTCAGCAGTCCATATTTGTTGGCCAGTTTCTGGTGGATAATTATTATTATTATTATTATTATTATTATTATTATTATTATTATTATTATTATTATTATTATTATTATTATTATTATTATTATTATTATTATTATTATTATTATTATTATTATTATTATTATTATTATTATTATTATTATTATTATTATTATTATTATTATTATTATTAATTATTATTAGTATTATTATTATTTAGGCTAACTCAGCTTTCGCTGGTGATCATTTAGCCTGATGACTAGGGATGACTAGGTAGCCAGGTGAAAAAACAGTTCAGTTCCTCCCACTCAGGCTTCGTTCAGGAATTTGCGGACTATATGGCAAGTCTGAAGTATGAATGCCTTCTGCACGTATCCTGTGATGTTCTTTGATAATCCGATGTCCTGAAGATTATTCGATGTAGTTCCTTCAGCCGATATTACCAGTGGGACTATAGAAATCTTAGACAGTTGCCATATGTTTTTAAGTTCTACTGCAAGGTTTTCGTATTTTGTGACTTTTTCTACCTCAGTTTTACTAATATTATGAGATAGAGGCACAGCTATGTCAATGATGATTACAGTATTTTTCTCCTTTTCAATGAAGACGATGTCCGGTCTGTTGAAGTCCACTGTCCTATCTGTTGTTATAGGCCTTTCCCAATACAATACCGCACTATCTGTTTCCAAGACTGCTAGAGGTCGGTATTTGTAATATGCCTCAGCTGTTTGAATTAGTCCGTTTTTGAGAGCTAGTTGTTGATGATTAATTTTGGCTACTTGATTGTGACGTCCAAGGTATGCATTATCTGCGAGTGATCTACAGCCTGCGATGATATGCTCTATAGATTCACCCACCACTCTACACTTCCGACACTTGTCTTCCACATCGAGACTCGGGCAATATTTTTCATAATTGCGAGTCCTAATAACTCTGTCCTGGATAGCCATGAAGAATCCTTTGGTTTCTGGGTAGAGGTAACCGGCGCTGATCCATGCCAGTCTTATCTACGTTTTCAATTTCCAGACTTCTTGGGAACTTACCATGTAAGGCTTGTTCCATCCATGTGACTTGATCTTCCGGCCTTGATCTTATGTCGAACTCGAGGTTACGGTGTTGTAGATTCAGCGGTGTGTATCCTCGGTCCTCCTGGGCTGCCATCCTCATCAAACTATCTTCTGATGTTAGTAAATTTTCTCGCAAGGTCTTTTCCTGCGTTCTGCACAACTTGTTCATCATACCCCGACCACCGCTTCTTCGGGGAAGATAGAGCCTCGTAACTGACGCACCGGTGTGCAGACATCGAAATTTGGTCATCAGTCGCCTGGTTAGTCTGTCAAGTCCACTCAAGTCTGCGTCAGACCACTTCAAGATACCAAAGGTGTAAGTCAAAACAGGCACTGCCCAGGTGTTCAGAGCGGTAATCTGGTTCTTAGATGAAAGTTTGGTGTTCAGAACCTTAAGAACTCTGTTCTTGTATTTTTCGGACAATTTATTCTTCAGATGCGTGTGGTCAATATGTTGGTTCTAAGGCATTCCTAAATACTTATCTGTATCTTCCGGTTTTAAGCTCCCAATGATAAATCCTTTTGGATTTCCACCGCACCTCTTTTGATGTTGATGATGGCGCATTTTTCAAGACCGAATGACATGCCTATGTCGCCGCTAAAGGTCCTGACGGTATTAATTAAAGACTGCAGACCAGTCGGGCTCTCTGCAAGGAGCTTCAGATCATCCATGTACAGTAGGTGGGATAGCCTTCGTCCTTTGCTGATATTGAGTCTGTACCCAATATTTGTACTGTGCAGAAGCGTGGATAGAGGATTCAGCGCTAGGCAAAACCATACTGGTGATAAAGAGTCTCCCTGAAAAATATCCCTGGATATATTTACCTGACCCACTTTATTGTTATTGATAAGGATATTGGTCCGCCAGATGCTCATGAGATGTTGAAGCACCGCTCTTATTTTCGGACAAATTTTATAGATCTCCAGCACCTTCATCAGCCAGTCATGAGGAACCGAATCAAAGGCTTTGCGGTAGTCAATATACCACACATTAAGATTTCTCTTCCTAGTCTGGACCTGCTTTATAACCACTGCATCTATGGAAAGTTGATGTTTGCATACGGCTGATCCTCTGATACAACCCTTCTGCTCTTCCTCGAGTATGTTGTTCACAGCACAGTGTTCGTATATTCGGTTGTTGAGAAGTGAAGTAAAGAGTTTGTATAGTACTGAGAGGCACGTGATTGGTCTATGGTTACTTGGGGCAGCGGGATCGCCCTTCTTTAACAGCATATAGGTGTTTCCCTCTGTCAAGAACTTGGGAAATTTTGAAGGATCCTCCAGTATCCCTGTAAAAAATCGGGCAAGGCTCGGAAAACATGCTGGGAGATTTTTTATCCAAAAGTTGTGCAGTCCATCAGGTCCGGGAGCCTTCCAATTACTGAGCTTCCTGGTAGCTTGGGAAATATTTTCTACGGTAATATTAACTACAGACATTTCATTAATCATCGATGCGCTTTGTTCAACATCCGCTTTTCATTCGGACCCTCTGTTGTAACTGCGTTGTAACTCTGTTGTAATTGCGGAATTCATGCGTATTGATTAAGGCCTGTACATGTTCTCGATTATCGTGCGGTGTTTCCAAATTTCTAAAAAATGTCTTTCTATTCGATAAGAAATCTGCATTTTGTCGTTTTCTTTTATAAAGCTCATTGTATCTACGAAGTCGAGCACCCTTAGTCTTAGCTTGTTATCTGAAGCGGTCCTTTAGTTCTAAAAGTTGCTGATGGTGCTGTGGGTCTTCCAAATGAATTCCTGCTGTGTTCGCCATTGCAGATATTTTTCTTATTATCTTTCTTGACCGAGTACCCTGTAGATATGAGCCTATAACATCAGCTTTTCCACGGAATTTGTCTATATCTTGTTCTAGGCGTCTTTTCCAAGCGGGGATCTCTCCTTTCGTCGTCTGCCGTTTAGACCTTGGCATGTATGTTTTTTGGCCATTGAGTTCGATGATGGTAACAGCAGCGCAGTAAACCGACAAATGAACTTCTTGTAGTGTCTGAGGAGTGGTAAGGTGATCTGTCAAAACTTCATTAGCTAAGCAGATGTTTTGCCTTGCTTTGAAGATACTCTTTAGTTTAGGCAGGGCTTGGCGGCTAAGAGGGTTAGTACCTTCATAAAAAGAGAGAAGGCTATAAAATTTGTTGCTCACTCGCTGTCGAGGTAGGTTCTGAAAGAACTCGCCTTGGCAGTCCCGAGAGTGAGGTATCTCTTCTGTCTGGACTATCTGTTCTGTTCGCTCTTGTACATCGCTTGGTACAATTTCCTTTTGGTGCATCATGTTGCCTACTTCTCGTCTGATGGATTCCAACTCGACACGTGTTAGCCATCCCTTCTTAATTATGACGTTTTTCCGGTCAGCTATATTTTGTTCTGTTACTTGCAGTTCTGGATGTCTTCGGGAGAATTCGGCATGAAGGGAATGTCTCCATCCTGGAAGTGCATTGTCGTCACACTGATTGTCATAGTAAAACGCTCGCATTACGTCTAGGTTCAACTCGCGGGTCCACTTAATACGTTCAGTGTGTGCTCTCCTACGGGCAGTCCTCCTTACGGTGGGCGAGCCAGCAGGAAGAGGAACATCTTGTTCTGCTGCCGAATGGTGTGATTCCACTTCTCGTTGGGGTTGTTGGGCTGTTTCTTGTTGTGTGATAGGGGTCCGCCTCCTCAACACCCTACCAACGACGGTTCGCATGCTGTCATGTCCAGCGTCGGCTCCAGCTTTTTGCTTTTTGCTTTTTGCAAGTCAATAAAAGTGTTTTTATAAAGATCGAGTTTATTAAGACTTTTGGGAATGAGTCCAGTTGATGATACGGTGATCGGTACCACCTCCACTTTTTCTACATGCCACACCTGTCCCACTTCTATGGCAAGATCGGTGTACTATGCCATCTTTTCAGTATATTTATCCAAAACGTTATTATTGTTTGAAACTGCAACATCGACTAGCAGCACTGATTTAGCTTTCTTATCCACTACTACAATGTCGGGTCGATTATTCGTCACCTGTCTATCGGTGATAATAGGTATTCCTTGATCCTGATCAGATTACAAACCTAGCTCCAAAACGGATAATGGACTTTCTTAGAAGCCTAGACCTTTTGGACTAAAATATAGATGTAGGGTATACACAAAAGATCTTATAGGTCGCAGTGTAGTAAGGTCAACTGGGCCAATCGACCCCTTCTGCAATCTACAATCGGTGATAATAGACCTATCGTAGTAGAGTCTAAAATCTACATTCTCGAGCACTGCCTGTGGATTATACTTGTAATACGGTGTATAGGTATTCAGCAGTCCATATTTGTTGGCCAGTTTCTGGTGAATAATATTACACAGCTGGTTATGCCTACGTAAATAATCCGTGTTAGCTACATCCTGATGTGATGTGTTATATGGTTTCCGATGTTTGTTGGCACCGTCTACACTTGTCCGATATAATAGTTGGATCCCTGATAAATTTTTTGTAATTGTTAGTACTAATTACTTGATCCCGAATGGCCATTATAAATCCTTCAGTCTCTGGAAATAAGGTACCGTCAGCAAGCCACCTATTTGATGCAATTTCATCAATTTGTGGTTGGTTTAGGTCGTGATGATGTCGACCATGTAGAGCTTTTTGGGCCCATTTTACTTGTTTTTCAGCATCAGTTGTTATTTCTAAATCCATATTAGAGTCTCCTAAATTTAGAGGCGAGTATTTCTTATCTGCTCCTATGACAGATTTATGGAAATTCGATGACAGTGATTTGGTAACAAAGAAGTCTCGCAATTTATTTATCTGTTTGTTATGGAGATTTATTATGTCGCATAAAGCTCTTCCTCCCTCCTTTCTCGGTAGTGTTGTTCTAAGCACTGACGATGTTGGATGGTGACATCTGTTCTTTGTCATCATAGTCCGGGTTGTTCTCTGAATATCTTCCAATTCGGTCTTTGTCCATTTTAAAATGCCGAACGAGTAGGACAACACAGGCACGGCATATGTATTAATAGCTCGGTTTAGATTGCCTGCATTCAATTCAGATTTTAGTATGAAACTTACCCTTTGTGAAAACTCATCGTCGACTACTATGGTCATTAGCTCTTGATAATCTTTGCAAAGAGAAAAACTATATTTTGTTTATTAAGTTAATCATTTGGAGGTATGCAAAAAATTGTTTGTAGTTTTTTTCTAATCCAACACTTTCCATTTGCGGTTTGATATTAGTAATCTGCCTTTGTTTTTGATAGTATTGGCATGTTGTTATGTGTGTTGTTCATCGAGGTCTAGGTTAACCAGATAGGAGGTATAAGTGTGTCAAATTGGTATGGCCTATTCTTAGTCTACAAAATATTACTTGCTCCCTTCTCGTCATTTCCCTAGAATATTTAAAATTATGTACATATGGTTTTATTTCTTTTAATTTTCCATTGAAGGTGTCCCAACGCAATCACCATTTTTTCTTTATTTTTTCTTTGATACCAATTTTAAAGTCGTCCAGTGGCACAGGTATAACATTATTGATCGGTTGCTCTGTGGCGTGCTTTGCAGCTTTATCTGCCATAACGTTACCTTTAATGCCGGTATGTTCAGGTACCCACATAATATGAACAATTCTGTTAGTTGTTTTAAGGTGTGTATTCAGCTTTAATATATATTGTACCAATATGGTTTTTGAATATGGGTCTTGTAGAGCACTAATGGCACTTAAGGAGTCGGAGCAAATTAAGGCTTTAGTATAGTTAGAGAATAAAAATAATAATAATATAATAATATAATGTTTATTTTAATAATTACAATAATAATTTACAATTACAATTTAAATAAACTAACTAAATAAACATGCTAACTCACTGAAGTAGTGCTACAAATTAAGTAGTCACTACTTGTGCGTGATTAATAAACTAAAATAATACTATAATTAGGCAACATAATAATACAATATTTATACAATATAATAATACACGGATTATACAATGATAATAATGTTTACTCCCTTTCCTATATATTAGGTAACATATAATATTTTTTTTTACAATAGCTTATCAGTTGTTGCTGCCATTAATAAGGTTTGAAATTTGGTCGGTATCGGAGTTCAGGATAAAAGATTTAAAAATTTTCTTAAAAAGTTGATACGACTTTATAGTATTTATATACAATTTGTATATTTCTGGTAAGAAATTAAAAATTTTTGAGGAAAGGTAACTATATATAATAATAATAATAACTATATATAATATAATATAATATAAGCATAGACTGCCAAATTGCATAGAGCTCTGCTGTGAAGATACTACTGATTGGGTTTAACGATCACAGCTGCTCCTACACCATTATTCGTTTTAGATCCGTCACAATATACCACTAGGTCGTTTAAGAAGTTTGACATACACTCCATAAAGAGACTTTTATAGACTTCAGTCGGTGTGGTTTCCGTTTTCCATGATGTCAATTTTAGAATGAATACTGGTGACTGAAAGGTTCATGGAGGTATATACGTATATTTTTGTTTCCAAATAGAGGATATTTTTAGATCTATATCATGTGATGTCTCAAGAGCACGGATTCGACAAGGCCTGGTGTTGGTATATCGATTATGGTTTTCATTTTCCGTTGGGAATATTTCAAAATTGGGGTGATAAATACGAGACCTTACTTTAGCAGCATATGAAAGCGTTTGCTGTTTTCTTCTTAAGTCTAAGGGCATAATTGATGTATCAAATTGTAAAGCCATAGTCGGGCTAGTTCGAAATGCTCCTGTAGCTAGTCGGAGGGCCTGATTTTGTACCGTATTTAATTTTTTTTGTTTTGATGGTCGACATGAACCGTATATTATACTGCCATAGTCAATTCGTGATTGTATTAAAGCTATATATATTTTGAGTAGGACTTCTCGATTGGCACCCCAACTTATGTTAGCCATGCATTTCAATAAATTAATTGCTTTCTGACACCTTGTTATTAAGCTTTCGATTTGTTCATTCCAATGAAGTTTTTTGTCAAAAACCAAACCCAAAAATTTTGTGCTATTCTCTACTTTTATAATGTGGTTTGGTAGTTTAACTAAAGGTTCTTTGTGTGGTGTTCTTAACCTACAGAAGTGAAAGCATTTTGTTTTCTCTTTAGAAAAGAAGAACCCTCTCGATTGAGCAACCGAATTAAGTCTATTAATTTCTTCTTGAAGTTTTCGATTATTTATTTCCTTAGATGTCTCCTTATATAAAATTACAAAGTCATCCACATATCAGTAATATTCTATATCTTCAAGCCGGTTTTCTACTAAATTGTTGATTGCTTGTTGGCTATCGTTAAACATCCTGATGTTATGTGTTGTATCGTTTCCGACGTTTGTTGGCAACGTCTACACTTGTCCGATGTAATAGTTGGGTCCCTGATAAAAAATTTGTTGTTGGTATTAATTACTTGATCCTGAATGGCCATCATAAATCCTTCAGTCTCTGGGAACAAGGTACCGTCAGCAAGCCACCTATTTGATGCAAGGTGTGGTTGGTTTTAATGACATATTTTTGTAAATTCGATGACAGTGATTTGGTAAAAAAGAAGTCTCGTAATTTATTTATCTGTTTGTTGTGTAGATTTATTATGTCGCATAAAGCTCTTACTCCCTACTTTCTCGGTAGTGTTGTTCCAAGCACTGACAATGTTGGATAGTGACATCTGTACTTTGTCATCATAGTCCGGGTTGTTCTCCGAATAACTTCCAATTCGATCTTTGTCCATTGTAAAATGCCGAACAAGTAGGTCAACACAGGTACGGCATAGGTATTAATAGCTCGGTTTAGGTTGCCTGCGTTCAATTCAGATTTTAGTTAGGAACTTACCCTTTATGAAAACTCATCCCTGATTTTGGACTTGGACTGTTTTTGGTTCAACAACCTGGCCTGTTGGAAACCCAAGTATTTGTATGTTTTCCCATGTTGCATGGCAGCGGTTATTTCTCCATTAGGGAGCGCCAAATCTCCATTGATAATTTTTCCCTTTTCGATGTTTAAGGTTCTGCACTTATCTAAACCAAATTCCATGTGTATATCACTGGAGAACCTTCCGGTTATATCCAGGAGATGTTGAGTTTGTTGTTGATTAGCAGCAAAATTTTTTATATTATCCATATAAAGAAGATGGGAAACAGTGCAGTTGGTGTTTCTATTAGTCTTAAGATTGAAGCCATATTTTGTGTCATTGAGCATGGTAGACAGTGGATTCATTGCCAAACAGAACCACAGTGGACTAAGTGAATCACCTTGGAATATTCCCCTGCGAATAACAATTTCGTTAGTCTTAATATACTGTCCATTAATGTTTACCTGAAGGCTTGTTCGCCATTGCTTCATTGAAGTTTCAAGAAAAGTAACTATGGTGGGATGTACTTTATAGATGTTTAAAACACTTAAGAGCCAGGAATGTGGTACGCTGTCAAATTCCTTACGGTAGTCTACAAAAGCAGTCGATATGTTGCGACATTGCTTTTGCGCTTGCCTTAGGATCACAGAGTAAATAACAAGTTGTTCTTTGCATCCCTGATGACCACGTTTACATCCCTTTTGCTTCTCTGCCAAGATGTTGTTTTGGTCGACATGCGTATAAATTCGGTTAGTAATGCAAGATGTTAGTGTCTTGTAAAGCGTTGGAAGACATGTGATTGGTCTATACTGTGAGGGGTCCTGTGTGTTAGCTGTTTTGGGAAGCATATAAGTTAAACCATGAGTAAGAAAGGCTGGAATGTCTTCTGGATGTTGAAGAATATGTGTAAATTTTGATGCGATTATCTCGTGTAAGCTGTCAAATAATTTGTACCAGAAATTTTGGATATTATCAATTCCTGGAGCTTTCCAACTGATAGTTTCTCCTACTGCTTGGTTTACCTCAGCTGTTGTTATGTTGTTAAACAACATTGGAGCAATGTTTGACTTATCCTTCTCAAATTGAATCCATTCGGCACCCTCGTTGTGTTTTTGAGGATTGGACCATATTGAAGACCAATAGTCAGTAAGTTCATGCTTACTTGGGAGATTATCGTTGCTGTTTGTTCCTACGCTACTCAGTTGTCCATAGAACAGCTTTTCATTGTTGTCAAATAAGTGATTTTGTTGCTTTTTTTTAGTACATTTAACGTATCGAGACAATCGTTTAGATTTGGCTTTTAGCTTTTGTCTAAGAAGGTCCATATATGAGCATAAGTGTTCCTTATGTCTTGGATGTTCTGTGTTGGTTTTAATTTTTTTAAAGATTTTCTCGACCCTATTTGTTAAGCGTCTGGAGGGTTTTGTGTTGGTTTTAAATTCTGTAAGTTGTCCCAACTCCTTCCTTATGTCATTAATGGACTTCTCGAGTCGCTGTTGCCACCAAGGTTTATGTTGCTTCTTCTTTTCGAAAAAATTTTTGTTCGGAAACCGGATTTGTTGGTTGTGACTTCGTAGCACTGCAACTGCATCACAGTAGATAAGGGTGTGGATTTCTTCCAGTGTTTGACAGTCCTTAGCACGATCATTTAAAAGTAGATTAAAAAGTGCAAGAATCCTATTGGTGTTCTTATTTGATCTCAGTTTGGGCAATATTGGTCGCTGAATTGGGTTGGTACCATCAAATTCTGCTATTGCTTTAGAGAGTTCGGCAACAGCATTTTCGTGTTCGTCTGCTTGTGTGTCATTATCTATGTTTTCGTTTTGATCCATGTTTGGTGTGTCTTCGCTAGTGTGGTCATCAAGTCTTATATTATCCAGCTGATCATTTGTATGTTGGATTACATTATGATCGTCTTCTGTTTGGAGCTCAAGAAGTACTTCACTTCGTATTTGTTGCATTAGTGGAACAGGTAGTAAATTGTTTTTAATAATTGTTCGACGCTGGTCAGCAATACGTTGCTCTGTAACATGTTGAAACTTCGGATACTGTTCTATAAATGCTCGATGAAGGGCGAATCTGTAAGTTGTTAGATCTGTCTCAATTTTAGTGATTTTAAAATAGGAACGTATAATGAATAAATTCATCTGTGTAGTCCACTTCATACGCTTCCTGGGCTTTCCGGCTTTAGTGGTCATAGATGTACCGTCCTGCGATACTCCAGAAACAGCAGAAACCGGTGGAGGAGATTTGGTGTTATTTTCCTCTTCTGTTGTCACAGTAGCCATACTCGGTGTCACGCTGCGCATGCCGCTAACCGAGGAAGAAGATGCATCATTTTTCGAACCAGCCCTTCTGTCATCAACTTGAACGCGACAAGAGTTGTAGGTGTTACCATGTCGATTCACCGGACGATTCCTAAGTGTTAAGGTATCGGTAACAATCGAATTACTGCTCCCCCCAGAATCCGCGGAGCAGACAGCCGACATACCAGGTACACCGGCCGTGTGGGATTGTGAGCATAGTACTCTACCCACCTGGGGTAATTTAGTTTTGAAACTCGACTTTGTGATTGAAGCATTTTATACCTACTGCAAGGTACTACCATTTTACCCTGGTAGCCCAGGTAACTCGGACCCGTGGGGACGTCACTCCCCAGGTAGAAAAACTACCCCGTGCGGGTATTATTATTATTATTATTATTATTATTATTATTATTATTATTATTATTATTATTATTATTATTATTATTATTATTATTATTATTATTATTATTATTATTATTATTATTATTATTATTATTATTATTATTATTATTATTATTATTATTATTATTATTATTATTATTATTATTATTATTATTATTATTATTATTATTATTATTATTATTATTATTATTATTATTATTATTATTATTATTATTATTATTATTATTATTATTATTATTATTATTATTATTATTATTATTATTTAAAATCTCCAAAGTTATACCTGTTTATAAGAAGGGAGATGAAGATGCTCCAGACAATTATAGACCGATAGCAATTATTCCGACCATTTCAAAAATATTTGAGATTTTAATTAAGGATAAACTATCTTCATACTTGGAACGGATTAAGATGATATCCTCTGCGCAGTTCGCATTTCAAAAGGGCAAGTCCTGCATTCATGCAGTTATGAAGGTTTTAGAAAACGTCGTGGAGGGTATTGAGGAAGGAGTTTCAACACATGCGTTTATGTGTGACCTTACTAAGGCCTTCGACTGTTTGAACACTGATATACTGATTTCGAAAATGGGATACTATGGCTTCAGGGGTACAGAGTTGAAATTATTTAACTCTTACCTTAAAAATAGGAGACAGTACGTTTCTCACAATAACATAGACTCCAATCTGACAGTTGTACATAATGGTGTACCTCAAGGGTCAATATTAGGACCTATACTATTTTTAATATACGTTAATGATCTTCCAAATGCCATGGGAGATATATGTACTGCGATCCTATACGCGGATGATACCACTCTTATGACTCGTGGTTCACAAGGAAAAAGAGAGGAATGTCTAAATTTTGCTCAAGTGTGGTATACGTCTAATAAGCTAAAACTAAATGTAAATAAAACGCAAAGTATTTTATTTAGTTCTGACAAAATGGAAATAAAATCCAAACCTGTCAAACTATTGGGAATAACTCTGGATACTCGCTTGAATTGGGTAGATCAACTGGAGGCACTCCGCTCCCGACTTTCCGTTCAAACGTTTGCCATGAGGCAAATACGGAGATGCATAACAGACAATAAAATAATGCGCACTATATACTATGCTCTCATTCATAGCCATCTAACTTATGGTTTTTTTTTTTGGGGGAAATTCTACTTACACACATAAGGTATTCTCCGTACAGAAAACCGCTGTAAGAATAATAGATGGAGCAAAATATAGAGCTCCATGTAGAGAACTATTTAAAAAGTATGGAATACTTCCTTTACCTTGTATCTATATCTTAGAATCAGTTTTATCTGTACATAATAATTTGGGAAATTTAAAGAAACATTCAGATGTACACAGATATAATACAAGAAATGCAGAAAACCTAACCACGCCCTACTCCAGAATTTGTGTGACACAAAATAATAAAGTAAATATTAACTTATACAACAAGTTATATAATATATTCTATCCACAGGACATCAAAACCATGAATCATAACACATTTTACCAACACACCAAAAGGTTCTTACTGGAAAACTGCTTTTACACGGTTGATGAGTTTTTAATACACTGATTGAAGCATTACTTTTTCATTAACATTTGATTTATTGTTTTATTATTGTAAAATACGGACTTTAAATGTACTCATGGTATGTAAAAAAGGTCAATAAATGTATTGTATTGTATTGTATTATTATTATTATTATTATTATTATTATTATTATTATTATTATTATTATTATTATTATTATTATTATTATTATTATTATTATCAACAGACTTATGCACTTACTCAGCTTTCGCTGGTAATATTTACCTAACATGAGCGTAAACGCAAATGGGTTTAGGCTCAAAAATTTACATATTTAAAAATTTTCTAACAGTATGACATGTGTTTAAAATTGCCGCTTTTTGCAAGTCAATAAAAGTGTTTTTATGAAGATCAAGTTTTTTAAGACTGTCTTCAAGACATTTGGGAATGATTCCAGTTGATGATACGATGATCGGTACCACCTCCACTTTTTCTGCATGCCACATCTGTCCCACTTCTATGGCAAGATCGGTGTACTTTGCCATCTTTTCATTATACTTATTCAAAACTTTGTTATTGTTTGCAACATCGACTAACAGCACCGATTTAGCTTTCTTATCCACTACTACAATGTCGGGTCGATTATTCGTCACCTGTCTATCGGTGATAATGGACCTATCGTAGTAGAGTCTAAAATCTGCATTTTTGAGCACTGCCTGTGGATTGTATTTGTAATAGGGTGTATAGGTAGTTAGCAGTTCATATTTGTTGGCCAGTTTCTGGTGGATAATATTACACAGCTGGTTGTGCATGCGTAAATAATCCGTGTCGGCTATGGTTGAACATCCTGATGTGATGTGTTGTATGGTTTCCGATGTTTGTTGGCACCGTCTACACTTATCCGATGTAATTTT
The DNA here is from genome assembly GCA_035357415.1 of Ophraella communa. Lineage (NCBI taxonomy): Eukaryota > Metazoa > Arthropoda > Insecta > Coleoptera > Chrysomelidae > Ophraella > Ophraella communa. The sequence goes on from CM068980.1 coordinate 29,346,323, forward strand.
TGGGTCCCTGATAACAAATTTTTTGTAGTTGTTCGTATTAATTACTTGATCCTGAATGGCCATCATAAATCCTTTAGTCTCTGGGAACAAGGTACCGTCAGCAAGCCACCTATTTGATGATATTTTGTCAATATGCGGTTGGTTAAGGTCATGATGATGTCGACCATGTAGAGTTTTTTGGGCCCATTTAACGTGTTTCTCAGCATCTGTTGTTACTTCTAAATCCACATTAGGACCTGCTAAATTTAGAAGGGAATAATTTTTATCTACTCCAATAAATTTGTGTAAATTAGATGATGTTGATTTAGTAATAAAGAAGTCTCGTAATCTGTTTATCAGTTTGTTATGTAGATTTACTATATCGCATAAAGCTCTTCCTCCCTCCTTTCTCGGTAGTGTTGTTCTATGCACTGACGATGTTGGATGGTGACATCTGTACTTTGTCATTATAGTTCGGGTTGTTCTCTGAATATCTTCCAATTCAGTTTTTGTCCATTGTAAAATACCGAAAGAATAGGTCAACACAGGTACGGCATATGTATTAATGGCCCGGTTTACATTTCCTGCGTTCAACTCAGATTTTAGTAGGGAACTTACCCTTTGTGAAAACTCATCCCTGATTTTAGCCTTGGACTGTTTTTGGTCTAACAATCTGGCTTGTTGAAATCCCAAGTATTTATAGGTTTCCCCATTCTGCATGGCAGCGATTATATCTCCATTAGGTAGCGCCACATCTCCATTGACAGTTTTTCCCTTTTCGATGTTTAAAGTACGGCACTTATCTAAACCAAATTCCATGTGTTTATCACTGGAGAACCTTTCAGTTATATCCAGAAGATGTTGAATTTGTTTTTGATTGGAAGCAAAAATTTTGATATCATCCATATAAAGGAGATGGGAAACGGTGCAGTTGGTGTTTCTATTAGTCTTAAGATTGAAGCCATATTTTGTGTCGTTAAGCAAGTGAGAAAGTGGATTCATTGCCAAACAGAACCACAATGGACTAAGTGAGTCACCTTGGAATATTCCTCTGCGAATAGCAATTTTATCGGTTTTAACATGCTGACCATTTATATTTAACTGAAGGTTTGTTCTCCATTGTTTCATCGATGCTTCAAGAAAAGTAACGATGGTAGGATGTACTTTGTAGATGTTTAAAACACGTATAAGCCAGGAATGAGGTACGCTGTCAAATGCCTTACGGTAGTCTACAAAAGCAGTCGAGATGTTGCGACATTGCTTTTGCGCTTGCCTTAGGATCACAGAGTCAATAACAAGTTGTTCTTTGCATCCCTGGTGACCACGTTTACATCCCTTTTGCTCCTCTGCCAGGATGTTTTTTTTGTCGACATGTCTATAAATTCGGTTAGTAATGCAAGATGTTAATATCTTGTAAAGCGTTGGAAGACATGTGATTGGTCTATACTGCGAAGGATCCTGTGTGTTAGCTGTTTTGGGAAGCATATGGGTTAAACCATAAATTAGAAAGGCTGGAATGTCTTCTGGATGTTGAAGAATGTGTGTAAATTTTGATGCCATTACCTCGTGTAGGCTGTCAAATTTTTTGTACCAGAAATTTTGGATATTATCAATTCCTGGAGCTTTCCAACTATTAGTTTTTGCTACGGCTTGGTTTACTTCAGCTGTAGTTATGTTATTAAACACCATTGGAGCAATATTTAGTTTTTCCGTCTCGTATTCTATCCATGCTGCACCCTCGTTGTGTTTTTGAGGATTGGACCATATTATTTTTTTTTTGTGAGGTGGAAACCCTTTATAGCCACCATGCGCATCGCGTCGGTTCGATCTGCGACATGGTAGTGTGGGAGACTTCCGATGGGTTACTCCACTAAAACCACCTCTTTCAACGTACACGCTGGAACTATCCATTCCTGGATATACCTTCAGCAGTGCACGTGTTTCTCTTTTTCCCGCTAGTTATGCTGTTGTCCTTCCCTTTAACTGTCGTTTTTTCGTTTCTCTTTCATGATGTATTTAATGAATTGATATATCTTCTCGTATGCCTCTTCATTGGCCACCATTGTTGCTATTATATTTTCCGGCGTAATTTCTCCAACCTCTCTCTGTATATTGTCCCTTTCTGTATACCACTTTCTGCATATAAAGATTGTGTGTTCAGGGGTATCCTCTTCTCCACAGTATACGCACGCCCCATCTTCTCTTTTCTTCATCTTTTAAGGTACGTGTTGTAGCACCCGTGACCACTTAAAAATTGACTTAAATAAAAATCCGTTTTTCTGAATTTGCACGTTGCCCACTCCTTAATATCTGGTATCAGTCTCTTGGTCCACTGTGCTACATCCGTTGTATGCTCCCATCTCCTTTGCCATCTGTCCATGATTTCCTCTCGTATTCTGTTTCTTGTCTCACTAAGATGACCTTTACCACTTTCATACAGTAGCTTTCTCTCCACTGCAAGAAGATCTATTGGTATTACACCTGATATTATATTTGCTGCTTCCTTGGATATCGTGCGATAGGTTGATGCCACTCTTATTAACATTTGTCTCTGGAGACTAAACATCATGTTTGCGTATTTTCTCTTTTCTAATACGTTGCACCATATGGGTGCTCCATATAGTGCAATTGATTCTACTACCCCGCATAGCATTCTTCTCTTTAAACTTCCTGGCCCTCCTATGTTTGGTGTGATTTTCTTTATTGCGCTAACTGATTTCTGTGCTTTTTCTACAGTTTGTTTTACATGTTGGTTAAATAACATTTTATCGTCTAGCCAGACTCCGAAGTATTTTATACTCTTTTGAGGATTTATTCTGTTTCCCTCTACCTCAAAACCTATTTCATCCTTTTTTCTTGCTCCTTTCATCAGTAGTGCCTCCGTTTTCTCTGGTGCCAATTTCAGTCTGTTTTCCTCCATCCATCTCGAAATACTTAATAAGGATAAGTTTGCTATATGCATTAGCTCCTCCTTTTTCATTGCTTGGACCATGAGCGCCAGATCATCGGCGTATGCAACCATTTGCGCTTCTTCTGGAAGCAGGATTCTCAGTACCCCGTCGTAGAGGATGTTCCACAACGTTGGTCCCAATACTGACCCTTGGGGGACTCCAGCTGTGGCCAATTCGCTTTCCCTATTATTTATTTTAATTTTTCGTTGGTCCAGGTAACTTTCCACTAATTAAGTAGGGACTTATGCCAATATCTTTCATTTGTCTTATAATAAGGCTCCAAGACGCTGTGTTAAAGGCGTTTTGCACGTCCAGTGTAATGAGTGCGAAGAAAGCTCCTTTACGTGTCCTTCTTGCTGCTTTTACCACCCTCTCAACCACTTGTATAGTTGAAAAACCTTTACGAAAACCAAATTGATTTTCTGAGAGTCCGTTTTTGCTTCAAGCTCATTTTCAAGTCTCGTTCTAATAAGCATCTCGTATAGCTTACCAAAAGTGTCTAACAGGCATATAGGTCTGTACGTCTCCTCCCCTTTAGAATTTTTTTTCCTTTGGGAATCAAAATAATTCTGGCTTCTTTCCATATATTGGGAAAATGTTGCTTGGTTATTAGTGCATTTAACATATCTAGTACTTTGTCTGGAGCAACCCCTATGAGTTCTTTTATAGTTTCCACCCTTATACCATCCGGTCCTGGAGCCTTATTATTTTTTAATTTGTCTCCTGCCTCGATCAGTTCCTGCATATCAAACAGTTTTACATTTTGTATCAATGTGCCTTTAACCCATGTATCTTCTGTTTTCGGGAAAAGTTCTGAGACTATCCTTCGCTTTTTTTCATTTGTCAACACATAAGGAAGACTTTGCTGTTTAAGTTGTTTAACAACGATTCTATAACCCTCTCCCCATATATCCCCTTCCAGATCATGGCATAGCTTTGCCCATAAGTCCCTCTTAGACTTATTTATTAACCTTCTAAGTTCCTTCTTATTCTTTTTGTAGGTTTTTCATGCTCTCTAATTTTATGTAGTGTCTGTTCATTTCTTAAAATTGTTGCTCTTAAACGCTTAATTCTTCTTCTAAATGTTATACACTCCTTTCTTTTTTCTTCTATTTGTAGATTCCACCAGTAAGGATATTCCCTGTTGATCCCATCGGCATTTGAACATTGTTCTTGTACCAGTTTCATCTGCTTCACATAACTTTTTGGATCATTTATGTCTAGCTGGTGTAGGATCCTTTGAATTTGAGGCCGAAGCTTCTCCTTTCTTATATAAATTCTTTTATTTTCTTTCATTTTAGGACTCTTCTTCTCCCTATTAATCTCTAGTTCATACACAATATATTTGTGAAGGCTGAGCGATTCTTCTTCATCTACATGCCAATTTTTAATTTTATCCCCTATTCTTTGTCCGCATAGAGTGACATCAATAAAATATTTACTATCCCCCCTTTCAAAAGTTGGAGTGCCTCCACAGTTTGCCACCATCATGTCCAGTTCCGAGAGCCAATCTGATATGTGCTCTCCCTTTGAGTCGTTTATCGGTGATCCCCAAAGATGTGACTTTCCATTTAGTGGACCATATTATCATTATTATTTTTATTATTATTATTATTATTATTATTATTATTATTATTATTATTATTATTATTATTATTATTATTATTATTATTATTATTATTATTATTATTATTATTAATAATATTATTATTATTATTATTATTATTATTATTATTATTATTATTATTATTATTATTATTATTATTATTATTATTATTATTATTATTATTATTATTATTATTATTATTATTATTATTATTATTATTATTATTATTACTAAAGATTTTCTCTTGAATTATTATTTTTATACCATATGTGAATTTAATGATTGTTGTACATTATAATTTTTTTTTACTTTGTTGTAGCTGACCTGTATTTTGTTAATTAAATACCTTTATAATATATGTCGTCATTTTTGTGTGCGTTTACTTTTAAATTTTACTTATTATCATTTATTTTATTTTTTATTTTTTCTTGTCGTTTTCATGAATATTTGTAATATATACAGTATTTTGTATTTTTAATTGTATTTTTCGTATTAAGCCTTCTTTTATTTTTTATTACAAACATGTAAAATGTACAAATATCTGTTATATTATGGGCACCAATTAGTTGTGATTAGTCTGTTATTCATTTTTCACTTATCTACAATGTAACACTTGCAACACTTCTGTAGTAATGTCCTTTACCTGTATAAGAGGACAATAAACTACTACTACTACTACTACTACTACTACTACTACTACTACTACTACTACTACTATTATTATTATTATTATTATTATTATTATTATTATTATTATTATTATTATTATTATTATTATTATTATTATTATTATTATTATTATTATTATTATTATTATTATTATTAATATTATTATTATTATTATGTTTTTAAAATTCAAAAAGCGGCGATAAGGGCTCTGGATGGGGCCAAGTACGGAACTTCTTGTCGACCACTTTTTAAAAAATATGGCATTTTACCCCTTGCTTGTGTCTATCTTTTTGAAAATTTTAAACTTGTACACAAAAACCGTAAGGCATTTGTTGTCCACTCCGATGTCCACAACTATAACACCAGACAGGCGGGAAATCTAATGACTCCATTTTCAAGAATCTGCTTGTCTGCGAATAATAAGGTGGATGTCGATATTAACAACAAGTTCAATAAATTTTTTAAAGATTTGAATGTAAAAAACATGAATATGAATAGTTTTAACAATTGCGTAAAAAATTTTTAATGACGAATTTTTTTTATAGCATACAAGAATTTTTAGATTTTGTTAAATGACCCCAAATGTATATTATATGTATAAATGTTTGGTCAATAAAGATGCTATCCTATTATCCCAGGTAACTCGGACCCGTGGGGGCGTCACTCGCCAGGTAGAAAAAGTACCCCGTGCGGGGTAGTATTATTATTATTATTATTATTATTATTATTATTATTATTATTATTATTATTATTATTATTATTATTATTATTATTATTATTATTATTATTATTATTATTATTATTATTATTATTATTATTATTATTATTATTATTATTATTATTATTATTATTATTATTGTTTGTTTCCACTTAGCACTTGTGCTAAGGATTAATTTTCTTCACTTTTATATCAACACCGAGTGCACTCCGTGAACCTAGGGTGTTGCTTTTCATCGCTGGTGACATATGTAGTTGGTTCATAGTACTTTCTTACTATGTGGGCAGTACTCAGGACCACGGCTTTTTGCATTTGGAGAAGATTGTGCTTTCCTGGAACTTCTTTCATTATATTAGTGGTGACATTAGAGATGAGTCCTGTAGCTCCGATGATGACGGGGATTATATTAGCTTTCAGATTCCACATTCTTTGTATCTCGATTTGTAGGTCTTTGTACTTAATCATTTTCTCCGCTTCTTTCTTTGTTATGTTGTAATCAGAAGGGATCGCCACATCTATTATTAGGCATTGTTTTTGTTTTTTATCTTTAACTATCAGGTCTGGCTTGTTTGCAACTATTTTCCTATCAGTTTGTATCTGCGTGTCCCATATAATTGTTACATTTTCTGTGTCCACAACAGGGTCCGGGGTGTGCTGTTACCACTTCTCATTGACATCTATTTTAAAGTGCTTACAGATATTCCAGTGAAGTTGTTTGGTCACTGTGTTGTGTCTCTCTAGGTACACCTTTTTAACCAATATGGGACAGCCTGAAACAATATGATGTATTGTTTCGCTGAAAGACCGACAGAGTCTGCATTTTTGGTCAGTGTCGGTTTTCATTATCTTTGTCTTGATGTAATTTGTTGCAATGGCTTGGTCTTGACAGGCTGTTATCAGAGCTTCCGTTTCAGTTTTCAGATTTGCGTATGTAAGCCACGCCCACGTATTGTCCTGGTTAATGGTTTCTTTGGCAGCCTCCTTTGCTATTTGCCCGTGTAGTGGTTTGCTCTTCCATGTTTTGATACGCTCTTTTTAATCCGTTGCTTCAAACACTGTTTAATTTTTTTAACTTTTCTTGTTTCAGGTATCCTGGAGTTGCTATCTTTTGTCTCTTTGTCCTCCTCTTCTTCTGAGCTGTCGTATTCTTTGGGGCTCACCTGCTGTTGTCTAAAGACCATTCCTAAGTACTTGTCTTGTTGTTTTAGTTTCAAGTAGTTGCAGATTCCTTCTTTAGCAATGTTATAGGTCGCTTCAATACTAATCATATCTCTGCCTCCTTCTCTTCTAGGTAAGTATAATCGGTCAGTGTCAGCGCGTGGGTGGAGGCCACCGTACATCGTGAGGAGTTTTCGCGTTTGGGAGTCTAGCTTCTGGATCTCTGCTTGGGTCCATCTGATGATTTCTAGGCTGTATTGGATGACCGGAGCCGCGAGGGAAGTGATTGCCATCATCATGTTTTTGGCGTTCAGCTCAGTTTTGAGGATTCGTCGTATTCGCCGGTAATATTCTTTTTTCAGCTTGGTCTTCATTTTCTTATGTTGGATCCCATCATGTTCATCAATGCCGAGGTATTTGTAGACGTCTGTTTGGTCTAACTCTTTGATAGTTGTTACATCATCTAGTTTGATATTCTGTGTTGCTTGCAATTTTCCCTTGATAAATGTAGCTTTCGCATATTTTTCAAGTCCGAATTCCATTCCAATGTCGTCGCTAAATTCTTTGACGACTTTTAGCTGCTCGGTAAGTTCTTCGTCTCCCTTCGCCACTAGCTTTAAATCGTCCACATAGAGTAGGTGACTGACTTTTTCTTTTTCGTCTTGCATGTGTATCCTTTGTCTGTGTTGTTGAGGATGGAGCTCAGGGGGAACAGTGTGATACAGAAGAGCAGAGGTGACAAGGAGTCCCCTTGATAGATACCACTTTTTATTGGTATGTTCTCGATGATGGTGCTGTTAGTGTTGATCTTGTCGCTCTTTGCTTCTGAGGTCAGGTACAAGTCAGTGTTCCAGGCGCTCATTGTCTTGCTGATGAAGGATAGGAGGATCGGAGATGTTTTGTAGATGTTTAGGGCTTCGGTTATCCAGGAATGCGGGACTTTGTCAAACGCCTTCTTGTAATCTATCCAGGCCATTGACATGTTCTTCTTCCTGCCTTTGCAGTCTTTCTGTAGCATTTTGCTCGTAAGAAGATGGTCTTTGCATCCGTATGTGTTTTTGACGCACCCTTTCTGTTCAGCGGGAAATAGGTTGTTGGTTGCTAGGTGATGGTGTAGCCGCTCGGATATTATTTTGGTTAGGAGCTTGTAGATGTTATTTAAACAGGTAATTGGTCTATAGGACTTCACAAGTTCCGTTTTCTCGTTCTTAGGGATTAGGAACGTTTTTCCCTTTGTCAACCATAATGGAATGCTTTGCTTATTGTTGACCATCTCATTGAATGCGGATGTCAAGTTCTTGTGGGCTGCAGTGAGTTTTTTGAAATTGGTGATGCCATCAAAGCCTGGTGCTTTCCAGTTTACTGCTGTTTTAATGGCCGAACTCACTTCCGTTTCGGTGATGTTTTTCCACTCCATTCTATTGATGTTAGAAGTTCTCTCATACTCTTGTTCTATCCATGAATCTGTTGTTTTATGTGTTGTATTTTGTCCCCATAAATCTTTCCAAAAGGCTTCTACTTCTTTCTTAGGTGGCGTAGTTTTGACTGTGTAGGTTTTACCCATGATAGTGTTGTAGAATCGGCTGGTGTTTTCTGTGAACATTTTATTTTGATGGTACTGTGCACTTCTTTCCGTGTATCTTTTTATTCTACATGTTTTTGCCGCAACCTTTTGTTTTAATTGCTCAGTTATTTTTGTGTGATCTTTTGGTGTCTTTATTTTATATTTTCTATAGATAATTTTCTTCAGCTCCAACATCTTGCCACTAAGTTCTGGTTGTTGTAATTCCTTTAGTTGTGAGAGCTCTCGTCTAAACCCTGCGATCTGGGATTGTATTCTCTTTTTCCAGGGTGGTTCATCCGTCCAGGGTTTCTTGTTCTTGTTAGGCGTTTTCACTGGAGGAATTAGTTTCTTTTGTATTGTTTCTGCAGTAGCGTAGATTAGTTTGTTCAATGCCGTGATATTGCGGTATGTGCCAGGCTGTTTAGCGACAATTTTTTCTATAGCTTTGTTGCCTAGTCTTATTTGTTCTCTTAGTTTGGGGTTGTCGTTTAGTTTTTTAAGTGGTTGCCTTTTTATTATTTCCTCTTTGTTCTGATTGTCTTGAATTTGTTTGCATTTTTCATCAATCATTCTTCCCATTTCTGTGTCACTAACTTCATCTTCAGGCGGTAGCGGCATCTCGGGTTCTAGTGTGATGTTGATGTCACTTGGTTGTTCTTCTATGGGTTTGGTGTTGATGTCACTTGTTTGTTGTTCTATGGATTCTTTGTGTGCAATCATCCTCTCTTTCGCATCGTTATCTGGTTTGCTTCCTTCACCTCTTTCTGATTCTTGTCTTATGAGTGACTTTGCTCGTTGCATGATTTCATCTAGTTCGTGTTGAGCCAGTTTTTGGTTGTTTTGGTTTAAGCGCCTCTAAGTTGCCATGGTATTAGCTGTTAGGTCATGCGTAGGATTTCTTTCTTTCCACATGTTGAATGCATTTTTTAGGCTGGCACTGCCTGTTTTCTCCATCGTGTAGTAGTGACAGAGTATAATTTCCTTGTATTCTTCTGTAGTTCATTTTACTCTCGTTTTTATTTTTGGTTCATTGGTGTCTGCAGATGTTTGCTTTGTTTTTTTTGGGGCCGTCGTTTGTCTCTACATTGGGACTTTTGGATCTCTGTTGGTTTCATGTTGTTGCTAATGCTCCTACTGCTATTGTTGGCGCTATCTCGGTTCTCTTTATCCTCTACTAATAGTTCATAATGTCCACCTAATAGGTCTCCAGTGAGGAGGAGTTTGATGTTGTTCAGGTGGGGAGTTTTAGTAATGATTGGGGGCGTTTTGCTTGTGGTGTATCTTTCAACATTGATTCCTGTTTCTTTAGCGTAGATCATAAAATTAAGTTGAAATATCTCCGACATCGCTAAAATTTTAAAGCTGGTGCCGTATGTTCCACTCTGTCTCATCCTGTAACAATAGCTTCTCTGATCTTTTGATTCTGTAGGTTTTAATAGAAGATAATCTTTTAGGTCATTCCAGTTTCTTCTTATATAATGGACTGCATCTGATCTCAGTTCCATGTGTCTGTCCTGTGTATTGTGTAGAAACAGGCTTACAGATCTAAACAGGCAGTTTCCATCTCCTATAATGCGCCGTATCTTGAAAGGTGTATTTAGAGTTTGGTCCTGAGTACTAGTTGTATGTTGAGGATTTCGCATGATGACGGTCGGGGACACCTCCATTCTCCTACCGGACGCGGGGACAGGCGCTGCTCTGGACCCGTTTACGTCGTCGTTTACGTCGTCGTCGTCGTCGTTTACGTCGTTTATTATTATATTTATTATTATATTTATTATTATTATTATTATTATTATTATTATTATTATTATTATTATTATTATTATTATTATTATTATTATTATTATTATTATTATTATTATTATTATTATTATTATTATTATTATTATTATTATTATTATTATTATTATTATTATTATTATTATTATTATTATTATTATTATTATTATTATTATTATTATGGAACTGCTGCACAGGTTTATCCTGGTATGTTTCTCCTATACGGGCTAGTGCCAAGTATAGGAGAAATCTATTGATGTCTGAGGAATGATCTAACGATATTACAGGTTTGAAGAATCACAGCTTTCTGTATTTGTGTGTGTATATTGATGGGCAGATTGAGTTCTGATGTGTGTTTAATAAAGGTTGCGTGGGTGAGGCCAGTTGAGGAGATGATGATAGGTATGACAGTGACGGTTTTTTGTTTCCATATTCTTTCCAGTTCTATGGCTAGTGGAATGTATTTTTGAATTTTTTCAGAATATTTCGCAGTTACATTATGATCGTTTGGTATTGAGATGTCTATTAGGTATGTGTGGTTTTTCTTCTTATCTATGAATGTGATATCAGGTCTATTGCATGAGAGAGTTTTGTCAGATTGGAGAGTTTTATCCCAGTATAGCTTGAATTCTTCGTTTTCGAGTATGTCAGGTGGTGTGTATGTGTAGTAGGGTGTTTGTTTATGCAGAAGTGAATGTTCGATAGCAATGCTTTGGTGTATAATTTTGGCAGCGGTGTTGTGCCTATCTAGGCACAACCGTGGAAGAGTTATTCTTTCAATGCATGCGTTTTTGTGGTGCATGTTGTGTTTGGTGAGTGACGTCCTAGTGACCCTGTTAATGTTTTCAAGATCTGTGTGAGTCCATTTTAGAATTCCAAATGAGTATGTTAGTACTGGCGCTGCATATGTGTTAATGGCTTTCGTAAGGTTTCTTGAGTTGAGTTTGCTTTTGAGTAGTAGATTGAGTCTTGAGGTAAATTTGATAATTTGATTGTCTGGTCGAATCCTAGGTATTTGTATTGGTCGGTTTCATCCATGTGTTCTATTGTGCCAGTTGCTTTGACTATCCCATTAGTGTTGGTCCATTTGCCTCGTTCTATACTATTAATTTTACATTTGTCGAGACCGAATTCCATTTTTATGTCTGTTGATATTGTTTCTGTGATCTTAATGAAGGAGTGCATTTGAGTTTTTGTAGATGTGTATAGCTTTATGTCATCCATATAGAACAGATGGTTGATTTTATAACTGTTGTTTTGATTGTATTTTAGTGGGAAACCACAGTTGGTGTTAGATAGTGCTTGGGAAATTGGGTTGAGGCATATACAGAACCAGAGAGCGCTTAAGGAATCTCCTTGAAAAATGCCTCGATTGATTGGAATGGTGTCGGATATTAGTTTGGTAGTTGCTGTTCTTATATGGATGTTAGTGTGCCAATTTTTCATTGTGTTTTTAAGGAAATTAATGATTACTGGACTAATTTTGTATATTTTTAACGCATGTAACATTCAGCTGTGAGGTACTTTGTCGAATGCTTTTTGGTAATCTATATACATAATAAAAAGGTTGCGTTTATTATGTATGGCCTGTTGGTGTATAATTTACTCTATAATGAGTTGCTCTTTGCAGCCTTGGCTGTTTTTCCTACATCCCTTTTGTTCTTCTGCTAAGATCTGATGTGTGTCCAGGTGTTCCTGAATGAGTTGACTTACAGTGGACGTAATTATTTTGTATAGAGTAGGAAGGCAGGTGATTGGTCTATAATTAGCTGGGTTTAGGGTGTCGTTATTTTTCGGTTTGATAAACGTGATGCCTTTTGTCAGGAAGGTGGGAAACTCTGAGGGGTTTTGGATAATTATTGTAATCAATTATTATTATTATTATTATTATTATTATTATTATTATTATTATTATTATTATTATTATTATTATTATTATTATTATTATTATTATTATTATTATTATTATTATTATTATTATTATTATTATTATTATTATTATTATTATTATTATTATTATTATTATTATTATTATTATTATTATTATTATTATTATTATTATTATTATTATTATTATTGCCACTGGATGAAGCTGACAAAATTCTGAACGGTTCCATATGGCCCACTAACGTTGAAGTAAATAGGTTTTTTCTACCAAAGAGCAGTTTTGTCAATACACAGCAGCGCGTTGTTGAAGAAAACACCTTATGAAATTCAGAATATTCATCTGTTAAATGCGTTAAAAATAATATATGCAATAAATTTGAATTTTCCATGTTGCACCTCAACGTCCAAAGCATTTCTAATAAAGTAGTTGATTTGGATATTTTTTTTAAGTGAAAATCCTTTTAATATTGTTTGTTTTTCTGAGCATTGGCTTGATTTATCTAGTCTTCATCATTTAAAACTGAAAAATTACAAATTGATTTCCAGCTTCTGTCGAAAATCTAGAATTTTACATGGGGGTGTTGCTTTGTATGCTAAAGTTAACTTGCAAGTTAAAAATATTGACATCACCAGGTATTCTAGGTCAGTCGACGCTGAATTTTGCGCAGGCTTAGTCAAAGATTACAAATGTGCCGTATTAGTTGTGTACAGATCTTCTCAAGGAAACATTTCTGTTTTTATTGATCAACTGCATGATGTTATTGACTTTTTAATTAACAAATATAAAACCCTTGTAATCATGGGAGATTTGAATTTGGACCTTGATGGTGACAACACGAACGCTAGAGACTTAAGGAATATTTTTAGCGTGTATGGCGTCAGACATGTTGTTCACACTCCTACCAGAATATCAAAGACCTCTCGGTCTTGTCTGGATAACATAATAACCAATATTGAGGATAAAAACTTAATTTCTGGAGTGTGTGAGCCTCTTGTCTCTGACCATTGTGCTGTTTACTTAGTGTACAAATCTTTGTCTAAGAATGAGAATATTCGGTATAAAAAGAGAATTGTCAATCATAAGAATATTCAAAAATTTGCTTCCCAACTTAATGAAGTCCATTGGAGTACATTCAATTTATGTGATGCAGGTTCTAATCAATGTGCTGATATTGTTTTGAATATTATTATGAAAGCTGCAAACGAATCTTTTCCTGTTAAGTCTGTTTTCAGCAAATCGCCTGGGGTTGATTGGTTCAATAATGAGCTTAGCGCTATGCGAGTGGAAGTATTTAACCTAAGATCTATTTTTAAAATATCAAATTGTCCTGTTGATTGGTATGTTTATTGCAAATCGCGAAACCATTATAAAAAAGCCCTAAGGGCGGCTAAGAGAAGTGCTTATGAATATCAAATATCAACTGCCGAAAACAAATCTAGAACGGTTTGGAATATTGTCAATCATGAACGATCTACAAAAAAATATATAAACTGTTCCTCTTCTCTTTCACCTGATCAATTTAATAAGTTTTTCGTTTCCATACATGAAACAATATCGGCAACGATTATTAATCCAGATCTAGATTTCAGAGCCTACTTAAATCGTGTCCCTAGGTCACCATACTCTTTTTTTATGGGTCCAGTGATCGAATCAGATGTTAATGAGGCAATATTAGCACTTAAATCTAAACCGGGTCTTGATTATCATGAACTAAACATGTCAATGTTTAAAGCTGCTCGTGGCTCCTTATTGCAACCATTAACAAGTTTATTTAACAGTTGCATTTTTGAAGGTATTTGGCCTGACCAGTTAAAAATAGCCAAGGTTATACCGACCTATAAAAAGGGTGACATTGATATGCCTGATAATTACAGACCAATATCAGTTTTACCCACTATCTCAAAAGTTTTTGAATATATCGTTAAGATTAGACTAATAAACTATATATCCTTTAGGTCTATATTGTCTCCATCTCAATTTGGGTTTCAAACAGATAAATCCACTACAACTGCCCTTCTATGTGTAATGGATTGCATAGTTGCCGGTATGGATGAGGGATACTCCATGAATGCTACTATGTGTGACCTTACCAAGGCTTTCGATTGCGTAAACATTGAAATATTACTTGAAAAGATGGAATTTTATGGTTTTCGCAACAATGAATTAAACCTCTTCCGTTCTTATCTCTCAAATAGGACTCAATATGTCAGTTGCAATAATATTATTTCTAGTTTATTAAATGTACAAAATGGGGTCCCACAAGGTTCAATCCTAGGTCCCATTTTATTTCTGTTGTACATTAATGATCTACCCTACAATTTGCATGAAATAAGTTCTGTAGTGTTATTTGCGGATGATACTACACTATTAACTAAAAGTAATTTATTCTTAGAGGGGGAAGACCTAAGCGCTGCTGAAAGTTGGTTTTCGGCAAACAAATTAAAAATAAATGTAAGTAAAACCCAAAAAATATGTTTTGCATCTGACAGATTTGCTGAAAAATCTAATCCTGTAAAATTACTTGGTGTCACTTTGGACACTAGATTAAGTTGGTCTAGCCACATTTTTGATCTGTGCTCAAAGCTATCTTCGCAAATTTTTGTATTGAGACAATTACGTCCTATTATAAGCTCTAATGAAGTTATGATTTCAGTTTATTATGCGCTTATTAACAGTCATTTGACATACGGCATAATACTTTGGGGTAATGCTAGCTTGGTTGACAAACTATTTATTTTACAAAAAACTGCAATTCGCATTATTGATGGAGCTCAGCATCGGACCAGTTGTAGGCATTTATTTAAGAAATATAAAATTTTAACCCTTCCGTGTTTATATATTCTTACCACTATAGTATTTGTACACAAAAATTTGTCAAACTTTCGGAGGCACTTGGATTTTCATAATTATCAAACAAGGCAAGCAGAAAGTTTAGTTGTTCCATATTCTAGAATTTGCATGTCCCAAAAAAACAAAGTGGAGTTAAGGCTATATAATAAAATGGACTATCTGTTTAAAGATAAGAATATAAAAGGAATGAATTTAAATTCTATTAAAAAGTTGGTTAAAAATTTTCTTATGGAACATTGCTTCTATGGTGTTGATGAATTTTTGTGTTTCTTTTGAACCGGTTATTTCTTTTAATGTGTAAATTAATTTTGTTGTAAAATGTTAAATTTCTATGTGTTTATTATTAATATTTTATTTATCTCATTTATGTTTATTTGTACTACTGTTTCTTGTATTAACGTTTTCAATTAAAATTATTGTAAAATGTATATATTATATATCACACATTTTTATTCAAATTAAATTAGGGCTTTAAATGTACTTATTGTATGTAATATTGCCAAATAAATGCTATGCTATTATTATTATTATTATTATTATTATTATTATTATTATTATTATTATTATTATTATTATTATTATTATTATTATTATTATTATTATTATTATTATTATTATTATTATTATTATTATTATTATTATTATTATTATTATTATTATTATTATTATTATTATTATTATTATTATTATTATTATTATTATTATTATTATTATTATTATTATTATTATTATTATTATTATTATTATTATTATTATTATTATTATTATCAAAAGACTTATGCACTTACTCAGCTTTCGCTGGTAATATTTACCTATCCCGAGCGTAAACGCAAATGGGATTAGGCTCAAAGATTACATATTTAAAAATTTCCGAACAGTGTGACATGTATTTAAAATTGCCGCTTTTTGCAAATCAATGAAAGTATTTTTATGAAGACTGAGTTTTTTAAGACTATCTTCAAGACTTTTCGGGATAAGTCAGGTTAATGATACGATGATCGGTACCACCTCCACTTTTTCTGCATGCCACATCTGCCCTACTTCTATAGCAAGATCGGTGTACGTTGCTATCTTTTCATTATATTTGTCCAAAATATTGTTGTTGTTTGGAACTGCAACATCGACTAGCAGCACTGAATTGGCTTTTTTATCCACTACCACAATGTCGGGTCGATTATTCGTCACCTGTCTATCGGTGATAATGGACCTATCGTAGTAGAGTCTAAAATCTGCAACAAATTTTTTGTAATTGTTAGTATTAATTACTTGATCCTGAATGGCCATCATAAATCCTTCAGTCTCTGGAAACAAGGTACCGTCAGCAAGCCACCTATTTGATGCAATTTTATCAATGTGTGGTTGGTTTAGGTCGTAATGATGTCGACCATGTAGAGCTTTTTGGGCCCATTTTACCTGTTTTTCAGCATCAGTTTGTAACCTTGCTTTTTGTGTGCTACCAGATTCAGGGAAATAATAACCACGTTATTGAAAAAAATAAAAATGTTTATTCCTAAAAAAATATATACACAAAGAAAACCAAAATAAAATATAAATTTCTATATCCAATCGGCGTCCGTCGCCCGGTCGCGATCCTCCCCAGGAACGCTCGCTTCGATCGCCTGGCCCTGTATAAACAAAATAAGAAACGTAAATCCCAAAAATAAACACTTCGGCGAAAAATTAAAATGAAATTGAGTGGAATTCGATCGAGGTCAACTCCCCCGATCGACGGGCTAGCGGTCGGTCCTTAACAACGCCTCGCGAATCAGCACTTCGCTCGGCGAGTGTTCTCAGGATCCGGCCACGGGGAAGTCGTCGAAGTCAACTCCTTTGACGGCGAGAGGTTACCACCAAGATCAACACTCTTGGTCGCGGGAAACGGGAACGTCGTCGAAGTCAACACCTTCGACGGCGAGAGGTTGCCACCAAGATCAACACTCTTGGTCGCGGGAAACGGGGACGTCGTCGAAGTCAACACCTTCGACGGTGTAAAGGTCACAACCAAGATCAGCACTCTCGGTCGCAGGAAGGCAGGAGGTCGGTCAACACCCGAGCTTCTAGGAGAGTTGGTTCCAGGTCAGCTCCCCAGACAACTCTCCTTGATTTATGTCGGTTCGTCGCTTTTAAGCCGGAGAGCCCCACCGCTCCCACCAGTCGTACCATCTCTACCGGTCCTCGGCTAGGTGGGATTGAGTGGTAGGGCGACGTCGCTTGATCGATCTGCGCGAATCGTTACACCCCCCCCCCCACGTCGCAAAAAAATGATACCATGCATTTTTTTGTATATCTTACCACTATAGGCAAGTAATTCCTTCTACGGCCGCCACCTTGATTTTAATAATCCTGCCGTTGTTGCACCTCAGCCGGTACTTTCGTGTCCCTTTCTCCACCATGTTGCGGGGGACGAGGCACTGGAGGTCGGACTCCCTGCATGGCTCCTCTGGTTGTTCGGGGGTGGACATCGTCTGGCTTGCTGGTACTGTTGGCGTGCTATTCGCTGGGCTCTCTGGCGATGATCCGAATAGCTCCTTGAACCTCCGGAGGATTCTTTTTGCTTCCTTCCCTGGGGTGGTGGGTATCCGTCTGGCGGATGCCGTAGCTCGCGGCGGCGACGGTGTTCCCAACGGGCTCATCACCACTGGAATGTCCAATACTTCTTCCATGATTTGGTCGATGTCGGACATCTCGATAGACTGATTTTGGCTTCGTAAAATCCTCGAATTTATATCCATTTCGAAGAGTGGGGCGTTAGGATATATCCCTTCCTACCTACTACTGATCGTTGATTTCCCTCTCTCCGGCGCAAGGCTTTAGGTCTTTGACATGCGCCGTTTCGGTTTTTCTGCTACCTTCTTTCTTTACTCTCACAATTACCGGTGATAATATCGATGTCACCTCGTATGGTCCTGTGTATTTCGGAGCTAGTTTGCCTGCAAAAGCGTTCGCCGCGGAAGATAATTGGTGATTTCTTTTCATTACTTTGTTGCCGACGTGTGGAGTCCAGTCTCTCCTTCTGAGATCGTAGAACTTTCTTTGGTTGTCAGAGGCATGTTCCAGGTGAGTCCTAGCCAAATCCCTTAGTGAATCAATTTCTTTTATTTTGTCGGCGAAACTGTTTGTGGAAGCGACCTGCGGGACGTCCTCGCTGACTAGTTCGCGTCCGAAATTCAGTAAAGCCGGTGAAAATCCTGTCGAATCGTGTTTGGCTGAGTTGATGGCGTAACAGAACTCCGGGATGTATACGTCCCACTTTCTGTGGTCGTTTTCAACGTTCATAGCTATCATCGATTTCAGGACTTTATTTGTACGCTCCACTGGGTTGCATTGTGGTGTGTAAGGCGGGGTTAGGAAATGTTCGACGTTGTACGATTCCAGGAACTTTTTGAAAGTGGTGCTCGTGAATTGCGTGCCATTGTCCGACATTATCTTCTTCGGGATGCCAAATTGTAGAAATACTTTCGAGCGTAGGGTTTCGATGATCGGGGTTACGGTAGATTTCTATATCGGATTAGCGATTACCCATTTCGTCAATCGGTCTTGCACGACAACCAGGTAGATGTTTCCCGCTGTAGATCTTGGGAAAGGTCCCATTAAATCTATTGAGATAGTGTGCCAAGGTCTTTCTATAGTGGGGGGTTGCATCTTTCCAGCTGGCTGAAGTTGGGAAGGCTTAAACTGCAGATATTTGTCGCAATTCCGGACGTAATCGGCGATTTGTTTGAACATCTTTGGCCAGTAGTATCTTTGGGCTATCCGGCATATTGTTTTAGCGATACCTAGGTGACCGGATGTATGGGAGTCGTGATTGTCTTGAAGCACCTGACTACGCATTGGTTCAGGGACACATCGCTTCCACGGAATATTGAACTCTGACCATTTGCAACTCGAATTGCGCCGGAATGGGGTTGCAGTGATTTTTCGAAGATGTCTGCTATTTTTGTCCCAACGTAGCTCTCGTTAGTCCCGGTGTCTATCAACGCTCGGAATTGTAATTGTCCTATTTTCAGTGTGAGAAAAATTCGGTTATCTTCGAATGTTTCGTCCGCGGAGTTTGCTAGGTTCTGGTACGGGGTTACGGTTACTGGCTGGGGAGACCCCTCCTGGCCCCAGCCGGTCTGGCGTTTCCCTGTTTTACGCAACAGTCTGTGCTTCAAACTCCGTCTCTTCCGCATCTGGAGCAAAACTTCTTGACGGGGTTTCTGCAGTCTTTCCGGAAGTGTCCAGGAGTTTTGCATCTGAAGCATGTGTTTCTGGAGTCGAACGGCATGCTGTAGTTGGTTCTTAGTGTGTTGGTGGTTGATTGGCGCTTTTCGTCTTCTATTATCTCGAATTCTTGGGCTAAATCTTGTAACTCTGCTAATGTGTTGAAATCGTGACGGCGGTCGTACATTTTATATTCAGCCCGCATATTTTGGTATATTCTTTCTAATTCCTGTTGTTCCGACATTGTTCCTTCTCGCCGGATCAACGTCTGTATATTGGTGATGTACGCGCTGGCGGATTCGTTGATTTTCTGTTTTCTGTTTCGAATTTGCTCTTATTTTAGGATGTACTGTCTGGGGAAGAAGCTTTTCTTAAAACTTTCTGCGAACTCGTTCCAATTGCGCCATTTATTGTGGTTGTTTCTGTACCACAGTAGAGCCGTATCGCCGAGCATTTCTGGAAGTGCCTTCAGCAAGTTGTCGGTTACCAGGGAAGGCATACCATGTCAAGGGTATTCCGACGACATGGTTATCCTGGCAAAAGGGAAGTATTAAAATGTCCTCTGTGATATTGTTCAAAGAGGACTGAACATTGCGAAACAATGGTGTGACTCGGTGGGACTCAACATCAACCCCACCAAAACCACACTAGTAGCCTTTACAAGGAAAAAGAAACCTAATCTAAAAATCATAAGAATAGGGGAGAACATCGTCGAGTGGAAAACAGAGGTCAAATATCTAGGGCTAATCCTAGATAGTAGGTTACTCTGGAATAAACACGAAGACGAAGTAATACACAAAGCAACCAAGGCCCTCATGGTGTGCAGGAACATTGCAGGAAAGAACTGGGGATGCAACCCACGTATTCTGCAATGGATGTACACAGCAATAGTGAGACCAATAATCACATATGGGGCAGTGGCTTGGGGAGCAAGGGCTAATCTGAGTACGACGAGGAAAAATCTCTCGAAGATTCAGAGACTAGCCTGTTCATGTATCACTGGAGCAATGGGAACTTGCCCCACTGCTGCAATGGAGGTGATTTTAAACTTAATCCCACTGCACATTCTGTTAGAAAGTGTAAGGAAGAAAACGATATATAGAATGATCAAGGAAGGAATTATCAGGGAAAAACCCCGATCACTTCATTTTGATCAAACTTGGGAAATGCCCCAAGATGATATGCCAAAGAAATTCAACTTTGTGAGAAAATTCATCACGGTTGAGTAATAAATCTGAATGGGACGAAGACACCATACAGAATTTAAATCAGAATACCATAAAGTGGTATACGGACGGTTCCAAGCCAATTTGTAACCTTGCTTTTTGTGTGCTACCAGATTCAGGGAAATATTAACGACGTAATTGAAAAACATAAAAATGTGTATTCCTAAAAAAAATATATACACAAAGAAAACCAAAATAAAATATAAATTTCTATATCCAATCGGCGTCCGTCGCCCGGTCGCGATCCTCCCCAGGAACGCTCGCTTCGATCGCCTGGCCCTGTGTAAACAAAATAAGAAGCGTAAATCCTAAAAATAAACACTTCGGCGAAAAATTAAAATGAAATTGAGTGGAATTCGATCGAGGTCAACTCCCCCGATCGACGGGCTAGCGGTCGGTCCTTAACAACGCCTCGCGAATCAGCACTTCGCTCGGCCAGTGTTCTCAGGATCCGGCCACAGGGGAGTCGTCGAAGTCAACACCTTCGACGGCGAGAGGTTACCACCAAGATCAACACTCTTGGTTGCGGGAAACGGGGACGTCGTCGAAGTCAACACCTTCGACGGCGAGAGGTTGCCACCAAGATCAGCACTCTCGGTCGCAGGAAGGCAGAAGGTCGGTTAACACCCGAGCTTCTAGGAGAGTTGGTTCCAGGTCAGCTCCCCAGACTACTCTCCTTGATTTGTGTCGGTTCGTCGCTTTTAAGCCGGAGAGCCCCACCGCTCCCACCAGTCGTACCATCTCTACCGGTCCTCGGCTAGGTGGGATTGAGTGGTAGGGCGACGTGGCTTGATCGATCTGCGCGAATCGTTACAAGTTGTTATGTCTAAATCCATATTAGGGTCTGCTAAATTTAGAAGCGAGTATTTCTTATCTGCCCCTATGACAGATTTATGTAAATTCGATGACAGTGATTTGGTAACAAAGAAGTCTCGCAAATTATTTATCTGTTTGTTGTGTAGATTTATTATGTCGCATAAAGCTCTTCCTCCCTCCTTTCTCGGTAGTGTTGTTCTAAGCACTGACGATGTTGGATGGTGACATCTGTACTTTGTCATCATAGTTCGGGTTGTTCTCTGAATATCTTCCAATTCAGTTTTTGTCCATCGTAGAATCCCAAACAAATAAGTCAACACAGGTACGGCATATGTATTAATTGCTCGGTTAAGGTTTCCTCTGTTCAGTTCGGATTTTAGTAATGAACTAACCCTCTGTGTATACTGATCCTTGATTTTGGACTTGGACTGTTTTTGGTCTAGCAATCTGGCTTGTTGAAATCCCAAGTATTTTTCCCTTTTCGATGTTTAAGATACCTACTGCACTTATCTAAACCAAATTCCATTCGTACATCACTGGAGAACCTTTCGGTTATATCCAGAAGATGTTGAATTTGTTGTTGATTAGAAGCAAACATTTTTATATCATCCATATAAAAAGATGGGAAACAGTGCAGTTGGTGTTTCTATTATTCTTAAGATTGAAGCCATATTTTGTGTCGTTGAGCATGGTAGACAGTGGATTCATTGCCAAACAGAACCACAGTGGACTAAGTGAGTCACCTTGGAATATTCCCCTGCGAATGACAATTTCGTTAGTCTTAATATACTGACCATTAATGTTTACCTGAAGGCTTGTTTGCCATTGCTTCATCGAAGTTTCAAGAAAAGTAAAAATGGTAGGATGTATTTTTTAGATGTTTAAAATACTTATAAGCCAGGAATGAGGTACGCTGTCAAATGCCTTACGGTAGTCTACAAAAGCAGTCGAGATGTTGCGACATTGCTTTTGCGCTTGCCTTAGGATCACAGAGTCAATAACAAGTTGTTCTTTGCATCCCTGGTGACTACGTTTACATCGCTTTTGCTCCTCTGCCAAGATGTTATTTTGGTCAGCATGCCTGTAAATTCGGTTAGTAATGCAAGATGTTAATATCTTGTAAAGCGTTGGAAGACCTGTGATTGGTCTATACTGCGAAGGATCCTGTGTGTTAGCTGTTTTGGGAAGCATATGGGTTAAACCATGGGTGAGAAAGACTGGAATGTCTTCTGGATGTTGAAGAATGTGTGTAAATTTTGATGCCATTACCTGGATATTATCAATTCCTGAAGCTTTCCAACTATTAGTTTCTCCTACGGCTTGGTTTACTTCAGCTGTTGTTATGTTATTAAACAACATTGGAGTAATATTTAGTTTGTCCGTCCCGGATTCTATCCATGCTGCACCCTCGTTGTGCTTTTGAGGATTGGACCATATTGAAGACCAATAGTCAGTAAGGTCATCCTTACTTGGAAGATTGCGGTAGTTGTTTGTTCCGGCACTACTAAGTTGTCTGTAGAACAGCTTTTTATTGGTGTAAAATATGTGGTTTTGCTGTTTTTTTTTAGTGCATTTGACGTAACGAGACAATCGTTTGGATTTCGCCTTTAGCTTTTGCCTAAGAAGATCCATATATGAACATAAGTGTTCCTTATACTTTGGATGTCCCGTGTTGGTTATAATTTTCTTGAACATTTTCTTGACTCTATTAGTTAGGCGTCTGGACGGTTTAGCGTTGTTGTTAAATTCTGTAAGTTGTCCCAATTCCTTCCTTATGTCATTAATGGACTTCTCAAGTCGCTGTTGCCACCAAGGTTTATATGGCTTCTGCTTTTCGGTACACTTTTTGTTCGGAAACCGGACTTGTTGATTGTGACTTCGGATAACTGCAACTGCACCACAGTAGATAAGGGTGTGTATTTCTTCCAAAGTACGGCAGTTCTTGGCACGATCATTTAAGAGTAAATTAATGACTGCTAGAATCCTCTTGGTGTTCTTATTCGTTTTGAGTTTGGGCAATATTGGTCGGTGAATTGGACTGCTACCATCAAATACTAATATTGCTTTAGAGAGTTCGGCAACAGCATTTTCGTGTTTGTCAGGTTGTGTGTTACTGTCTGTGTTTGGGTTTTCGTCTTGATCAATGTTTGGTGTCTCATCGCTAGTGTGGTCATCAAGTCTTACATTATCCAGCTGATCATTTGTATGTTGGATTACATTATGATCGTCTCCTGTTTGGAGCTCAAGAAGTACTTCACTTCGTATTTGTTGCATTAGTGGACCAGGTAGTAAATTGTTTTTAATAATTGTTCGACGCTGGTCAGCAATACGTTGCTCCGTAACATGTTGAAAGTCCGGATATTGTTCTATAAATGCTCGATAAAGGGCGAATCTGTAAGTTGTTAAGTCAGTCTCATTTTTTGTTGTTCTAAAATAGGA
The DNA here is from genome assembly GCA_035357415.1 of Ophraella communa. Taxonomy (NCBI): domain Eukaryota; kingdom Metazoa; phylum Arthropoda; class Insecta; order Coleoptera; family Chrysomelidae; genus Ophraella; species Ophraella communa. Next base: position 29,370,172 of record CM068980.1, read on the forward strand.
GCGTATAATAAATGAATTCATGTCAGTAGTCCACTTCATACGCTTCCTGGGCTTTCCGGATTTTGTGGTCGTAGATGTACCGTCCTGCGATACTCCAGAAACAGCCGAAACCGGTGGAGGAGGAGAATCGGTGATATTTTCCTCTTGGGTTGTCGCAGTAGCCATACTCGATATCACGCTGCGCATGCCGCTAACCGAGGAAGAAGATGCATCATTTTTCGAACAAGCCCTTCTGTCATCAACTTGAACGCGACAAGAGTTGTAGGTGTTGCAATGTCGATTCACCTGACGATTCCTGAGTGATAAGGTATCGGTAACAATCGAATTATTGCCCCCCTCAGAATCCGTGGAGCAGACAGCCGACATACCAGGTACACCGGCTGTGTGGGATTTTGAGCGTAACACTCTACCCACCTGAGGTAATATAGTTTTAAAATTCGACATTGTTGAAGTTGCATTTTATACCTACTGCCAGGTACTACCATTTTCCCCTGGTAGCCCAGGTAACTCGGACCCGTGGGGGCGTCACTCGCCAGGTAGAAAAAGTACCCCGTGCGGGGTAGTATTATTATTGTTATTATTATTATTATTATTATTATTATTATTATTATTATTATTATTATTATTATTATTATTATTATTATTATTATTATTATTATTATTATTATTATTATTATTATTATTATTATTATTATTATTATTATTATTATTATTATTATTATTATTATTATTATTATTATTTTTTGCATCTACTCAGCTTTACTGCTGGGGCTTTAATGAAGTGCGGGTGAAACCAAGCATCCTCATCTACTGATTTAAAAACTTGCGGACTATTCGTGTGGTGTTGAGTATGACAGCTTTCTGCAGAAGAGTTGAGACGTTTTTATTAATTTTAAGTACTTCCAGGTTTTGATGTAGTGATTTGGGAATGATTCCTGTAGTTGATAGTACAATAGGAATTATAGCCACTTTTTCCAAGTTCCACATCTTCTTAATTTCATCAGCTAGGTCTTGATATTTTTGGTGTTTTTCAGCTATTGTGGTTTCGATATTGTGAGAGTTGGGTACAGCTACATCTACCAGATATGCCACTTGTGATTCCTTGGCTCGTAGTACAATATCAGGTCTGTTGTGTGGGATGAACCTATCAGTTATTATGGATCTATCATAATAGAGGGTATATCTTGTTGACTGAAGTACGGGGGCTGGATTGTACTTATAATATGGTTCTCTTTGATCAGTTAGTTGTAGATTATTTGCAAGGCATTGGTGTATAATTGCTACTATCTGATTATGCCGGTGTAGGTAGTCCGTTTGAGCTAATCGGCTACAAGCTGACAGAACATGTTGGATGGTTTCAGGCTTTTGTCTACATTTTCTACAACAGTCATCTTGCACAGTCGGATCTTTGATAATATATTTCAGGTAGTTTTTAGTGTTTACAACTTGATCTTGGATGACAATCATAAACCCCTCCGTCTCTGGAAACAGCTCCCCATTCTTCAGCCAGGCGTTCGACGCTTTCTTGTCGACATATATTTGGTTGATATCCTGAGGATGTCTTACTTCGCCATTCGTTTACCTTTTCTTCCCAAGGCTTAATTTCAGCTATTCTTTCCTGAGTCTCGTGTGCCAAATTAACTGGGGTGTAGTTAAGATCTGCCATGCATATTGAGTGGTGCAATCCTGTTGTTTGTTTCTTTTCATGGAAATATTTTCTCAGTATGATTATCTGTTTATGATGTAAATTTTTTATATCAATTAAGCCTCTTCCTCCTTCTCCTCTCGGTATTGTGAGTCGGATAATACTTGCTTTGGGATGGTGTTTTCTGTGCTTTGTTAATTCTACTCTGGTCTTTCTCATTATCTCATCCAAGTCTGTTTCTGTCCATTGTATTATCCCAAAAGAGAAAGTCAGAACAGGTATGGCAAATGTATTATTATTATTATTATTATTATTTCTTTATAGTCTCACACTTAAGATGTTGTGGTAAAGGTAATGAGGGCTTTCGCAAAACTCACACCTTGTTGACTTATTTCACGATTTTCCTGACTATCCGACATGTTTCTAGGATTGTTGATTTTTGCATGTCTGTTATTAGTTTGAATGGTAGATTATGTTTCGTGAATCCTGCGGGAAGTTCCGGTGGTATGAGTCCTGTGACGGAGATGACTACGAGGAAAAAGAGGACTTCATCCATTTTCCACATTGATTTTATTTCCTCTGCTAAGTCCGAGTATATTCGTATTTTCTCTGATATTGTCTTCTGTATGTTGTGGTCCAGGGGGTGTGCAATATCTATTAACGTTGTGATTTTGTTAATTTTGTCTATTACTGTTATGTCTGGTCTGTTGTTTATAGTTGTTTTATCGGTTATGATTCCTGGATCTCAGTATATTTTGTAATTTTGGTTCTCGTTGACTTGGTCTGGTGTGTATTTGTAGTATGGCTCTTCTATTGTTTTAATGTTATGTTTGTGGAGTAAGTATTTGTGGAGGATTTTGGCTGTCAGATTGTGTCTGTTTAGGTATTCAGTTTGTGCTAGGCTCGAGCATCCCGATGTTATATGCTGTATCGTTTCGGGCATTGATTTACACACTGCAGTTATCATTTTCCATGTTTGTTTTTGATATGTATTTTTGGTAATTTTTTGTCGGTATAACCTGGTCCTGTATAGAATACATGAATCCTTCTGTTTCACTGTACAGGTGTCCGAGTTCGATCCATTTGGTTGACAGCTGGTGTTGTTTGTCTAGATCGTTCTTGAATCTACCATGTAGTTTGTTGCTGTTCCATGTTTGTATGATGTTTGTAAAGAATGTTTTCTTGTCTATCTGTTGGATTTGTGTGTGTGTACTGAGTGGTGTGTATTTTTTGTCTGCTTGTTTGATGGACGCGTGAAGTGGTGACTGTGTTGCCTTCATGTTGAAGTATCTTAGTAAACTGTGTATTTGAATGTTGTGTGTTAGTTCTATGTTTATAAGGCCTCGTCCTCCTTGTTTCCGAGGTAGGTACAATCTTTCAACAGCCGAGTTAGGATGTAGAGCCCTATTATCCATTAGGATTTTTCTTGTTAGTCTGTCTAGTGCTTGTACGTCTGTTATGGTCCATTGTATGACTCCGAATGAGTATGTTAGTATGGGTATTGCCCAGGTGTTTATAGCCTTAATTTTATTTTTTGCGTTGAGCTGAGTATGCATGACTTTCCTTAGTCTGTTCTTGTATTTATTTTCTATGTTTTCTTTCATTTCTTTCGTTTTCTGTGTGAGTGTTTCATTTACTCCTAAGTATTTGTAAGTTTCGTTGTTAGGTAGTGCAGGGAATGTTATGTTATTTATTAGCAGCTCTATGTTGTTAGTTTCTGTTGTTTTACCTTTTTTCGCTATAAGTGATGCGCATTTATCTAATCCGAAGTTCATTCGTATGTCCTTAGAGAACTTGGCAGTGGTTTCCAGTAGCGTGGATAGTTGGTTTTGGTCCTTAGCATATAACTTTAAATCGTCCACGTAGAGCAGGTGGGATATTTTGTAGTCTTTTGTTGGGCTGTATCCAATATTTGTTGACTTTAAAAGGCTAATCAGTGGGTTGAGTGCTAGGATAAACCATTTTGGGCTCCATGTGTCTCCCTGGAATATTCCTCTATTTATCTTTATGTTATCAGTTTCTAGATCTGTGTGGGGTAGAGTGAGAATCACGTATGATGTTCAGATCGATTTTATAGATTTCTAGGATGTGAAGGAGCCATGAATGAGGGATGGAGTCATAGGCTTTTTGGTAATCTATCCAGGCAATCGCTATGTTTCTTTTGTTTGTTTCTGCTTGTCTCGTTATCACCCTGTCTATTATGAGTTGTTCTTTACAGCCTTTCGCACATTTTGTACATCCTTTCTGTTCTTCGTGTTCAATTTTTTGCTCTGTTATATGTTTTGTCACTTTTTCTGTTATTGTTTTTGTGATAATTTTGTATATGGTGTTCAGGCATGTAATGGGTCTGTAGTTTTTAGGATCGTGTGTATTTTCGTTCTTAGGTTTGAGATATGTTATGCCATGTGTTAAGGTTGATGGAACTTCTGTTGGGTGGGTAATTACATGTTGGATTATTTCTGCCATTTTTTCATGTAATGAAGTAAGATGTTTCCAGAAATAATTATAGATTTTATCTGGTCCTGGCGCCTTCCAGTTTGGCAGCTTCTTCAGTATGAGTCTTAATTCATCTGTCGTTATTTTATATGGCATCATTGGCTCCACTGTCTCTGTTTTTTTTTCTTCTATTTTGATCCACTCACTATTCTCGTGTTCCACTGGTTCTGACCATAATGACTTCCAGTATTTTTCGACTTCTGCTTGTTTTGGTGCTTTTATATCTATTTCTTCTTCGATTGTTTGTTCCAAATTTTTGTAGAAATGCTTTTCGTTTGACGTGAAGTTTATGTTGTCATGTTTTCTTTTATAGGAAATGATGTACCTCTTCAGTTTCTTACTGGATGCCATTAGTTTTTGTTTCAGTGTATCTATTGCTTCTGTTATCTGTGCTGTTCTTGTACCTGGGTTGTTATTTATTTTGATTTTTTTATAAAGTTTGTTATGTTTCTGTTTTGGAGATACCAACGAGTTATTCATCTGGGTAAGGTCACTACGAATTTTATTGATTTTTTGTTCTAATCGTTTTTGCCATGGGGGTTTTTTGTTTCGATTTGTTTTGGCTCTTTTGCCATTTGGTTCATTCTTGTTTGTGGTTCCTAAGGTTTCTGTGATTGATATGGCTGTGATATAAGTTATGTCCGTGAGATCTTCTACGCTCTTTACGTCATCTATGTATTTATTGAGGTAGCTGTTATATGTCTGAACTGTTTTCTTTGTGTTCCTGTTATATTTCAGCTTAGGTAGATGTTTCCTGTAGCTGGGATTACTTCCTTTGTACAGTAGCATATTTTTGTTGAATATTTGTTCGACTTCCGTTAATAACTCTTGGTTGTCCGTTCCGTTTGTGTTTGTTTGTAGGTTTTCTCCAGCTGTATGTGCGTTTGTTTGGTTTATGTGTGTATGTAATTCGGTTTCATGAGTCGTTTCGAGTTTACCTCTATTTTGTGTTTCTAGTTCTGCTTCTGGTGCATTTTCTCCCTGTATTTCTAGTCTTATTTGTTCCTTGATCATGTTAATTTCAGTTTCTGTTAAGTATCCCTTTTTCTCTATCACTCTTTTTCTGTCACATATATTTTGTTCGCTGGATTCAGATTCTGGATAAATTTTCTTCCATTCTTTGTGAAATTTTTTCCGATGTCCTGTTGTCTGCTTCTCGTAATGAGTAGCTCTGAAGAAGGCCTTGAAAATATCTATGTTGTTTTGTCTTGTCCATTTCAGCCTCTGTGCCTGTCTCTTGGGAGGAGCAGCTTGAGACTGTCCTAAACCATGAGTAGGTAGAGCTATTATTATTATTATTATTATTATTATTATTATTAATAATATATATATATATATATATATATATATATATATATATATATATATATATATATATATATATATATATATATATATATATATATATATATATATATAATTAAATTTCTGTTATTTGCCGACTAATAGGTATTAAACCAGAATTTTATAACGTTTATAACGTTATTTTGTTTTATAAATAATTTGACTAAAAAATTTTTTTAAATTCCAAATTAAAGTTAAAATAGTTTTTTTATGTTATATTTACCAAGTTGTTAACACCAATTTTGTTTTAACTCACACTTATTCCTTGAAAATGAAATAAATGTATTTCGAAAGCTTGGAAAACAAGTAAAAGAGTTTTCTTAAAAAACATTGCCGTTTACCCCAAAAATTCTGGTTTAAAATATATATATATATATATATATATATATGCTACTTTGTCAGAAGCCCACAAGAACAGGTTCATACATATTTCACATTCTGATACACATAGATATGACACTAGAAATGCTCACAATTTAGTGCCCCAGTACTCCAGACTGGAAACAACTATAAACAATAAAATTGATATAAATATATATAATAAATTTGTAAATAAGTTTAAAGACCAAAATTTTAACAATATGAGTAATTTTAAATTTGCCAAATTAGCTAAAACGTTTTTAAATGAAAACTGTTTCTATTCTGTTGATGAATACTATAGTCACAGGCCAGTGTTCATCTAATTTATTTAATATACAGGGTGTCCTACGACGAATGCCACCTAGAAGTTTATGGGGAAGGAAAAACGCGAGATTTATGAAATTTGGTATACAGGGGTTTTGGATACTTCTGAGTTTAACTAAAATATTTTCAATTTGATCGCACTTCCGGTTATACCGGAAACCGACAACAACTTCACTATTTTAAATGCAACACCCTGTTTATTTTCTTATTTTTGGTTAGTGGGTTAAATTTAGGTGTTAGTTTATGTAAGGTACTTTGTATCTAAAATTAACCGTTTAGGAGAAATTTAATGTTTTTCGAAAATTTTGATAGAAATCACGCTTAATAAAATGATGATTATTTCATTACCTAAATTATTTAAATTAAAAAGTAAATGTATTATTTTGCATTCAAGATCTTCAATTGTAAGTAAATAAAGTGTATTTAAAAAAATATTATACAGGGTGAGTTAAATTTTAAATTAAATACATGAAGGTATCTTCCTTATTTCAAATAGCAACCCATATTGTTTTATTTTAATTTAATTCCTTATAAAAAAATAAGGTAAGTTCATATTTACATCCCTAAATCAATTCCTAATAGTTTTTGAGATATTATAATATATACATTACGATTTTCGGTTACAATGCAACTTTATTTGGCTTTGTTTCATTATTGTTGTTTAGTCTTCGATTAAAATAAATTTTGTTTTGAAAAGGAAATAGAGAAAAAAATGAAACATTTTAAAAGAAAATTTTTAATTAACACAATTTAAACAATTATTTATAAATGAAACAAACTAAATCAAACAAAGACAAATAGGTAAGTAGTGTTCAAATTAAAAAAAAAACTAACCAGTTATCTTTAAACATTTTGTGAAAAAGTAAGACCAAAAATTATCCTAACAAATATTCAAAATTTCTTCCATTTACTTTTAAACACTTATTAATTCTTGTTAAAACTTGTTGGTTTGTTGATCTTTGTATAAACTCAGGTGGCAGATTATTAAATGTTTCTCTTACCCTTTGTTTACAATTATCTTTTGTTGTTAAGGGGTTAAAGTAAACTTCATTTTTTACAAAACCCCATATGAAAAAATCCATCGGGGTCATGTCCGGAGATTCTGAGGGCCACTTAAAAGGACCGTTATTGGCAATCCACTGATCCCTAAATGTATCGTCAAATAATTAATTAACTAAACGCCTACCATGTATAAGCTCCATCATGTATAAAATAGATTTTTGACAATTGTTCTGGTGTTAATCTATTTAAATAATTTGCTTTTAATTCTGTCAAAATTTCTAGATATTTCTTACCTAAAGACAATATAAATAATTATTAAAATTCTTTATTACTTTATATCTTACCATTTAAATTTTCATCATAAAATTGAAGTGCAATAATTTGATTATTTTTTATTGCACAAAAAACGTTAAATTGCCACCTATCGTGAAACCTTACATTTCTAACAAAATGAGGATTTTGGTCATTCCAATAATGTGAATTTTTTCGGTTTAGCATCCCATTTTTTGTAAATTTTGCTTCATCGCACCATATTATATTTTTTAAAAAATTTTCATCGTCTTGTGTTTTTATTAGCATAAATTCTGCAAATTCTAATTTTTTAATATAATTTCTTTCATTAATGTTGTGTTGTAAACAAATGGAATATGGGTGGAATTAATGTTTTTTTAATATTTGGTGAATAGAACTTTTTGAAATTCCCAATTCTCTTTCGGCGTCTCTTACTGATGCCTGGGGGTATGCATTAAAATATCTAAGAACATTAACTTCTTTGTCATTGTTATTTGTTATGGGTTTTCTTTTGTTATGTTCAGATTTAAATGAACCAAAATTTTGTAAATTGTTTATAATTTTATGTAAGGTTGGACGCGGTGTCTCGGTAAATCTTCTTGCAAATTCAGTGCAAGTTCTCTTTGCAAATTTTCCACATTCACCGTGTATTAATAACAATGAAACATAATCTTAATTATTTAATTCTATTCTTGCCATAATTTTATTATTTTTTAATGTAATAAAACAAAGTTATCGTATGACAACCGAAAAAGTAACAATAATGACAACGAAATTATAACGCAGGACTTCCAAAGCACTCTACTCAAAAATCAAAAACTGAAAAGATGATACAGGAAAGTAAAAAAAATATTTTTTGAATTTGGTAACTATTTTGTTAATTCTTTAAATTAAAAGTTTTCTTTTAAAATGTTTCATTTTCTCTATTTCCTTTTCAAAACAAAATTTATTTTAATCGAAGACTAAACAACAATAATGAAACAAAGCCAAATAAAGTTGCATTGTAACCGAAAATCGCTCAAAAACTATTAGGAATTGATATAGGGATGTAAATATGAACTTACCTTATTTTTTTATAAGGAATTAAATTAAAATAAAAACAATATGGGTTGCTATTTGAAATAAGGAAGATACCTTCGTTTTTTTAATTATTATTATTATTGTTATTATAGATATCAAAGGACTCATGCACTCACTCAGCAATTGCTGGTAATATTTACCTATCCCGAGCGTGAACGCAAATGGGATTAGTCTCAAAATTTACATATTTAAAAATTTCCGAACAGTGTAACATGTATTTAAAATTGCCGCTTTTTGCAAGTCAATAAAAGTGTTTTTATGAAGATCGAGTTTTTTAAGACTATTTTCAAGACTTCTAGGAGTGAGTCCAGTTGATGATACGATGATCGGTACCACCTCCACTTTTATTGCATGCCACATCTGCCCTACTTCTATAGCAAGATCGGTGTACTTTGCTATCTTTTCATTATATTTGTCCAAAATATTGTTGTTGTTTGGAACTGCAACATTGACTAGCAGCACTGAATTAGCTTTTTTATCCATTACTACAATGTCGGGTCGATTATTCATCACCTGTCTGTGGATTGTACTAGTAATACGGTGTATAGGTATTCAGCAGTCCATATTTGTTGGCCAGTTTCTGGTGGATAATATTACACAGCTGGTTGTGCCTGCGTAAATAATCCGTGTTGGCTATGGTTGAACATCCTGATGTTATGTGTTGTATCGTTTCCGACGTTTGTTGGCAACGTCCGATGTAATAGTTGGGTCCCTGATAACAAATTTTTTATAATTGTTAGTATTAATTACTTGATCCTGAATGGCCATCATAAATCCTTCAGTCTCTGGGAACAAGGTACCGTCAGCAAGCCACCTATTTGATGATATTTTATCAATGTGTGATTGGTTTAGGTCGTGGTGATGTCGACCATGTAGAGATTTTTGGGCCCATTTTACTTGTTTTTTAGAATCCGTAGTTATTTTTACATCCATAGTAGGGTCTGCTAAATTGACAAGATAATTGACAAGATAATTGGTAGTATTGTCACTTGTTGAAGGTTTTATTGTTCTCTTATGTTCTCCCGATATTTATTGAGTTTGGGGTTGGTTTCCAGGTTGTTTTGATTTACCATTTGCCTGATGCTGGTCTGGTCGATTAGCAGATGTTGTTCGGTCGGTCATAATCGATCTATCCCAGTATAGTTTAAAATCCTGATTAAGTAATAAACTGGGTAGCTAGTACTTGAGGTCATATACTCCTTGTGGGGCAAGTTTGTGTTTGACAGCCATGGCATGATGAACTATTTTTCCAATCTTTCGCTTGTACTCGATAGCTGATAATGCACCGCATCCTCCCGTGATGTGCTGGTTCGTCTCATGCTCTCTTCCACATACTCTGCATTTTTCATCCTGTATGTTCTCATCCCTGATGATATACTTGAGGTAATTCTTTATAGGTACCACCTGATCCCGAATTGCGATAATGTACCCCTTCATTTTGGGAAACAATTGACCAGTACATAGATAGTAGTTTGACCATTTTTGGTCTGCAATATTTGAGTCCAGAATTGTTGGGTACCCCCCATACAGTGCTTTTCTCTTCCAGGCTCCTCTCCTTTTTTGTGAAGTTGTGGTTTGTATGTAGATTTCATGCTTCAGGTTCAGCGGGGTGTAATCATCATCTAAAGTGCAAACAGCGTGGTGTAAATTGGATCTTCCTGCCTTTTTTTTAATATGAGCGCATTGATATGATTTGCCTTGCATTCATATTTGACCAGTTAATAATGTCCAATCCTCCTTCTTTGCGTGGTATGTACATCATTTCCACCGAGCTCTTCGGATGATGGTTTCTGTACGTTGTCGTCTGCATTCTTACTTTCCTGTGGTCTCGTACGACATTAACTAAAAGTATAAGAAGAAGAAACTATGCACCTGTTTTTAAGTTACTAATATTGTGAATACAAATTAAATAAACAGTGATTTTAATTATTAGAATAGCGAGTATTGTCAGATTGAATTGAAAGTAATTATACGCTTGACCAAGTTTATAACCAATAGAACTACTAACCTCAAACGGCTGACAATATTATATTTCAGATGTAAACTATTGCAAACCTCATACAAAATAGAAACTAATTTAAATGACAAAATTGTTGACCTCAGAGATAATTTCAAAAATAAGGTAAGTTAAGAAAAATCAGAACGGAGTGTAACACTGTCCAGTTCATATAGGTCAGCCTGACTCCACTTGACCAGGCCCATAGTATATGTGATGATGGGGATCACGTATGTGTTGACAGCTGTGGTTAAGTTTCTTGAGTTGAGTGAAGGTTTCAGTACCTGTTTAAGCCTCTGTGTGAACTCGTTCTTTAAGCGCTCCTTTATTTTTGTATGTTGTATAGTCTTGCATAGTTTTACTTACCTTTGGCCGGTGTCCTGACTACATCCCCAGATCTGGTACCTCTTTCTTTCTGGGTTTTTATCACATCACAAATATTTATATACAGTGTAGAAACCACGTATGGAATAAAATTATTTGTGGGGTTAGTTTAGAAGATTATAAAAAACGCTAGGACCCGTTAACTTTGAAATTCAAATATGAGCTTTTTAAACATAAATTGAAATGTACAGGGTGATATACGCAAGTCTGGCAATGTCCATGATCTATATTTTTAACGAAACACCCTGTAAATTTTTATGCTTTTAAAAGCTCCTTAATGATTTCAACGAACTAAACCATGTAGAGTCTATTATGAATTGTACAGGGTGAAATTTTAAAATTATTTATAATTTTGTTTAAGATAGTATATGCATAAAAGATACTTGACGTAATTAATTTTTTACATTAAAACAAATGCTCAAAATATTCTCCACCTTGTTGTTGGCAATAACACAGTCTCCTATAAAAGTTGTCCCAAACTTTGTTAAAAATTTGAGGTGAAATAGCCCGTATTTCTGTAGTTATCCTTTCTTTGAGGTCTACAATGCTAGTTGGCTGTGCTGCATATAATTTGTTCTTGAGATAACCCCACAGAATAAAACCCAAGGGCGTAAGGTCTGGCGATCTAGCTGGCCACTCGATAGTCCCTCCTCGTACAATGCACTTGTTTTGAAAAAGTTTATTCAAGTAATTTCTTACAATTAAAGCATAATGGGGTGTTGCTCCGTCCTGCTGGAACCAGATGAGTCCGGTAGGTTCGAATCTATTGCGTTGGGATATAAGTTGGCCAACTCAGGAACAACTTCGTCTCTAATCATGCTTACTTCTCCATTCAATGTGAATATTGATTCATCGGAAAAAAGAATTGTACCAACAGCTATTTCATTTCTGCTCAATTTATTCACAATTACTTCGCAGAAATCCATTCTACGATCTGGATCTGGATGGCTACCTACATACTTTTTAAAATCAACATTTTCGAAATGAACATAGGTACAAATAATAAATTTATTTAAAACATGATAAAATTGCAAAATATAAAAAAATATTATAAACAACTTATTTCTTATGGCTGTTGTGACACCGCTTCGGGATTAATTTTTTAAGCTTGAACTCATGCCATAAGAGAAAGCCATATGCAGTGGGTTGTTTAATATACTATTAAAACTCCTAAATAAATTGAGTGAAGTAGCTAAGTTCAACATTGGTGTGTATGAGTGAGGTGGATGTTCAAGTATACATCCAAAGACTACACATTTGTGATAAAAATAGAATTTATATTTCCTTAAAGAAATAAAAAGACATCTAGCCGATGACCGATTTAAAGTTGTTAATAAACAAAAAAATCTTGGAAGTTCTCCTTTATTAAACTGTTTACTTTGATTGAATATTCATTTTATACATAGATAAGACATTAATGTGATACAAATATATTAAGTTATTGTAAGTATTAGCATGATATAGTTTTTTCCTGGTTTTTCTATATTATTGCACAGTTATACTGATCTTAGAGAAAAATACATCCAGGATAATCCCTTAGGGCTAATAACATCTAGGCTTTAATATTGGTATGTCTTATTACTTCCATACTTGTTCTAGCCTTAATACTATCTAATTAACATCAGGTACCTCGCTACAAACAAACAAAACGTAACTTAAATATGCTAATCTGACGATGCTCGTTTTAAAACCTAATTTTGTAATTGACGTGGAAGTTTCGTTAAGAAGAAGAGTTGTTTATTATGATACATTTTGTTTTCTATTTTGCGGTAGCAAACAAGCTACCAGGGTCACACAAAAATTAATTAAAAAGTTAATTTTAATTTTTGCGCTCTCTTTAAAACTCTCTCATACACACAACCCTAGGAAGCATACAAGCTACCAAGGTCACACAAAACTTAATTAAAAAATGGATTTTAATTTTTTCGCTCTCTTTAAAACTCTCTAATACACACAAACCTAGGAAACATACAAGCTGCCAGAGTCACACAAAAATTAATTAAAAAATAGATTTTAATTTTTCTACTCTCTTTAAATCTCTTTCATAAACACAACCCTAGGAAGCATACAAGCCACCAGGGTCGCACAAAAATTAATTAAAAAGGTTTTTGTTTTGTGGCTCTCTTTAAAACTCGACAACACACACACACTAAAAATCAGTTAAGCTATTGGGGTCTCAAAAAGTTAGAATAAGAATAAATTTAGTCTATCTTAATAAATTATTAAGGTATTATTTGCATTCTTATAAACGCTTGTAGCACAATGCGTAATTTAACAAGAAAAATAAATAATGGTTAGAGAAGAATTATGGGTTGAAGAGCACAAATTATGAAAATATGTGTACCAAATTAAAATACGGTTGGACAAAATGTGTTAATTTTAAAAATTACGATAATGCGCTGGATGACATTGATATTGTTGAAGTTGTAGCTGAATTAGAAAATGGAAAATCCCTTTATAAACTTAATCAGTACTTTAAAACATATATTAGAAACCTTGACGTTTGTCAAAACTCAAGATGTAACCCAACCTCCAACCGAAATCAATGTCAAACTGCCCAATATACACCTAACTAATTTTGGTGGCAATTGTTTAGAATATTCGTCATACATTGATGTCTTTACCGCTCTGATTCACAATAATATTAAACTGTTTTCGAAATCTGAAAAGTTTTTCTATTTAAAAACATATTTACTACGGGAAGCTCTTAAATTGGTAGAAAAGTTACTGACGACAACTACGACATAGCTTTACAATAACTTCATGATAGATACAGTAATAAAAAACAAATGATACTGGCATACTATCAGCAACCCCTTCTATAAATAAAGGTTCTGCATAGGCTCCGAGAATATTCGCATATAATTCCAAAGAAATAGTTGACGTCCTAATTTAGTTCAAAATAAATCACAATCTTAATAATTTTCACTAAAAAAAGCACAAATGAAGCACACGCTGTATTTGCTTTGTTTGCTACATATAAAATGGCGTCTGCTAAAAGTGTGTAACGGAACGCAAGCTCAAAATAAAGCCAAGTGCGGTATCCATATGCTTTCCTAATCCAAGGTTAAGCCTATTCAGAGAAATGAAAGAAACCATAGAATAAAAAATATGTAAATACTCTTAGGTATGGTAACATATTATTCCAAACCCCTAAGGGGAATTTATTAAAGAAAATGAAGAATGGCACTGGTTACCTAAACATCCCGAAACACGTCAAATTTAAATTATAACTTGACATTCTTTAACGTGAAAATGCAACCCCTACCTTCAACCCCCTTAGAATGACAGGTACAATGCCAATTTTTTAAATGGGAAGTATAGGCTTGTGATATATCATTTGAAAGGTCTCTTCATTCTCTATTCAAAAATGTTATTGTTTTTAAATTTGTACAGTAACCGAAATAATGAATTGATTCCATTTGGCTTTTACACACTGTATGTGTATATGGATCCAAATTGGATATAGAAACAGATCACAAACCGCTAATATCAATAGTCAACAAACTTTAATTAACTCACCACCACTACTCCAAAGAATGTTTTTTTAAATTACAAAAATATGATTTTGAACATACATATAACAATTTAAAGTTTTTTCCTGGGTATCGGTCAAAAAAAAAATATTTTTTTTATATTAAAATTGGCATAACGATGTTTCGGCCATGCGCCAGAGACCTTAGAGACTATTTTAACATTTTCGAAATCAAAGTGGTGAAAATTATTGATGGAATGTTTGGATAAGGCAGTTGCATTTTCGTTTTTTGTCTTAACAGCATATTTATGTCTGTAAATACGCCCAAATATTGCTTGGTTTGTCCTGTATAGGTAGATGGACAGTCTTTGCAAGATATTTTATATACTATATTGGTTTGATTTAAGGTGTCGATTTTTGGTTTGAGAATTGTAAAGAATCGTTTATTTAAATTGTTTATTGATTTATAAAGATTTAAAGACGTTCTAAGAAATAATAAATATACCAACACATTCTTTAATCCTATGATTAAAAAAAGAATTCACAATTACTATAATAGCTCAAGGTCAGCCAAAATAAACCTAAACACTATATAACACTTCCTTATGTACCAGGTGTATCTGAAAGTATTTCTATATTTCTCAAAAAATACAATATAAATGTTGCACACGTGATCTGGGATTGTGGAGCGGTGGTGAAACTTCAATAGGAAAGTTAGCAAATAGCTGCCCATTCAAAAATAGAAGTAAAATTTCACTTGCTATTTATTTTCATTGCCGATCTTGGAATACAAAAGGAAATAATAAGAAGGCGAGGACGTCAATATTATTTGTGAACCTAAACCCGACTAAATTTAAGCAAATTATTTATATACACTCTTTATACTTTATTCCAAGCTTTCGGAAAATTTATTTCCATTGTCAAGGAATATATACGAGATTATAAAATGTGTTGTTTACAATGGTAAATATAAATATAAGTAATTAAAACTATTATTTTGAAAAAAATTTTTTAGAAAAAGATGTCAGAATAACATTAGTAAAATTGTTTATAAAACAATAGTTATTTATTTTTGAAAATGCCAAAGGGTGCTTAATTTTTTAATTAATTTAAATTGAAAGAAGAGAAATAAATTAAAAGAAGAATTTCTTAGGTTGAAGGTGAAGTTTACAATATTACTCATACATCCTTTTCATAAACACTGTCACAATAAATGTCAATATCAGAAAATAATCAAAATAAATTTTCAAAAAATTATTATTAAACAGTAATTTAGTAAGATGATTTATTATGTAAGTTGTTCTTTTATGTTTTTATCCTTAGATAGTAAATAAAATAAACATCACTGAGATTTTTATGATCACTCTTTTTATTAATGATTTTTTCTTCTTGAGAATTAAAAGACATTTCTAAAAAGAGTCTTTTTTTCAAAATTGGTTGTATATCTAAAACACTAACAGATAAAAAATCCATTACCTGATCATTTTCAACGACATGCTTGGACAATTCACATCTTTCAGGGTGTAATCTACAATCACTTTTATGTAAAGATAATCGATTTTTTAATTTTTGACTCGTATGGCCTATATTTACAAAAGTAAAAGATAAAACTCCGATCCTTGAATTATCTAATCTAATTTACTCCATTCCATGTAAAAACTGCGAAAAAAAGTATATAGGCCATACGAGTCAAAAATTAAAAAATCGATTATCTTTACATAAAAGTGATTGTAGATTACACCCTGAAAGATGTGAATTGGCCAAGCATGTCGTTGAAAATGATCATGTAATGGATTTTTTATCTGTTAGTGTTTTAGATATACAACCAATTTTGAAAAAAAGACTCTCTTTAGAAATGCCTTTTATTTCTCAAGAAGAAAAAATCATGAATTAAAATTATTAACATGAGTCAAATTGTTTTATAAACAATTTGACTAATATATAGCGACATCTTTTTGTATTAATTTAAAAATATTAAATTAATATTACCTTTTTGAGAATAAATTAGAAGCTAGTATTTTAATCTCAAAAAGGTAATATTAATTTAATATTTTTAAATTAATACAAAAAGATATCGTTATTTTATTTATGTCAGAGGTGACTGAAGAAGGTAAAAAAGCTCTCACAAAAACATTAAATAGTGAACTTAATAATTACTGGTTGCAACCCCTGATTATTCTGTAACTATATTATATTGTAGATTCCCTGATGATGGCTGTAGCCACAGCCAAAAGCTCGGATTAAAGAATTTATAAGAGTACACTGGTTCTTTATTTTATTTTGCTGCATGCCCAATAACTTGGATTTTACTGTATTCAATCAGTCAGCAAAGAATTCTCATTCATATATATATACATATATATATATATATATATATATATATATATATATATATACATATATATATATTAAATATATATATATATATATATAAAGGAGGGTAGTCTTGACTGATATATATGAAATTAAAGGTTTTTTTGAGGTAAGCAGTCAAATAAAAAAGGGCAATTAATGTAAACTCTTTATATTTGCGAAGCTTTCGAAAATGTTTATTTTCTTCTTCAGCACAAATATCGTGAGGTTAAATAATTTTTGGCCTCATAAATGCGCACATTATAAAAATTTTTACCAAAATACAAAAATAAATTAAATTAAAAGAAATGTTAATTTAGAATAAATTTTCAAAATCAAAATTTGACGATTATGTCATGATGACATAAACTATCAGAATTTTCATGACATAATCGTCAAATTTTGATTTTGAAAATTTATTCTAAATTAACATTTCTTTTAATTTAATTTATTTTTGTATTTTGGTAAAAATTTTTATAATGTGCGCATTTATGAGGCCAAAAATTATTTAACCTCACGATATTTGTGCTGAAGAAGAAAATAAACATTTTCGAAAGCTTCGCAAATATAAAGAGTTTACATTAATTGCCCTTTTTTATTTGACTGCTTACCTCAAAAAAACCTTTAATATTATATATATATATATATATATATATAAAGAACACAAGGGTCAGTCACTCATTTGTGGCTTTAAATGGAATTAACGATTGATTGTTATTAATGCTACATCTACTTCCGTAGCGATAGTGGAATTTTGCTGACAATCAATCGGTTATCGTTGTTAAAGCCACAATTGTTTAAATGCACAAATAAAAACGTGCTGGTGCAATAAGCTTTGATTGTGGGTTTTTTGTAATCTATACCTGAGTTTTGAGAAGTTGAGGGAGTGTGAAATCCAATGCCTGAATCATATGGTGTTCCAGATTGTACAGCATCTTTCTCTGAGGAAGATACCATAACCACTTTTGTAAGATCTTCCTGATTCGAACTTCTACCACTGTTGGGCTTTCCACTGTCTGCAATAAGTGCACTTCATTATTTTTTTAATTTTCTCATTGAGAATGCGTAAAGAAAAATTGTAGTTTGTACATGTATTTGCATGAATGTATGAAACAACTGAATGATATTCCATTATAATTTTAACCATAAAATAATATTTATTATCAATTTAATAACAACAAACTACACTAATGGAAATCTAATTTGTATTAGTGTAGGTTATTGGTGTTTAATGTGGTGTATGTATTTTAAATTATAATTTAAAATCTAGCAATCTTGATGAACCTAATAATCATTAGCGAAATATTAAGTCAACGATAAAATAGAATTGTTTTATTTCTGAACAAAAAATAAAAAATACAATAGGTACAGGGTATTCCATTTTAATTGTGGTGTGCCACAATTTGATGGAACACTCTGTAAGATTGTAACTAGTTTTAAAATGTGGAGGTTAAAGCTGCTTACAATTTTTGTCACTAACTTTTTTTTTGTGATTTCTACTATAACAAATCTACTGAGCTTCCTCACACTAATCAATTACCCTGTATATAGCTTAATCGAAAACCACCGAGAAGTCTTTAAAATTTTGAGTAACATTATAATGCCAACCTTATAGGATTGAAAACATCCCATTGTATACAGGCTGTTTCATAAATTTATATTGCATGGGCACTACTAGCATGATTTAAAAAAAATGGTTGAAGTTGTAAAAAAGTTATGACGAACGTATGAAAAATGTTTTGACATTTTACTTCCGGTTATACCGGAAGAAGCAGCAATTTAGCTATTTTTTATAGAACACCCACTTATATTTTATATTTAATATGCAATTATGTCGCAATTAACCAACATGAACTTATCTCTAACGGCATGCACTCAACGTATTGACAAATAAAATGACTTAGTAACGTCACAATTACAATTGATTTAAATTTGCATGAATAATATAGTCGATTTTCTTAAGGATAATCAAGTCCTACATGAAAAAATAGCTGGACTGGAAAATAAGTCTTCGTCCGAAACAAATCTGATGGATATCCAAAACGAAGTTGCTGACCGTTTAAAACGGAAAAAACATTTTGATCATGGGTCTCCCAGAAACTGACCAGCACAAAGATACGATAACAACTGCAGCTGTTATTGATACTATAATAAACAGTCACTCAACAAATATGAAATCGTGCGTTAGGATAGGGGTCGTTAAATTCCCCAACAGAAACCTCGCCCACTTAAAGTATGTTTCATTAACCCCGAAAATGCTTTAGCCATACTTAAACAAAAAAGTATACTTTCAAAAACTTCATACTCTTCCTTATCAATAATTTCTGACTCCACCCCTTCCCAACGAAAATACCTTGAACAGCTCAGAAAAACGCTAAAGCAGAGGGAAGATAAGGGTAAAACCCATTTAACTATAAAATATATAAACGGAACTCTCCGGATAGTTCAACAAAAAAAGAGAGACAGGGAAGAAGATGAATCACCTGACAAACAATACAGAAAAAATCCAAAAAACTAATAAATTCAACAACCGATATAATATTTTGAAACGTTCACGGTTTTAACAACATAGAAGACATACTATCCGAACGGATAAAGAACTTTGAAATTTTGTGTTTGTGCGAAACTTGGTTATATAACTCTTCCACCATACCTCATCAACTAAGAGAACAATTTAATTTCATTTGGATTCCGGCAAACAAGGTAAAATCTCGTGGGCGTCCAAGTGCGGTCTGGTAATTTTTTACAAAAAGTACTTTTAGAAACTCTTGAAACTTCACAGTGGTGGATAATTTGTAAATTTAATCATGATTGTATTAGCTCAATACTTTGTTTCACATATTTTAAACCCTACTTACCTATTGAAGAAGCATTGGATTTATTTCAAGGATCTGTTTATAGTAATAATCTTTTAATCGAAGTTGGAGATTTTAATAGTAGGGTTGGGGAATTAGCCTATATACACACACACACCAAACACTAATATGTTTCAGGACATGCGTAATTCCGATAAAGTTCTCAACTATAGAGGTCGCTGCTAAATAAAATTTATAATGAGTCATAATTTTTCTTTGCTAAATGTTTTCATTCAATCCGATAGACCAGCAAATCTTACTTTCTGTGGGCCTCGAGGTAATAGCGTTATAGATCTAGAATTTTGCAATAATCTCCAGCTTTTAAATATCAACAGTTTGACTGTATTGGATATACTAACTAGGTCTGATCATTTCCCTGTAATGCTAGAATTAAATTTACTTACCCAAAAAAATTACGTCTCTAGTCTACCGGTGACATCAGAACAGTTAAAATAGAACGATTTGGCATTTATTGAATGCAAACGCTATATGGAAACCTCCCCTAATGTTGGCAGATTTCTTGATACAAACACCGACTATAGAAATATAATTAATACAGTTGCACTGCGTCAAATGATTTAGGTTTAATTTGCCGAACTCGATACTGCAGACACCATAAAACAAAATCATGATATGATTCGGAATGTCGCAATGCTAAGCGTCATCTAAAATCGTTGTTAAAAAGTTGCAGAAACAATCATTTTATAGATCCGTCCAAAAGCCAGTACCTTTGCGAAAAAAAATCTTAAAAATCACTGATTAAACAAAAAAAAGCACAGCATAAGAGAAACTTCATTTCAGCTGTTTCAAATACATTGTTTTTAAAACTGCTCTGTCCTGGCTGAATAACTTGATTTTAGTGAGAGAAAACCGTTTTCCCAAAATTTGTTATCTACGCTTATTGGCTCTCTCTGATAACTCTGACCAAAAGTACAATTGGGTTGCACAAGTAAAATCAGTTTTTACAAATTTAAATCGTACTAATCTTTGGAGTTTGTTTATTCAGGGCAGTAAAGGGTTGGGATGTATCCGGAAAGAAACTTTAGAAACCTATAAAAATAAATTACATGCCGATGACGAACATAGTTTAAGCTTATCCCAGTCACTTTGCTTATATAAATATACCTATTAATAATAACAACTATTTAAAATCTCATTTGCCAACTTTTATCACCAAAATTTTAGCTCAAATAAGAATTAGCAACAAAAATTTTTTAAAATTTACGTACAAGGAAATAAATGATTTCTATTTGTAATCTGCACCTAGCAGAGTCATAGAGCATATAATTTTCCAATGCCCACGCAAAAATGTCAGATATCTTTATTTTTATTTTAATGAAACAGTCATATTTTCATTATTTTACTAAATTGTGAGACCAAAAATGAGGGTAGTTTATATTTACATTTACCTGTTACCTACTTACTCATTTATTTTAGCAGGCTCTAGCAGGCTCTGTATTCACCTATCATAATTGTTATTATAAAGTCAGTTGCAGCATACAGTGATAAAAATGACTCGCTTAGGATTAAACAATGAATATTACATAAGTTTAATTTTCATTCATGGGGAATGTGGCAAAGTTGTCACTAGAATATGTGTTGAATGTCCTACAATATCTCCAGATCGACTCCAACTTAGTCGTCACACAGTGAAGAAAATATAAAACAATTAATTTAGTTTTTTTTTGGAAAAAATTAGGAAAGTGACAGGGTTACTGAATATCTTTGTACTGATCGTTAGTAATACGTGCTTCAATTATTGTTTGAACAAAACAAGAAATGTTTAAAAAATTGCTACATAAGCAGTATTAAATTTTTCATCCTTTTGATGATCATTGTTAATTCTGGTAGGTAGTATAGAAGCAAAAATTCTCATATGAATGAGATTAATTACGTTCGAATCGATTGAGCGTGGTAGAAATTGTAGCGTTTCAAATATTGTGGTTTAAGTGATGTGATAAAAGGACACACTAAAATTCTTCATTAAGAGGGATATGATAATAAGACAGATCATTATTTGAGTATACATTCGTGAGAATATACCTTGTGTGATAAATAAGTCTAAAAACAAACATCCATTAAAATGTTTTTGTTAATAATTGTCAAATCGAATTAAATCCGACAGAGGCCCTGGAAGTACACTTCAAAAACATACATTTTAAATGAGCGTTTGCAAGGCGTGCAGAAAGTAAATAGTATCGAATATTTGTTCCATGTGCACGTTTTAAACCGTGTGCTTCCACTTTTGACTGCTGCTTGAACAAACCTAAGGTTTGTTCAAACAGGCTGTTTTACACGACACTATCTTTATTTATATTTAGGACTACTTACTCGATTTTTATAAAAAATGGCACAGATTGAAAACAAGTTATGATCAAAGGCTTCTGAAAAATAATTTGACAAACACGTTACTACCCGTTATGCTGGAAGGGACAGCAACCCTGTATATTATCAAATTATCTCACTCTACATTAAATCCTTATGTCGCTTTGGGTAAGTCAATACTAAAGCCGGAAATCGCATCGTTCCGTGATAGAAATAACCCTCTGTAAATTAAACCATAAATATTATCTTAATTTAAATTCGGATCATCATTATATCCGCATCGAAATCTCCGAAATGGAGATACCTGTAGTGAGGTACCGTGATTCGAGAAGCACGAACTGGGAGAAATACAAAATGTCCTTGAACTCCTAGGGAATGTTAAAATTAAATAAAATAAAATAAGAATATAAAAATTGGAATGGGTTAGAAATATGCAGAATGGTCCGTTGGTATGGTAGACTGAAGGATCTCAGATTGATATTGGAACATGGGCTGGAATTCATTGTGCTAGACCTCAGTGCAATATCCACCATATCTTTTAAAACAAATTTTATACAATACTTCTGACAATACAAATGCCATTACTCATAACATGACAAGGAACACAGAATATCATGACATCAGTTCTAGAAATAATACCATTCCAATTTATGTATCTCTACCCTATATCAAAACAGTCACACCTAAACTTTCCGGAATTTTAAAACAACATAACATAAAAATTGCAAATAAACAACATCTTACAATCCATTCGCTTTTTAGTAAAATCAAAGATAAAACACCAAATAATAAATTACCTAACATAGTTTATGAAATTCCTTGTAAAAATTGTGATAAGAAATACATTGGTCAGTCAAAAAGGTCTCTTGCTAATAGAATAACATCCCATAAAAGTGACAGTAAACTTCATCCAGAGAAATGTGCACTTGCTGAACACGTATTCTCTGAAGGCCATATAATGAATTATGAACATGCCAAAATTTTAACCACAGAAATCAATTATAAAAAGCGGATATTTTTAGAAACAGCTTATATAGCACAAGAGGATCGATGTATTAATAAAAAAACTGATTTAAATAATTTAAGTGTAATATATGCATATCTTTTGGATTTGGAGAAACAAAATTTAAAAAATTAAAAAAACGAATTAGTATGTAGAATTTAAAACAATGGAATTTATATATTAAATAAATCAATCAAAATTTTTAAATCATATTGTTTTTTGAGTTTTTTATAATAACATGTCACATTTATTACAGTTTTTTACAAAATTTTACCTATAATCTCACCTAGATATGTAAGTATTATTTATTTTATTACTTGCTATATAATTTCTTTACAATTAAAACATTTTTAGACCTTGAAAATGAACCCATAGAGGTTCGAAAGCTCGGTTAATAAATTCTAAAAAGAGTACACTTTGGTTTTATTGCCACATCCCCAAAAACATTCCGATAATACAAATAGTTGGCAAATATTTCTATTTAAATTACATACTGGTATGGGGTATTACCATACCATTTCAAGAACGTATGGTTATATAGCAGTAATAAATTTAAAGGCATGGTCAAAAACGAAACTCAAAATTGCAAAGGAATATAACAGAAGATGCTTTCTTTTACAATGTAGAAAACAGAACATTATTCCATCTTTTTTACAACATCATATAAAACATATAGAAAAAATTCTGATACGTCAAGAACAAGAAAGGAACAACAGTTATTCCATTTATAATAGGTTACTTAATAAGCTACTTAATAATGAAATAATTTGTAATCAAAAAACAATACTTAAATTAGAAAATGATCTAGAAAATTTCAAAAATCAAATAATCAATACTACAAATGAATTCGTTTTTGATAATTATTCAAGTAGACAACTCGTTCATTATAACAAATTATTTTTCAAAATTAAAAATAAACAAAAAAACAAACTTAAAAATCTTTTAAACAAAAAAAATAGTTTGGTTCTCCAAACTCAAGAAAATTGGATAAAAAACTTATCTCAAACAGAAATACCAAAAGATATTTTACAATTTTTGTCTCTAGGACCAAAATTTAGTATAGAACCTATAATAACAAAAGATATTTCAATTAAAACCATGTTAGCAAACATTGATTACATCTCATCTTTTGTGAATAATGAAAAAGAAAGAAATATTATTATAGCAAAATCAACTAATGTTTTAACTAATCATATACATGAACCTAAACAATCTTCAATATTTAGAGAACTACTACATAAAACAAAAAAATTTTTACATGAAAATCCAAATTTAATAGTAACAAAATCAGATAAAGGTAATGTAACCGTTATAATAGAAAAACAACAATATTTAGATCTCTCTAAACAACTTATCGATGATAATAAATCATATAAAGAACTTAATAAAGATCCTACTTTGAAAATAACTAATGAGTGTAATGCATTAATTAAAAAATTATTTAATAAAAAACAAATTGACAAAGAAATTAAAAATAAACTAACAACCTATAATGGCATTCCTGCAAAATTTTACTGTTTACCAAAAATTCATAAATCAACATTGTCAGCTAGGCCAATAGTAGCATCAATTGGAACACCTATTGAACCCCTTACACTTTGGTTAACTGAAATACTCACAAAATCATATGACTATAGCAATGAGTATTACATTAGAGATTCTTTTGAAATAAATAAAAAATTTAATAATATTGTATTACCACCAAATTATGTTCTCTTAAGTTTGGATGTAGTTTCACTTTTTAGTAATGTTCATCTAAATTTATGTTTAACAGCAATTAATAAGAAATGGAATGACATAAATAAAAATTGCAGACTAAATAAAGAGACATTTTTAGAATTAATAACATTTATTTTCAATAGTACATATTTTTCCTATAATAATAAACTATATCAACAAACTTTTGGAACACCAATGGGATCTTCAATATCTCCTATTTTAGCAGACTATGTAATGGATTACATCTTGGACTTAGTTATATCTGTTTTACCTTTTAAATTATTCTTCATTAAAAAATATGTAGATGATATAATTTTATCTCTTCCATATGATGAAATAAATAATATACTTTTTTACTTCAACAGCTTTGATCCAAATATACAATTTACTATAGAAAAAGAAGATACAGAACAATCCTTACCTTTTCTTGATACTAAATTTATAAGAAACAATAACAATAACATCTCAATCGACTGGTATAGAAAACCGATAAGCTCTGGGAGATATATTAACTATCATTCATATCATCCACGTAATACTAAATTAAATTTGATCAAACAAATGAAAAATCGAGTTTTAAATATTTCAGATCCAATTTTTCACCAAAAAAATTTAAAAATTCTTTATAAACTATTTCTTGAGAACTGTTATCCACCATATCTTTTAAAACAAATTTTATATACTTCTGACAATACAAATGCCAATAATTCATAACATGACAAGAAACACAGAATATCATGACATTAGTTCTAGAAATAATACCATTTCAATTTATGTATCTCTACCCTATATCAAAACAGTCACACCTAAATTTTCCGGAATTTTAAAACAACATAATATAAAAATTGCAAATAAACAACATCTTACAATCCATTCGCTTTTTAGTAAAATCAAAGATAAAACACCAAATAATAAATTACCTTTACATAGTTTATGAAATTCCTTGTAAAAATTGTGATAAGAAATACATTGGTCAGTCAAAAAGGTCTCTTGCTAATAGAATAACATTCCATAAAAGTGACAGTAAACTTCATCCAGAGAAATGTGCACTTGCTGAACACGTATTCTCTGAAGGCCATATAATGAATTATGAACATGCCAAAATTTTAACCACAGAAATCAATTATAAAAAGCGGATATTTTTAGAAACAGCTTATATAGCACAAGAGGATCGATGTATTAATAAAAAAACTGATTTAAATAATTTAAGTGTAATATATGCATATCTTTTGGATTTGGAGAAACAAAATTTAAAAAATTAAAAAAAACGAATTAGTATGTAGAATTTAAAACAATGGAATTTATATATTAAATAAATCAATCAAAATTTTTAAATCATATTGTTTTTTGAGTTTTTTATAATAACATGTCACATTTATTACAGTTTTTTACAAAATTTTACCTATAATCTCACCTAGATATGTAAGTATTATTTATTTTATTACTTGCTATATAATTTCTTTACAATTAAAACATTTTTAGACCTTGAAAATGAACCCATAGAGGTTCGAAAGCTCGGTTAATAAATTCTAAAAAGAGTACACTTTGGTTTTATTGCCACATCCCCAAAAACATTCCGATAATACAAATAGTTGGCAAATATTTCTATTTAAATTATATATATATATATATATATGATTACTAACTTTTCTGGAAAAACCGCGTTTAGAAGAATTTTTGTCTCGACGTTTCGACTCCCACTTTGGAGCCATTATCAAGAGAGAGTAAGGATAGGTTAGGATGGATAGGGTTTAGTACGATTTCGTGGTCTCAATCTGCCTACTCCACTAGTCGTACTATACCCGACAGTTGTCACTGAAGTCTCAATCTGCCTACTCCTCAGGGACAACTGACGAGTTTTGGTAAGTGTCGGGTTTATATGCTCAGGAATGGTGGAGGGAGGGGAAAACGAAGGCGGGAAACTATTGGGCGGGAATTATTGTTGGCGGGTAGTTAGAGGTTTCCATGTTGGTGGTAATCGTTGTCCGTCATCCCGTTTGTTCATACAGTTTGGGCGCTTTTCGGTTTCTATTGCTTCTCTAATTATTCGAGGTTTTAAGGATCGAATGTTGGCTAAGGTTCAGGTATTACGGAAGTCAATAGTATGACCTGTTTGAATTATATGTTGGGCTAGAGCATTGTTTGAGTCTAAATGTTTTACCAAACCAGAAATTTTGGTTTGGATTCGACGGTTGGTTTGACCTATGTAAGTTTGAGGACAATCACCACAGGGGATCTCATATACACCATGGCTCCCTCCAATGGGGTCTTCTCTCTCACCAGTTATCGCGAATATTTTCATGGATAATCTTGAACAAATTGCTCTGCACTCCTTCCCATTAAAACCCACTTGTTGGCTACGTTATGTTGATGACACTTTTGTTATCTGGCCTCATGGAAAGGAAGCATTGTCTTTCTTAATCCATCTAAACGGTATACATCCTAGTATTCAGTTTACAATGGAGGTAGAAGAAAACCTTTGTTTACCTTTTTTTTGATATTCTTATTTCGAAAAATCCTGAAAATGGTTTCTCCCACTCTATATATCGAAAACCAACACATACAAGCCGTTATTTAAACGCCAAATCACATCATCACCCTTCCCAACTCCATTCGGTTGTTAATTCTTTAATATCTCGCTCTATTCGTCTAAGTGACATCAATAACAAAAAAACAGAACTTCTTTCTATTGAAAATGCCCTCTTACAAAACGGTTTCGAGAAGAATCATATCCAAAGATCTATTAGACGAAATCTGGTTCCATCATCTCCTAAATATTCTACTCAGCAGTTAGAAAATAGGATTACCCTTCCATTAGTCAAAGGTGTCACTGACAAAATTAGTAAGGTTCTTAGGACTGCCAATATCCAAACCATCTTCACAACTCACAAGAAAATCCCCCAATTGGTCCAGTCTATAAAAGACAAATTTCCAAATGAAAGCCATGGTGTATATGAGATCCCCTGTAGTGATTGTCCTCAAACTTACATAGGTCAAACCAACCGTCGAATCCAAACCAGAATTTCTGAAAATTCCCTATCCGTAAAATATTTAGACTAAAACAATGCTCTAGCCTAACATAAAATTCAAACAGGTCATCCTATTGACTTCCCTAATACCCGAACCTTAGCCAACATTCGATCCTTAAAACCTCGAATAATTAGAGAAGCAATAGAAATTAAAAAGCGCCCAAACTGTATGAACAAACGGGATGACGGACAACGATTACCACCAACATGGAAACCTCTTATTACCCGCCAACAATCATTCCCGCCTTCGTTTCCCCTCCCTCCACCACTCCTGAGCATATAAACCCGACACCTACCGAAACTCGGCAGTTGTCCCTGAGGAGTAGGCAGACTGAGACTACGAAATCGTACTAAACCCTATCCATCCTAACCTATCCTTACTCTTTCTTGATAATGGCTCCAAAGTGGGAGTCGAAACGTCGAGACAAAAATTCTTCTAAAAGTGGTTTTTCCAGAAAACTTATATATTGTAATGAATATTATGATTTGAGAGATTATTTATTTGAATGATTAATTCTTATTTAAAAGTAGCAAGATCTTCTTTTTCTCAGGGGTTTTGGTTACGCAAGTTTCCAGTTGGATTATTAGGTATATGTGAATGAAAAATTTGATTAAATTATAATTATAAATTTATTATAAGAGTTAAATAAAAACAGTAATAATGAAACTAATTAAGAAAAATAAGAAAAAGAAAGTCCTTTTATTAACTATAAAAGAACTTACTTGATGTGAATTAAGTTAAATTAACTAATGTTGTTTATGTAATGGCAAGTAAGATTATCAAATACACTAATTATTAAATATCAAGTAAATTCCTTCGTTTTTAAATTATAAAATTCAACTAACTACTACAAAAAATTTTAAAAGTTTACAATTTTATCTGACCTTGATATAAAGTCCTGCTTCCTGATTGGTGCAAAAATCTGTAGTTA
This sequence comes from Ophraella communa, assembly GCA_035357415.1. Taxonomy (NCBI): domain Eukaryota; kingdom Metazoa; phylum Arthropoda; class Insecta; order Coleoptera; family Chrysomelidae; genus Ophraella; species Ophraella communa. The sequence continues at coordinate 29,398,784 of CM068980.1, forward strand.
ATCTATGAGAAACGGAGATGAACGAAGTGTTCGTGGAATTTCCGTCTTTGGTAAAATGTCGTGTTGTTAGACGTTTGGATTTGGATTCTTGTGTAATACTATTGTGTTTTGTTTGTTCCTCAAATTTGATACAGTTTAGTGTGGGTTACAGTTCCTTTAATTGTACTATTAATAGTAAGTAGTCTTATATTCTTCTTTTTTTTATCAATCGAAAATATTTTAATTTCACCTTTTTATTAGTTTTTAATGTCACTTTTGGCACTTTGTTTTACTTTATAATTGTTTTACTTTGTATTTTTAACGTCACTTTATTATAAATACTTTAAAAACTGTTTGTTCACTTTGTAACTGACTGTTCACACTCACTGATCTTCTCTGTTTGACTTCCAATAATAAACTCCTTCACTTCGACCTCTGTTCAAGTCTTTTATAGGTTTTAAACTTCTAGAAGCTTCGTTCTTTTGTTCTAGAGATTAGTCATTTCTGGAAAAATATGTGTATCTGTTTCTTTCATATATATGACTAGACATACTCACTTCGTCTACTGTCCGATCATTCGAGAATAAAATATAGTACAAATATATCTGTCTCCTTTTTACATATTATCTTTCTTTTTTTTACACATTATATAATCAATTTTTCGCGAAATTTCTAGTAAGTCTTAAATAACATATTTATGTACTAGATATAATATTGTTACATTACATAATAAACTAATTTCTAACTTAAAATTCTCTTACAAATACACAAAATATATATAATAAAACAATACAATATAATAAAAATTATTGGATTTAGTTAAATTAAACAACTTCTGCTGATATAATAATCATTCTACTATTGTCAAATATTTAAATATTACAATATATATATATATATATATATATATATATATATATATATATGGTAGTAGTATTATTGCCGTACTGATGAAGTCTAAGGAGACAGAAACACGTGTCTACGGCTGCATTAGCGGGCTTAACCCAATATCTCCATTTTTTTATTTTTTTTATATATATATATATAATTAAATTTCTGTTATTTGCCGACTAATAGGTATTAAACCAGAATTTTTGGGGTAAACGGCAATGTTTTTTAAGAAAACTCTTTTACTATATATATATATATATATATATATATATATATATATATTAAACCAGAATTTTTGGGGTAAACGGCAATGTTTTTTAAGAAAACTCTTTTACTTGTTTTCTTAAAAAACATTGCCGTTTACCCCAAAAATTCTGGTTTAATACCTGTTAGTCGGCAAATAACAGAAATTTAATTATATATATATATTATATATATTTTTGTATTCTTGGCCATAAAACTAATATTTGGATTATAGTTCTGGATTAAAAGGTCAAATTTACTTTAAAACATCTTTATTAACGACGTTTCGACTTATAAAGTCATCATCTGGTTAATTCTAAAAACATTTGATATAAATAAATAAACAAATAAAAACAGCTACATGTAAAATACGAAATTTGTTTAAAATAGTTAAAATTTAAAATCAATACCATAAAATTGAAAAACTATAAAAATTATTACCTCAAATGTTTTTAGAATTAACCAGATGATGACTTTATAAGTCGAAACGTCGTTAATAAAGATGTTTTAAAGTTAATTTGACCTTTTAATCCAGAACTATAATCCATATATATATATATATATATGTATACATATATATAATATATATATATATATATTTGGTTGGGAATGCAGCGGAAAGGACGTGAAAAACTATGAAAACAGTACTCTTTTCAGTATACCAAGCTTTCGCAAATCTTTATTTGCATCATCAGGGTTCTACAAATGTGAATTAGTATGAAATTACAAATCTGTAAAAACTGATTTACAATAAGTAACTTACACTAATTGAGGTTTAAGTCTAGATGTTAGTTGGAGAAAGTGAAGAACCATTTGATTACATCCAGAAAAGCAAAAAACCAATCAAGCCAGTATAAAATATCACAGAAAAATTGAATCAAAATTGTTTACATTTTTAAAAACTTCTTTACTAAGTTAACATATTAAAATTTGGGAAAGGTTAGTACTACCTTTGCCACGTGTCACAAAAATGTGTAACTGAATTTGGTTAGGTTAAAATTCTTCTTCTTTTAATAATTTTAAAAGAGAAGCAATAGTAAAACCTAAACAACCACAGCCAAACATGGTAAATTTTACCAAGTGAGACACTATTAATAAACTGAAATGAAAAAGAATGACAAAATGAATTGTGAAACAATCAAAGCTAATAAAACCCATTAATCGTTAGAAAATGGAACTAAATCTTAGAACGATGAGTTCGGATTGAAATTAAGGAAATTGTTATATTATTTACTAGATTTGAAGAATCAAGGAATTAAATAATAAAACAGAATTATTCAACATTAATCATAGTGAATGTGAAAGGATATTTTTAAAGATTTAAAAATTGTAATGGGGTAAATGAGAAAAAGAAGATAAGATTAATCCTCTGAAATGGAAGAATTTTCACTACTGGGAATGAGATGATTACTGTCTAGCGTAAGTAGTAATGAATATAAACCACTCAAATTATTGATATCGGTTTTTATTCATAGAATTCTTCTCTTGGAAGATGAACGCCATTTCAAGAAACAATCTCTTCCTGTAGTTACTTTCAGAAAATAAAACCTGTGCATTTGGAAAGTCAATGGGATGCCCCGTAGAATTGGAATGTGAGGCTAATGAACATCTATCAGGATGTAACCTTATGTCACTTTTGTGGAGAGTTAAACGACTAGATAATTTTTGAGATGTATGACCAATATATGATTGTGTACAACCCATACAACTGAGTCTATAAATAACATTATTTTTATCTAATAAAGGAATTTTATCTTTAACTGTAGTATATAATGATTTCAGTATTAAGGAACTCCTAAATGCAATCCTAATATTTGGCAATTGTTGTGTGAAAAGTCTAGACAGTCTAGGCGCAACGCCCTTAATGTAAGGAAGAGATACATATGAGAATTCACAAGGTGGCGAACCTTGGTTGGATCCAATTGAGTTCCGTTCCCTAGCACCTGAATTGTTAGAAATGGAGTTTGAAGCATTTAACATAACAGAGGATGTGCCATACATAACTTTCCTAAGTAATGATTTAGGATAGGAATTGTTTAAAAAAGGTTAAAGAGGATATTTAGGTTCTTTTGACGGAAAAGAAGGGTCAGAGAGTTGATTTACTCTTGTTGTCATTTGTTTGACTAAGTTAAATTTCATATTGAATTTATGGTAAGAAAGGTAGTTGAGATATCTCCCAGAGCTACATGATTTTCTGTACCAATCTATCAATATTATATTCTCATCATTTCTGATAAACAACATATCAAGAAAAGGAACAGCTTTGTTGGAGTTTTCACATTCCAACGTAAACTGGATGTAAGGGTCATAACTATTAAAAATATTTAAGAGTTCTGTCTCTGAGTCTCGAGGAACAGCTAAAATGATGTCATCAACATATTTCTTTAAAAATGGGATATGGAAAGGGAGTACAGGAAGAACTATGTCCAGCAGATCATCCATTACATATGTCGCTAAGATTGGAGAAATGCTAGCACCCATGGGAGTGCCGAATGTTTGTTTATAAAACTTATTATCAAATGAAAAACAAGTGGAATTGAACAAAAAACTCAATCAGTTCAATAAACATGTCATAACTAATGGTACAAACCGAACTAATAGATTCCCAATGATTATGAATTGCACGAATAACTGCATCTAAATAAACATTACTGAAAAGGGAGACAACATCCAGACTGACAAGAACATAGTTTGGTGGTAACACCTTTTTATTGAATAATTCAAAAAATATGAAATGAGTCATTAACACTATAATCATTATTTTTCATAAGATCTTGTCAATATGTCTGTGAGAAAACTAGCTATAAACTCAGTTGGCGAGCCAATGGAAGAGACAATAGGTCTCATAGATAAAGTGGGTTTATGAATTTTTGGAAGGGTGTAAAACTTAGCAATAGTGCCACTGTAAGATGTGAGTTTCTTCTTTGTAAGTAAATCTATTTGCTTTTTATCAAATAAACGTTTGACTAAAGAATTAGATTCCCTTTGAATCCCAGAAGTCGGGTCAGACTGTAAGGAAACATAAGAAGTGTCCTGGTCTAATAAATTCTGGGAGAGCCTGAAATATTCTTCCCTTAACATAATCACTGTTACATTACCTTTATCAGACTTTGTAACAACTAGTTCAGAGTGATTCCTCAGGAAGTGTTTAGTCTCCTCAAAGAGATTTCGAAGAAACGAAGGGGGTTTGTTTTGAAAAACATTATTAGTAATCATATTGACAGATCTAGCTATCGTTAGATTTCTAACATTAATATCTGAAATATAAGAAGAAATGCAATCAACATCCGCTAACAATGACTTAATTGGAATGTCCACACCCAACTTAGGTTCAATACTAAATTTGGGACCTAAAGAGAGTATTTTAGAAACATTGGGAGGAAGAGTAACTTGAGATAGATTCTTAATCCACGAATCACAAGTCTTAAGTTGATCATTAAACAATTCATCCCTTAATGAATTTAACTTTTTAATATTATTATTTTTGACTTTATAAAATGATCTGTTATAATGTCTCATCTGTTTTGAAATGAAATTGTTACAAATAAGTTCATTAGTACTATTGATAATATTTGTTTTTAAATTATTTAATTTACTTTCCAAAGATTTAATGAGTTTATGATTTAAATTAATTTCCATATTTAAAAGTTTATACCCTAACCTGTTTAAAAAACTTTTAAATATGGAAATTAATTTAAATCATAAACTCATTAAATCTTTGGAAAGTAAATTAAATAATTTAAAAACAAATATTATCAATAGTACTAATGAACTTATTTGTAACAATTTCATTTCAAAACAGATGAGACATTATAACAGATCATTTTATAAAGTCAAAAATAATAATATTAAAAAGTTAAATTCATTAAGGGATGAATTGTTTAATGATCAACTTAAGACTTGTGATTCGTGGATTAAGAATCTATCTCAAGTTACTCTTCCTCCCAATGTTTCTAAAATACTCTCTTTAGGTCCCAAATTTAGTATTGAACCTAAGTTGGGTGTGGACATTCCAATTAAGTCATTGTTAGCTGATGTTGATTGCATTTCTTCTTATATTTCAGATATTAATGTTAGAAATCTAACGATAGCTAGATCTGTCAATATGATTACTAATAATGTTTTTCAAAACAAACCCCTTCGTTTCTTCGAAATCTCTTTGAGGAGACTAAACACTTCCTGAGGAATCACCCTGAACTAGTTGTTACAAAGTCTGATAAAGGTAATGTAACAGTGATTATGTTAAGGGAAGAATATTTCAGGCTCTCCCAGAATTTATTAGACCAGGACACTTCTTATGTTTCCTTACAGTCTGACCCGACTTCTGGGATTCAAAGGGAATCTAATTCTTTAGTCAAACGTTTATTTGATAAAAGCAAATAGATTTACTTACAAAGAAGAAACTCACATCTTACAGTGGCACTATTGCTAAGTTTTACACCCTTCCAAAAATTCATAAACCCACTTTATCTATGAGACCTATTGTCTCTTCCATTGGCTCGCCAACTGAGTTTATAGCTAGTTTTCTCACAGACATATTGACAAGATCTTATGAAAATAATGATTATAGTGTTAATGACTCATTTCATATTTTTGAATTATTCAATAAAAAGGTGTTACCACCAAACTATGTTCTTGTCAGTCTGGATGTTGTCTCCCTTTTCAGTAATGTTTATTTAGATGCAGTTATTCGTGCAATTCATAATCATTGGGAATCTATTAGTTCGGTTTGTACCATTAGTTATGACATGTTTATTGAACTGATTGAGTTTTTGTTCAATTCCACTTGTTTTTCATTTGATAATAAGTTTTATAAACAAACATTCGGCACTCCCATGGGTGCTAGCATTTCTCCAATCTTAGCGACATATGTAATGGATGATCTGCTGGACATAGTTCTTCCTGTACTCCCTTTCCATATCCCATTTTTAAAGAAATATGTTGATGACATCATTTTAGCTGTTCCTCGAGACTCAGAGACAGAACTCTTAAATATTTTTAATAGTTATGACCCTTACATCCAGTTTACGTTGGAATGTGAAAACTCCAACAAAGCTGTTCCTTTTCTTGATATGTTGTTTATCAGAAATGATGAGAATATAATATTGATAGATTGGTACAGAAAATCATGTAGCTCTGGGAGATATCTCAACTACCTTTCTTACCATAAATTCAATATGAAATTTAACTTAGTCAAACAAATGACAACAAGAGTAAATCAACTCTCTGACCCTTCTTTCCGTCAAAAGAACCTAAATATCCTCTTTAACCTTTTTTAAACAATTCCTATCCTAAATCATTACTTAGGAAAGTTATGTATGGCACATCCTCTGTTATGTTAAATGCTTCAAACTCCATTTCTAACAATTCAGGTGCTAGGAACGGAACTCAATTGGATCCAACCAAGGTTCGCCACCTTGTGAATTCTCATATGTATCTCTTCCTTACATTAAGGGCGTTGCCTAGACTGTCTAGACTTTTCACACAACAATTGCCAAATATTAGGATTGCATTTAGAGTTCCTTAATACTGAAATCATTATATACTACAGTTAAAGATAAAATTCCTTTATTAGATAAAAATAATGTTATTTATAGACTCAGTTGTATGGGTTGTACACAATCATATATTGGTCATACATCTCAAAAATTATCTAGTCGTTTAACTCTCCACAAAAGTGACATAAGGTTACATCCTGATAGATGTTCATTAGCCTCACATTCCAATTCTACGGGGCATCCCATTGACTTTCCAAATGCACAGGTTTTATTTTCTGAAAGTAACTACAGGAAGAGATTGTTTCTTGAAATGGCGTTCATCTTCCAAGAGAAGAATTCTATGAATAAAAACCGATATCAATAATTTGAGTGGTTTATATTCATTACTACTTACGCTAGACAGTAATCATCTCATTCCCAGTAGTGAAAATTCTTCCATTTCAGAGGATTAATCTTATCTTCTTTTCTCATTTACCCCATTACAATTTTAAATCTTTAAAAATATCCTTTCACATTCACTATGATTAATGTTGAATAATTCTGTTTTATTATTTAATTCCTTGATTCTTCAAATCTAGTAAATAATATAACAATTTCCTTAATTTCAATCCGAACTCATCGTTCTAAGATTTAGTTCCATTTTCTAACGATTAATGGGTTTTATTAGCTTTGATTGTTTCACAATTCATTTTGTCATTCTTTTTCATTTCAGTTTATTAATAGTGTCTCACTTGGTAAAATTTACCATGTTTGGCTGTGGTTGTTTAGGTTTTACTATTGCTTCTCTTTAAAATTATTAAAAGAAGAAGAATTTTAACCTAACCAAATTCAGTTACACATTTTTTGTGACACGTGGCAAAGGTAGTACTAACCTTTCCCAAATTTTAATATGTTAACTTAGTAAAGAAGTTTTTAAAAATGTAAACAATTTTGATTCAATTTTTCTGTGATATTTTATACTGGCTTGATTGGCTTTTTGCTTTTCTGGATGTAATCAAATGGTTCTTCACTTTCTCCAACTAACATCTAGACTTAAACCTCAATTAGTGTAAGTTACTTATTGTAAATCAGTTTTTACAGATTTGTAATTTCATACTAATTCACATTTGTAGAACCCTGATGATGCAAATAAAGATTTGCGAAAGCTTGGTATACTGAAAAGAGTACTGTTTTCATAGTTTTTCACGTCCTTTCCGCTGCATTCCCAACCAAATTTTGAAGTTTATATCTAACTGATCAGCGTTGATCACAAAGGTTTCTACCTTTTATATATATATATATATATATATATATAAGTAAAGGTAGTTTATTTGCTGACTAATAAGGTATGAAACCAGTAATATTGGGGTATGCAGCAATTAATAAAAGTAAACTCTTTATACTTTTTTCCAAGCTTTCGGAAAATTTATTTCCATTTTCAAGGAATGTATACGAGGTTATAAAATTTGTTCTTTACAATGGTAAATATAAATATAATTAAAACTCTGGTTCCTTTTCTAATCGGCGTAAAGCTGAACGGAAAAACCGCTGGGTACTCTCAACTAGATTGGGAGTTTGTGATCTCTAATTGCAACCTACTCGTGGTGACCCTGTTGAAACTGAATCCAGCGGCTCTAGACCGGAAGGTCGAAAAACATTCTCCAAGTCCAAGTTGTTAGATACCGTGACGATGACTGAATGGCACTTGGGTGATAGTGTCGCAAACGGTTCCTTTGGGGCACAGGGTCGCACCCCATCGTAGACAGACCTTACTCCTGCATGCGGGGCTCTGCAGGAGTGGACTACTTTTCCCTAGCTACTCGTGGGACTCTTTATGGATTCTCAAAATACAAAAAAATTAAAAGGAGAGCCCAAGGCTAAGAAGCCGGGCAATCAAAAACTAAAAAGGATACTAAAGCTGCAGAGCCAAGTACCTCCTCGGAAAATCCTCAGGCTTAAAGGCCCGGATCTTCCAAAGCCGAAAGGCAAAAAATTTCAAAGGCTGCCAGAGTCACTACCTTGGAGGAGGTTGACCTTATGACAGACAAAGAAATTAAATTCGCAAGACTATCTGGCATCTCCAAAGCCAAGATAGACAAACTGGTAAAACAAGGCCAAAATTACATCCAAGCCAAAAGGGCCGTAATTAAAGCCAATTTTACCAAATCCTTGGAGAAAGCAAAGGAGGAACAGCCAAAGCCGGCAAAGGCAAAGGCAGTGAACCCTAAACAAAAAACCGCACCAGCCACAGGCTCAAAAAGGCCAAGGTCACACGGTAATACACCACCCGAAAGCCAGCTCAAAGGGAAGAAACCAAGGACTGAAGGTCTAACCTTTAGTGAAGCCGCAGCTTCTATAAAAATAGCTGTGGTAAATACAGGTTTCCCGGAGGCCAAGATGGATCAGGATAAGCTGAAGGCAGTCCAAAAATCCGTCATGGCCGCCTATGATTCGATTCCGGAGGGAGGACCACAGGTCCGCTTCTTGAAGAGCACTTTTAGACCGGGGTATCAGGAACTCACTTGTGTGGACGACACAACGGCAAACTGGGTTAAGGAGGTCTCCCCAACTCTAAAGCCGTGGGATGGCGCATCACTAATGGCACTGGAGGGAAAGGATGTACCCAAACCCTTTGCAAGTGTGGTATTTATACCAGACGAAGACGGTTAAAGGTTAGAGTCCAAAAGGGTCCTTAATAGGTTAGGGATAGGTAACCATGGACTCAGAACGGACCTATGGACGGTCTGGGGCAGCAAGCCTACAGAGAGTACTCTGGACATTCTCGATGGATCAGGAATCCAAAGAGGAGATCCAGAAGCTCAAAATGGCACCATACTTTGGCTTGGGAAGGGTAACCTTCAGAGCCAAAAAGGAAATGGAGGAGAAGCTAAAAGCAACGTCCACCAAAGAGACGACAGGGGAAACACCCATGGAGGCTCAGGAGGAGGAAGTCCACGAGAAGGAAGACTCCGCTCAAGGAAGACCTCCTGAGGAAGAAATGGAGAGCTCTTCGCAAGAAGAGAAGTAAGGTTCTTGCAAGCCAATCTTCAACACGCTAAAGCTGCATCGGCAACAGTGTGTAGAAGATTGGAGCAAGAAGGCATCGATGTGACCCTTTTGCAAAAATCCAGGAGGATAGGCGATAAGGTAGCCGGCCTATCCACCAAATCAGGTAAGATATTACAAACCCCTAAGGCCGTAAGGCCAAGGGCTTGTATAATTTACAGTAATAGAATACAATGTACTGTAATACCAGTGCTCTGCACTGGTGATGTTGTTACAGGTATTCTAACACTATCCACGGACGAGGGGGAAAGAAGCTTGGTAGCATGCTTCGCCTATTTCCCTGGAGCTAAGACTGAAAGTCCACCACACATAATAAGCGACATCGTTGCATACTGTGTGGGAAAAAGATTGCAGTTAATAATAGGATGTGATGCGAACGCACACCATACAATATGGGGCAGCACGGACATCAATAAAAGAGGTGAGTCTATTTTGAACTTTATCTTATCCGATGGTTTAATTATCTCCAATATAGGAAATAAACCTACCTTTGTCACCAAAACGCACAAAGAAGTTTTAGATCTAACACTCTGCACGAATAAAATTGGTGATAACATTATAAACTGGCATGTGTCTGAAGAACCTTCAAGTTCAGACCACAGACACATAAGATTTGATCTAAACATTTTTCCGTCGGAAACAAAATACCGTAACCCAAGAGATACGAACTGGACAGGTTATAAAGAAGCCCTCAGTAATAATCTCAAGAAAGGTATTAAACCACTTAATAGCACAAAAACTATAAACGTGGAGGCAAAAATGTTAAGTGAAGCTATATTGGCGGCATACCATGAAAATTGCCCCGAAAAAACAAGGAAAAACAAAGGCATTAATACAGTCTGGTGGAACAACGGCTTAAGGAAGCTTAGGGCGGACGTCCGAAGCCTCTTTAATAAAGCCAAAAGCAGCCAGAACTGGGATGTTTATAGGTATAAGCTCACGCAATATAATAAAGAAATACGCAAAGCCAAAAGGGAAAGGTGGAGGAAGTTCTGCGAGGAGATTTCAGACACTCCGACATGTTCCAGAATCCACAAAGTCCTGGCTAAGGATGGAACAACCAGTAAAGAGGTGGGTTTCTTAAAGAAAGCTAATGGCACTTACACAGAAACCAAAGAGGAAAGTCTTAAAGAACTGGTATATACACACTTTCCTGCCGCAACAATTCTGGATGACTCAGTAAGGCTAACCAATCTGGAACAAAAGCTGACCAGGCCAAGTTCTACAGATTAGAAAATGGCTACAGAAGTCACAAGACCTAACAAAATCAGATGGGCAATCCAAAAATTTAACCCATTCTATTACAGATGGGGGTGGAGGAGTTACTACCACATTTAAGTAGGATACTAAAAGCTTGTTTGGCATGGGGTATCTTACCAGAAGTATGGCAAAAGGTTAAAGTCATCTACTTACCAAAGGTTGGTAAGTAAGTAACACTAAAATCATACAGACCAATGAGCCTGTCATCCTTTCTACTAAAGACTTTAGAGAGGCTTTTGGACAGGTACATAAGAGACGAAGTGCTAAAAGAGCACCCTCTAAGCAATCGTCAATATGCAAATCAACCAGGTAAATCAACGGAAACGGCATTAAATGACCTAAATAGGTTGGTCTCTAAGTCTATAGAGGACAAAGATATTGCAATGGCTGCCTTTCTGGACATAGAAGGAGCGTTTAACAATGTTACAACGAACTCATTGATAGATGCAATAAGTAGACGGGGCACACCTCAAGTGGTAGGCAGATGGATAAGGGCAGCTCTAGAGAAAAGGATTGTAATATCCTCAATAGGGCAAGCTATCATCAAAGCGAAAGCAGGTGGAGGTTGTCCACAAGGAGGAGTTCTGTCACCACTACTTTGGGCAACCCTAGTAGACGATCTACTTAACGAATTATCCAAAAAAGATTCCAGTTGTCAAAGAAATAAAATACTTAGGAGTATTCCTAGATCAAAGACTCTCATGGAACACACACATACAAAAAACCACGCAGAAAGCTATATTGTCCTTGGGCAGATATAGACGAATGTGTAAAAAAATTGGGAGCTTAACCCCAAAATGACCATATGGTTATATACAAGGGTTATTAGACCCATAATAACCTAAGGGTCAGTGATATGGTGGACAAAGACACAGCAAACAGAAGCAGTAAGGCTGTTAAGTAACATACAAAGGTTAGCTTGCCTGTGCGTTACGGGGGCCATAAAAACTACTCCTTTAGCTGCACTGGAAGTCTTTTTAAACATTCCACCACTACACATATATATATATATATATATATATATATATATATATATACAGGGCGAAGCGAGAGCAGCCATGCACAGACTAATACATAATCAGAAGCACATAAGCCAATCGCATGGGGCTGATAATGGTAAGCTAATTGAGGAACTAAAAGCGGGCATTTTGGGGCAACCCATTGACGCAACAGTCACGAAATATAGCTTTGCCAATAAATTTAAAATAGTTATACCAGGTAGGGAAGACTGGGAAAAAGGTGTACCCGTAGAGGCGGAGTCAACCTGGTACACGGACGGCTCAAAGACGCCGTATGGCGTGGTAGCCGGCGCAGTCGGAAGGAAACAAGGGATAACATTCCCAGTAAGTCTATCCCAAAATGCCACGATTTTTCAAGCAATTCACTACTGTGTAGAAGAAATTAAAAGGCTGGATAGGACGTTATGTCCAATAGCCATCTTCACAGACAGTCAGGCGGTGCTAAAGGCACTAGATTCTATAGAGGTTAATTCTAGGCTAGTATGGGACTGTATGCATGCTCTGAATACTCTGGGGGATCGTAACAAGGTTACGGTAGCTTGGGTACCAGGTCATGGGGGTCTAAAAGGCAATGAAAAGGCAGATGAAATGGCTAAACTAGGCTCATCAATACCTTTTATTGGACCGGAACCTTTCTGCGGCATTGCAAAAAATATAATAAAAACGGCCATGAAAACATGGGTGGCACAAAAATCACGGGAATGGTGGTAGAATTCGCCAGGACAAAAGCAAGCGAAACAGTTCATAATGGAACATTCGCAAAAGTTTACGTCAGACTTATTGAGTAAAGACAGGAAAACGGTCAAAACTGTAGTAAGTCTATTGACGGGGCACTGTAAGCTAAACAGGCATCTTAAGCTGATGGGGTTGACAGAGACGGATCTGTGCAGATTCTGTCACCTAGAAGAGGAAACACCAGAGCACATCTTATGTCAGTGCGACGGACTGGTAAATATGCGGTTCCTGACTTTAGGAGAAGAATATCCATTGGCAAGGGACTATATGAAGGTTACAGTCTCAAAGATTATAGACTTCGTTAAGAGAGTCGGGCTGGGGGATATAATCTAGTTATTCGAGGACCACAATAGATCTGAAAAGGTCGCAGTGGAATAGGATTCTGGCCACCTCTTAAACATATCATCTATCTATCTACTACCGATCAGTAGAAAAACATTCAGTAACCCCGTCACTTTCTTAATTCAGTAGAAAAACATTCAGTAACCCCGTCACTTTCTTAATTTATCCTAAAAAAAACTAAACAACTTCAGAATGAAATAGAGGTCCTTCGGCAAGATCGCTAAGTCCACAGCGGCGAAGGAGATGCGGAGAAAATGGAAACCTTTAGCGTGGATGTCGAACGACGGGGAAGCGGAGATGCGATCAAAAATGAAACCTCCTATCTTCGATGGAACAACTTCGTGGTCCAACTACGTCAAGCAATTCGACGCGGCGGCCAGGGCGAACGGATGGTCATCCAGGGAGAAGGCAATATCGCTAACCATAGCGTTGCGAGGCAATGCTTTGAATGTCTTGCATTCCCTTAAGCCCGACGAAGCTGACAAATTCAAGCTACTAGTACATTGCCTGGAGATGACGTATGGTCATACCCACCTACAACCCGTGTACCGAACACAGCTGAAGAACCGTAAACAGAAAAGTGAAGAATCTATCCAGGAGTTCGAGACAGAGGTAGCTAGAATGGTTCGATTTGCTTATCCGACAGCAGCAGAAGAGATCCTGGAGTGTCTAGCAGTCCAAACCTTTACCAATGGCCTTAGGGACCCGGAGTTACAAAGAGCTGTGCGATTGGCCCGACCGAAAGACCTTGTCGATGCATTAACCATTGCACTTGAATTCGAAGCGGCAACGGAAGCATCACGGGGAGTTGCACGAATAAGGGAGATGACTGCTGATGACAACGTGATAGCACCCGCCAGCGACGTCGATGGATTAGTGGAAAGGCTAATGAAATTATTACCCACAAGGTGACGGCTACCCATACGATGTTGGAATTGTGGAGAACTAGGGCACGTGAAAAACTCATGTCCACGCAAGGAGACGTCTTCTGCTACCGTCTCCCAACAGCAGGAAAACTAAAAAGGGTCGACTCCTGGAGGGCGACATTGACCCCAAACCATAGCAAAGCCCCTCCTACGGTCAAGGTAGTAATATTAAAACACCAAGCAGGCAGCTTATACGTCGAAGCCCTGATTGACAGAAAGATATACAACATGCGGGTGGATACTGGAGCTACAAAAACTGTGGTACGGCCGACAGTTGTCGTAGCTAGGAAGATGTCGCGCACCAGTTGGAGACTGCGCACCGCTACTGGGGAACCTGCCAAAGTCTACGGAGAGGTTAACGTGTCTCTACAGTTTGGTTCAACTTGTCTTTCTCATTCGATATTGGTGGCTGATATCGATGAAGATGCTATCCTGGGTATGGACGTAATGCACAACTGTTGTTTTCGCTTGGATTTGAGACGACGGATACTTCATACGGAAAAGGAAGAATTGCTTCTACATCGAAAACATAAAGCTATCGCCCCGTTGAAACTATCTGACGACATCGAGCTTCCAGCGACGTGCGAATGTGTTGTAACAGCACGACTAGAGGAAGTAGAGCCGGATGGAACCCCAGCTATGGTAGAACCCAAGAACTTTTGGCCGGAAAAGCTCTTGTTAGATCAGCCAAAGAGGTACCAATCCGAATCATTAACATGAATGATCATCCAGTTCTTCTGCGAAAGAACACCGAAATCGGAACCTTGGAACCGGTAACGGCCATGATTCACAGGGTAGGAGCCTTTGAATCAGACAGAACCAACGACATAGAACAATTAATGACTAGGTCAGACCCATCTTTGTCAAAAATAGAAAAGAAGCAGGTAAGAGATTTAATCTACTGCTATAAACCTGTCTTCGGTACTGGAAGTAAACTGGAAAGGACCGACATAGTCAAGCACAAGATTGAGACTGGCGATGCACGTCCGATTCGTCAGGTACCCCGACGATTGCCTCAAGTTAAAAAGGAAGAAGCGGACAAGGCCCTCCAAGAAATGATTCGGGATGGAGTAGTTGAACCCTCTAATAGTCGTGGGCTTCTCCCGTTGTATTGGTAAGGAAAAGAGACGGATCAATGCGGTTCTGCGTGTGTTGATAGCGGAGTGCAATCTAACTTTATAACAAAAACACTTTGTGATAAATTAAATCTTAAGTTCCAAATGTCAATATTTCCATTCAAAGTTTTAACAATATGTCATCAAAAATTAATTCCAAATGTGCGGTCATCTTAGATTCTTTACAAACCAACTATTCATGCTGCAATTATTTTTTCGTTATAGATACAATAAGTGGAAACACCCTCAGTCAATATAAATGTTAAAAATCTGTCAATACCAGAATACATAAATCTTGCAAATCCAACATTCTATAAACCTAGTAAAATTGATCTATTAATCGGAGCTGATATATTTTGGGACATAATTTTAGTAGGTCAAATATCTTCAGGTAAAGGTTATCCTATTTTGCAAAAAACAAAATTGGGCTGGGTTGTTACAGGTCCAAATTGAAATCCAAACAAATACAGTCTCATGTAACTATGTACAACATCAATTCAGTTTGAAAAAAAGTCTTCTATGAAGAACATTTCAAAAGAACTACAACACGAGGTGCAAATGGACAGTTCATAGTATCAATACCATTCAAGGATCCTCCCCAAAGCTTGGCAATTCGTTAGGTATTCCTGGTTTATGTCGCTTGAACGTAAATTAAACAATGACGCGGATTTAAAATTAATGTATACATATTTTTTACACGAATATGAAGCCCTTGGACATATGGAAAAAGTTAAAAATCCAGATACAGACGATTTAGCCTACCATCTTCCGCATCACGGCGGGGTAAAACAAGATAGTCTAACTTCCAAACTTCGTGTAGTATTTGATGGTTCTACTCCTACGTCTTCAGGCCTTTATCTAAATAAGTTACAATGTTTTGATCCAGTAATTCAAGAATCCTTATTCTCTATCCTCATACGTTTCAGACAGCAAAAAATTGTCGTTTTTGCTGATATAAATAAAATGTTCCGCCAAAGATTAGTTACCCCAGAAGAATGTTGTTGTTAAAGAATTCTGTGGAGAGATGAACCAGAGAACTCCTTAACGATTTACGAGCTGAAAACTGTAACCTATGGTATAACTTCTGCATCCTTTCTCGCTATTAGGTGTCTTTTACAGCTAGCCGAAGATAACGAAAAGGAATATCCAAGAATGTCTCAAATTATCAGAAACGATTTCTATGTAGATGATCTATTAAGCGGTGAAGATAGATTGGATAAAGCAAAGGAAATTTGTATAAACGTAATGAAAATATTAAAACAGGGTGGTTTTCCGAAAACCGTTTACACTACCACTACATCGACACACACTTTTATCTGCCTGACGCGCGTTTGGATAACCAAGTTATCTTCTTCAGAGACCGAAGGTAAACTAAAGCTATGTATATATATATTGTTACGGTTGTATTAGGAGTAGGATACAAATGAGCATGATATTTATAAATATAACAAAAGAGATACTGAATTGGTGTACAACACTCGGTAGGAAACAATGATTAAAAATCATTATAAATCTTTGTTCGATTTTTTTTATAAAACTAATTAATAGACAGAAAGATAATAGCAAAACTACAAGATGAGTTTAATTTATTCCAGATAATTATTTTACAAATTTTATAAATTTTTTTAAATTGTACCTTGAAAATAAATTGATTAGTTTTAATTTCTAGATGTTAAGGACAAATTTGTGACCACTCCCAATAAACAGGAGGAATAATTTTAGAATTCCAAATCTCACTAAAATAAAATCACCCTGTACAACAAAGTTCCATTAAACATCATTTGAGCTTACCAGTCATCAACATAAAAACTGATTTTTTTAGTAACTTTGCTTTCACTGCCAACATAAATTTATTTATTTTTGTTCAAAAGGAAAGCTGGGAAAACAAAAGAATTATCGGTAACCATGGTTCTGTTGAATCGAGAATCTCTCTCTTGTTTTTTGTTCCTGAAAGCGAAAGGAGGGTAAGAAATTTGTCCTGATAAAATTAAAATTTTAATAAGTAAAATTAAACAATTAACGCATAATAATGCAAGATAAATACTTAAAACGATAAAGTGTGATATAAAAGTGTATTTCCATAAAAAAATTAACCTACCTGACAAGAAATTGGGGCCAAAGTGTATTGGCATCCAATACTAGCAGTATTGTCATTCGATACTAGCAGTTCCAGGAGAACAGGCAAGTTATTTAACTTTCAAGGAACATATTACTGTCCATTAGAAGGTGACAACAGTTATAAGAATTCTACATCTGAGGTATTTGGGGCCAATTTGCTCCAACACATATTCAGCAAAAGTACCAGGACTCTACAACATCCATGCATGGACTAAAATTCTGAACATTTTTAAGGTGATATCAATTATTATTGTTCTATTTTAATATTTGACATTTTCGATAAACTCTAGAATTTCAACAATTATTATTGCTCTATTTTAATGTTTAACATTTTTGATGAACTTTGGAATTTCATACTGATTCTTTTTTGTCATTAATTCATTTGTACGGGATCCATAATTATTGTCAAATTTATCCGTATCATAAAGGTTTTAATTAAATTAGCACGTGCTACAATTTTGATGTAGTTTGTTCTTGAAAGAGAAAACAGGATATTCAGGAATTTTCACATTCATACATTTCAATTAAAGAATACGGTTTTATAACTAAGAACACACTATATTTTCATTTAAGGTACATTCCATAGGAATAAAAGTATAAAAAAAAATAAATTGTACTCACCTGTAACACCAATTCATTTTGGAATCTTTCTAATACATTTTCTTTTAGCGACATTGAACAATAAATATCTCTTTTGAATTTCTGTTTATTTCAAACATAAATTAATCTGGAAATTTATTTAACGAGAACGACCACTTCTTAATTTGCTTCAATCAGCTGTAACGTCTCAGAACTTTAACCTCACAAAACACAGAATTTGACTAGAGGGAATAATCGCAGAACTTGAACCTACACAAGTAACCTGAGCGGGTGACGTCATACAGAGATCGGAGGAATTACATTAAGTATCTCTTTCGTTATTTGTTTTTTATCATAAAAGAATTTTTAAGAGTCTCACTGCTTTGAGCAGCCTGGTTTAATTTAATTTCATTGGCGTCATATTTTTTTTTAAGAAAATATTGTGGGTGGTCATCAAGAATGATAAACATTTTACCAGGATTGCTTAATCCCATAAGAAGTACGTTCGCCAAAAAATCGATCGCACGTGACGTCACTGCAGTCCTCGGCCGTATTAAAACGATTTTATGAGAATATTTATTATAAATTATAAGTGTTTAATCTTAAAAATCCAAATAGTGGTACGTTAGTATTACAGAAATCATAAAAATACTGTCTAATTCCTATTATTTCCATGCATTTATATGGTAAACGTTATAATGAAGGACTGCAGTGACGTCACACAGCTGGCGGACAAATTAGCCCGATTAGGCAATCCTGGTAAATGTTTATCGTTCTTGGGAGGTCATATTGTTGTAGTAGGCGTACCGCTATAGGCAACACGTTTCACACAAATACCTTGAGAAAATATAATTTTATAGAATTAACAAAATTTAACCCCACAATATATTATATAAATAACATATTTAGTGCCAAAATGTTTTCGTGGTAAATCTTTTGGCGGCAAAGCCAATTTTAAGTGCGAAAACATTTTTACAATAAGTTTTCTTATAATAAACTTTAAAGTGGACTATCTGGGATAGGTCCTTTGTCCTTATTTGATCTATTTTTACGCTTAATAATTACTATACTTTTAAATGCATTCAACAATTTATTGTTCAATACATTTTTTAACAATTTTATCTACATTTACCGAATGGTTTTTGGTAAAAGCATGTTCGGCAATACTAGATATTTCTATTCGTCCATATTTTAGATGAGCTTAATGTTCTTTAAATCTAGTTTTAAACAATCTTTTTGTTTGCCCAACATACTTTTTTTCACAATCATTAAAACTTATTTCATATATACCGCTTTTTTCCAGATCTTCTCTCTTATCTTTCGGATTTCCTAACAATTGTCTCAGGGTGGTACTAGTTTTATGAACTAAACCTAATCCCACCGTACCGAAAATTATATTCAATCCTTTGGTATACTGAGGGATAAATGGTAATTAAATGAATTTCACATCGTTGTGTTCTCGCTGAAAAAAGGTGGTTTCACAAAGAGATTCCTTAAAACTATGGCGATTGATTAGCTTATGAATTAGTTTTTTATCATATCCATTAAGTATCCTCGATATCCTCGATTAAATTATTTTCTGTTATATCTTGTTTTGTTTAGGGGAAAATTAATTAATAGATGAACCAAAAAATAAAAACTTGCCATTTTTTGTTGACTACAGTGAAAAGAATCTACCGTAATATATTTATACGTAGCGGTGTCTTTCCTAACTGTTCATTATTTTCTAGTTCAATCTTGAATTTTATGCTTGTGAATTTTGAATTTAATTTTGAAATAAAATCTTGTACTGATGATTTCTTCGTATTGAAAACTGCGAAAATATCGTTCACATATCTATACCATATTCTTGGAAAATACTCGAGCTCTGTTTCAAAATTGCTCATAAAAAGGTTGGCTATAAATTGTGATAAACAATTACCCATTGCTGTTCCTATAATTTTGGTGCTTGTATAGTTTAGCTAATCGTAGGTATTACGTTCTAACTTCAACACCCAGATCATTCAAGATGAGTAGTTCTTTTAGATACTGTAAAGTTTGTGGAATCGGTACGCTAGGAAATAAAGAACTAACATCGAACGAGATTAAAATTTCCTCATCTTCTAAAAAAACCTCTTTAACTTTCTTTATAAATTCTAATGAATTTTTAATTGATTAATTGACTGTTACATTTTTTGGGTAGATTTTTAAACTTGTTCGATAACCATTTTGTAATCTCATAACTAGGTGTACATATAGCTGAAACAATAGGTCTCATTGCCTTCCCAGGTTTATGTATCTTAGGAAGGCAATAGAGCTTTGACAGTGTAGGGTTACTAACAGTTAATTTATACTTTAACGAATGGGTGACAAGGTTCTTACAACTTTTGAGAGTGCTCTTCACCGTGGAAATCATTTTATTTGGTAGATTTTTTTGATCAACGTAAGGACCATTCTAGATGGTGATCCACTCTTTCGGCTTACTGTCCGCGATTCTAATTAATGATTTGACATCGTCTTATAATTTAAAATAAGCTGTCTCAAAGGCGTCTCTTTCATTTGCTTGTAGCGTTGTATCTACCCCTAATAAGTCCATCTCAATTTGAATTTTTTCAGTCATTAAGAAGCTTATTTAAACGATCTAACACAACTTTTATTTTATCTATTGAATTTACAACTAAATTAAAATTATTCAAAAAAGATCTAAATCTTGTGAGGTGTACCTTAGCTACTGCACGTCTTTTTTTTAAGTTTGATCTGTAATTGTAATCTAATCCTGAGAGATATTTTGATATTATGTTAAATGAAGGGTGAATTACGTAATTTGTATTTGTTGTTTCCCAAGACAACCGCTTATTTTTAAATCCAGTGAGAAGGACCATAAGTTAAGTTTTTAACTTGTTGTAGTTGGTTTTGATGTTAGAAACTGGTTATACTCCTTTTTTTCAAACTTCTATTTATACATATAAATTATGTATAGGTTTACAGTATGTAGGGACTGTGTTCTACAACGCATAGCACTAACGCTCTGCTGCTTCGAATACACAGCGACTGGATCCAATGTGTGACGGCCAGAGGCGTAATAAATAAAAATAAACAAAGATACAACATCCCGCCTGCCTTAAGGTAAGTAATCTTCAACAGTAAGTTAAGGCTTATTCCTCTAAAGGTAATTTGCATACATGTGAGGCACTACGATTGTAAATTGCCACTAGGTGTGGTTATGGTAACCACCCTGGTTATACCGTCCTTGCCTAGATGAGTAGGTTTTTTTCTTCAAAAGCACTAAGTCACCTGGAGCTATACGAGTACATGGTTTGATTATCTGCACTTAGCTCTCTGTTGTATGGTAATGAGGTGCTCATAAGACCATCTCCAAAAGTGTTGTAGGATCTGTTGAATATGTCGAAAGGGTTTCAAACGATTTACAGGTTTGTGGGACAAATCTCTGATCGTTGGAACCATTAAAGTATAACCCATTACTAGGTGGGCTGAAGTTAGGGCGGTATAGTGTTAACTATCGGGGAAATATGGAAGTAAGGGTCGGAAGCTAAGACACACTTCGATTTGACAAAATACAGTATTCAAATCCTTGTAATTTAAGATAGATTTACCAATTAGTAATTGTAAATTTGTAAATTACATAAAATTGAACTTCATTATACCACTGCAAAAAATAGTAATTCATACTCTCCCATTAAAAGGTTTCACTCCACCATTATTAGAATATAATAAAAATATTTATTTCAATTAATTAATGAAATGAAAAGCTGTTATGGCCTATAACAATTCAATCTATCCCGTAACAAAATTGGTACCTGTTAATTCTCATTTCGGGCGTTGTGGATTTATGTTTTAATCTCTTTTATCCATGAGTTTTATATCTGCATTTTAAATATTATAATATTTTCATTAGTTTAATTTTTAAACTTTTTCTAGGATAAGGCGAAAATAATCCGGTATTTCCTAATATTTTAATTGGTTCCTTACCTGATCTCTTACCGAATCTCTAACGTTATATCAAGGCTGTGTTATGGTAGGTTAGGTTAGGTTAGGTTAGGTTAGGTTAGGTTAGGTTAGGTTAGGTTAGGTTAGGTTAGGTTAGGTTAGGTTAGGTTAGGTTAGGTTAGGTTAGGTTAGGTTAGGTTAGGTTAGATTAGGTTAGGTTAGGTTACGTTAGGTTAGGTTAGGTTAGGTTAGGTTAGGTTAGGTTAGGTTAGGTTAGGTTAGGTTAGGTTAGGTTAGGTTAGGTTAGGTTAGGTTAGGTTAGGTTAGGTTAGGTTAGGTTAGGTTAGGTTAGGTTAGGTTAGGTTAGGTTAGGTTAGGTTAGGTTAGGTTAGGTTAGGTTAGGTTAGGTTAGGTTAGGTTAGGTTAGGTTAGGTTAGGTTAGGTTAGGTTAGGTTAGGTTAGGTTAGGTTAGGTTAGGTTAGGTTAGGTTAGGTTAGGTTAGGTTAGGTTAGGTTAGGTTAGGTTAGGTTAGGTTAGGTTAGGTTAGGTTATGTTAGGTTAGGTTAGGTTAGGTTATGTTAGGTTAGGTTAGGTTAGGTTATGTTAGGTTAGGTTAGGTTAGGTTATCAAAAATGAAGGTATATTAGGTAATAATAACTGATGTGAATATTACCTTATATTTTAAACATTCCCAGGTCACCTTTAAAATGGGGCGCCCGAGTTGAGAAGGGTTTTTAACCTATCTGGACACATACTCCCGAAACGGGAAATATTATTAATGATTTCACCCGAGTTGCGACGCCCGAAATGAGAATAAATCATTAATAATCCTGATCCTTTCGATCTAAATGATCATTTATAGAATCAAAATTATTAATATTATAAATATTATTAATGATTTCACCCGAGTTGCGACGCCCGAAATGAGAATAAATCATTAATAATCCTGATCCTTTCGATCTAAATGATCATTTATAGAATCAAAATTATGGTCAGAATCACAAAAAAGCTGCAAAATTAATTTATTACAAAAACAGTGAACAAAACGAAGAAACAAAACAGAAAATATAAATTTAGGATAGCTTTTATGATCTAGCTAACTAGAATCGTATTTTTCTTGTCAGCTGTCAAACTCAAGTTTGTTATACCAACATCAACGAATTAAGGTTAAAATCTCTAATAATATTTAAATGTTTTTATATTGCATAACATCTTTCTGGATCCGAATTACAAAAAAATAGTATGTAAAACTCGTGTCACATGACTTATTTTGTATCACTCGTACTTTGCTTAACTCGCCACTTCGTTACACAAACTACACTCGTACTACAAAATCCGCTTTGTGATAATGGTTTTACAATATACTATAATAAATGAATGTAAAACAACATGAAATATTATTTGAGATATAAGCTTACATTGTTAATCTCTGAAAACCTGTAATATTTTTAATTTATCTTTGGATATGATTTTTCTTGAAATCATTTTGTAAGAGGGCATTTTCGATGAAAAATAGTTCTATTTCTCTATTATTGATATCACTGCCGGATGGAGCGAAATATTAAAGAATTAAAAACCGAATTGAGTTGGCAAGGATAATCATATGATTTGGCGTTTAAATAACGGTTTGTATGGGTTGGTTATCGATATACAGAGTGGAAGAAATCATTTTCAGGATTTTATAACACTCCTACCAAACCCTTCAGTTACTCTTTACGATAAGACAGATTGAGACCTCAGTAACAACTAGCGGTTGCAGTACGACTTATGCATAATTAGTATATCTGAGCAAGCAAATTAAAATAAAATAAATGATGTAACGGGCATTTAAATAATATTTTTTTTAATATATTGAAACACTTGTGAGGACTTTAAACACAATTTATTACCAAATTGTAAGAATACAAGAATTCAGCTGGTTACAAATTACTAACTGTCACTTTTTAACTATTAAACTTCACAAAAGCTGAACGAACACTATCCCCACTAACGCGAATGACCCGCTTTATATACCAAAATACTAGACATCTCGATTTTTCTAGAAACAACTATTTACTAAAATCCAATTAAAACTAGAATGTTCCCGAATAACTACCAACCTAAAATAATTATATATCGTGTCAAGTTACTGTCAAAATCTTCTTCCTCATTCACGGACTCTACCCTTTATGACAAGCAGCTATATCAAAATACATGCATTCCTCTCGCATCTGTCACAATCATCTGTCACATTCATTCGTCACATTCATCCGTCACACATCTGTCACCCGTTGCACTGCCCCCTCCTTAAGTTCATTCCTCCCGGAATGTGATTACTCTCCGGAGTAGAATCCTGTTCATCTTTGGAGAAGGTCGAACCCTCTACCCGAAGTTGCTGTACCTCCCTATTGTGGTCACCCTGATATGACGCCAACCTATCATGATGGACTACGACGGGTTTTCCCTTGGGGACTCTAACAATTCGGTAGATCACATCATTGATTCTTTTTTTAATCAAATATGGACCTTCCCACTTCTTTTGAAGTTTCGGACATACACCCCGTTTCCGTCGAGGATTATAGAGCCAGACCAATTCCCCAGGTTCATAAATGTTTCCTGTTGCTCGTGAGTCGTAGTAACTTTTAATCCGGTCACTGGAGAGTTGTAGTTTGTGGCGCACCAGTTCATGAATATTTTCGATCTTCTTCTGAAGATCTCCGACGTATTCTTCACCGGTCGCTATTTCACCAGGTTTGCTCCCGTATATCAAGTCGCAAGGTAATCTACTTTCCCTACCAAAGAGGACTTTCGCGGGTGTCTGACCCGTAAATTAATTGACAGCCGATCGGATAGCCATTAAAAATAGCGGAATATGTTTATCCCAATCTTTCTGATGTTCTGAGACCACTTTCGATAAATAATTTGCAATGGTTCGGTTCATTCGTTCAACCATTCCATCAGACTGTGGATGCATCGCTGTGGTTCTAGTTTTATGGATACCTAAGCGTTTGCAGACTTCTTGAAATAGCTTGCTTTCAAAGTTTCTTTCCTGATCTGCGTGCAGCTCCAACGGTACCCCAAAACGGCTAATGAACTCGTTGACCAGAATATCGGCCAAGGTAGGGGCTTCTTGGTTGGGAACAGGGTAGGCTTCCACCCATTTAGAAAAATAATCCATCACAACGAAGATGTATTTATTTCCGACCTCACTGGTTGGTAGTGGCCCCAACACATCTACGGCGATTCTTTCGAATGGACTTCCGACAAGGTATTGCTGCATCTCTGCTTTAGGTTTACGATTAGGTCCATTGCTAGCAGCACACGTCGTGCATTTGCGACACCAATCTTTAACATCGTTGGAGCAATTAACCCAATAAAATCTATCCTGGACTTTTTGCAGCGTCTTTGTAATACCTAGGTGTCCTCCAGATATGTCATCATGAAGTTGTTTTAAAATTTCCGGCACCGTACTTCTTGGGACCACAATTTGCTTCTTGATTTCTGAGCCGTCAGGGTTTTCAACTATCCTTTTAAGGAGCCCTCCGTCTAAAGTCAAAGAATTCCATTGGGCCCAATAGGATTTTAAGACCGGAGAGGACGATGATACCTCTCGCCATAGTGGACGCTGACCCGTTGTTTTCCATTCCAGGATCTTCCTAATAACGTGATCGTTGTTTTGTTCCTCCTTCATTCTGGAGCACAAGTCGTCTGGCAACACTTTTATTAGAGCGAGCTTCTCGTTTTGTTCGAGTCGACTGCAATTTGTGCAATTAGGTGGGCATGGCCTTCGAGAAAGTGCATCGGCGTTACGGTGCTTAGTTCCAGGTCTATGTTCGATTTCAAAATCGTATTCCTGGAGTTTTTTCAACCATCTTGCTATCTGCCCCTCTGGATTTCTAAAGCTCAGTAGCCACTTTAAACTGGCATGGTCTGTTCTAATTAGGAATCTTTTGCCATATAAGTATTTGTAGAAATGTTCCACAGACTTCACAACTGCGAGGAGTTCACGTCTCGTTACACAATAGTTTCTTTCGGATTTTGATAATGTCTTGCTAAAATATCCTAGAACTCTTTCTTTTCCGTCTTGAAGTTGTGAAAGTATAGCTCCGATTCCCACATTGCTAGCGTCGGTATCCAGAATAAGTCTGCCGTCAGGACGAGGATAAGCGAGAACAGGGGCCGAAGTCAATTCTTTCTTTAAAAATTCAAAGGCCTTTTGGCATTCTTCACTTCAACAAAAAGTCTTATCTTGCTCAGTTAGTCTTGTTAAGGGCTTGGCGATGTCTCCAAAATGTCTAACAAATCGTCGGTAATATGAGCAAAGACCCAGGAAGCTGCGAAGTTGGTGCTTATCAGAAGGGACCGGCCACTCTTGAACGGCTTGAATCTTGGCGGGGTCTACAGTAACGCCATTCTTGCTTACAACATGTCCCAAATAACTGACCTGTCTCTGGAGCAAGTTACATTTCCTAACATTCAATGTTAGATTGGCCTTTTTCAGTCGTCGAAAAACTTCTAGGTTAGCCAAATGTTCCTTAAAATCCTTACCCATTATAATGATGTCATCTAAGTAGACCAAACAAGATTCCCAGGATAAACCTCGAAGAATAGTTTCCATCAACCTTTCAAAGGTAGCAGGAGCATTGCATAAGCCAAATGGAAGGACGGTAAATTGCCACAAACCTGATCCACTAGTAAAGGCGGTCTTCTCTTTATTAGAAGGATCCATTTCAACCTGCCAGTATCCGCTCTTTAAGTCTAACGTAGAGAAAAGGGTAGATCCACCCAAGGCGTCGAGGGCATCGTCAATCCTCGGAAGGGGATAACTATCCTTCTTCGTAACATCATTCAACTTCCTATAGTCAACGCAGAACCGCATTGATCCGTCTCTTTTCCTTACCAATACAACGGGAGAAGCCCACGGACTATTGGAAGGTTCAACTATTCCATCCCGAATCATTTCTTGGAGGGCCTTGTCCGCTTCTTCCTTTTTAACTTGAGGCAATCGTCGGGGTACCTGACGAATCGGACGTGCATCGCCAGTCTCAATCTTGTGCTTGACTATGTCGATTCTTCCCAGTTTACTTCCAGAACCGAAGACAGGTTTATAGCGGTAAATTAAATCTCTTACCTGCTTCTTTTCTATTTTTGACAAAGATGGGTCTAACCCAGTCATTAATTGTTCTATGTCGTTAATTCTGTCTGATTCAAAGGCTCCTATCTGGTGAATCACGGCCGTTACCGGTTCCAAAGTTCCGATTTCGGTGTTCTTTCGCAGAAGAACTGGATGATCATTCATGTTAATGATTCGGATTGGTACCTCTTTGGCTGATCTAACAAGAGCTTTTCCGACCAGAAGTCCTCTTCCCAATATCTGATCATGGTTCTTGGGTTCTACCATAGCTGGGGTTCCATTCGGCTCTACCTCCTCTAGTCGTGCTGTTACAACACATTCGCACGTCGCTGGAAGCTCAATGTCGTCAGATAGTTTCAACGGGGCGATAGCTTCATGTTTTCGATGTAGAAGCAATTCTTCCTTTTCCGTATGAAGTATCCGCCGTCCCAAATCCAAGCGGAAACAACAGTTGTGCATTACGTCCATACGCAGGATAGCATCTTCATCGATATCAGCCACCAATATCGAATGAGAAAGACAAGTTGAACCAAACTGTAGAGACACGTTAACCTCTCCGTAGACTTTGGCAGGTTCCCCAGTAGCAGTGCGCAGTCTCCAACTGGTGGGCGACATCTTCCTAGCTACGACAACTGTCGGCCGTACCACAGTTTTTGTAGCTCCAGTATCCACCAGCATGTTGTATCTCTTTCTGTCAATCAGGGCTTCTACGTATAAGCTGCCTGCTTGGTGTTTTAATATTGCTATCTTGACCGTAGGAAGGGCTTTGCAATGGTTTGGGGTCGTTGTCGCAGAAGACGTCTCCTTGCATGGACATGAGTTTTTCACGTGCCCTAGTTCTCCACAATTCCAACATCGTATAGGTCGCCGTCTCCTTGTGGGTAATAATTTCATTAGCCTTTCCACTAATCCATCGACGTCGCTGGCGGGTGCTATCACGTTGTTGTCATCAGCAGTAATCTCCCTTATTCGTGCAACTTCCCGTGATGCTTCCGTTGCCGCTTCGAATTCAAGTGCAATAGTTAATGCGTCGACAAGGTCTTTTGTTCGGGCCAATCGCACAGCTCTTTGTAACTCCGGGTCCCTAAGGCCATCGGTAAAGGTTTGGACTGCTAGACACTCCAGGAACTCTTCTGCTGCATCTCCAGGCGATGTACTAGTAGTTCGAAGTTGTCAGCTTCGTCGGGCTTAAGGGAATGTAAGACATTCAAAGCATCGCCTCGCAACGCTATGGTTAGCGATATTGCCTTCTCCCTGGATGACCATCCGTTCGCCCTGGCCGCCGCGTCGAATTGCTTGACGTAGTTGGACCACGAAGTTGTACCATCGAAGATAGGAGGTTTCATTGTTGATCGCATCTGTGCAGTGTCTCCGCTTCTCCGTCGTTCGACATCCACGCTGAAGTTTTCCATTCTCTCCACATCTCCTTCGCCGCGGTGGACGTAGCGATCTTGCCGAAGGACCTCTATTTCATTCTGAAGTTGTTGAATCATCGCATTCATTTTGGTATCTTCATTGCGTAGTTCGGCTACTAGTTCGGTTACTTACTGGGATTGTTCACAACGTCGAGTCGATATTTGCTGTAAAACATAACTTGACAACTCTTCACGCCTTTGATGGACCAGTTCTTCTTGTTGACTGGAAATTCTAGTGTCAAGCTCGGCTAATTGTTGTGCTTGGTCTTCTTGCTGATTTGTCATCCGGTTGGTAAGTTCTTCTTGCTGGCTTTTTATTTGAGCTTTCAAATCTTCTTGTTGACTGGAAATTCTAGACGCAAGCTCGGCTAATTGTTGTGCTTGGTCTTCTTGCTGGTTTGTCATCCGGTTAGTAAGTTCTTCTTGCTGGCTTGTAATTCGGTTGGTAAGCTCTTCTTGCTGGTTTTTCATTTGATCTTTTAGCTCTTCTTGTTGACCCTTTATCTGACTGGACAGCTCGGACATTGCTTTGTGCATAGGATCTTCGAATTCCACCGAGTCAGGGTCAATATTTATACTTAAATAGTACTCACGTGATCTATTGATTAAAATAGTTTTTCCTCCGGTGGTATCCAAATCCAATTCTTCCAACTCTCTTCTGAGTTGAGCCACCAACAGTTCACGTAACTTCTTTCCAGGCATTCTTGCTTCTTCACCCCACACCTGACACCAATTTGAAACACTTGTGAGGACTTTAAACACAATTTATTACCAAATTGTAAGAATACAAGAATTCAGCTGGTTACAAATTACTAACTGTCACTTTTTAACTATTAAACTTCACAAAAGCTGAACGAACACTATCCCCACTAACGCGAATGACCCGCTTTATATACCAAAATACTAGACATCTCGATTTTTCTAGAAACAACTATTTACTAAAATCCAATTAAAACTAGAATGTTCCCGAATAACTACCAACCTAAAATAATTATATATCGTGTCAAGTTACTGTCAAAATCTTCTTCCTCATTCACGGACTCTACCCTTTATGACAAGCAGCTATATCAAAATACATGCATTCCTCTCGCATCTGTCACAATCATCTGTCACATTCATTCGTCACATTCATCCGTCATACATTTGTCACCCGTTGTAATATGTTAATAACAAAAGAATAATATTAAACCAAATATAAAAATTTAAAAAAATGGAAACCTTCAATATATTATATAGCTAGTTTTTTGCATGTAAAAATCTTAGCAGTATGGTAATCAGTTCTGTTTAATACCACATCTATGTTAAAGTCTGAAAATTCACAATTAAAAAAATAAATTGTTACTGAAAAAGTATTATATTTTGAAACTTGATAATGATGCAATATTTAAATCCAATAATCTAATAGAGTAGTTAAATTAAAAGTAACAAATAGTAGGTACTGTTTCAGTATTTTCAAAATAATATCACCACTGAGAATACGGTGTATAGTGTAACCTACTTTACAACTTTGCCCATTTCGGTGGTGCGTTATTGTTAAGCCAGAACGTCTTCTTTCTTTGTGAGAGGCATTTATCACCCAACTACATAGTACATCGTGGACCATTTCTGCAAAATATGTTGTTGTCTCTACAAGACCGCTTCGCTCCACTACACCCGTTTAAAGTGCTAACTTTTCAAAGTTTCTCAACTTATGAACATGGAATATAATTATCTTGTTTGAATAATTTTCATTAACAATACATTTATTCGGAAGTTTGTTTATACTATTTGTATTCAGTCTAAAATAATCAGTTTGTGTTTTGGTTCTTGCTTTTTGTTTTTAATTTCAATAAACTCAGATTTTAAATCAAATCTCTTAACCACCTTATTTCATTATATCTTTATATGTTTTATAGATGTCATTACATTTTTTTAATAGAATAAATCATAGCTATAAATCACAATTCCTGATTCTAGGAATAACTATTTAAAATCAATTTTTCTTTTAATCCAATTTTTAAAACATTGACATTAAAGCCTACAACTGACTAAATAAAAAATTAAGAATAATAAAAAACTCTTCGTTTTAACAAAACTTCCAATATTTATTTAAAAAATTGCTTTTTTAACTTTGAACGGCTGTCATTAATAAGATGGACTTCCAAAAAGTAAGGGTTAGTACAATCAATTTAAATAAAAAATTTTAATTTTTAAAAGGTTAATTTACTATTACAATAAAAGTGTGTAAATATTTAAAATTTGCATTCACCGCCAAGATAGCTGACCCGTAGTTGGTACCCATGGACATATAATTTCACGTAATAGCTCCAGATTAATTATAATCTTTTAAAAAGTAAAAGCCTGTATTGCATTAAGGAATAGTAGCACGTAATATTCCGTAAAAGACTATTTTCCGGATTAAAATCAATTACATAAATGTATGTTTTGAGGTACAGTATGAAATAAATATTAATATTAATATTTTAAATCGATAGTAGATAGTAGATACATTGGAAAATGCTTTGGCGTTGCTAATGAAAATATTTTGTACTTCTTACTTTGCTTCATTGATGGTTTTTAGTTGTTGTTAGTGTTTCATTGTTAAAATAAACCTATTAAAGTATTTTTAAAATGGCTCATAAATTTGTGGTATGCAAACAATGAGTTTCCCTCGACCTTCTATGAAAAGAATTCAACGCACAGTTTTGATACTAAAAATTACTAATATTAAATGCTTTCGGAAAAAGAGGAAAAAAAGCAATATTACACGAGTTTGATATTTTTTAAAATGGCACAAAACTAAGTAATTTAAGTAAAAATAATAATAAACTTGGTTTGTTAAATTTTATAAAAAAATGATATTACATTTTGGTGAAAATAAGTTAAAAATGTTATAAAAAGAAAAACTATATTATCGTTATCATTATATATATATATATATATATATATATATATATATATATATATATATATATATTATTATGAATTTATTATTTTATTGTAATTGGGTTCTTATGGTTTAGCTTTTTTGTTTTATTATTTTAATTTTTCTGATGATTAAATGTTATTTTAGTAAACCCACGTTAATTGTGACAAGATATTATTAGTGGTTTGTTTTTATTTGCTTTGATGTAATTGTTGTTATTTTTTATTACAATAATGTTGTTACCCACTTAAATTATATGTATGATGATGACTAGCTCAAATAAGATTAAATGTTTCTGCGCTCGTTTGTTTAATTCAAAATAAATACTATCGTTAATCGAAAAATTATATCTCAGGTCATACAGATTTATTTATACAATTTACTGGTTGATAAGACTCCCTTTTTACAAGTGGTGTGTTACAAAGTTTTATACTAGGATTATTTCTGATATAAGGTAAGTCAAGCTTCTTATATTAATTTGATACTAACTTTTGTATCATTAAAATAACAGTTGAAACTGTTATATTATAAGATTACTCTGCTCGATTTAACAAACCTATTTTCGATTCAATGTCGAATACTGTTAACTTATAAAGTTAATAAAATTTATGACTAATCAAAGTCTTTTTTAAAAATGTAGATTACGAGTTGAATATTTTAATAACTGTTTTTGAATGTTTTGAAAATGAGTCTTGAATCTTTTTAAAATTAAACTTGAGTGTTGAGTCGTGAAAGTTTTTTAAAATTAAATATTAAATGTTTGTTGAAAGTTTAAAACGAGGCTTGAATATTTGTATAAAGGGTCTTGACTGTCTTAAAATTAGGCTTGAATCTCCTTTATTCTTCCTGACTGGTTCTTTTACGTAAAAACTGAGATCCCTCTCTCATTATTCTCTGACCAATAAAAATGCTTCATTTAAAAACTCCACGAGAACCAATCAGAAGGAACTATTTCTTAATTTGCTTATTTCTAACTAACTACTTATATTTTACAAACAATTTTTTTACATAATATATACAATAATCATTTCTAATGTTCAATAATTTTTTTATAATTTATTATGGTCGGAAAAGCTCTCAAATTATATTCTCACTGAGGCTTGAAATCATAAATTCGACCGATACATTTCTGAGTAACTCTTACGTCACAACGTGCAGGTGCTATTCTAAGCTTTTGGAGTTCATGGAAACTAAACATTTCAAACAAGCAAAGTTGTTCACGAGCACTCTAATTCGTGTTAATTTGACGTCATACGGGCACAGGTGCACTTCTAAGGTTTTGGAGTTCATGGAAACTAAACATTTTAAACACGCAAAGTTGTTTACGAGCACTCTAATTCGTGATAATTTTACGTCATACATATGCACAGGTGTTATTCGTAGAAGAACTTTTAATATACACTTTTGTAGATCTTTGAAAATCCTTTTATATATTTAACAGAAAAATATTTTTAAAAAATTTATAATTTGTTCGTTTGTTTTATTTTACATTTAGAATTATATTTTCATTATTATTTTTTTAATGGTGATTTTGATTATTTCTATGTAATGTGATTACTTTTTTATGATTTATTTGCATTCAATTGACTTAATAACGATTTTGTTTTTGATTTAATCATCATAATACATATTTTTATTAAAATTACGCTTTTCTTTAATGAATAATTTTTTTTTTAGATAATAAAACTTCGTCTCAACTTCCCCCCAAACTTGTAATAAATTTATCGACGGATAAATTTTTATAAGTTTCTATTTTCTATTTTAACTTCAACTATATTCTATTTTATTCTATTTACATATTTACTTACACTTAACTACTAAATATATTTCTTGAGTGAACTTACATGAAACACACCACGTGAAGTTTCAGTGTCCGGAAATATTAAATGATAACTGTTTGTACCTCCTTCATTGTCAATGACATAAGGTCCTTCATATAAAGGCTCAAATTTTCCACAGATATTCTGTTTTTTATTTGATACTCTTAACTTTTTTACTAATACCAAATCCCCTTTATTGAATTTTACTAGGTTTTTACGTTTTTTATTACAGTTTTTGATATATTTTTTTAATTTTATTCCATCCACATAATGGATGGCATATTGACTATGTGAATCTAATATTTTATTCAGAGCTTTTAACAGTGCACTCGTTGCTGATTGCAAACCAAAAGGCACTACATTAAACTGATATACCCTGCCATTGATTCTGAAACCTACCAAATGTCTATTTTTTTCTTCAAGTGGTATAAGCCAAAAAGAATTACTTAAATCTAACTTCGAAAAAATTGTTGTATTTGTAATCCTACCTAATATTGACTCTATTGTTAATGGGACTTCAAATTTTGGTATTGTGCATTGATTTAATTTTCTACTATCTAAACATAAACGTATTGTATCATCTTTTTTTTTAACCACTACTATAGGATTAATATATGATGTAGTATTATAACTTATAATTCCATCTGCCAACAGTTTCTTTAAATATTTATCTACCGCTTCTTGATATTTATAGGGAATTGGATAACTTTTTGACTAAAAACTCTCTATATTTTTAACTTTTATACTATGTGAATAATTTTTAGCTACTCTAGATTCATCATTAATTAAACTTTTATATCTTTCTACCAATTTTATAACTTCATTTTTCCATCCTTTGTTGCAATTTATCATCACCTCTAAATTCTTTTCCTCAACCCTATCATCGGCATCAATTGCCCTTTCATCATAATCAAAATTTAATTTATTTTTGGTATCTAAGACCCTTTTTACACAATCATAACTGTTATTTTTATTAAAATCGCTTTCGGAATCCATGGCCATACTATTAAACACATTTCGGTACCCTTGTACCATTAAATTGCAACTGGATTCACAAATATTTTCCATTAACTTTTCTTGGCAGAAATTTTCATCATTCTTTTCTAATGAATCGTCAAATATACTTATTATGTTATAATTGCTAGTTACTTTAAAATTATTTATTGCTTCAAAATTACATATCTCATTATCCTTAAATATCACCAAATTTTTATCATAATTTATTATAATTTTGTTCTTTGATAACTCATCATTACCCAATAAAATATCATATTTTAGTTTATTTACTATTAGTAACTGAACATTTAATTTTACATTATTTATATTCAAAGAAGCAAAAACTGTTTTATTAGAATATCCTAAACTTTTATCATTTATCCCTGTAAAATTTACTTTTGGAATATTGATTATATTGTTTTTTAACATTGAGATTTTATTTACTGTATTTTCTGAAATTAAAGAAACTGTAGACCCTGTATCTATTATAATGCTTAATAAATTGTTATCAATATTTGCTTTAATTAATACTAATTCTATTTCTTTATTTTCTAGATGCAGATTATCCTTGTCTATTAAAAATTCACGTGGGTGTACAAAGTCACATCTAGCGCTATTTACATTGTGCACCCCAATTGAAAATTTGTGGTTTGGGCATCATCTACTGGAGATCTGGCCCTAGGAGTTCTACTACCTGAACGTGCAATGTCTCTCGGTGTATTATTTGTCTCATTTATCCCCTCATTACTGTTACTCGTATTAATTGCGTTTACTTGTCTATTATTATTGTTTGTATTTGCTCGATTATTGTTATTTTGTTCAAATCTACTAAAATTTCTATTATTATTGTTCCTATTTTCACCATTTTGATTTCTGTTTTGATTATTGTAGTTATTGTTAAAATTATTATTATTATTTTGTCTGTTATTGTTACTTTGCCTATTAAAACTTCTATCATTGTTATTAAAGTTTCTTACATTATTTCTATTCTGATTGTTGATACTATTACCATTGTATAAACAAACATAGTAGGACAATCCTTATGGGAGATAATTTTGAAGCTCTGTACGCCCGTAACGTGGTGGTACCTGGCGACGAATAGAGTAAATATACAAAATAAATTACAGTTTTTGATCGCAAAGAAAATAGGGGTTGTTCAATAAATATATTACTTAGCCGAATTTCTTCATGGAGATGTAGGCGTAAAGCTTTTAACCAATGCATTTTAAATGGAATGATTTTTTTTAATACTGAAAAAGTGAGTAAGTATTTTTTTAAAATTTAAGCATAGAAAGAAATATTCTGTTGGTACTGAGAGCAGAAATTCAGTATAAATTATCTGTAAAAATTGATTTTCATTAATTACAGGGTTGTAAAGATAAAGTAAATTAAATTTAATTTTTTAATACATATTAGCTTATTAAAATAGAAACTGTTATTATTAACACAGGAGTAAGAAAAGTGTCTTTTCCACCGTGTTGCACACCATACTTTTTCTACGGCTGCATATTAATAATAAAAATGAAGAAGTGAATTCATAACATTTTATTATTATTACTGGTTATACAATAAACGGCACATACTTAATACAAAAAAAATAATTAATATTGTAATTGTACTGCAATTTTGTATTGAGATTCCTGGTGTTTCATTTTTTCGTAACTGTGGGAAAAAATCTACCTCACGGTTGAATTCCCATTTAAATGTACGTGGTGTGGGAAAAGACCCGTGAGGTAGATTTTTTCCCACAGTTGATAGCAATACGTCACTTTGTAGTCAAATGTGTCAAAAGCACCACATTCCATAGCAGCCGTAGAAAAAAAC
Organism: Ophraella communa; assembly: GCA_035357415.1. Taxonomy (NCBI): domain Eukaryota; kingdom Metazoa; phylum Arthropoda; class Insecta; order Coleoptera; family Chrysomelidae; genus Ophraella; species Ophraella communa. The sequence continues at coordinate 29,434,534 of CM068980.1, forward strand.
AGTTGAAAACTATATCGTACTGATGCTTATTATATATTTATAAAATTAAGCTTAATCAAAACAAACAGTTTATATATTGATAAAACATAAAGTTATAGTAAAAATCAGGGTCAGGATTATTCCTTAGGGTTAATAATATATCTTTGAAATTGTTATCTTACAAAATGTAACTTCATTATGACAATCTTTCATTTAGTCGAAAAAGCTGTCATTGTACTATAAAAAGAATTGTTAGAATATATAGTGGGAATTTTTGCTAAAAATGTATTTGTTTAATTTTCATATTACGGATTTCCAAAAAGTAAGGATTTCTACAATAAATAAAAAAATAATACAAAAAATATTTATTCATAAATAATTACATCATCATAAATACCAAAAAAAATAAATGTTTAAAGAATATTTCAACGATTTATTAAAAAAATTCAATAATTCAATGAGAGCTGGTTGGATAATAATGATCATCGTCAGATTCTAAGTAACTGCAAGTCTAAGCAACTCGTTAAACATTTTTGTGTTTGGTTTATAATAACATGGATTTTTACAAAGAGTTTCTACAATAAATCTAATTACATTTTTCGTTCTAAGCAACTAAAAAACATTTATTAAAGTAAAAATCATACATAAAGATGAATGTAAATTAAAAAAAAACAGTTGCATTTTGTATAACCTAACAATGCAGAAATGTTAGTAATTGTTGTCCGTTATATCTTTAAATTTGTTTAAAACCTTTTTTCTACCTGCGGTTTATCGCCTTAAAATTATGATAGGAACGAGATATTCGGTTTTAAAATTAAATACAAAAGGATTTTGTGTAAAAATTTTATATCACTTAAAATATATTTTAGGATGGATAAATAGATAACATTATTTGTTTTGTAGTATTGCTTTTTACTTCTTGGGAATTTTTACTTTTTTTTATGTTAGTTTGTTGATCTGTTAATTTTTTTTTCGTACTCGTTTCGCTCAAACTCTCACTTTCGTCACAATCAAAAGTATTTTTACTCGTTGATGGTTTTTCGACAGTGTACTGTCGCAAACCTGCTGCTACAGATAACTCAGAAAACGGCATTTGATCATCATATTTTTGTGGAACAGCAGTCTTTGGTAAACGTTTGGAATTCAGAAGTACAGGATCGAAATGCTTGGCTACATATAAATTTTCCCTTCAGAATATTGGAACTCAGGGTCGCCAAAGAAGCATTTCCTGCAATGTAAATAATTGCTATTAATAAAAAAATGCCAATAATTTTATAATCTAATTAAATTAAAACTTATAAATATGATTTATTAACCTATGTTGTAAAAATAAAATATATGTAACCAAACCGTTGCTGTAATTTTTTGTTTAGAAACATTAAAGATTATTATTATTCTTCTTATTATTATTATTGTTAAGCGCGACAAATTCAAAGCACTAATTCGATTTCTTTCAGTTTCAGAATTTTTTTTATTATTTAAACAATCAGTTATACTTTTTGGAGGTATTGGGAAAAAGCTGGTGGGCTTTTTTTCCAACAGTTTTTTGCTAATAACAATTGTAATTTTTTAACCGAAAAAAATAAAAATACTTCTTTTTCTAAAACTATTTCGAATCGTTTAAGCCATCAACTACATTTTTAGGAGTTTAATCTTGTACACTGTTGTACAATGTTGAGTGACCAAATTTTTATATTCATAAATTATTGGTTTATTTAGAATTATCGATATTACCGGAAGTACGGTAAAATTGTTGTGGAGAAAATGGTTACCTATTGTTATATTAAAGTAGAGGTTGAATCATGGGGTTTAACATAACGGCTTGTTTTTAGCAACAAAACTTTAGTGTCTAAGCTAATAAATTATCAAAATTATATTCTGCAAGAAAAAATACGAAAATGCTTATTAAGCCAGTCCAAAATTGAATTACATTTTTATATTTATTTAATATTTTTCAATTATAAAACTTTTAAAGCGGAAAATATTTTAGTTTTTTAAAAAAGTAACCAAGTGAAGAGAATTCAAGTCATTTTTTTTAATTATACACATATATGTAGTACACAAAAATTTAATAATGCTACAATGGTAATAACCATAGATACATAAAAAAGAATAACAACGTTGCGATTTATTATAAAGTGACAGTTGATTTTTTATTTGATATTTGTCGAACAAAATTAAAAATTAAGTCCATTTTTAAAAATATATCAACAAATTTTATTTCCGTAATACAGAAAACTTTATGCAAGTCAGCTGATTTCAAATTAACAAAATTTCCGTATCATAGTCTTAATGTACATATTATAGTTTTATAAGAACTGTGTCAATGACCACGGTGTCGAGACACGTTACTTTTCAATAAAAAAAAAATTAGGTAATTTTATGTTTTCAAATTTTATGTTTTATTTCTTTATTGTAATGAAAAAACATTTTTAAAATCACAGGTTTAAGACTTTTATATCAAACATAGTTTAACATAAAACATTTTTAACAACTATTAAGTTAAAAATAGACATTGGTTATTATTTCAAAATGTTTTTGATTTGATTTTTGATTAAAAACAATTAATCCGTCTTAGTGTCACTTAATATTTTAATATAATTCAATTATTTTAAGGATATAAATTTATTATTTTTTATTTAAAAAAATATTAGTCTTACCTGAGTTTATTATCCATTGTTGACATACTGCTGCGTATGGGAATCGAAACATTCTGATAGTTGAATCTTTGTATGTGGAATTACCGCATTGGTAGTAAACACACTTATGTCCTGACATCTGTAAAATTTATATATGTATTATTTACCGGATATAAATGTATGTCTAATAAATAGTAGCAATTTTTGATTTATGCTTACCTCAAAATAAAAAATCAATCACAACACAATTCAGTTTTGCTGTCACTAAGTAAAGTAAAAGTTTTTTTAATAATAAATAAACTATAACTATAATACAAACACTCCAAAAACAAAATAACCGCAAACCACAAACTATAACAACGAATTAGTTGATACTAAGATCGACAATAATAAACTCTGCAACAAGAGCACAACAATTGCAATTATCCCTATAGAAAATAGTGAGAATTTAGTTTCTGACGCACCGCCATCTACCAAATATAAGTAAAATTAATATTTATTTTTAAAATTGGGACCAAGTCTTTACCGACATCTGGTGGTCGTCCCAAATTGTGTCAAAGAAAATAAAGCATTGGGTTGTCCTACTATGTCTGTTTATACAATGCTATTACTTAAATTTCTTTCAATTCTCTGCAAATATGTTATTAAATGATCAAATTTATTAATATTTTGTACTGCAATTATCTCAGATATTTCAGGTTTGAAATGTCTTGATAAAAACATTACAATTTCTGCCTCTGGTATAGGAGGAGTTAAATATTGACAAGTAGCATAGAGTTGTAAAACATAGTTGGATAGATTATACTTTGTGTTATCAAATTTGCCAAAATACAACCTTTCCCTGTCTTTACTCTGTTGTAATTCTGACCAGAAAGTATCTAGAAATACCTTTTCAAAGGTTTCAAATGAATCTACAAATATTTCTTTGCAATTCCACCACAATAGTGCATTGCCTGTTAAACTTGACCTGATAAATTCTTTAAAGTCTTGTAAATTTTTGATTTTATAGTATTTATTTTTAATCATTTGTAAATAATTTATAATCCCCACAAAATTTCGAACTTTCTTCAAAGTTCCCCCCTATATTTATAATTTGAAAACCCAAGTCAGGTGTTACGCGATTGTCTGATAATTCAGAAATATTTTGATTCACTTGTTTTATTTTATTTTCGAGTTCCTCCTTTAATTTCTTGATTTCTTCACTGTTTCCCACGTTTACATTTGTATTTAATTTTTCTTCTATTTCTTTTCTTAATTGTCTCTCTGTTTTTCTGTTTTCCTGTTCGGCTATGTCCAAATTTATTTGTATTCCTCTTTTCACGTTATCTTCGATTTCTGATATTCTTGAGTTTAATTTCAGATTGTTTTCGCTTGTTCTTTTGTCTATATTTTGGACTTGTTTATTTAAAAATTCTTGTTTTTCCTCAATTCCTTTAATCTTTTTCTCTTGATTTTCTACTTTCTTGTCCAATTTTTCCGTTATTTCATTCAATTTTCTTGTTATTTCCTCAGAATTTTGTCTATTTTGTTTTTTCATTTCTTCAGAGTTAGCTTCTAATTTTCTTGTCATCTCTTCCGAGTTGGCTTCTAGTTTTTTCGCTATTTGTTCTGAATTGGCTAGGATGATGCTCATCAAATCTGCCAATGTGACATTTCCTCCAGTTTGTGGAGAAGTACTTTTTGTTGAGGTTCATCTTCTTGTTCCCCCCTTTTTTCTGGTTCTTCAGCATTGTAGTCTATGTCTATTTGTTCTTGGCTTTTTAATCTGTTGATTAAAATTTGTTAAGTTTCTTTATCATCCAGATTCCTGTTTCTAAGTTCTTGCCTGAGTTCTTCAACTTTCCAGGTGTCAAAATTAACTTCCTCTTTATCAGACATTATGTTCCGACTTTTTATATTTATAATAAAATGTTAGAAATATTTATTTTATATGTTAATTACAGTTACAATAATCTATTAATATTTTTATTTTTAAATAAATTTTAATGTAATGTTTATTGTTTTTTTTGTTGTTATTTAAACTATTAAAATCTGTGATTTTAATCGAGCCCGATACGTTGGTCGCCAAGTTATTATGAATTTATTATTTTATTGTTGTTGGCTTCTTATGGTTTAGCTTTTTTGTTTTATTATTTTAATTTTTCTGATGATTAAATGTTATTTTAGTAAACCCACGTTAATTGTAACAAGATATTATTAGTGATTTGTTTTTATTTGCTTTGATGTAATTGTTGAAGTTTTTTATTACAATAATTTTGTTAGCCACTTAAATTATAGGTATGTATGATGATGACTAGCTCAAATAAGATTAAATGTTTCTGCGCTCGTTTGTTTAATTCAAAATAAATACTATCGTTAATCGAAAAATTATATCTCAGGTCATACAGATTTATTTATACAATTTACTGGTTGATAAGACTCCCTTTTTACAAGTGGTGTGTTACAAAGTTTTATACTAGGATTATTTCTGATATAAGGTAAGTCAAGCTTCTTATATTAATTTGATACTAACTTTTGTATCATTAAAATAACAGTTGAAACTGTTATATTATAAGATTACTCTGCTCGATTTAACAAACCTATTTTCGATTCAATGTCGAATACTGTTAACTTATAAAGTTAATAAAATTTATGACTAATCAAAGTCTTTTTTAAAAATGTAGATTACGAGTTGAATATTTTAATAACTGTTTTTGAATGTTTTGAAAATGAGTCTTGAATCTTTTTAAAATTAAACTTGAGTGTTGAGTCGTGAAAGTTTTTTAAAATTAAATATTAATTGTTTGTTGAAAGTTTAAAACGAGGCTTGAATATTTGTATAAAGGGTCTTGACTGTCTTAAAATTAGGCTTGAATCTCCTTTATTCTTCCTGACTGGTTCTTTTACGTAAAAACTGAGATCCCTCTCTCATTATTCTCTGACCAATAAAAATGCTTTATTTAAAAACTCCACGAGAACCAATCAGAAGGAACTATTTCTTAATTTGCTTATTTCTAACTAACTACTTATATTTTACAAACAATTTTTTTACATAATATATACAATAATCATTTCTAATGTTCAATAATTTTTTTATAATTTATTATGGTCGGAAAAGCTCTCAAATTATATTCACACTGAGGCTTGAAATCATAAATTCGACCGATACATTTCTGAGTAACTCTTACGTCACAACGTGCAGGTGCTATTCTAAGCTTTTGGAGTTCATGGAAACTAAACATTTCAAACAAGCAAAATTGTTCACGAGCACTCTAATTCGTGTTAATTTGACGTCATACGGGCACAGGTGCACTTCTAAGGTTTTGGAGTTCATGGAAACTAAACATTTTAAACACGCAAAGTTGTTTACGAGCACTCTAATTCGTGATAATTTTACGTCATACATATGCACAGGTGTTATTCGTAGAAGAACTTTTAATATACACTTTTGTAGATCTTTGAAAATCCTTTTATATATTTAACAGAAAAATATTTTTAAAAAATTTATAATTTGTTCGTTTGTTTTATTTTACATTTAGAATTATATTTTCATTATTACTTTTTTAATGGTGATTTTGATTATTTCTATGTAATGTGATTACTTTTTTATGATTTATTTGCATTCAATTGACTTAATAACGATTTTGTTTTTGATTTAATCATCATAATACATATTTTTATTAAAATTACGCTTTTCTTTAATGAATAATTTTTTTTTTAGATAATAAAACTTCGTTTCAATATATATATATATACATATATATATACACATGGTAGTAGTATTATTGCGGGAATTAATTAAATAAAAAAATGGAGATATTGGGTTAAGCCCGCTAATGCAGCCGTAGACACGTGTTTCTGTCTCCTTAGACTTCATCAGTACGGCATAGCTAAGGAGAATATTACCAAAAAAACACTGAATGATGGAAAACAATATAAATCACACAAACGGGGTCAACACAAGGGCCAACCGCACATTTGTGGCTTCAATTGGAATTACCGATTGATTGTCGGCGAAATTCCAACATCGCCACGGAGGCAGATATAACCACCTGCGTGACAAACCGTTACCCAGGAATAAATACACATGGTAGTAGTATTATTGCGGGAATTAATTCAATAAAAAAATGGAGATATTGGGTTAAGCCCGCTAATGCAGCCGTAGACACGTGTTTCTGTCTCCTTAGACTTCATCAGTACGGCATAGCTAAGGAGAATATTACCAAAAAAACACTGAATGATGAAAAACAATATAATATAATGATGGAAAACAATATTGTCCCGCAATAATACTACTACCATGTGTATTTATTCCTGGGTAACGGTTTGTCACGCAGGTGGTTATATCTGCTTCCGTGGCGATGTTGGAATTTCGCCGACAATCAATCGGTAATTCCAATTGAAGCCACAAATGTGCGGTTGGCCCTTGTGTTGACCCCGTTTGTGTGATTTATATTGTTTTCCATCATTCAGTGTTTTTTTGGTAATATTCTCCTTAGCTATGCCGTACTGATGAAGTCTAAGGAGACAGAAACACGTGTCTACGGCTGCATTAGCGGGCTTAACCCAATATCTTCATTTTTATATATATATATATATATATATATATATATATATATATATATATGGTAGTAGTATTTTTGCGGGAATGAATTGAATAAAAATGAAGATAATGGGTTAAGCCCGCTAATGCTGCATTAGCGGGCTTAACCCATTATCTTCATTTATATATATATATATATATATATATATATATATATATAGAAACGGAAGGACAGTAACGGGGTACTGGTAACAATCAAATTGTATTTCAAATAACAATGGGAGACCCCTAAAGGAATGAAGAGGAAGCAATAAAAGTTCTAAGGTTGCTTCTAACGTTATTGCCTTTATTCTAAGTTCAAGCTTTCGTTTGTGTTTACAAACTTCATCAGGAAAAACTACAATATGAGAAACATTCTATTACAATCAAATTTGAGTACTAAAAATATAAACTGAAACTCACCAGAATCAGCAATCAATCTCTTAACAAACAAGTGAACGGGAAATAAAAGACATATGATTCATGGCACATCACATTATTAAAATTATACATGTTAAATATTAAAATTGTTTTCGTAGATCTACTAAATAGTTAAAACTGCTTAAATTCACATTAAAAATTGATAAAAATTGTTACAATTAAATAAGATGGTCGAAGATTACAAATTAACTCCTATTAAAATGACCACATTATCAGAGGACACAACAAACAAAACTAATCAATTATGACTGTTGACAGGTAAATCGAATAGAATGGTAATCAATTCAATCGATCGGTAGTTAGATCAATGATTAAATATATCTGGTCTTTTTCTGTGTTTAGTGAATTTTTGACTTAAAAGATAAGTATAAATAGAACTCAAACCATCTACATCTTTTTTGTTATTAAGACAATTTTTACATTCATTTATGTAACACATCCAGGTAATAAATTCACAATTCAGATAATACCTTTGATAACGTACAGATAAATCTCATCCTTATTTTTGCTTAAATTCTGTTTGTATAATTTTCTAAGTACTTTTTCCTATGAAATTTTAGATTCAAAATACATAACTTCATTGAGCTGTCAACTTATTTTAGACTTTCAAATTTTTAATTAACACTAGCTATTATATTTAAAATTACTCTAAATCCACTTAACTAGTACTATTTAAACTGATTACTTACTATTTTAACTCTAACAACTACAATTTAAACTTTTAAAACATTTTGTTATTTGTATTACTTATACCTTATATAAGCTGATATTTTCTGTGTTATCATAGGTTAACATTTTAAAATTTATATAAACAACTTCCTTAATTATCCTACATACCTTTTTTTTACATAAATTGTCATTTGTTAATGTTTATAATTAATCTTGTGTCCTTTTTAGGTACTCACAATCTATTGGTATATTTAGTACAAATCGAAGACTATGATTTTGTAAGTACTTCCTTTTTATACTATTAATTTAAATATTTTACTAACTAAAATTACATGTTGATTTCTTAAACATGTGGAAACCATTAACACTTCTTGATTTTTATTTTCTTTTTATTGTTTCAGATTAAACTGAGAATTTTGAAAAAGAACTAGGTGAAAAGTGAATTGTTATGTGAAAATGCATTCATTATGGATTAGAAAATTTTGATTGTGATACAATAATTGAATATGGATCCTATACAAGATAAGATGTCAAATACATTCTTTACTTATTTGAATGTTTGTAATTGAAGAGTAAATATTGAAAATTTAAGATGTACTAAAGAAAAAGTAATTAAACTTATTAAGATATCCCTTTTTTGTAAATTATTGTGGTAAGTAACTTTCATTGTATTTTATTCATTTACTAATGTGTATTGTTTATTTTTACATGTTGACTTTCCAATATGACTATCTACCCTATATTGACTTTTATCTTATAATGTTTGTTTATTATTATCAGATATGTAAGTTATACTACTTTGTTTTAGTGTAACTGTAGAGATACTGTTTGTTTATACAAATTCATACTAATTATATGTATTATTTTTAGGTCCAGAAATTCATATCATTTTCTAACAAGATGTATCCACTAAGTCAAATGAAAACCTGTTGTGACCAAATTTATGATATAATCAAGTTCATACTGTAGTCAAGACAATACTTCTTTTTTGGGTAATTACATGGTTTAAGAAGAAAAGTGTGTTTCATTATGCATATCCTTTTTTTTTAATTAATCCATTAGTGTAATGGCTATGATGGATGCTTAAAAGGTAAGTTTTGTTTTTATTAGTAATAATGATCCATTACAATTTCCCCCAATTTAATTTTAATAAATTATTTTACACTAAAATTTTTAAAATTTAATTAATTTGAAATTTTTACTTATGTTTCTCTAATCTCTATATACCTATCTATTATTATTTTATTCCAAACCTTAATTAATATTTACATAAATTTAATATTTATTAACATAGAAATGTCATAGATTTTTAAAATGTTGCTATTCATAGTATCGATACAGGTTTTGCACATTCACCATTCCTCGTAATTGTTGGTTATAAGGATTCTTTAAAATGTAACTATTTTCATAAGCTTTGTCTACTATAAATGGTCCATTAAAAGGAAGTTTTAATTTTGCACATTCATTCTCCTTTTTATTTGCAACTTGCAATGATCTTTCTATCACCCATTCACCTAATTTAAATTTAACTGGGTTTTTAATAATTTTATTTCTTCTTTTAATGTATCTATCTGCACTTCTTTGTAATTTATTATGAAAAATTTTTAATTAAATTACTATTCTGCTCTAATTTTGTACAACTACTAGTGAATTGATATATGATTTGTTACTTCTTCGAATTATTCCTTCAATCTATAAAATTTCTTATTCTCTCTTCACTCTTTTCTTTAACTTTAATGGTACAGGATATATTTTCACCTTAAACTCCTCAACATTTCTCACCTCCATATTATATTCATGTTCGGTAGCTTCTTTTGGCTCCTTAAACATCAAACACTATACTTCATCAACAAATCTCCTACAATATTGTAATATATTCCATCACAATCAAATCATCATTTTCAAATACATCTTCTTCTTTCTTCTATCCACTTCATAATCATAACTTTCTTCTTTATACTTCATATCCATAACTTTCTTCTTTATACTTCATACTCATAACTTTCTTCTTTATACTTCATACTCATAACTTTCTTCTTTATCATAATCATTTCTAATATAAATAATATCCTTCTTACTATCTTCTACTTCTTCTATCATATTCATTGACATCCATATACCATTTAGTTATACCTTCTTCTCTTCTTTATAATTAATTATAGTTTCTAATCGTTCCTATGTATCATTTACTATTATCATATCACTATCCAAATTAAACACAGCTAGTAGTTTACAATTTATTATGATTTCAATATAAATTTACTTTAATATCATATTTATTTATTTATTTCACATAACTTTTGTTTTTAATACCAGTTACTATTATATTTGGAATTTTATTTCATTATTCTTTAATATTATTTAGTTTTGAAATTGATTTTGAATCTATTAATGATATTTTGTTTCTTATATTAGTTAAAATTTGTAACGGTTTATCATAATTTTAATCTTGAATATGCAATAATTCATTAGAATGTATTTGATTTAAGTTTCATTTCAATTAGTATAATTAATATAACAGTTTATCATAGTTTTTACCCTTGAATATTCAATGACCCATTATAATATAATTGATCTAAGTTTCATATAAGTTAATATAATTGATTGGGGTGGTATTTTAAATTTAATATAATACACAACATTTTAAAATTCATAACAACTAAAAAATTACCTAATACCTACAAATATAATTAGCAATATTATTTACACCTTGTTACTACCTTCTTCCTGCTCAATAACATATTCATTTTCTTCTTCAGCTTCTTCCAATTTCTTTCTACAAGTCTCTTCCTGGTTTTTGTTGCTTTCATTAACATGTGTAATTTTTTTTTATTGGTTTGATTTCTCATTCTTTTAAATTTTCCTATATCAGTGTTCATATTCATTACTTCATCTTCTATTTCTATTTCCATAAGTCTCTTTTCAATCAATTTTTCAAGTAAATTTTTAATCTTTTTGTTTTCTTCTACTTCTATGAATATACTTGATTTAATCTTATTCTTGTTTTTATCCATGTTATATTTAGTATAAGTTTGCATTAATTTATTCATTTTAATATTCTCAGTTTCAACATTTTTATCTCTATTTTGGTCAGTTTCTTCTAAATTTTTATCATTTGTTTCTGCATTTTCCTGCTTTTTAAATACTTTTTCTTCTTTCTTAATTTTCTCCATATTGCCTTCTATCTCCATTAATATATGTCTATACTTTTCGCTTTCCATATGTCCAACCTCTTCTTGAATGTTTTTAATTTCCATTCTTAACTCTCCTTTGATCTTCTTATTTTCATCTTCAGCTACTTGAAAATTTGTTTTTATTTCTTTGCTTAAATCTTCTTTAACACCTTGTATATTCTTGTTTATTTTTATTACTTCACGATCCATCTTCTTGGAGTTTTCTTTGATTTTATCTTCAAGCTCTTTCTCGTTCTTCTTTAATTCATTTATTTCTTTAGACTGTCTGTCTTCCACTTCCATTATTTTTTCTATCATCTCTTCTCTTATTTCTTGTTTTGTATTTTGTATCTCTTCTCGCAATGTTCTGTTTTGTTCCCCCCATTTCTTCCTTTATCTCCTCAAATTTCTTATTTATATCTTCTTTATTCTCATCCAGTTTCTTGTTTATATCTCTTCTTAAATCTTTATTAGTTTGATCCATTTTCTTATTATTTTCCTCAAATTTCTTATCTAATGTTCTGTTCAGATCCTTCTTTAAGTCTTCATTCATTTTGGCTAAATTTATCAACATCTTCATCACTTCACTCTGATCTTCTTTTCTTTCTACTCTTCTTGTTTGCTGTATTTGTTGTTGTTCTGGTCCTTCTTGTCCTTCTTCACTTCTTTCTTCCTGTACTTCATGATCTCCAGATCCCTGATTCCTTTCTTCATCTATCTGGGTCCCTACTTCTTCTCCTGCCTTCTCTCCTACTTGTTTACCATCTCTCAATGTCATCTTCTTGTCCGCCATGTTGTTGTTTAATTTATAGATTTATTAAGTTATTAATTTAATTTATTTTATTTGTTTATTTTATTTCTGAAAATGCAATTTTGCGAGCCCCACGTTGGGCGCCAATTGTTATGATTGTTATGTTTTTTTTTTTTATATTGAGTTACTTCTATTGTTTTAATATATTTTAATTATTTTGATTTTGTTGTGTTATGATTTGTTTTACTTAATTAGTTGGGTTCTTATTAATGTTTACCTTCAATTATAGATTTTAATGATTTGATATTATTTGTAATGTTTATAATTTAATATTATTTGATTTTATATACAATCCACTTTTTCTTTTTATTTTTAAGTTTGGGCGCCTTATTAGAAGTTCAAACTAGCTCAGTTTACTCAATTTTGAAGTTGAAATTTAAAATCTGACTCTTATCTTGGGTAGGGTTCAAATTAAATATTGTTTAATAACCAATACGCAATAAATTTAATGTCAAGTACTTCAAAAAGATTATTAATTGGTTTTCACACGTTCAATACAAATTAATAACAAATATTCGGATATGACAAAATGGAGATGATAAATAAAATATTAATTTACAATTGCAAATAATTAAAAATAAAAATACAAATCCTTAATTATCGGACGTACCTTGTATAACAGAGGTTTTCAAATATTGTCCTTGTCATGCGCAACGTAACAAAACTGAGATCGGCTTGTGCTTCGTTTACTCCCGCAAATGAAACAGGGACGGCAGCGTATTCAAATCGACAAGATGGCTACTATGGTTCCGTTTTGGAAACGTCTCTCGAATTTAATCTTTAAAATTCTATGGAATCTGCACTTGCTTTATGCAGTTTATCACTTTGGTAAGTAATTTAATAATAGCTGATTACTTTTCTGTATGTATTTTTAATGTTACACGTATTATTTTAATATAAACAGCTTTTAATTATTAAAATTTTCTTCTAGTTGATAATCAATTAATACATACGATATCAATTGCTCTGCGACCAGGAATATAAGAGCGTGAATGTTAACTGTTCTGCTACCAAAAACATAAGAGAGCTTAATCATGAATTCTCCAGCCTTTTATAGCTTCTTGAAACAAAACAAAAATACTACGTCATCGGATTTCAACTGTTCGAATTTCAGAAAAAAATAACCTACATTTCCGAAAATCCAGGTAATAAATTCACAATTCAGATAATACCTTTGATAACGTACAGATAAATCTCATCCTTATTTTTGCTTAAATTCTGTTTGTATAATTTTCTAAGTACTTTTTCCTATGAAATTTTAGATTCAAAATACATAACTTCATTGAGCTGTCAACTTATTTTTAGACTTTCAAATTTTTTAATTAACACTAGCTATTATATTTAAAATTACTCTAAATCCACTTAACTAGTACTATTTAAACTGATTACTTACTATTTTAACTCTAACAACTACAATTTAAACTTTTAAAACATTTTGTTATTTGTATTACTTATACCTTATATAAGCTGATATTTTCTGTGTTATCATAGGTTAACATTTTAAAATTTATATAAACAACTTCCTTAATTATCCTACATACCTTTTTTTACATAAATTGTCATTTGTTAATGTTTATAATTAATCTTGTGTCCTTTTTAGGTACTCACAATCTATTGGTATATTTAGTACAAATCGAAGACTATGATTTTGTAAGTACTTCCTTTTTATACTATTAATTTAAATATTTTACTAACTAAAATTACATGTTGATTTCTTAAACATGTGGAAACCATTAACACTTCTTGATTTTTATTTTCTTTTTATTGTTTCAGATTAAACTGAGAATTTTGAAAAAGAACTAGGTGAAAAGTGAATTGTTATGTGAAAATGCATTCATTATGGATTAGAAAATTTTGATTGTGATACAATAATTGAATATGGATCCTATACAAGATAAGATGTCAAATACATTCTTTACTTATTTGAATGTTTGTAATTGAAGAGTAAATATTGAAAATTTAAGATGTACTAAAGAAAAAGTAATTAAACTTATTAAGATATCCCTTTTTGTAAATTATTGTGGTAAGTAACTTTCATTGTATTTTATTCATTTACTAATGTGTATTGTTTATTTTTACATGTTGACTTTCCAATATGACTATCTACCCTATATTGACTTTTATCTTATAATGTTTGTTTATTATTATCAGATATGTAAGTTATACTACTTTGTTTTAGTGTAACTGTAGAGATACTGTTTGTTTATACAAATTCATACTAATTATATGTATTATTTTTAGGTCCAGAAATTCATATCATTTTCTAACAAGATGTATCCACTAAGTCAAATGAAAACCTGTTGTGACCAAATTTATGATATAATCAAGTTCATACTGTAGTCAAGACAATACTTCTTTTTTGGGTAATTACATGGTTTAAGAAGAAAAGTGTGTTTCATTATGCTTATCCTTTTTTTAATTAATCCATTAGTGTAATGGCTATGATTGATGCTTAAAAGGTAAGTTTTTTTTTTATTAGTAATAATGATCCATTACAATTTCCCCCAATTTAATTTTTAATAAATTATTTTACACTAAAATTTTTAAAATTTAATTAATTTGAAATTTTTACTTATGTTTCTCTAATCTCTATATACCTATCTATTATTATTTTATTCCAAACCTTAATTAATATTTACATAAATTTAATATTTATTAACATAGAAATGTCATAGATTTTTAAAATGTTGCTATTCATAGTATCGATACAGGTTTTGCACATTCACCATTCCTCGTAATTGTTGGTTATAAGGATTCTTTAAAATGTAACTATTTTCATAAGCTTTGTCTACTATAAATGGTCCATTAAAAGGAAGTTTTAATTTTGCACATTCATTCTCCTTTTTATTTGCAACTTGCAATGATCTTTCTATCACCCATTCACCTAATTTAAATTTAACTGGGTTTTTAATAATTTTATTTCTTCTTTTAATGTATCTATCTGCACTTCTTTGTAATTTATTATGAAAAATTTTTAATTAAATTACTATTCTGCTCTAATTTTGTACAACTACTAGTGAATTGATATATGATTTGTTACTTCTTCGAATTATTCCTTCAATCTATAAAATTTCTTATTCTCTCTTCACTCTTTTCTTTAACTTTAATGGTACAGGATATATTTTCACCTTAAACTCCTCAACATTTCTCACCTCCATATTATATTCATGTTCGGTAGCTTCTTTTGGCTCCTTAAACATCAAACACTATACTTCATCAACAAATCTCCTACAATATTGTAATATATTCCATCACAATCAAATCATCATTTTCAAATACATCTTCTTCTTTCTTCTATCCACTTCATAATCATAACTTTCTTCTTTATACTTCATATCCATAACTTTCTTCTTTATACTTCATACTCATAACTTTCTTCTTTATACTTCATACTCATAACTTTTCTTCTTTATCATAATCATTTCTAATATAAATAATATCCTTCTTACTATCTTCTACTTCTTCTATCATATTCATTGACATCCATATACCATTTAGTTATACCTTCTTCTCTTCTTTATAATTAATTATAGTTTCTAATCGTTCCTATGTATCATTTACTATTATCATATCACTATCCAAATTAAACACAGCTAGTAGTTTACAATTTATTATGATTTCAATATAAATTTACTTTTAATATCATATTTATTTATTTATTTCACATAACTTTTGTTTTTAATACCAGTTACTATTATATTTGGAATTTTATTTCATTATTCTTTAATATTATTTAGTTTTGAAATTGATTTTGAATCTATTAATGATATTTTGTTTCTTATATTAGTTAAAATTTGTAACGGTTTATCATAATTTTAATCTTGAATATGCAATAATTCATTAGAATGTATTTAAGTTTCATTTCAATTAGTATAATTAATATAACAGTTTATCATAGTTTTTACCCTTGAATATTCAATGACCCATTATAATATAATTGATCTAAGTTTCATATAAGTTAATATAATTGATTGGGGTGGTATTTTAAATTTAATATAATACACAACATTTTAAAATTCATAACAACTAAAAAATTACCTAATACCTACAAATATAATTAGCAATATTATTTACACCTTGTTACTACCTTCTTCCTGCTCAATAACATATTCATTTTCTTCTTCAGCTTCTTCCAATTTCTTTCTACAAGTCTCTTCCTGGTTTTTGTTGCTTTCATTAACATGTGTAATTTTTTTTTATTGGTTTGATTTCTCATTCTTTTAAATTTTCCTATATCAGTGTTCATATTCATTACTTCATCTTCTATTTCTATTTCCATAAGTCTCTTTTCAATCAATTTTTCAAGTAAATTTTTAATCTTTTTGTTTTCTTCTACTTCTATGAATATACTAGATTTAATCTTATTCTTTGTTTTTATCCATGTTATATTTAGTATAAGTTTGCATTAATTTATTCATTTTAATATTCTCAGTTTCAACATTTTTATCTCTATTTTGGTCAGTTTCTTCTAAATTTTTATCATTTGTTTCTGCATTTTCCTGCTTTTTAAATACTTTTTCTTCTTTCTTAATTTTCTCCATATTGCCTTCTATCTCCATTAATATATGTCTATACTTTTCGCTTTCCATATGTCCAACCTCTTCTTGAATGTTTTTAATTTCCATTCTTAACTCTCCTTTGATCTTCTTATTTTCATCTTCAGCTACTTGAAAATTTGTTTTTATTTCTTTGCTTAAATCTTCTTTAACACCTTGTATATTCTTGTTTATTTTTATTACTTCACGATCCATCTTCTTGGAGTTTTCTTTGATTTTATCTTCAAGCTCTTTCTCGTTCTTCTTTAATTCATTTATTTCTTTAGACTGTCTGTCTTCCACTTCCATTATTTTTTCTATCATCTCTTCTCTTATTTCTTGTTTTGTATTTTGTATCTCTTCTCGCAATGTTCTGTTTTGTTCCCCCATTTCTTCCTTTATCTCCTCAAATTTCTTATTTATATCTTCTTTATTCTCATCCAGTTTCTTGTTTATATCTCTTCTTAAATCTTTATTAGTTTGATCCATTTTCTTATTATTTTC
Organism: Ophraella communa; assembly: GCA_035357415.1. Taxonomy (NCBI): domain Eukaryota; kingdom Metazoa; phylum Arthropoda; class Insecta; order Coleoptera; family Chrysomelidae; genus Ophraella; species Ophraella communa. Next base: position 29,451,846 of record CM068980.1, read on the forward strand.
CTCAAATTTCTTATCTAATGTTCTGTTCAGATCCTTCTTTAAGTCTTCATTCATTTTGGCTAAATTTATCAACATCTTCATCACTTCACTCTGATCTTCTTTTCTTTCTACTCTTCTTGTTTGCTGTATTTGTTGTTGTTCTGGTCCTTCTTGTCCTTCTTCACTTCTTTCTTCCTGTACTTCATGATCTCCAGATCCCTGATTCCTTTCTTCATCTATCTGGGTCCCTACTTCTTCTCCTGCCTTCTCTCCTACTTGTTTACCATCTCTCAATGTCATCTTCTTGTCCGCCATGTTGTTGTTTAATTTATAGATTTATTAAGTTATTAATTTAATTTATTTTATTTGTTTATTTTATTTCTGAAAATGCAATTTTGCGAGCCCCACGTTGGGCGCCAATTGTTATGATTGTTATGTTTTTTTTTTTATATTGAGTTACTTCTATTGTTTTAATATATTTTAATTATTTTGATTTTGTTGTGTTATGATTTGTTTTACTTAATTAGTTGGGTTCTTATTAATGTTTACCTTCAATTATAGATTTTAATGATTTGATATTATTTGTAATGTTTATAATTTAATATTATTTGATTTTATATACAATCCACTTTTTCTTTTTATTTTTAAGTTTGGGCGCCTTATTAGAAGTTCAAACTAGCTCAGTTTACTCAATTTTGAAGTTGAAATTTAAAATCTGACTCTTATCTTGGGTAGGGTTCAAATTAAATATTGTTTAATAACCAATACGCAATAAATTTAATGTCAAGTACTTCAAAAAGATTATTAATTGGTTTTCACACGTTCAATACAAATTAATAACAAATATTCGGATATGACAAAATGGAGATGATAAATAAAATATTAATTTACAATTGCAAATAATTAAAAATAAAAATACAAATCCTTAATTATCGGACGTACCTTGTATAACAGAGGTTTTCAAATATTGTCCTTGTCATGCGCAACGTAACAAAACTGAGATCGGCTTGTGCTTCGTTTACTCCCGCAAATGAAACAGGGACGGCAGCGTATTCAAATCGACAAGATGGCTACTATGGTTCCGTTTTGGAAACGTCTCTCGAATTTAATCTTTAAAATTCTATGGAATCTGCACTTGCTTTATGCAGTTTATCACTTTGGTAAGTAATTTAATAATAGCTGATTACTTTTCTGTATGTATTTTTAATGTTACACGTATTATTTTAATATAAACAGCTTTTAATTATTAAAATTTTCTTCTAGTTGATAATCAATTAATACATACGATATCAATTGCTCTGCGACCAGGAATATAAGAGCGTGAATGTTAACTGTTCTGCTACCAAAAACATAAGAGAGCTTAATCATGAATTCTCCAGCCTTTTATAGCTTCTTGAAACAAAACAAAAATACTACGTCATCGGATTTCAACTGTTCGAATTTCAGAAAAAAAATAACCTACATTTCCGAAAATCCAGGTAATAAATTCACAATTCAGATAATACCTTTGATAACGTACAGATAAATCTCATCCTTATTTTTGCTTAAATTCTGTTTGTATAATTTTCTAAGTACTTTTTCCTATGAAATTTTAGATTCAAAATACATAACTTCATTGAGCTGTCAACTTATTTTAGACTTTCAAATTTTTAATTAACACTAGCTATTATATTTAAAATTACTCTAAATCCACTTAACTAGTACTATTTAAACTGATTACTTACTATTTTAACTCTAACAACTACAATTTAAACTTTTAAAACATTTTGTTATTTGTATTACTTATACCTTATATAAGCTGATATTTTCTGTGTTATCATAGGTTAACATTTTAAAATTTATATAAACAACTTCCTTAATTATCCTACATACCTTTTTTTACATAAATTGTCATTTGTTAATGTTTATAATTAATCTTGTGTCCTTTTTAGGTACTCACAATCTATTGGTATATTTAGTACAAATCGAAGACTATGATTTTGTAAGTACTTCCTTTTTATACTATTAATTTAAATATTTTACTAACTAAAATTACATGTTGATTTCTTAAACATGTGGAAACCATTAACACTTCTTGATTTTTATTTTCTTTTTATTGTTTCAGATTAAACTGAGAATTTTGAAAAAGAACTAGGTGAAAAGTGAATTGTTATGTGAAAATGCATTCATTATGGATTAGAAAATTTTGATTGTGATACAATAATTGAATATGGATCCTATACAAGATAAGATGTCAAATACATTCTTTACTTATTTGAATGTTTGTAATTGAAGAGTAAATATTGAAAATTTAAGATGTACTAAAGAAAAAGTAACTGCAGATTCAATTAAACTTATTAAGATATCCCTTTTTTGTAAATTATTGTGGTAAGTAACTTTCATTGTATTTTATTCATTTACTAATGTGTATTGTTTATTTTTATATGTTGACTTTCCAATATGACTATCTACCCTATATTGACTTTTATCTTATAATGTTTGTTTATTATTATCAGATATGTAAGTTATACTACTTTGTTTTAGTGTAACTGTAGAGATACTGTTTGTTTATACAAATTCATACTAATTATATGTATTATTTTTAGGTCCAGAAATTCATATCATTTTCTAACAAGATGTATCCACTAAGTCAAATGAAAACCTGTTGTGACCAAATTTATGATATAATCAAGTTCATACTGTAGTCAAGACAATACTTCTTTTTTGGGTAATTACATGGTTTAAGAAGAAAAGTGTGTTTCATTATGCATATCCTTTTTTTTTTAATTAATCCATTAGTGTAATGGCTATGATGGATGCTTAAAAGGTAAGTTTTGTTTTTATTAGTAATAATGATCCATTACAATATATATATAAACTTCGAAATTGGTTGGGAATGCAGCGGAAAGGACGTGAAAAAACTATCAATACAGTACTCTTTTCAGTATACCAAGCTTTCGCAAATCTTTATTTGCATCATCAGGGTTCTACAAATGTGAATTAGTATGAGATTACAAATCAGTAAAAAACTTTTTTACAATAAGTAACTTACACTAATTGAGGTTTAAGTCTAGATGTTAGTTGGAGAAAGTGAAGAACCATTTGAATACATCCAGAAAAGCAAAAAGCTAATCAAGCCAGTAAAAAATATCACAGTAAAATTGAATTAAAATTGATCACATCTTTACATCACTAAGTTACATATTAAAAATCTTTTAATTTTAGGAAGGTTAGTACTACCTCCGCCACGTGTCTCGAAAATGTGTAACTGAATTTGGTTAGGTTAACCCTCTTCTTCTTTCAATTTTTAAAAGAGAAGTAATAGCAACCTAAACAACCACAGCTAAACATGGTAAATTTTACCAAGTGAGACAGTTACTAAAAATTGTTTTCACTGAACAATAATTGAAAAATGAACCGCGAAACAATCAAAGCTAATAAAACCTATGTGTAGGAAAATTGTTTGTATTAATGAAATACTTTCAAATTAATAATATGGACAATAGAGGTAAATCCCAGAAAAGCGAGTTTGGGGTGAAAGTAAGGAAATTGTATCTCTTTAATGAGATGTGAGGAATAAAGTAATTAACAATTGTGAAAATAAAGAATTATTGACCATTGGTCATATGGAATGTCGAAGGTAATGATTAAAAATTCAAAAAATTATTTTTAATGGAGTAAATGAAAGAAAGAAGATATTCTTAATTATCTGAAATAGAAGAATTTTCACTACTAGAAATGAGATGATTATTATCTAACGTAAGTAGTAATGAATATAAACCACTCAAATCTCATTTCTAGTAGTGAAAATTCTTCTATTTCAGATAATTAAGAATATCTTCTTTCTTTCATTTACTCCATTAAAAATAATTTTTTGAATTTTTAATCATTACCTTCGACATTCCATATGACCAATGGTCAATAATTCTTTATTTTCACAATTGTTAATTACTTTATTCCTCACATCTCATTAAAGAGATACAATTTCCTTACTTTCACCCCAAACTCGCTTTTCTGGGATTTACCTCTATTGTCCATATTATTAATTTGAAAGTATTTCATTAATACAAACAATTTTCCTACACATAGGTTTTATTAGCTTTGATTGTTTCGCGGTTCATTTTTCAATTATTGTTCAGTGAAAACAATTTTTAGTAACTGTCTCACTTGGTAAAATTTACCATGTTTAGCTGTGGTTGTTTAGGTTGCTATTACTTCTCTTTTAAAAATTGAAAGAAGAAAAGGGGTAAACCTAACCAAATTCAGTTACACATTTTCGAGACACGTGGCGGAGGTAGTACTAACCTTCCTAAAATTAAAAGATTTTTAATATGTAACTTAGTGATGTAAAGATGTGATCAATTTTAATTCAATTTTACTGTGATATTTTTTACTGGCTTGATTAGCTTTTTGCTTTTCTGGATGTATTCAAATGGTTCTTCACTTTCTCCAACTAACATCTAGACTTAAACCTCAATTAGTGTAAGTTACTTATTGTAAAAAAGTTTTTTACTGATTTGTAATCTCATACTAATTCACATTTGTAGAACCCTGATGATGCAAATAAAGATTTGCGAAAGCTTGGTATACTGAAAAGAGTACTGTATTGATAGTTTTTTCACGTCCTTTCCGCTGCATTCCCAACCAATTTCGAAGTTTATATCTAACTGATCAGCGTTGATCACAAAGGTTTCTACCTTTTCTATATATATATATATCAAATTAAGTTTTTTTGAGGTGAGCAGTCAATTATAAAAGGGCAATTAATGAAAACTCTTTATATTCGTGAAGCTTTCGAAAATGTTTATTTTCTTCTTCAGCACAAACTAAAATTATAATAAATTTGTAACATAATATTATAATAGTTTAATTAAAAACTTACTATCGTGAGGTTAAATAGTTTTTGGCTTCATAAATGCGCACATTATAAAAATTTCTACTAAAATACAAAAAATAAATTAAATTAAAGGAAAAGTTAATTTAGAATAAATGTTTTTTTAACAAAACTTCAAAATTTGATGTTTATGTCATGTTGAAATAAATTATCTATATAACGTGTGACGAAGTCATTAATTTTGTAATATAAAAATTATTGCGTATGGCGCTGGCTTTAAACAATAAGCTCCGAAAAATATTGAACCGCCGTGACAATTAATAAGTACTTGGCAGTGCCACTAGAGATAACGATATACGTTCTCATATCGTGGCTAAAGCGAAGGAATATTAATACCGAGAATTTGAATGTTCTCGGGGAGACTCCTGCAGTCGCCTCAGTATAGGTAGCACGAAACTAGAACTGTTTTCTTTGCAGTGCCGATTGACTGACAGTAGACAGTACCGGTAAGAATTTGTGTTGTTGTTAGCATTCATGAAAGTAGGTAGACTCTCAAACATATATTTTATTTATTTTTACCATTTGTTGGATGGGCGGTTTGATGATCATTATCTGTTGTGAATAACTTGGGTGTTGATATCAAAAGCCGGGTGGGACGTTTGACGGAACCTGTTGTGGATAACTCAGGTGTCGGAAAATTATACTTCATGACCGAAAGTTTCTAGTTTGTAAAGTCAGAACTAAGATGCCATTATTAAATCTTAGCATAACTTATTTTGATATCGATAGTCTCAACACCAAATAAGAGGTTTGACTGACACCTTAGAGCTTACTGGTTCCGCTGAATATTGTAGCTTAGTCTTTCCGCAATATCGCTTACCTTATTTGGCTTTGCCGCTTTGTATCCTTTTATTTGTTTAACTGGTGGTTTGTTTACCAATAAATAATATATTTTCCGGTTTTGCTTGAATTTTTAATAATTGCTTACCTAGCAGCTGACTACCAGGACGAAGTTGACCCAAACAGTGTTCTGAAACACTTTAAACAGAATGTGACGACTGCGAAGAACCAGAAACGGGGTCAAAGTAGCAGGAGCTCAGAAATAGCATAACAAACGTTTTTTAGGATTAACGAAAAACATTATAAACCTGAAGATGCTAGACGTCTTGTGGAACAAAAGCTTGTAGAAAGGGACTATGAAGCAAATGAAACTGATGATAATGAAGGAACGGGGGGTAGTGACATGAGAGCTGTATACAAGAAGAAACCAAAGAGTCAAGTAGTGGAAAAGAATTTGTTTCTACTCAAACAGAAAACGTTTTAGTCGAAAAATCTGAATGAAATGGAGTATAAAAATTCCACAGACACAAACTCTAACTTTAAATGTGGTATGTGAAAAGTGTGGGCCAAAACTACCATGCTCCACATCAATAAAGGATATTTTCCAAAAGTTTATAATACCAGATATGATAGATATAATTATAAAAGAAATTAACAGAGGCTAGAAGATTCTACAACAAAAGAAATGTCGCAAATAATGAGAGGCATGTTTGGAAAAATATAATTAAAAGCAAATAATGAGAGGCATGTTTGGAAAAATATAACTAAAAGCCTATATTGGCTTTGATATGTAGAAACATATCTCTAGGTGGTCACGGGAATCTTCAAAAATTATCGAAAAACAATTTTTAGAGCAACCTTGACGCTACAAAAATTCGTAACTATGACCAGATTTATAAAGTTCGAGAATAAAAGTACTAGGGAGGAGAGACGGGAAATATTGGGAAAATATTTCATATTCAAATTTCTTTCCTCTAAAGGGAAAGATATATTTTAGAAAACAACCACATGCACAGAGAGAAATTAATCAAGGTATATAAATTGTTGTTGATTTATCGAGCAAGTGGAACAACAAAGAAAGAAACATTGTTGTCGACAACTTTTTTACCAGTATTCCAGTATTAAGTAGAAAAACAAAATATCTGAAAACCCTATAGAAATAAGGAGGTGAATTCATCTATATTTAGAATTTTTAATATTTAACTTAATTTAAAATTTTAATAAATAAATAATAATAATAAATAAATAAATTCCAATTAAATGGTCCAACAGCTACAACTTTTTTAGTATATTTACTATATTTGTAAAAAACATGATAGAAGGATATTTTATTTCACATAAATTTTTTAAGGGAGATGTATTATATAATGTGCTGAAGTTGAGTTTGAAGTCGTTGTCGATGTTGTGGGTATAGGAACAAATTTTTGTTTTGGACCATATAGAGGCTCAAGTCCCATAATATCATCATAATGTAGTGGTCTAAGCTTCCTCTGTATCACTATGCTCCAATCCAAGAGTGTGACCAATTTCATGTAATATTACCATTTAAAAACTGGTTTTACCGTCTTTTGCTCTACCATCTTTACTGTAATCCCATTTTTCATCCCTATCAATATGAAGTTCAATACATTGATTACCGCTTGTTGGATAATACCCATGAGCAAGTATATGTCCAGGTCCATCAAAGGGAAATAAATGGCCGTTTACCCTGACAGTCTGCTCTAAATTTGTGTACTTTTCTACTAAATGATAAAGTTATATCAGGTCTAAAATGTTTTGGATCTTTAGTTTGGGAAAAATGTAAGTTGGAATTTTCTTCCCACATATTAAAAGCTTTAACGGTTAAATTTTCAATGGTAGAATTGGCTGCTAGGAAATACCAATATAAGTGCGATTTATTCCATTTAGAATGAATTCTATAATTATTTTCACTTTCAGAGCATCGAGGTTTTGTTATTAGACGTTGCGTTTCATCATTTAACGTACCATCCACAGGTAAATTATATTTTTCTTGAAATTAATGTCGTTCTTAAATCGTTTAGGGCATTGTTACTTTTATTGACGTACCCTTAATTTTGAAAAAAGTTGAGGGTTTCATTGGATTAAGATACTGACGAGCTTACACGTAGCATAAATAGTAGACCTAATCTAAATAACATCTTGTACGTTACTGCTGTCATTCTATATATGCACGTTATTAATATACAACTCCACTCTTCTTTATATACTTTAAAACATAAAAAATTATTTGTTTTAACTTAGTTTAGTAATGTCTCCAGTGGGATATAAATGTAAAATAGATGAATTTTTAAAACGTGTTCACAAACTACATAGTGATATAATATTTTACGACAACAAAATAAAAGTATTGAGACAACTGGAAAATTTAAGTTTGTGGGATAATGTCATAAAAAATAGACAGTTTCCATCCTCATCTGCAACCAAAAGACGTATACAACCTTCAAGATGTCTTCCCCAGCAATAGCTTCATCTTTTATAATGTTAATATCAATTTTTAACAATTTTTTGTACACAAACGTTCCCAATAATGTGACAAACATGGCTATATGTTTTAAAGATATAAAAGAAGACTGTAGTCGAACAACGTGGGCTTTAATGGATTATGAAGTTATAAATAATGCTTATTTGCCGGTATTTTTTAAAGAAATGCCAAAGTAAAATAATTCATACTACAAATTAAAACTGATATTTCCAGATAATACGGAGGGTGATCAAATTGATTGGTATAATACTTATGGAACTAAGGATGACAACTTTGTAATATATAACATATAACATATATAGTAATACTTTGGATTAATTTCTTAGGAATTTTATTTTTAACCTCACATGTATTATTAAAAATTCTAAATAAAAAATGCAAATCTTCTTGTTTCAAAATAAATATATGAACATGTAAATATGTTTTTTAAATAAAACCTCAAATATTTATAAAAGTATTTTATTAAAAAATTATACAGTTTAAAAAAGTTTACAGGTAATAGTCAGTAAATTGTGGGAAACACTCCAAAATCTTGACACTTTTTGTTATGATTTTCCCCGAAGGTAAAATGAAATCAGCAGCTGCGAGCACCATTAAACAGGTAAAACAGTTGTTACTTACCAATTATACAAAACCTCCACGTTTTAGTCGGTACACATATATCGCCCCTCTCGATAATGGTTTAAAAAAGTCTTTGACTTCTTTTCAAATTTTCTGGTACTATTGGCCGTTACATCAAACTTACTTACATCAACCACTCTGGGGAATATTCTAAATTCTTGACATTTTCGGGTTATGTATTCCAGTTTTTGATTACCTCGGAGGTAAATGAAATCAGCACCCATAATACATTTCTTTATTATTATATCTACCTCCGAGAGGTCTATATCCCCAGAAGAGTAGTCGATTCCGTGAACATTTCTCTCCAAATGGTGTGTTGTTCTTCTATCACGAGCACTTAAAAAATTGTATATTTTTAGTGATTTATATAAATAGTTATTTAAATTATTTCCTATTTTAATACTTAGTTCTTTGGGATAGAAAGCCCCATCTATCATGAAACCTTGAATGTCGACAAGTGCTATTCTCATGATGGTGCAGGCGTTTATACTACCGCACTACCGATTCCAGCTGCTTTAAATATCTACTGAAACGGGTGGGGAAGGATTGCAGTTGTTACGAGATATTTATAATTACTTCAGTGACATCAATAGTAGATGTTTTTATTGTTTCTTTCTGCCTTGAGCAATCGATAACAAATAAAGCACGATTTTTAAATGCGACATAATCTAACATGGGATTTTTAAGAGATGAATGAAAATAGCTTGGCTAAAATTCGGTATAATTAAAAAGAGCTTCACTAAAATGGTTGTTTACAAAATCCAATTGCATACGTTCATTTGGATAATATTCTCCATTCAAAGAAACTCTTATACTAGCAATGTTGATATGATCGAACATTGTGGGATCGGCTTCAACAAAATCACGCTTATCGGTTTGAAAACAAATAATCATAAAACGAGGTCTTTCGACTGCAGTACTCGTTTTAACGGACCAAATTTCTCTTCGTGCATCAGAAGTAATTGCTGGTAACTCATTAAGGTCCCATTTTCTAAATGGAATTAGTATTGGTTTGTCTGTTTGAATTGCCTTAAGAAGCTGTTCTTTTACTTCATCACTAGGATAAATGTGTTTTATATTTAATTCAATATCTTTAATAACAATTTTCACAGTTGTTTTTGCATTATCTTTGTGTTTAATAATAACACAATCATTATAGTTGCGATATCTTACAAATCTTAACGTTTGTCTTCCATATGGGATAATCGTTGAAAACATTAAAAATATGCTTCAAAGGTATAAGCAGGCTAAAAGTATTGTTTTGTGCAGTTAAAATAGGCGGTGATGGATAGTTTCAGTCAGCGATTGACATATGCATAGAATCACCTTTAACATAACAAAGATATGCTCTAATAGCACTCACTATCCCGGGATCCCTTACCGTTTCAATTTCCCTTGCACTTTCACTGTAAGTGTAAGAATCAAACAGGAAACCACCAAAGTTTGGGGCTAAAGATACATCACCATCTCTAGTAACTTCCAATCTCCCTTTAACAGACAGTAATGAGGTGTTCATGGTAAAAAACGAGTCTACTTGATTGATGCTGAATTCCACAACATTCAGGTCTGTCTCCATCAAAGGCACCTGACGTAATATTCGTCTCAAAGCGAATGGTTAATACTTTTATAATATTTACTGGCAAATCTGAATAATTAGTTTGACTAGGATTTAAACATTTTTCTGAGAATCCCAATATGTATCCAATGTGGTTCGGTTCCTCAAATGACACTTTATAATACTTGCTAAAAATTTCACATTTTAGTGTATTATTGTTGGGTTTCAGCGAAAAATGCAGGTCAGTACTATCATTTTTATTTTCAGTTTTCATTTGCTTCCGTATAAATGCTTCGATATCAGTTATTTCATAGCATCCAGTAGGGAACTCCACAATATTCAACTTATTTTGCCTATCATAATAATAAAACTTTTGACCAAATTCAATGTTTGGCATAGAGTTGTAAGAATGAAAAGAACGTAGAGGTAATTCTTATTCCTTTTTCGGATCAAGTATAATGGGTGTTTGTGGACGAAAAGAAAATATATGATTGGTACTGTTTACACGCAACAATTGCTACATGATGACTGAATCATAAAACTAAAATGAGGTGACTTACATTTTTTTTTTATTTCTATTTTAATATTTCTGTACACATAAAACAAGACAATTGAGATGTAGGTGGTCCGTCCCAATGCGTAGTCCAATCAGGTCGATTGTAATGAATAAAACAAGGTAAACGTATTTTCAATTCAAAATTTCTTTTATATTCGTTAGGAAGTTTATGCCATATGTCCAGAAGTTCTGTTGGTCGAGCTCTTTTAATTAAATATTTAAGTACCTCCTGCAACTCTTCAGCATTAAAACTGCTTAACGTCTTTTTGTCAAGAATATGTGCTAATAATGGATCCATGTTTTTATATTAGTATAGAAATTTTAAACACAAATGACCACAAATAATTTGATTGTAATTTTGATATGGATAATTATTATATAATATCCTAACACCGTTTCACAAATATTTAACAAGTTCTTTCGGCGGCTTCAAACCTCCAAATGAATCAAAATACTCCACGTCATTATTTATCTTTTTATAAACTACCCAATATGTTCCGTTGTTTTTAAATGAGCCTAAATTAAATATTGCATATTCTCGCTTTCGAGAACCTTCTTTAGGTAAAGTATCTCGCATGAAAACTCCTCTAAAATGTGGTATTTTAAGCAAATTGGCATAATGTACAATATCTGTATTGTAAAGGGGTCTATTAGGTAGCTTTATTGGAAGTTTTTTGGTTTTTTAAAAAATAAACGAATCCACCTCGATCATTCTTTCTTAGGTACATTCCCTTGCCGATAACTTCCATTGCTTTGTTGCGCCGTTGATCTTCTTCAAGTTTCTTTTGAGCATTTTTTGCATCAACTACTATTTTAGCAACGGCGCTTGCACCACCGGCTAGTGAACCTAAAGCCCCAAGAGGTCCTAGAATTGGCAACAGCGGTAAAAAACCTCCCGACTTAGCAAGTGGAATAATTCTGGGTACTTTAACATGTTGACGTCCATCTGCCTTTTTAACAACAATTTTTGCAGCTTTTAAAGCATTAGAAGCAGATTTTGTTAATGCAGGTTTAAAAGATTTCATAACTTTTCGAACGATGTCACGTTGAAAAGAAATGGTGGAATGTTTTTTATTACCCATACCCAATTTACGTTTTGCCTTTATGCCTGTTGTGACAAACCAAGCTGCAGCCTTTTCTCCAATACCCACGTCTTTTGATTTCACTCTTTCCCATGCAGCGTTCTCAAGGATCTTATCAGCTTCGTGACGTTTCGTTAAAGATTTGTTTTGCGTGGTCTTTACAGGCAGCGTCTAACTGATTAATACCAGGACCTCCAAGAGAGAATCGTTTTGTCAGTTTGGTTCCTGCTTTATGAAATAAAAAAGTTCTTTATTTTTATCGATTTTAATTAAAAAATATTTATCTATTCAACTTACGACCACAGTACTGATAACCTCCAGGAAGATGAAGTTCAAATGGAAGTTTGTTAATAAGTGAATTCAAAACACCCTCACCTTGGTATACTAACATTAGTACTGGTTAACAATAGTAGTATCATAACTATTTATAGAATAGCATTTGTAAAGAAGATCATAAAAGATGAAGGTTGTTTAACAAGTGCAGACGTTACCGATTGAAAATTTGGATTTTACGTCAGTGTTAAAAAATAGCAAATATGGTAAGCTATTACCAAACTCATTCCGTGCTATTATTTCTGGTCCAAGCGGATGTGGTAAAACTAACGTAATGCCGTCCCTATTATTTAATTCCAATGGTGCTAAATTAGAGAACGTGTATGTTTATTCAGTCTTTGTATCAACCAAAGTATCAGCTGCTACACGAGGTTCTGAGTAAAACTAAAGGTGTTGGATATTTTCCATTCTAAGATAATGAAGAAATTATTAGTCCTACCAAAGCTAAAAATAATTCTATATTTATATTCGATGACGTTGCTTGTGATGGTCAACAGAAAATAAAAGAATATTCTTCCATGTGTCGACATAAAAATATTGACGCTGCTTATCTTTGTCATACTTATTCTAAAATTCCAAAACCGTTAATACGAGATAATTGTAATATGCTTGTACTTTTTAAACAAGACTAAATTAATCTTAAGCATATATTTGAAGAGCATGTATCTCCGGATATAACATTTGAAGAATTTAAAAAAATGTGTTCCGAATGCTGAACTGACAGTTATGGTACGATCGTAATTGTCAAAGAATTTTCCATTAGTGATGGAAGATATCGAAAAGAATTTGACAAGTATATAAAATTTTAAGCTGGACTGATGTAGGTTAATCTGTAATAAGATGTCAGCTGATCAGGTTGCTGCAGCAACTCGAAAAAGAAAAATTGTAGAACTTTTTCGTTCTATTAGAAAAAAGTATTTGGCTTTAAAACTGGGTAGATCAGAACAAGATGAGTCACTCCAAAAGCTTTTTAAACCCATATCTGAACCATTACAACAAATTCTCAAAACCTCAACAGTAGTTCAACAACAACAACAGCAACAACCTAGTATCAAAAAAGGAATAAAAAAGGATGAATTAAAACAGGAAAATAGCGATGAGAATGATGATGTATTTACTCCCTCCTTTCTTAATTTGGAAAACGTTGCTGAATCCTTTAAGCATAACAATGATAATAATGATTCTACTGGATCGTTAACAGAAGAGTCACCATATCGTTCAGACATATCTGAGGATGCCATAAAAGAATATTTAGATCAGTGCCCCGTTATTAGTCAAAAAATTATTGAGGATTATTTTCTACAGAATGATAACATTGATTAAATTTACGGACCAATATATACTGATGATATTGGCTGGATGTTGGGTACTCGTAGAATTTCATTTGACATTAAAAATGGTAATATATAAATATACTACCTGAGAAAAATAAAGCAGTAAGTTACGTATCTGGAACACCAGGTGTATATCAACTATTATTCTATACCGATCCGGCTTATAACGCAGAATATTTGCAAAGCTACAAAACACTTTTACAGAATACCAAAGTTCATTTAGATACGAAAGACTGTCTTAAAGGTTCAAGTATTGAAAAATACCACTATATCATTAAACCTCCTTTTAATACACCATCTTTACCAAACACCTCTCAACCTATATCCACTCGCTCTAAAACTATATTGAATCGTTCAAAATATATTTCACATCCAAGAGGAAAAGGTCTCCTAAATAATTCCCATTTGGTGAACAATAAGAAACCCGTAGAATATATTTATTGGGATGATCCAAATGAATTGGTTGAACGCCTGAAGTTATTAATAGCTTTAAAGGATGCAGGAAATACTTCTCACGATAATGAAATAGTAGCAATTATAAACGAATTAAACGAAGCTAATATAATAAGCAATTAGGACATATTCATTCATTCAAGATATAAGAACTTTGAAATCTAAATTGTAGAAGCAGTTTAGTTAAAATGGTTCATACAAATGGATAGATATTTTGTCTATCATAACTAAAGAGTACAATAATACAAAACACACAACAACTGGATATAAGCCTTGGCAAGTGAACAAATCCAATGAAAAAAATATAACATATAAGCACCTAAAAATAGCCGGACCTCGAAAGTTTAAAGTCGGTGATATTGTATGTATATCCAAAGCAAAGAATGTCTTTGAAAAAGGTTATACCTCGCAATGGACGACTGAACTTTTCAAAATTGCTAAAATTAAAATTACCACACCCACCACCCATTTATTAGAAGACATGCAAAGTACACCAATTAAAGGGTGTTTTTACGAAGAAGAATTGCAGAAAACGTTAATCCCTAATGTTCATTTGGTTGAAAAAGTACTTAAAAAAAGGTAGCAAAATGTACGTTAAATGGTTAGGATTGGATAGCACATGTAATAGTTGGATTGAAAATAGGGATGTTCTTTTGTAAAATTATATCCCCATAATTTTATAATGTCCCCACGGAAGAGTATCATATGAGCCCAAAATCAAATATCTTTTATCATCTGATGGATTCAAAGCAATTTTAGTTTGTTCAATACTTCGGAAAAAATATTTTCTTTATTAACTCCTAACAACACCGGGGAAAATTCAGAAACTACAGAAATGGATTGCTCCTTGTCAACGCCTAACACCAGGGAGGACGTAGAGACTTCGGAAACAATATTTTCTTTATTAACCCCTAACAACACTGGGGAAAATTTAAAAACTACAGAAATGGATTGCTCCTTGTCAACCCCTAACACTAGGGAGGACGTAGAGACTTCGGAAGCAGCATTTTCTTTATTAACCCCTAACAACACCGAGGAAAATTCAGAAACTTTCGGTACAGACAGATTTCCAGAACGGCGGTCTTCAGTAATACGATGGTTGGTATCTTCAAGACATATTATCGGGACAGCAACATCTACTTTTTTCATAGGTGGGTGTCTCCGGTATCCCAACAGGACTGGCTAAGTGTGAATACCTGACTAATTCATTACGGATGTATATTTTCCCGGTTCCGAGCTCCAAGCGAAAATTATATTTTTGCAGGACATCTTGTCCTTTCACCATATCGGTTATTAGCCCAGGGAAATTTTCCAACGAACCCTCCATAGTGATGCCATTGATTTTCCATTGCAAATCAAACGTATCGGTGATAGAGACTATATTTCCATTAGCTAAGCGGGCACTCGCGGCTTGACGAGCTATAGCTTGCTTCCTCTGGAAAAACGCCTTAGCTACTTGACACCAATATATGATTTAACAGCTCCAGTATTTAGAAAAGCTAGAAAGCCAAAAACGGGTCGTGGAGAATATTTGCTTGCCTTAAAAATGTTACAAGTCTCCTTCGTTTCTCCGGAACGGTTCCAGCAACTGATAAGTTTCTCTTCTTTAACTCAGCAGTAAGCCCTTTGTTTTTCAGTAAATATACTAAGACTTCTTCTACGGAACTTACCGTTGGTAGTTGGGCCGGTACTGCAGAAACGGATTTGATTTCAGTTTTATCTTCAGTGAATAACACAGTGAGATCAATATCGTCGGATCATCCTTCTGACATGGGCCTTCTATTTCCAGCTTCTTCTCCTTTGATCTTTTAGTTAATCGATTAGTTAACCTAATACGGTAAATAGAAAACGGAGGAAACGGCCTCTTAAAAAAAATTTCAGAAACGGTCCATACTCGGGCGCCAAATTTGTAACGCTTTCACCTTCTAAACGTTACTATGGTCACCCTTAAAACAAAATTTTCATTTAAAATCTCAGTGGACAGTTGTTTTAACGTGGTATGCTCCACAGCCCCTTGACCCTGAGCGTCAAGAGTTCCAGATAGCCTCAGATTGAGGTTACGGCGAATTCTAGGGGTCGTGTTTACCTATTTTAATTTACTAATTGGAATTGGTTCTCTAATTGGTGAGTTACGGTTAATTAGAAAGAAACAAAAAAAAAATCAAACTACTTATTATTAATTTGCGGTTTAAACGTTTTGTAGCGCTAACTGCGATTTCGATAAAAAAGATTTTATTTTGGGTCATGAAACAGGGAGAGAACAATTTAATCTACCAGGTAACCGACCAAGTTGTAAACTGAGCCACCCGAGATACCCTTTGGATTTTAAATTAAAACCAAAACGGCGGTTTCGTTAATAAAATTGTTTTTAGTCGTGAGATAGGGAAAGAACGGTTTAAAGGGTTTAAATCTGCCAGGATTTAAAAAGTAAACCACGGCAAGCTATTCTTATAAGAAAAATAAAAAACGGTTCACGCCATAGGCACACGGTTTAAATATGCCAGGTAAACGAACAAGTAGTAAACTGAGCCACCTCCAAGTTCGAGATACCTTTAGGATTTTAAATTAAACACCGGCAAATTATTTTTAAAAAGATTAAAATTAAAAAAAATGTTCACGACACGGTAAAACGGTTTAAATCTTCCAGGTAAACGAACAAGTAGTAAACTGAGCCACCTCCAAGTTCGAAATACCCTTTGGATTTAAAAATTAAACCACGGCAAGCTATTCTTATAAGAAAAAAAAATGGTTCGTGACACGGGCACACGGTTTAAATCTGCCAGATAAACGAACGAGTAGTAAACTGAGCCACCTCCAAATTCGAAATACCCTTTGGATTTAAAATTCAACCACGGCAAGCTTTTCTTAAAATAAAAATTTTAAATTAATAGAAATATCGTATCCGGAATAATTTTAAAATTTAACAATTCTAAAAAACAAAAATTCTACACTCAATTCAGGACCAACGGACGTTTAGCGTATAGTCATTTGCCAAGGAATAAAACAAACCCTACTTTGTTTTTTTTTTTCACAAAAAAACTCTTTATTTTTCGAGTAAACAATAACAAAATTAATAAATTAAAAAAAAAACCAGTAATCAACAAAATAGTTAACAATAAAATAAAAATTAAGTAAAAAATAATAAAATAGAAAAATTAAAGGAAAACCAGTAATCAACAAAATAGTTATCAATTAAATAAAACAAATTATCACCGGATTCAGGAGAACAGAAATTTCTACAGTCGAACGAATATTAACTGTTCGTTACAGCAGTACTAATTCGTTATTTTAAAATCAAAAGCATTTTACCTTTTATTCACGGCTTGAATTTTCAACAATTTTCACCGGCGGTCGGAAAACAGCACACACTTCTTCTGTAGAATTCTCGGAGATATTCGAAAGGTACGGTCAAAAAGTTCTCGAAACGAGTCGACTCTCTTTTTGGAGCCGCAATGCTTTTGCTTTTATATCCGATATATTAAAATTTCTTATTGTTTCGCAAAAACAAAATAGTAGTATAGGCTGTCTTTCGGAATTAATTAAAACTTATATATACCGTATGTCCGGACGGTTTGAAAATTGGAAATATTTGAACCGGATGAATTATAGTGGAATGCAAATTTGCGTACCTCCGGATTAATAATAAAATACAATAATAAAATAATAATACAAAAAATATAAAGGCAGTAGCATAAAGGATCAGAAAGTAAGTAACGAGTTATGTAGAATATTTTGGCAAAATAAAACAGCTACGAAAAAATAAGAAACAAATAATTAACTCAATTCGGTGTTCACAAAAATAACTCGTTACATATTTATCTAAATTAATAAATATTATTTAAATTTAAATTTAAATTCTTGATAATATTTACATAAGTCTTAAATATTAAAAATTTCCCTTATTTTATCACTGTTAACAAATTTTGAAAACATAACTGTTTACACCATTTTCATTAGCAACTTCATATGGACCTTCAACGGTAATGTTAGTTAAGCACATATATTTCTATTTTTGTTTAAATTCTTTAATGCTCTTACTATTACTAAATCTCCTTTTTCAAATTTTGTTTTCACTTTTTCTTTCCCATTATATCTAAATATTTTCTAGCATTATTTTCCAAATTTTTATTTATTTTTGCTATTATATCTTCATAACTTTCCTTATTTTGATTTATCCAATTTCTACATGGATTGATTTTTTTCATAATATAAATAAGACTTTTTTCTATAACTGTACTTGGGGAATTGTTTATAAAATTTTCTATGTCTTCTAAATAATCTTGATGATTTTTATTTTCTAACACAATTCTTAAAAATATGACTACTTCTTTAATATATCTTTCTGAAGGATTTACTACTGCGTGTCTGATACTGGTAAATTGTCACTTATTATTATATTATATATATTTTTTTTTTTTAAACATTTTTAAACCTATCATTTCTGAAATATATTGCATTATTAAAAATACAATTTTCTGGCTTTATTATGTCTTCGCACTATTGCGTCAATTTTTGTTTAATTATATTACATTTAGTAAAATCTGTAGGATATAATTTAATATATTTTGAAAAAATTCTATTATTACTAAAATATACTAAAAACTGTTTACACTACCACTTCACCAACACACACTTTTATATGCCTGACGCGCGTTTCGATAACCAAGTTATCTTCTTCAGAGACCAAAGGTAAACTAAAGCTATGTCTACAAACTAACCTTATATATATAACATTTATTATCGCCAAATGTTTTCGCGGTAAATCTTTTGGCGACAAAGCCAATTATTAGCGCGAAAGCATTTTTACAATAAGTTTTCTTATAATAAACCATAAAGTGGACTATCTGGGATAGGTCCTTTGTCCTTATTTAATCTATTTTTACACTTAATAATTTCTATACTTCCAAATGCATCCAACAATCTATTGTTCGATACATTTTTTAACAATTTTAAACTATCTACATTTACAGAATGGTGTTTGGTAAAAGCATGTTCGGCAATACTAGATTTTTCTATGCGTCCATATTTAAGATGAGCTAAATGTTCTTTAAATCTAGTTTAAACCGATCTTTTTGTTTGCCTAACATACTTTTTCTCACAATCATTACAACTTATTTCATATATACCGCTTTTTTCCAGATCTTCTCTCTTATCCTTCGGATTTTCTTACAATTGTCTCAGGGTGCTACTAAATTAATGAAATAAACCTAATCCCACCGTGCCGAAAATTTTATTCAATCCTTTGTTATACTGAGGGATAAATGGTAATGAAATGAATTTCATATCGGTGTGTTCTCGCTGGAAAAAAGTGGTTTCACAAAGAGATTTCTTTAAACTATGGCGATTGATTAGCTTATGAATTAGTTTTTTATCATATCCATTAAGTACAGCTATATCCTCAATTAAATTCTTTTCTCTGTTATATCTTGTTTTGTTTAAAGGAAAATTAGTTAATCGATGAACCAACAAATGAAAACTTGCCATTTTGTGTTAACTACAGTGAAAAGAATCTACCGGAATATATCTATACGTAGCGGTGTCTTTCCTAAAAATATCAAATTCTAACTTGTTATTATTTCTTATTACTAATGTGTCCAAAAATGGTAACTGTTCATTATTTTCTAGTTCAAACGTAAATTTTATGCTTGTGAATTTTGAATTTAATTTTGAAATGAAATCTTCTACTGATGATTTCTTCGTATTGAAAACTGCCAAAATGTCGTCCACATATCTATACCATATCCTTGGGAAATACTCGAACTCTTGTCTGATCTGTGTTTCAAAATTGCTCATAAAAAGGTTGGCTAAAAATGATGATAAACAATTACCCATTGCTGTTCCTTCATATTGTTGATAAACCTGATTGTTGTATTGAAAATAATTTTGGTCCACTTTAACACCCAGATCATTCAAGACGAGTAGTTCTTCTAGATACTGTAAAGTTTGTGGAATCGGTACGATAGGAACTATAGAACTAACATCGAACGAGATTAAAATTTCCCCATCTTCTAGAACAACATCTTTAACTTTCTTGATAAATTCTAATGAATTTTTAACTGAAAAACTGTTACATTTTTTGGGTAGATTTTCAAACTCGTTCGATAACCATTGCCTTTCCAGATTTATGTATCTTAGGAAGGCACCATGGAAATCATTTTATTTAGAGGATTTTTTTGAATCTTAACGTAAGAACCATTTTCGATCAAATCATCCACTCTTTCGAAATCGTCTTGTTTGTCCATTATAACAACCTTGTTTACTTTATCAGCTTTAAGTAAATACATTCCTTCTGTCTCAAACCTTTGACAATATTCCTAGTTTTCTTTATTCTCTGTAAATTTTTGTTCGATGTTAGTTCTTTATTTCCTAGCGAACCGATTTCACAAACTTAACAGTATCTAGAAGAACTACTCATCTTGAATGATCTGGGTGTTGAACTTAGTACTGAATACCTACGGTTATCTAAACTATGCTTGGACCAAAATTATTTTCAATACAACAATTCAAAATTCACAAGCATAAAATTCGCATTTGAACTAGAAAATAATGAACAGTTACCATTTTTGGACACATTAGCAATAAGAAATAATAACAAGTTAGAGTTTGATATTTTTAGGAAAGACACCGCTATGTATATATATATTCTGGTAGATTCTTTTCACTGTAGTCAACACAAAATGGCAAGTTTTCATTTTTTGGTTCGTCGATTAATTAATTTTCCTTTAAACAAAACAAGATATAACAGAGAAAAGAATTTAATTGAGGATATAGCTGTACTTAATGGATATGATAAAAAACTGATTCATAAGCTAATCCATCGCCATAGTTTTAAGAAATCTCTTTGTGAAACCACTTTTTTCCAACGATCACACACCGATATGAAATTCATTTCATTACCATTTATCCGTCAGTATACCAAAGGATTAAATAAAATTTTTGGCACGGTGAGATTAGGTTTAGTTCAAAAAATTAGTAGCACCCTGAGACAATTGTAAGGAAATCCGAAGGATAAGAGAGAAGATCTGGAAAAAAGCGGTATATATTAAATAAGTTGTAATGATTGTGATAAAAAGTATGTTGGGCAAACAAAAAGATCGGTTAAAACTAGATTTAAATAACATATAGCTTATCTAAAATATGGACGCACAGAAAAATCTAGTATTGCCGAACATGCTTTTACCAAAAACCATTCTGTAAATGTAGATAGTTTAAAATTGTTAAAAATTGTATCGAACAATAGATTGTTGGATGCATTTGAAATTATAGAAATTATTAAGTGTAAAAATAGATTAAATAAGGACAAAGGACCTATTTCAGATAGTCCACTTTATAGTTTATTATAAGAAAACATATTGTAAAAATGCTTTCGAACTAAAAATTGGCTTAGCCGCCAAAAGATTTACCGCTAAAACATGGGGCGCTAAAAATGTTATATATATAAGGTTAGTTTGTAGACATAGCTTTAGTTTACCTTCGGTCTTTGAAGAAGATAACTTGGTTATTGAAACGCGCGTCAGGCATATAAAAGTGTGTGTTGGTGTAGTGGTAGTGTAAACGGTTTTTAGTATCAGTTTCGCCAACGGTTCCAGATTCGACATTTTAATTACTAAAATATGTTTATTTCCCAATCTGCTGGTAATTAAATTACTCAAAAAATCCATTCCTATAACTTCTCCACATTTTTTTGACTGAATAACTTTTATAAAATTTTGATTTCTATGGTTCTTCTCTTTTCCTAATTGGCATAAGTGGCATGTTTTTGTAATTCGGAATAGATAGGCAAAGGCATATGGATCTAGATCGGGGCCTATTAGTCGATCAACCAGTCTTTGAAACGTGGCAGGTGCGGAATATAAACCAACTGGAAGAACCCTCTACAAGTCCGTGGAGTTCTCCGATCGTGATAGTAAAGAAGATAGTAAAGAAGATCCGCTTTTGCATTGACTTCCGGAAGGTTAATAAAGTTAACATGAAGGATGCCTACCCGCTCCCATTTATCAATGCTATATTGGATAAACTGCGGAAAGCCAAGTACATTTCTAGTTTAGATTTAAAGAGTGGCTACTGGCAGGTACCCCTGAAAGCAGGTACACCTGAAAGCAAACCAATTACCACATTTACCGCACCGGGAAGAGGATTGTTCCAGTTCACGGTTTACATTCCGCATCTGCCACGTTTCAAAGACTGGTTGATCGACTAATAGGCTCCATATGCCTTTGCCTATCTCGATGACATCATAGTGCTGTGGGAGACATTTGAACAACACTTGGAAAACCTGTCCGAAGTGTTCCGCCGACTGCGAGGAGCACGGCTGAAGCTCAACCCGGAGAAATGTCATTTCTGCTTACCGTCCATGAAATACTTGGGACATGTAATCACCGGAGGTGGAATCCGTACCGATCCAGAGACAGAGAAGGTCAAAAGTATCGTTAAATTTCCCCCCCCCCAAAAAAAAAAATATCCGAGAGTCGCGAAGATTCTTGGGGGTTGCATCCTAGTATAGAAGATTTGTGCCATCCTTTTTCTATCGGAAGCACCCGTCCTAAGCTGTTCCGATTTTAATGTGCCGTTTACCTTACAGACCGACGCCTCCGAACATGGTTTGGGAATAGCCCTCACCCAACTAATAGATGGCCAAGAACACGTAGTCGCATATGCAAGTCGCACTGAGAGAAATTACTCCGTTACCGAGAAAGAATGCCTTGCCATTGTTTGAAGTATTAAAAAGATGCGTCCTTATTTAGAAGGCTACCATTTCACGGTTATTACCGATCATCAATCTCTTAAATGGCTGCATTTCATATCTAGTCCGTCTGGACGTTTAGCTAGGTGGAGTATGTTTCTGAAACAGTAGGATTTTGAGATACAGTACCGTAAAGGTGCACTAAACCGTGTAGCCGATGCTTTGTACCGAAATCCAGTACCAACCACCGCCGAGGAAGAGCTACCGTTCGCTCTCTGCTTGCCCGATGTTACTGCCGAAAGTTCATTGTACCGGAACAAGAAGCAAGAGGTTCTGAAGGACCCAGAGAAGTTTCCGGAGTACTGCCTTAGAGGAGACCGTCTTTACCGCCATTTTTGGGACATATATGATTTTCGATGTGGACGAGTTGGATGGATGTCCTGAGAATGTCCATGTGGGCAGCCGATTCCCTGTATGCGCTCCGTGGCCGTGCAAGCGCACCTGCTCCCCAGTGCCCGTTCGACCCGAAGAACGAAAAATGCCGCCGTCCAGTGTAGCATCCAATTGGCGAGACCACGACCCACTCCGGAAGTAGCTGAACGCTGCTGCAGAGCGTACCGTCGCCAGTCATAGCGAGGAAGAGGACCTTCCCTGCCAGACCACTCCACCCGATGCCACCGTTCCAGGCAATGACAGGCCGTCATCCGATTTTTTTTTCCTTCTCTTTCTGTTTTATTTAGATTGTAAGATATTGGGATGTTTAAAAAAAATGTTACGAACGAAAGTTACACTATCGTTCGCTCATTTTTTTTACCGAAGAAAATGAGGTGTGCATTTACCGCACCGGGAAGAGGATTGTTCCAGTTCACGGTTCTTTCATTTGGTTTACATTCCGCACCTGCCACGTTCCAAAGACTGGTTGATCGACTAATAGGCCCCAATCTAGATTCATATGCCTTTGCCTATTTCTTCCGAATTACAAAAACATGCCACTTATGCCAATTAGAAAAAGAAAATAACCATAGAAATCAAAATGTTATAAAAGTTATTCAGTCAAAAAATGTGGAGAAGATATAGGAATGGATTTTTTGAGTAATTTAATTACCAGCAGATTGGGAAATAAACATATTTTAGTATTAATAGATATTTTTTCAAAATATATTAAATTTTATTCTACAAATTCTACTAAATGTAATATAATTAAAAAAATTGACGCAATACTGCGAAGACATAATAAAGCCAGAAAGTTTTATTGTTGATAATGCAACATATTTCAGAAATGATAGGTTTAAAAATTTTTGTAAAAATAAAAATATTAAGATAAAATTTACCAGTATCAGACACCCAGTAGCAAATTCTTCAGAAAGATATATTAAAGAAGTAGTCAAATTTTTTAGAATTGTGTTAGAAAATAAAAATCATCAAAATTTGGAAGACTATTTAGAAGACATAGAAAATTTTATAAACAATTATAGTTATAGAAAAAAAGTCTTATTTATAAAAAAATCAATCCATGTAGAAATTGAATAAATCAAAATAAGGAAAGTTATGAAGATATAATAGCAAAAATAAATAAAAATTTGGAAAATAATGCTAGAAAATATTTAGAAAGAAAAATAAAGTGAAAACAAAATTTGAAAAAGGAGATTTAGTAATAGTAAGAGCATTAAAGAATTCAAACAAAAATAGAAATATTTGTGCTAAACTAACATTACCGTTTGAAGGTCCATATGAAGTTGCTAATGAAAATGGTGTAAACAGTTATGTTTTAAAATATGTTAACAGTGGTCAAATAAGGGAAATTTTTAATATTCAAGACTTATGTTAATATTAGCAAGAATTTTAAAAAAATATTCTTTATTAATTTAGATAAATATGTAACGAGTTATCGTTCTGAACACCGAATTGAGTTAATTATTTGTTTCTTATTTTTACGTAGCTGTTTTATTTTGCAAAAATATTTTACATAACTCGTTACTTACTTTCCGATCCTTAATGCTACCGCCTTTATATATTTTTTTATTTTATTATTAATCCGGAGGTACGCAAATTTGCATTCCACTATAATTCATCCGGTTCAAATATTTCCATTTTTCAAACCGTCCGGACATACGGTATATATAAGTTTTAATTAAACGATAAGAAATTTTAATATATCGGATATAAAAGCAAAAGCATTGCGGCTCCAAAAAGAGATTCAACCCGTTTCGAGAACTTTTTGACCGTACCTTTCGAATATCTCCGAGAAGTCTACAGAAGAAGTGTATACCCTTTTCCGACCGCCTGTGAAAATTGTTGAAAATTCAAGCCGTAAATAAAAGGTAAAATGCTTTTGATTTTAAAATAACGAATTAGTATAGGCCGTGGATTCTGAATAGACCCGTGACGTCGTAAATAGTTGCGCACAATTGAATAACTGCTATAATTAAAATACACTAAACTAAATAATATAATTTAAAAATAAGCAAAATTTACTGCGCTATTCAAAGAGACAATACGACGTAAACGGCGGACTGACCAGAATGAATCAGTAAGGGCTGCAATTATTAGTATAGTTAATAGGACAATTTTCAAACACAAATTTGTGTACTGCACCGGTTGACGTCACAGGTCTACTCAGAATCCACGGCCTTTACTGCTGTAACGGAGAGTTAATATTCGTTAGACTGTAGAAATTTCCATTCTCTTGAATCTGGTAATAATTTGTTTTATTTTATTGATAACTACTTGGTTGATTACTGGTTTTCCTTTAATTTTTCTATTTTGTTATTTTTTACTTAATTTTTATTTTATTGTTAACTATTTTGTTGATTACTGTTTTTCTTTTATTTTTTTATTTTGTTATTGAAAAAAAAAAAACAAAGTAGGGTTTGTTTTATTTCTTGGCAAATGAATATACGCTAAACGTCCGTTGGTCCTGAATTAAGTGCAGAATTTGTGTATTTTAGAATTGTTAAATTTTAAAATTATTCCGGATCCGATATTTCTATTACTTTAAAATTTTTCTTTTAAGAATAGCTTGCCGTAAATGACACTACAATTTTGAAATTAAATGTCAACAATATTGATTGACAGTTAGTATTGTATTTTCTCGTTAGTAGATATTTTTTCCAGTTAGAGTTACTGCAGTTATTTATTAAAATATGGTTTTTATGTGTTTTGTTACGGGTTGAAATTATAAAAAAGGGCATTGCTTACCAAAGGATCCACAGGTAACAATTTGTATTTTTAAAGCTTCAGCATTTATTAGTAGCATATATTATTATAATTACAAATCCGAAGAAAATGGTGTGATGCTTTAAATAGACCAGATTTAGAATTTAGAATCTGCATTGACCACTTTACAAAACACTGCTTTTTCTCAAAGAATAGAAATGTTGCAGATTTAAAATAAGATGCTGTGCCTACCCTAAAACTTCCAGGTAAGGGAATGATTTTAAAATTTTCATTGTGAACTAAAGCAAAAACTTTTTAAATAACGAGAGCCTACATAATTAAATAAGGCATCCACTTACTACATTCGCATTATTCAGACCTGATCCCTTCAACAGATAGGGAAGCTGAAATATTTTATTCTCAATTTCTAATTATGAGTCTTATAATGACAACTCAGTTTTATAATATTTAATATTTTTTTTTTCAGAAATCAGCATCTCTCATTATTCTGAATATCCTCTAATAACATTCATTTTAAAAATGATTGGGGAAACAAGAAAAATAAATTTGACTTCTAATTGTAATAAATTTTTTTGCAAAAATAAAGAAATATTACATATTTTATTTTTATTTCTATATAAGTCAATACCAAATTGTTAACAATATTAAAATACTTTAAAAATATTTTCAAAAATATATTTATTATATTTATCAGAATATTTTTAAAATATTTTAAAATATATATATATATATAATCAGATTCCCTTTTACCTTATAAGGTGTAGGGTATTAAAATCGATACAATATTAATTATGTACGAATTGAGCCCACTTCTGTTTGTTTTTGGTCAATGCTTTAGCTTCTGCTTTCTGGATTCCTCTTCTGTTAAGTATGTCTTCTATAACTCCATCCCATGTTAATCTTGGTCTACCTCTCTTACGTTTTGTTTGAATTCTTGCTTCCCATATCTTTTTCACTGGTCTACTTTGCTCCATTCTGTTTAAATGTCCCCACCAGCTCAGCTGTCTTTTTTCAATAAATTCTAGGGTAGATTCTATTTGTAGTTCGTCCCTTACTGTAGTGTTTCTTATCTTGTCTTTCCTTGTGATTCCTTGAACTCTTCTTAGGTACTTCATTTCTATGGCCTGTATTTTACTTTTTTCTTTATTTGTTAGTACCCAAGATTCACATCCAAAGGTCAGGATAGGTCTGTATATGGTTTTAAATATCTTAATTTTTGTTTCCCGCGAGATTTCAGATTTGCTTATAAAATGTTTGTTCATTGCAAAGTAGAGCTTTAGTGTTTTATCTATTCTGTTGTTGATTTCAGCTTCTTGTTTTCCTCCTTCTTCTATTTCTACTCCAAGATATTGGAAAGCCTTTACTTGTTCGATCTTTTGTCCTTCTATTTGTATATTCATTTCCTCAGCATTATCTCCTACTATCATGACTTTAGTTTTTACTTTATTGAGCTTCATGCCATTTTCTCTTAGTACTGTATTCCATGTATATAAATTTTTCTGTAAATCTTTTTCATTTTCTGCGATAACTACAACATCGTCTGCAAATGCTCCTTCTGATACATCTACTTTTTGCATATTTCTAAATCCTACGTGGAGTCTTTTGTGTTTGTTTTACATTGTTTTAATATCTCATCCATGTAGATTATAAATAGCAATGGACTTAATCCTCCTCCTTGTCGTAACCCGTCTGCTGTTGTAAATGTCTCAGAAGTTCTGTTTTGACTTATAACAATATTTTTGTTGTTGTTGTATATGTTCTGTATGATTCTGACAGTTTTATAGTCAACTCCTCGGTTATTCAGTATGGTCCATAACTTCTTTCGTGGAACTTTATCAAAGGCTTTTTCCAGATCTATAAATGCAAAGTACGTTTTCTTCTGTTGTTGTGTTCTTTTTTCTAATATCTGTTTAATTGTGAAGATATGATCTTGTGCACTTTTTCCTTTTCTAAACCCACTCTGAGTTTCTTCCAATGTTATATCTAACGATGGTCGGATTTTGTTGTCTATTATAGCTTCTAGAACTTTCATAGCAGTACATAGTAGGGTTATGCCTCTGTAGTTATTACAATCGTTTTTGTCTCCTTTCTTATGAACTGGGACTATCAATGACATTTGCCAATCATAGGGAACTTTCTCTTCTTTCCATATTTCGTTGAGGATATTTAACAGCAATGTTGTTCCTTTTGGACCCATATGTTTAAGCATTTCTCCTGTTATCTTGTCGTAACCTGCAGCTTTGCCATTTTTTAGTTTTTTTAATGCTTCTTTCAGTTCACACTGTGATATATATTGCTCATTCTCTTGTTCTGACATTTTTTGCAGTGCTTCATATTTTTCTTCTTGGTCGTTATTTCCTAGGAGTTCTTGAAAATACTCTTTCCACCTGTTCATTATTTCTTCGTTGTTTTTTAATATATCTCCATTTTTGTTTTTTATATACATTGTATTATGGGTGTTACCCTCTCTTATTGATTTAAGAGTTTTGTAGAACAACTTCTGGTTTTCCTTACTGTTTTTTTCTATTTTTTCCCCAAAATCTCTCCATTTTATTCGTTTTTCTGTTATAACTACTTCTTTTACATGTTTTCTAGCTTTTTTATATGCTTCATAGTTTTCTGCTGTTCTGTTACTCAAGTATTTTTTCCAAAGTTCCTTCTTTGTTTTTACATTATTTTTCACATCCTCTGTCCACCAGGCAGTTTGTTTTCTAGTGTTGCTATTCTTAATAGTTCCGCAAGTTTTCTTTGCAGAATCTAAAATAGTTTTCTTAAAGTATTGCCATCTTTCCTCTAAATTATTGATTTTTAGGTTATTTTCTCTTTCAATTTTTCTAGATATTTCTAATTCATATTGTCTTGCAATTTCCGGATCAGCTAATTTATATGTTTTTATAGTCTCATATTGTATTTTATTTCCTTGATTAGTTTTCTTGAGGGTTTCTTTAGTCTCGATCGTTTCCCTAATTTTTGTGACTAGTAAGTAATGGTCACTACCTATCTCTGGGCCTCGTCTAACTTTAGTGTTTAGCACCACGTGTCTGTTATTCCTTTCTACCAATATGTAATCAATAATTGATTTTTCATTTCGACTTTCTAGTACTCTAGTATATTTGTATATATCTTTATGTTCATAGAATGTGTTGGTTACTATCATGTTATGGAGCATACAAAAGTCCAATAGTCGTTTACCATTATTATTTCTTACTTTTTCTCCATATTTACCTATTACATTTTTATAAATATTGTCTTTGCATCCTACCCTTGCGTTAAGGTCTCCTGCAATATAAATTTGCCCATTACTTTCCTCTGTTATTGTGGTGAGCTGCTTCCAGAAGACGTCTTTATTATTTACAGTCTCATCTTCATTCGGTCCGTACGCTATGATTATGGTTTTTGTATTTTCATGGTTATCTCTTAATTTTACGGTTAATAATCTTTCTGTCCATGCTTTCCATTCAAGTATTTGATCTGTGATGGTTTTATGTATTATACATCCGACTCCAGCTTCAGCTCTTTGATTTTCTTTTACTCCACTGTAGATGAGTACATGTCCATTATCCATTAATATTGTGCCATGACCTTTCTTTTTTGTTTCGGTGATTGCTAGAATATTTAACCCTATATCCTCAAATTCCTCTTCCAGTTCTTTTTCTTTACTTTGTAGACTTCTTATATTCCAAGTTCCTAATTTCCATTCTAAAGTTAGTTTCTTTTGTGTTTTTTCTGTTTTAATTCTGTTCCTGTTTCTTCGCCATGTCGTCTCATTTTTTCGTCCGGTCATTTCATTTTCTAGTTTTTTGGCTTTACTTTATTTGTTTTATCTTTTAATTGATTTTCTGATTTGTCCCATATCATCTCTTTGCCATTAATTATTAGTTTGAGGTGACCCATTTTTACTGTTTGACCTTCAGCTCTTTTTGCTCTCATGATTTCTCTCAACTTATATTGTATTTCTTTTTCTTGAGGGGTTAGATCGCTATCTATATATATTTGGGTATTTTTTAGTAAATTTTTCTTTTTAAGTAACTGAATTTTCTCATCAAAGGTTTCCATTTTAACTAAATATTTATTCGGTCCCAATTTTCTTACTACTTGTAGTTTGTATTCTGCGTGTACAAGTTGTTTTAGTTTAGTTTGAACCGTTTGTATCATATCTGTTTGATTACTTTCATTTACTTGTATTCCGGTTATTACTATATTTAACTTGCGTTTTTCATTTTCTAGTATATCTACTTTTCTTTCGGTTTCTAACAATCTGCTTTCCAGTTGTTTATATTTTTGTTCCCATTTCTCATTGGTTTCTTTGATTTCCTTTCTAAGAGCTTTTATTTCTACTTGATTCTCTTTCATCTTTTCTATCATTTCTTGTTGATTTGCTTTCATTTGCCCCATTATTTTATTCATCATTTCTTTCATGTCGGCCATTCCGTCGTTTTCTTTTATATTCTTGTTAGGAGTTCTAGGGATTTTTTTGCTTCGCTGGAATAACTCCCCATGTTCTTCTCTTCTTCTTTTATTATCAGAGAGGTTTTCTTCCGAATCAGACATTCTTTATCTTTTGAAATTGTTGATCCAAGAACTTTGACACAATCCGGCAACGGTGTCAAACAATCCAGCGCTATCAATTTCTTAATTACCAAATTTGATGGTTTTGGACTTTGACCTTTTAATCTAAATTTGCAATTTGCTCACCTTATTATATGATTTTATTATGATATTTAATCTTCTTGACTTTTTGTTTTATTCTAGTGTGCACTTGGAAATTTATTTCTCACTACAACTCCTGATTTTACAAGATTTTAGTAGGTAAGAAAATAAATCGTTTTAACACTCTGAACGCAACGTTGCCAATCCAATTTTAAAATAAATATTTTAAATTAACCAATAAAATTAAAATACAATTATATAGTTAGTACTCAGGTCACGAGCGGCGCTGTAAACACGTTTTTAAAAAACCCTTAGAGTCGGCTATCTATAAACTTCTTTCTAATCTACGATTGGAACAAAAGTCAAGAAAGATTAAAAATAATTTATACAAGTAAAAAGGCGAAAAGCAAAGTTTATTCAAATTTTAAATTGGAAGTAATCAGTTAAGATTATTAAATACTAACAGCAACAAAAATTAATGAAGAAAAATTGATACATTTAACTGATTAGTTGTGTAAAGGACGAAAATAACCTAAATTAAAAATATTTAGAATAAACAACTGGAGGACAAAGGAAAAGGACAACAACTGGACGACAAAGGAAAATAACTGCAGTACAAGGAAAAGGTCAAAGATAAGGAAAACAAGAGAGAAGGACAATACGTGGTAGATAAGGTTAGTTAAGTTAATTAAGGTAGTTAAGATAAGAGGGTTAGATAAGTAGTTAGGTATTTGTCTAAGTAGAAATTTGTATTCATATTTTTTCATTACAAAAATTAAAATAAATTTTGAGTTTAAATCCAGAACCCTAACATCCTGAGAAGTAATTAAAATAAATTTAAAATTTATCTAAAGATCAAACCATTGGTAAATATAAAAAACTATTTTAACTTTACTTTGGAATTAAAAAAAAAATTTATTACAAAATAACGTCATAATTATTAATAAACAACTTATCTTATTCTTTTTTATAATTTTGAATTAAGCTTTAAAAATGTCATTTAAAAATCAAAATAAAAATGTCAAATAGATGTCATGAATTTTTAGTATTATTTAGATCTCTATTTTTATCTTTAAATAGCAAATAATAATAAATTTCACTCAGATTTTTATGGTCACTTTTTTATTAATAGTATCTTTGTCTTGTGATATAGATCCCATTACCAAAAAAAGTCTTTTTTTAATGTTAATTTGTACATCCAAAATACTAACAGAAGCATAATCATTAAGATGGTCATTGGTTTTGAAGGTTTAACCAATTTACATCTTTTAGGATATAACCTGGTATCACTCTTATGCAAGGATAAACGTTGTTTTAATCTTTGGTCAGTTTGAACTATGTTTTTTTTGTCGCAAGCAGAACAAGAAATACAATATACATCAGATAAATCCAAAATTGGAGTTGTATCTTTTACTTTGCTAAAAATGTTGTTTAAGATAAGACATGTTTTACTCGTAATTTTAATGTTGTTTAATGGTTTAAAAATTCTACTTAATTTAGTATAAATTTCTCTAATGTATGGCTATGATATATATAATTTTGTATTATGGGTTTGAATGTCTAATTTTTTATTATTATGTATTGATATTGTAATAATTATTATTTAAATTTTAAAATTTAAGATTAATAATTATGGTTTACAATAAATATTAAGAAATAACTTTGTGTTCATAAACTTTGGGTATAGGGAATGCTTAACAAAAATTTAATAAATTAAAAAAGATATATAAGATATAAATATTTAATAATATTGTATTACCACCAAATTATGTTCTTTTAAGTTTGAATGTAGTGTCACTTTTTAGTAATGTTCATCTAAATTTATGTTTAACAGCAATTAATAAGAAATGAAATGATATAAATAAAAATTGCAGACTAAATAAAGAGACACTTTTAGAATTAATAACATTTATTTTCAATAGTACATATTTTTCCTATAATAATAAACTATATCAACAAACTTTTGGAACTCCAATGGGATCTTCAATATCTTCTATTTTAGCAGACTATGTAATGGATTACATCTTGGATTATATCTGCTTTACCTTTTAAACTAATCTTCCTTAAAAAATATGTAGATGATATAATTTTATCTCTTCCATACAATGAAATAAATAATATACTTTTTTACTTTAACAGCTTTGATCCACATATACAATTTACTATAGAAAAAGAAGATACAGAACAATCCTTACCTTTTCTTGATACTAAATTTATAAGAAACAATAACAATAACATCTCAATCGACTGGTATAGAAAACCGATAAGCTCTGGGAAATATATTAACTATCATTCATATCCACGTAATACTAAATTAAATTTGATCAAACCAATGAAAAATTGAGTTTTAAATATTTCAGATCCAATTTTTCACCAAAAAAATTTAAAAATTCTTTATAAATTATTTCTTGAGAATTGTTGTCCACCATATCTTTTAAAACAAATTTTATATAATACTTCTGACAATACAAATGCTATAATTCATAACATGCCAAGGAACACAGAATATCATATCAGTTCTAGAAATAATACCATTCCAATTTATGTATCTCTACCCTATATCAAAACAGTCACACCTAAACTTTCCGGAATTTTAAAACAACATAATATAAAAATTGCAAATAAGCAACATCTTACAATCCATTCGCTTTTATGAAATTCCTTGTAAAAATTGTGATAAGAAATACATTGGTCAGTCAAAAAGGTCTCTTGCTAAAAGAATAACATCCCATAAAAGTGACAGTAAACTTTATTCAGAGAAATATGCACTTTCTGAACATGTATTCTCTGAAGGCCATATATAATGAATTATGAACATGCCAAAATTTTAACCACAGAAATCAGTTATAAAAAGCGGATATTTTTAGAAACCTCAAGAAGATCGATGTATTAATAAAAAAGCTGATGTAAATAATTTAAGTATAATATATGCATATCTTTCGGATTTGGAGAAACAAAATTTAAAAAATTAAAAAAAAAACGAATTACTATGTAGAATTTTAAAACAATTGAATTTACATATTGAACAAATCTATCAAAATTTTTAAGTCATATTGTTTTTTGAGTGTTTTAGTACACATGTCACATTTATTACAATTTTTTACACCGTTTTACCTATAATCTCACTTAGATATGTAAGTATTATTTATTTTATTACCTGCTATATAATTTCTTTATAATATACAATTTTTATTTTTAGACCTTGAAAATGAACCCATAGACGTTCGGAGGTCCGTTAGTAAATTCTAAAAAGAGTACACTTTGGTTTTATTGCCACATCCCCCAAAACATTCGGATTATACAAATTAGGCAAATATTTCTATTTAAATTCTATAAATATATATATATATATATATATATATATATATATATATATATATATATATATATATATATATATATATATATATATATATATATATATATATATATATTGAGAAGGGTCACATCAAATTTTATTTTAGTTTTATTATTATTTTCGGAAACGTCATAATTTGAAATAAAATGTCAAAGTCAAAAAAATAATTTATTAGGTTAACAAAATTTTTTTAATGTTTTGAATTCTGTAATAGTTTAAGTGTAGATAAGAAGTGTAGTGATAGTGAGTAAGAAAGTTGGTTGCCGGGGATCGGAAGTTTGACAGTTGGTTGAAGAAAAAAAAAGTAAAGAGATTTTTTTTTTCGTTGGTGATTTTAAAGAAGAAGTAAAAAGTTATTATATTAAAATTTAGTAGAATTTAAAATCAAATAGAACACGTTTTAAATCATAAACAAACAAAGAAGATAGTTATATATAGAAAATTATTAAAATACAGAAAGCTGTACCAGTGTGATGATTTTTTGTTGAAAAGAGAGTTTGTAACGTTTGATGATTGGAGATTTGAGAAAAGAAAATTAAATAGTTTGTTGTCAATTGAAAAGTAAATTTATTCAAAATTAAAGAAGTAAACAACAAACAGCATAAAATAAAATTTGTATTGGGACAAATAAAAGTATCAGAAAGTGGACCTTTGGAGAAGTTGATGGTAACCTGGTGTACGTAGAAGAAGTGAGAAGAATATTGGGAATTAAAGGACAATAAGCGGTAGTTAAGGTTAGTTTAATTAGATAAGATTGTAAGGTAATTAGTTAAGACTAGATAAGGTAGATAGGAATTAGTTAGGCATTAGTGACTTTGGAATTATTTAAAATTCAAAATAATAAAAAAAAAATTAAAATTAAGTTGATGTTGGAACCCTACCTTTATTAATTAAAGAAAATTTAAAAATTTACAATTAAAAAAAAAAAATTTAATTTGTATTGGGACAAATTATCTCAATTGGCGCCCGAGTAGGGACTTCACAATATTTATATGTGGAGTTTAAAAAAAAAAAATTTAATAATTTGGTAATAATAATTTAACTTAATAATTTTAAAAATAAGGTATTAATACCCGAAATTAATATCCGAAAATTAAATTTTTTATAACATTCATATAGAAATAATTTAACATGGAAGAAAGAAGAATGAAACTTAGGGATGAAAAACAAGTAGGGGAAATGCAAGAAGGACAGAATGAGGAGCAGAGGGAAAGAATGGATTCAGAGGTACAGGTTGACGAGGAAAGGAATAGAGATGCCGGAGATTTTATAGAAGAGCATTTGATACAAGGACAGGATATAGAAGGAGATGGAGATGAACAGGGTGAAGTAGGAATGTTTGAAAGATGTGGAAAAAGTAAAAGGAGAGAACAAGAGACCGATAGAAGACAAGAAACAGAATGGAGTGATAATTGGTTAAGGGAAATGTTGATGGATTTGAATAAAAAATTGGATAGAAAATTTGATGAAACCAAAGAAGAGATGAAGAAGAAATTTGAAGAAAATAAAGAAGATATGAACAGAAAATTTGAGAATAATGATAAAAAAATGCATGAGACTATAAAAAAATGAAAGAGGATTTAAAGAAAGATATAATTTATTTAAATGAAGATTTGAACAAGAAATTGGAAGACAGTAAGATGGAAAGTCTAAAGGAAATGAAGAAAATCAGGGAGGAAAACGAACAGTTTAGAAAGAAAATGATAGAAGAAAAGGAAGAAATTAAAAACCAACAAAAGAATTTACAAGCAGAGATCCAAGAAAACAGAAGTAGAATTAGAGAAAAATTAGAACAACATATAGTAGAAGAAGTTCAGGAATTAGGAAGAAGTATTGTAGAACATTTACCTAGAGAAATAAAAACAGAAGTAAGTAAACAAACTAAAAATATAAGTAAGGAAGTAGGATATATAAAATTGCGTGAACAGACTAATGAAGAATTGATGCAGAAGTATCGACAAGGTGTTGAAAGGACAATTGAAAATTTAGATAGTAAAATGAAAACACAAACAGAAACATGTGAAAAAAGAATTTTACTAAAATTTTACTAATTTTACTAAAAAGCGAATGGATTGTAAGATGTTGTTTATTTGCAATTTTTATATAAATATATCAAAACAGTCACACTTAAACTTTCCGGAATTTTAAAACAACATAATATCAAAATTGCAAATAAACAACATCTTACAATCCATTCGCTTTTTAGTAAAATTAAAGATAAAACACCTAATAATAAATTACCTAACATAGTTTATGAAATTCCTTGTAAAAATTGTGATAAGAAATACATTGGTCAGTCAAAAAGGTCTCTTGCTAATAGAATAACATCCCATAAAAGTGACAGTAAACTTCATCCAGAGAAATGTGCACTTGCTGAACACGTATTCTCTGAAGGCCATATAATGAATTATGAACAGGCCAAAATTTTAACTACAGAAATGAATTATAAAAAGCGGATCTTTTTAAAAACGGCTTATATAGCTCAGGAAGATCGATGTATTAATAAAAAAACTGATCTAAACAATTTAAGTATAATATATGCATATCTTTTGGATTTGGAGAAACAAAATTTAAAAAATTAAAAAAAAACGAATTACTATGTAGAATTTTAAAACAACTGAATTAAATCATATTGTTTTTTGAGTTTTTTTAGTACACATGTCAAATTTATTACAATTTTTTACACCGTTTTACCTATAATCTCACTTAGATATGTAAGTATTATTTATTTTATTACCTGCTATATAATTTCTTTATAATATACAATTTTTAGACCTTGGAAATGAGCCCATAGAGGTTCGAAAGCTCGGTAATTATATTCTAATAAGAGTACACATTGGTTTTATTGCCACATCCCCAAAAAACATTCTGATTGTACAAATAGTTGGCAAATATTTCTATTAAAATTATATATATATATATATATATATATATATATATATATATTTATATATATATGATGAATGAATTAGATAAAAAAATGGAGATATTGGGTTAAGCCCGCTAATGCAGCCGTCGACACGTGTTTCTGTCTCCTTAGACTTCATCAGTGCGGCACAGTTAAGGAGAATAATAACAAAAAAAACACTGAATGATGGAAAACAATATATATCAACACAAACGGAGTCAACACAATGGCCAACCGCACGTTTGTGGCTTCAATTGAAATTACCAATTGATTGTCGGCGAAATTCCAACATCGCCACGGAGGCAGATATAACCACCTGCATTAGAGGGCTTAACCCAATATCTCCATTATATATATATATATATATATATATATATATATATATATATATATATATTGTAATGAATATTATGATTTGAGAGAAAGTTTATTGATTTGATTGATTTATTTATTAGATTGATATTACTTATTTAAATGTACTAATAGCAACAAGATCTTTTTCTCAGGGGGTGTTTGGTTATGCTAGTTTCTATTGGGTTATTAGGTAGAAGGTATTTAAATAAAATTGATTAATTATAATTAAAATTTATTATAAAATAGTTAAATAAAAACAGTAATGTTGAAAGTTTAATAATGAAACTAATTAAAAAAAAAATATTAAAAAGAAAGGCCTTTAGTAATTATAAAAGAACTTACTTGATGTGAATTAAGTTAAACTAACCAATGTTGTTTATGTAATGGTAAGTAAGATTATCAAATACACTAATTATTAAATATCAAGTAAATTCCTTTGTTCTTTTTTAAATTATAAAATTCAACTAACTACTACAAAATTTTTTTAAAAAATTACAATTTTATCTGACCTTGATATGTAAAGTCCTGTTTCCTGATTGGTGGAAAAATCTGTAGGTGATCTATGAAAAACGGAGACGAACGAAGTGATACGTGGTATTTGCGATTTTGGTAAACTGAAGTGTTGTTAGACGATTAGTTTCTTGTGTAATTATTGTTCTTTGTTTGTTCCTCAAATTTTAGTGTTGATGGATTATAGTTCCTTTAGTTGTATTAATAATAGTAAGTACTCTTCTTTTTTACATCAACCGAAAATGTTTTAATTTCACTTTTGATTAGTTTTTAATGTCACTTTTGGCACTTTGTTTTTCTTTATAATTGTTTTAATTTGTATTTTTAACGTCACTTTATTATAACTACTTTAAAAACTGTTTGTTTACTTTTTAACTGACTGTTCACACTCACTGATCTTCTCTCTTTGACTTCCAATAATAAACTTCCCTTTTTAACGACCTCTGTTCAGTCTTTTATAGGTTTCAAACTTCTAGAAGCTTCGTTTTTTTTTCTATGGTTTAGACATTTCTGGAAAAAATATGTGTATCTCTTTCTTTCATATTTATGACAAGACATTCTTACTTAGTCTATCATCGTTCATTCCAGAATAAAAATATAGTAAAATATATCTGTCTCCTTTTTACACATTATCTGTCCTTTTTTTACGCATTATATAATCAATTTTCGCGAAGTTTCTACTAAGTTCTAAATAACATATTTATGTACTAAATATAATATCGATACATTACATAATAAAATAATTTCT
The DNA here is from genome assembly GCA_035357415.1 of Ophraella communa. Classification (NCBI taxonomy): domain Eukaryota; kingdom Metazoa; phylum Arthropoda; class Insecta; order Coleoptera; family Chrysomelidae; genus Ophraella; species Ophraella communa. The sequence continues at coordinate 29,490,303 of CM068980.1, forward strand.
ACCTTAAAATTCTCTTACAAATACACAAAATATATAATAAAATAATACAATATAATAAAAATTATTTGATTTAGTTATATTAAACAACTTCTGTTGATCTTATACTATGATACTATTATAGAATATTTAAATATTACAATATATATATATATATATATATACAGTGTGGAAACAACTTCTGGAATAAAATTATTTGTGGGGTTAGTTTAGAAGATCATAAAAAACGGGTTCCAGTCATTTTTGAAATTCAAATGAGAGCTTGTTCAATATAGTAAATACAAACACAAATTAAAAGATTTGAAAAATGAGCGGATTTACATCAACCATAATATGACAAAATTGGAAAGAGAGGATGCAAAATAAATAAGAAAAACAGCAAACCTGGAAAAGGGAAAGAAGGGTAAAGATTGGATACAATAAAATAGTTGTGGAAGGAACTAGTTGGAGATGGAACAGAAATAGCGAAAAACTAGAAATATTAAATAACTAATGGCAACTTCCGAAGAAAAAAGTATAAATCAGATGATGACAAAGGCAATGAAACTGGATAGGAAGAAAACAAGAAATAATATGTATATCAAGGAAAAGGGGTTAAAACTAGCAATTTGGAATGTTAGAGGCACATATGAAGAAAACACCTAGCACATGAAATTAAAAAGTATGGATTTAATATAGTAGCTTTGCAGGAAACTAAACAGATTGCAGATGTAATGATGGAAATTGGGGAATAGTGGAGAAAAAAATAGATTATTATGTATTATTATGTATTATACATAAAAAGTGAAAATCTACAAGAGTAGAATTTAATGCGATTTCAGACAGAATTTATGTACTTACTAAGAATTATAGGGAAATATCAGAAAATATCGTTAATAAATATACATGCGCCAAGCGAAGACAAAGATATACAAACCAAGGAAGACTTCTACAATAAGCTAGGTATAAGATATGAAAAAATAGGAAAATACGATTTAAAAATAGTATTTGGGGATGCAAATACTAAGATCGGTAAAGAAAAAATCTACAAACACACAATAGGAAAGTTTAGCAAACATGATGAGACAAATGAAAAAGGGCAATTATTGATTGATTTTGCAAGGGAAAAAGATATGCGGATTAAAACTTTCAAAGAAAAGAAATTGATAAAGGAACTTGGCGCACTCCCGATGGATCAGTGGTAAACCAAATATATCATCAATATATAATAGAGACAAAACAAGAAAGATGTATAACAAAGATCAGAAGCTATAGAGGGCCGGATGTATACACAGATCACTTTTTGGTTGAAATACAAACAAAGCAAGAGATACCAATGCTGAAAAATAAACCGATAACAAGAAGTAACAGAATAAACGCGAATAAATTGGAAGAAGAGGAGACAAGGCAACTTTATAGGGCAAACTTAGATGAAAGAATGAGAAATTTAGAAGAAGCTAGCGACATTGAAAACATGTGAAAGAATTTGAGCGAGGCGATGTTGCAAACTGTTCAAGAATGTAAAAGAGAGAACAAACGAAATAGGCAGGAGTGATTCGACAAATACGAAAAAATAAAATAAGAAAAGAAATATTAAAGACCAGCACTCAAGAAATTAGAAAAAAGTATGAAGAACAGAGGAGAAGATGCAAGAGAATAATCCGAGAAAAAAAGGAAAAAGTATCAAGATCAGTGCATTGAAGAAATAGAGGCAAATTACCAAAGTACGAAAAATGTACCAAGGTATAAAGGAGCAAAAGAAAGGATACCAAGCCAGAAGTTTATTTTATAAAGATAAAGAAGGCAAGATTATAGCAGGTGAAGCCGAAATTTTGGATAAATGGAGGGAGACTTTTAATGAGCGGCTGAATACAAATGACGAGGTAAACAGAAAAGAAGTAGAAAATAACGACACAAAAATTTAAGAAGAAGAGCATTGCCTTAATGCACCGACAATAAATGAGATAAAAGAAATAATTTGTAAACTTAAAAATGTGCTGGTAAAGACAACATAACAGCAGAAATGATTAAGTATGGAGGGGAAAAACTAGTAGAGAATATCCATAAAAAGATGCAGGTAATATGGGAAAAGGAAGAAATTCCAGAACAATGGAAAGAAGCGGTACTAATCCCCATTCATAAAAGAGGTGACAAATCTGTATGCAAAAATTACAGGGGAATAGCTCTATTGAACATAGCCTACAAAGTCCTTGCTTCGTATATAAAAAAGTTACTGATTCCTAAAATGAAGTAAGTAGTGGGAGAATATCAATGTGGATTTCGACAGGGAAGATCAGTGATAGACTATATTTTTACACTTAGGGATCTAAATGCTGCGTAAGAGTAGGGAATGAGATAACCGAAAGTTTTGAAGTGAGGAAAGGAGTTAAGCAAGATAACCCCCTATCATCCATATTGTTTACATATTATGTACTTGAATACATAGTTGGAAAAGCGGGAATAAATAGGTCAGAGATAATCTATCACAAAACATCAATACCTAGCATTTGCCGACAACATAGCGATAGTTAAAAGAAGCAAGCAAGAACTACAAGAAGTTATTGTACGACTCGAGCAAATATTATTAGAAATGGGATTGGAAATAAATAAGGAAAACACTAAGTACATGAAAAAAGGTAAATTGAAATGTGAAACTTTTGAATAACGGAGAATTCCTGATATATCTTGCCGGATACTTTCGGCTTGTTTAGAAGGAAGACTGGAAATTGCCTCTTCAGTTTGACAAATAAAATGTTCTACTAGAATAGATTTAGGAGTGATGGTAAAGTTAAAACATGTGCTAACATTGGAAAATGATCAGTGAGAGACATAATAGAGATAATTTTTTCCTTAATTATTCCTGCGTTAATCCTTTATTACTTTTATAAAAAGAGCAAGAGCAAGCTAGAAAAGAAGATCCGAACCGAAATAGCGAGATCAACAGTGGCTATTAATAAGGTTTTTAGGTTTTTAGGTATTATTACAAATGCGAATATTATAATTGAGATAAATAATGAAACGAGTTTCCAACGGAAACATGGTAAAAGAAATATAGGAGAATGGAATGTGCAAAATGTATTTTAGATAATATTGTATCGAAATAATTATGTATGTAAGTTTATTTTATAATTCTTTTTTTTTTATACATTGGGTTATTGTTAAATGTCCGAAAGAAAAGTTGTAAACATTTTTAAAGAATCTCAAAAAAGATCCTATAGATAGACGTAAGAATATAAATAAAACTAAAAAAAAATATTTTGATAATTTAAATAGAATAAAGAATTAAGTAGAATATATTATAAATAAGTTTAACAAAAAACGTCACGATAGTGTAGAGACAACTGAAGCAAAAGCTTATGTAGAATCAATTCGAAAACTTATCAAATAGGTTTGGGAAACTCTTGAAGATAGGGTTAACGAAATCGAAAATCTTGAAACAGTGGGTGAAGAATTTAATTTAAAAACAGCGGCTAATACTGAATCATCCATAAACGTTATAAACGTTACCCAAAAGTTTCTTTGGATGCAAACGATTATCATGGTGTTTAATCCTACCTTAGGCCTATGGGGTGGACTGCTCTGATGTAAAACTATGCGGCAGGATGTCCGAACAATGATGCTGATGTTGAACATTGTAACCACCGGAGATGTTTATCCCTACTTAATAATAATAATAATAATAATTTTATTGGCACATTAAAATAATATAGTTACAATGCAATGACATACGTAGGAAAAAAACATAATGTGGCCAAAAGGCAGAGTTCAGTTTCTAATATGCGAGGCAACATTAGAATCCTGCTCTTCCACTCAACCTGTATAAAAAAAATTAATTTACCCTTACACATTAAAAATAAAAATTAATAGCAATGTAAAAACTGTATATATAAAATATAAATAAAAAAATGTACAAAACAAATATTTAAGAAATAACATTTACTGGAAACAACCGACAGATTAAATAGATTTTACATATTAGGAAGTGTTAGTTTTCCATCCATTAAGTCCTGCTTTATGACTTTCTTTAATTTTGAATTATTAAAACTAAAATATAGATCGGGTAACCGGTTCAATAGCCAAGGCATATAATAAGAAAACGAGCCTGTATATAAATTGGTTTTATGGTGTGGAGTTGTGAGCTTATTCTTAAACCGAATATTTATTATGTACATCGGTACGATAAGATATTTTGTTGTACAAATAGGATGGAGTTTTTGTAGCCATTATCTTTAGAAATAATGTACAAGCATGCACAGCACGCCTTTCAGCCATATTTAACCAACCTATTTGCCAAAGGCTGGCTGTCACCGTGACCCGACAGATAATCACGCGACACTTAATCCGCGACAGATAATCACGCGACAGATAATCACACGACACTTCATCACACGACAGATAATCACACTGCGACAGATAATCACGCGACAGATAATCATACGACATTTAATCACGTTTTTCACATAATTTAAAATAAATACAAAGTTGAGCCAATGGAACCTGGTACGATCAGTAGCCAAAAAATAAAAAAACAAACTCAAATTTTGAAATTCATATTTTGTATTGGGCACATAATAAAAAAAATTATCTGATCTGTATTTGTTTTTAATTAATGATTTTAGTGTACAGGCATTTTATGTTTCTTATGTATTATTAAAACGCAGAAAGTATATATAAAAAAGATTTATTTAAAAATAAAACACATATAAAAATAGTGAAAAAATTTACATTTCTTTTATTCATGGGATAAATGCGCCATTGCTCGCAAAAATTGAAGCACGTCTGCTGCCAAATATAAGTTAACGGCGCGTGATATTCTTTCTTTTAAAACGCGATATTTCTTTTTCGGTACTATTTCTGCTCCTGCAATTCCTTGTAAAAAATCTAGTTTTTGTTTTTGAATATCCTGATGTATTCCATTCATGAAAATCCAGAGCGTAGGGTGATGGCATTGAAACATAGATTGAAGGCTATAATGCCAACCTTCTACCGCATTTTTTGTAGTCCGTGCAATTCCATCAGCTGTACTTTGATGGTGATTCCACGTATTTATTGAAAATAAACATGGACCGTAACGAGCTTCACGTCCTGCTCTTCGTCTTCCACGGATGTATGTATGTTCAAAATATGACAAGAGTTCTGGCATTCTTGGATGTAGTTGATCTATATCTTCACAAAGTAACAGAAAAGCATCTACCACATCTTCTTCTGGAACCAGTGCTAGGGCAGGTATACACTGAACTGCAATACGAACGTCGTTGTTATTTTCGTATTCGTTTTTCATACCGATTTCTGTCATTTTTCGTAAAACGCTTTGGCTTAAATGGAAATAGCAACCAGCAATTCTTGCGTTTGGATATGCGTGTTGAAACGCCTGCATTGCTGATATATCAAAATCAATTAAAATTCGTTCTGGATTGGCCTCCGGAATAAGCATTTTTATTTGATATAAAATAGTGTCGTATGTTTAACGTGTTTTATTTTGCACTAAACAATACACTGCAACTGGTGTTATTCCAGAAGAAAGTTCAAAGTGTATAGTGTACAACTGAAAAAAAATGGACGGCACGACTTTAAACGTCCCATCTGCCAGCCATAATTTTGCTCGCGCCAATCCGTCAAGCATCTCTCGACTTCCACAGATAAGTAGCCGATTGCCAATTGCTCCACTGTCAAAAAGAATAATATTTTGAAATCTTTCAGGAATATCAAAATTTAAATCGGATGGAGCAGCGGGTACCTTTCTGGAGATTAACAACCAGCGGGTGGCGGCTAATGAGCGAAATAAAAGTTAAAGAATTATATATTTTATGACATCTCTTTCAGAAATTCTCCGAATATTTAAGGAATAATGATTTAACCTATTATCGAATTATAAGGAATGTCCGTCATTAAGAGGTATTTTTACCTGCATAATGATATACAAAATATAGTAAGAGAAAGTACCGGGATTTTACAACTGTTCGTTAAATGGAGGTGTCCGTTAAGTATTTATGATTTTTAAAACAATAATTAATTTACATATATTTCATTTTTATTACATTCTAATATTGTTTAATTTTTTTTTAGTTAGAAAATATCCTTAGGTACGTATTTCATTTAAAATTATGTGAAAAACGTGATTAAATGTCGTATGATTATCTGTCGCGTGATTATCTGTCGCGGACTAAGTGTCGCGTGATTAAATGTCGCGGAACCGGCTGTCACATGGTCTCTTCTGCGTAAACCGCATATAAATCTGACACAAGAATTTTGAATACGTTGTATCCTATTACTATCGCCCCTCGACAAACACAGCCCATAAACAACATCACAATAATTTTCGTAAGATAAAACCAAAGAGTCACACAATATTTTCTTGGTATTCCGGTCTAGTAAGCTTCTATTGGAGTATAATAACTTTAGGTTACAATAAGTCTTTTTAGCCACAGAAGAGACATGCGATGAGAATCTTAATGTGCCATCAAAATTAAGACCTAAATTTTTAACACTGGATTCAAGCTGCAGCGTATCACCATTAATGGAAACGTTAATTTTGTCTAAACAACGCTTTTTAGCAGCTGAACGCCCAAAAAGTTAAAGGGATGATTTTAAGGTATTAATAGTTAGGCAATATTTATCAGACAAACCAGCAATAGATGATAAATCGTGATTTACTTTTAGACATGCTTCACTAATATCTTTCTCTGCAAAAGAGTAGTACAGCTGGGTATCATCGGCATAACAATGTAAATGACTAAAGGTTAGAACTGACGGAAATTGTGAGGTGTATATAACAAACAAAAGTGGTCCCAAGATTGAACCTTGAGGTACACCCGAGTGAATGTTACGAAATTGCGAACACCTATTACCTAGAGTAACGGCCTGATATCGATTAGTTAGATAACTTTAAAAAAATTCTCTTACATTGTCTGAGAATCCAAGATAATTCATAAGAGATAACAGCAGCGAATGATTGATCATATCAAAGGCTTTAGAATAGTCCAGAAGAACTAGTAGGGTTAATAAATTATTATCACAAGCACTATGGATATCGTCGGTCACCTTAAGTAAAGCCGTAGTGCAGCTAAATCCTTTTCTAAATCCCGACTGCAATGGGGGTAACAATTCAAATTTACTCAAATAAGTTTTAGTTTGTCTATTAATGATTTTTTCAAAAATTTTAGAAAGGCAGCATAAGATACTTATTGGTCGTAGGTCAGAAAGATTTTCCGGGGATGTTTTTAGGAACAGGAACAACAAGAGATTTCTTCCAGATAAGTGGAAAAGAAGCGGTATTTATGATACAATTAAATGTTAGTTATATATGGTAGTAAAAAAGGACAGCATAATAAGAGCATTCTAATACTAATCCCGTCTGCCCCAGTCGCTTGAGATTTGATCGACAACAATTGTTCATATACGTTCTCCTCAATGGGTAAAAGAGAAAATTTTTCAATACTTTGCTTAACGTTATTTTGAAAAAATGAAATTATATCGTCATTAGGAATTTTGGAAGAGTGACTAATGGTAGTAAAAAACTTATTTATTTCTTCTACTTCCGATAAAGCTTCAGGAACTATGGTACGAGATTTACTATAGATATTCAATTGATTTAATTCCTTCCATATATTTTTTGCTTGCGTTTTTCAGTTGGAACTGAAGATAAGCCCTCTTTTCTAACATTATAGTTTTATTTGTTAAATTTCTTAAGTCTTTGTAATACTCAAAGTGTTGAGGAAACCTAGTTTTCTTATATTTGTTCAAATCTTTATCGCGAAAATTCATCATAAATTTTAAATTTGAAGTAAGCCAACGGGCTTACTTTTTGGAAACTTTTATAGTTCTAATGGGGGCGTGTTTATCAAACAAATTCAAGACATCAGAAAGGTAATTAATCTTATCATCAGCAGTGCAAAGTTGATAGATGTAATTAAAATCAGTATTAGTCAAATCAGAAGCAAATTGCGATTCGTTAAATTTAGAAAAGTCTCTAAATGTGTGAAGTTTAGGAGATGTTTTTTTTTATTTATAACGAAGTTACATGTAACTAAATGATGATCAGAAAAAGTAGAACAGTCTCTCACACTAACAAATAATCAAATCCAATAGAGTAGAAGAAGTGGGGGAAAAGTGTGTAGGCTGATCCACAACTTGTTTTAAATTAAATATATCTATAAGGTTTTCTAAAATTAAAAAGGAGCTACTGTGAATATCTAGAAGTCAATGTTTAAATCTCCACCCAAAATTAAATTATTATACACAGGAGTTAATTCATTAAATACATCTTCCATTGTTGATAAAAATGCAGCTGGAGAGTAGTCAGGAGGTCTATACAAAGAGCTGATTGCATAAGAGATATACAGATTTGTTCAGTATCATTAACCTAACCTAACCTAACCTAACCTAACCTAACCTAACCTAACCTAACCTAACCCAACCCAACCCAACCCAACCCAACCCAGCCCAACCCAACCCAACCCAACCCAACCCAACCCAACCCAACGCGACCCAACCCAACCCAACCCAACCCAACCCAACCCAACCCAACCCAACCCAACCCAACCCAACCCAACCCAACCCAACGCGACCCAACCCAACCCAACCCAACCCAACCCAACCCAACCCAACCCAACCCAACCCAACCCAACCCAACCCAACCCAACCCAACCAAACCCAACCCAACCCAACCCAACCCAACCCAACCCAACCCAACCCAACCCAACCCAACCCAACCCAACCCAAACCCAACCCTACCAAAATGGTGTCTGCACCAATAATTAATAAGTAAGGGAAGGAAGTAAAAATAGAAACTCTTAATTGCAATCATAATATTAGGTATTGGTTTTTTAGCTCTTATTGTAAGGAACAGATATAAATGAAAATTTACGAAGTAAAGATAGAAATATTTTAATCAAGTAAAGACCCCTGAAATATTCGAATTAGAACTCGAAGCATTAAACATAACGGAAGATGTGCCGAACATGATCTTCCCAAGTAATGATTTAGGAGAAGAATTGTCTAAAAAAAAGTTAAAAAGGATATTTGAATTCTTATGACGGAAAGACGGATCAGAGAGTTGACTGAGTCATGATGTCATTTGTTTGACGGAATTAAATTTTATATTGAATATATGGCAAGAAAGGTAGAGCCCAGAGCTTCATGATCTTTTGTATCAATGTAGCAATATTATATTCTCGTCATTTCTAATAAACATTATGTCTAAAAAGCGAACAGCTTTATTAGAGTTTTTACATTCTACAATGAACTGGATGTAAGGGTCATAACTATTAAAAATATTTAAGTTTTGTCTCTGAACCTTTAGGTCATGCTAAAATAATGTCATCAATAAAAAGGAATACGGGAAGAACTATATAAAGCTAATTGAACAATAACTCAAATAGTTCAATAAAAATATCGTAAATAATGGAACCCGCCAAACTAATAGATTTCCAATGATTGTAAATTATAAGGATAACCAATAAACATTACTAAAAAAAGACCACGTCCAGACTGACAAGAACATAATTCGGTGATAACATCTTCTTATTTAATAATTTAAAAGTATGAAATAAGTCCTTAACACAATAATTATTTTCATAAGCTCTTGTCAAAATAATGATAAGAAAACTAGCGGTTGGTGTGCCAATAGAAGGGACGAGAGGTCTGATAGAAAAAGTAGGTTAATGAATTTTTGGGAGGGTCTAAACCAAAGCAATAGTGCTACTGCACGAAGTGAGATTCTTCCTTATTCCTTGTTTCTCATGTCCGAGAACATGAGTTTCCCATCTCAGCGCGAAAAAAAAGGTATATCCTCTCAAAGTTGTTCAAAAATCAAACAAATTTTTATTTCAATGACTAAGAAAAATTCTTTTTTACCAGTTTGCCTTTGTCGAAACAGTTTTGTATTATGCTCCAGGGTGTCAGCAGAATAACAGAACATTGGCCTTGTTAGCTAAAAATGTTTTCGTGTCTGTTCAGCAGCGGAGCAATGATCTCAAATCAATTGTTGGCTTTTATTTTTCTTCCTTGTTATCCTGTTACATATTTCATCATCACTATTTACTTTTATTTTTTAATTTGGTTTTATCAATGAATCGCTCGGACATGAAATGGGATGAATAACGACAGGTGGTCCCATTGACCTTTAAATTCCTATTAGTCAATAAAGGGCTGAATGGTCCCATTAGCCAAAGGCCAATCAAAGGAAATTTTCTCTCTTTTTCTGTTTTCGTTTCGAAAACGATGGTCTGTGTCAAAGTAATGACTATAAAATGTTTTCGATATTTAAGGACATCGTTTTGCAAATGAAAGGAAAACCATACTATTCGCAGTACTTCTTTTCGTTCTACCGTTCATTTGCAAACCAACAGATTAAACCAACTGCTAGTTATAGCCAACTATTAATTAATTAATATTATAAAATTTTACTCACTTTCTTTGTTTGAATTACTTTTCATTTCAGTTGCTCTGGGTGGTGTTGAAGGCATTGGTATTTCTGAAAATAAACATTAACTTTACGTAATATATACATAAACTTCAAAAAATAATTTTTTTAATGTTAACTAGCAGCAACTAAAATAAATCAAAATTTAACTATTCAATGTTTTATTCTAGTACAGAAAAATTCATTGGAATTGGCAGTAACAGGGCATTCGTCAGTAAAACATCCTGTGATGTAAGACATAATTCGTCTTATTATCAAATACAAATAAAGCAGATTGTTTTCCTACTCGTTTAAATTTAATCGGTATATCGGTTAGACTAATCGGATCCACGGTATGAGATCTCACCTATACATATTTGATATGTATCTTTCAGAGTTTGCAATGATCCAATGATAATGAATATGTCCCTTCATATTTCAAATCAAAGTCAGTCAGTAAATAATCTATAATTTAGATACTGAATAAAATTTCTTTTATGAATAATCATAAGCTATTTTTCCATAATTATTTTTAATTTTATATTTTTGGATTATATTCATGTTCCCAAATAATATTCACTAAAGAGCAAGCATGATAAAGTTATCTCAAACTTAATGCAAATTGACCTAAACATCATAGAGAAGTGTTAGAAGAAAGGCATTAAAGCCAATCCAAGCAAAACAATAATATCGAAATAAAATTACTGAAGGTAGTGAAATATCTATGAGTGATGTTTCATTATTGTGGTGACCGAAAACTCAATAACCAACAGTATGTGCTAAGTTGAAGAAAGTGCAACGGCTAGCTTGCCTAAGAATAAATATTGCATATAAAAGAGAATACAACTGGTGTCTTGCGACTGCAACAGACACAAAACTTAAAATCTGGTGAGTCAAAGCTAGTCCCTTAAGAAACTGGCAGGAAATAACAAGGTCCCCTTGATGTGGATGCCAAGTCAGAGAGGATTAATAAGCAATGAGGAAGCTGATTAATTTGCAAATAAAGGGGCTAATACAAATTTTCTTGGTCCGGAGCTGTTTATTTGTCTCGCAAAAAGCCGCACCAAAAAGGAACTCGGTTCCTGGGAAGAGGATCTACTGTGATCTCACGGGATGAATACGCCAGAGGTGAGGCAAAGTAAAAGGTTGGTAGATTAGATATATCACTTGAAAGAACAAAATAACTTCTTGAAATGTGCAAAAAATTGACTGTAGGTCTCCTCACTTAATACTGCCCTTTGAGGTATCACCTCAAAATAATTAGCAAATCGAAAAGTCCAAACTGATGTTTCTGTGAACGCGCTGAAGAAACGGTGAAACACATGGTACGCGAATAATAATAATAATAATAATAATAATAATAATAATAATAATAATAATAATAATAATAATAATAAAAGATAATGTGAGATACAAAGATCAGTGTTAAATACGCATCACAACATTTTTTTTTATTTATTTAATTAAAAATTTAAAATAAAAATTTCTTACATACATTATATATCAAAAATATTATTTATAAAATCACTATCAATTTGTTTTAAAAAGTTTTTAAATCGTTTCTTGAAAAGTGTCATTGAATTTAATCTAAAAATATACATCTTATATATATATCAGATAAACAGTTGAAAATTTTTGGTATAAAATATGTGTGGCAGTGCTGACCTATTGATTTGTGGGCAAGTTCAGTATGTACATAGTTCTGTGTTTTTATCCTTGTATTGTAATTATGATCTATTTGATTTAACAGATGCTTATTTTTGTAGGTGAAAAGCAATACATTTAATACATACAATCTTTTTATGTCAAATAAGTCAGCTTCCCTATAAAGCAATTCTGATGGGTATCGATAAGGCTTTTTCAGTATTATTTTTAAAAATCTTTCTTGAATGATTTCTAATTTGATCATATGGGATTTGTAGGTACCACCCCAAGCCAATATGCAGTATCTTAGACGTGATTCTATTAGAGAAAAATATATTCTTTTTAAATATGCATAATCAAGTATTTTTGTCAAATACTTAAATTTGTACAATAAACAACGAAGGATGTTACAGGTTGAATCGATATGTTTGTTCCATTTCATTATCTACATTAACTCCTAAATATTTTATAGAATCAGTTCTTTTTATCTCAATAAATGTGTCGTTTTTTGTTATATGCAAATTATTAAAATTAGGTAGATTATTTTTATTTGTAGAAAAAGGCATAAAAAAAGTTTTTTCAATATTTACAGTTAATAGTTTATGGTTAAACAAATTTAGGATTTTTTTTATTTCTTCTTCGGCTAGAGTTTTTAAATTCTCCCAAGAGTCGCTACTGTAAATAATAGCTGTATCATCCACAAAACACACTATATTACCTTTTATGTGCATGTTAGCTAAGCTGTTTATGTAGATTGAAAATAATATTGGACCTAGAATAGTTCCCTGTGGAACCCCGTATTTTATAATTGTTTCATTACTTAATTTGTCCTTTATTTTTATTCTTTGGGTTCTTTCATTAAGGTAACTTTGGAACAAAACAAGTGATGTGCCTCTTATTCCTAAATCCTCCAAAGCATCGAGTAATTGAGAATGACTCACTGTATCGAATGCCTTAGCAAGATCCAGAAATACTGCAAGTGTGGGGGTGCTCTTATCCAATAACTTATAAATGTTTTGTGTCAGCTTAGTTACAGCATCAACAGTTGATGCTCCTTTTTTGAAACCAAACTGATTAGTGGATAAAAGGTGGTGTTTATTTAAATAATTATTTAAACGTTCTGTGAGTGCCTTCTTAAAAACCTTAGCTAAACTAGTTATTAAGGAAATTGGCCTATAATTATGAGCTAGTTTTTTATCCCCTTTTTTAAATACAGGTATAATTAAAGATTTTTGAAATTGGCGGGGGCATGTACCCTCTTTAAATATCTGATTGATCAAATGTGTTATTGGTTCGACAATATAATCTACGATAACTTTTAGCAAATCCGATGTTATGTTGTCTAAGCCTGGCAATTAATTGGATTTAAGGGATTTTATTATATTATAAATCTCAGAACTGGTTACAGGTTCTAAGAAGAATGTGTGGTGAAAAGGTCTTCTTGGAGGGGGTGGTGTTAGAGGTTTTTCGATTTTTTCAGCCAGTTCAACACCTACATTACTAAAATAGTCATTAAAAATGTCACAGGTATCCTGAATTCCATCGCTTAAAAGACCGTTCTTATTTAGAATGTTATTTATTTCCTGTTTTTTAGTCTCACTTTCAATATTTTTTATTGTATTCCACAGACCTTTTGAGTTATTTTTATATTTGTTAATCTCATTTTGGTAATACTGTTTTTTTGCTTCAGTAATTGTTTTGTTTAATTTGTTTCTATATTTTGTATATATAATTTTTGATTGCAAATTATTTGGCTCTTGTGAATAAATTTTAAATAACTTTTTTTTCGTTTCTATTGACTTAATTAATCCCTCAGTTATCCAAGATTTTCGCTTAATATTAGATCTTTTTTGCTTCATCTCTTTAGTGTTTTTTTTTATTATTTGCGCAAGAGTACTTGTAAAATTGTTGACAAAATCATATGCATTAACAGACTCATAAGATTTTGTCCAAGCCTCCTTTCCTAAGTCCCCTCTCAGATTATCATAGTTAATGAATTTAATATATTTATTTTTGTCAACTAATGTATTTCTTTCTAAGAAGAGGCTTATGAAAGTGGCTTTATGATCAGTAACCAATAGGTCTAACACTGCAGGAAACACACTTTCTGTAATATTAAGTTTTGTCTTTACAAAAATATGATCAATACAGCTCCTTGAATTACCCTGTATTCTAGTATGATTATTTATAGGAGATATTAAATTATTTTCACTAAGTACATTTAGATATTCTGAAGATATTAATGAATTTAGTAAAACATGATATTTGCATGTAAAATTTTTTAAATTATTTAAATAATGTTGCAAGCCAAGGATAAAATTTTCTTCATCAGTAGAAGGAGGTCTATAAATTGCAGTAATAACTAAGATATTATTTTTTTCAGATATTCTAACTTCAATAGCCTTACAAAAATCAATGTTTACAACCCTCCATGAAAAATTTAGAAATTTTTTTAAATATACAACAACTCCGTCATTTTTATTTATATTTCCTTCACTATATAAAATATTGTAATTATCTAACTGAAAGAGAGATGGATCGGGTATATTATGTGTTTCCGTTAAGCAAATACAAGCAAAATCAACGTCCATTTGATTTACATTAATTTGCAACTGATCTAAATTTTTATTTAAACTTCTACTATTTTGGTGTAGTATATTAAAGTTTTTATTTTTGCTGCTACTTTTATTAAAAAAACCAGTAATTGACTTATTAAATACCTTTAAATCACTGTATTTTTCCGTATTCACAGGGGCGTAGTTAATGTCTCGAATATACGGGTCCATTTTATGAATAATCTTTTTATTTTAGATTTAACTTTTTGTTTGTCTAGTAGTTCTACCGCTGGCACTTGAAGTTGAATTGTTTTTAGGCTTGACTTTTTTATCTACTTTTTCTTCTTTGTTTTCTTTTTGTTCTCTTTCTGTTTTCTTCTGATCACCAGACTTTCTCTGTTCGGGTTTAACTTCACTATTAGTTCCAATAACTTTTTTCTGTGTAATTTTTCTTAGATTATCCTGGTTTTTCGGGCCATTAATATCTGACAGATCTTTTGTATTAATTTCCAAAGAAGATGGATTTAACTGCGATAAATTGTATTGAAATGACGAATCTAAAGTTAACTTAGCAGGAGTTTCTGGTGCGCTATGTAAATGCGTGGTATTGTTCTGCAAACGGCTTAAATTTCTATTAAATTAGGAATATGCCATCTAGAAAGCTACTCAGCTTCGCTAGAAGTATTGGCGATCTGGATTTTTAGTAGATTAAGGTAAGCACAAAAGATCTGAAAAGTTTAACCGACTTATACGACCCTAAACATTCCAATCTAATCCAAATAAAATTATTTGAAAAAATTATTTGTTTTGATTAGGTAGTTGATTTGCAAATAAACTGAAGAATGACACTTTTACGACTTTATATTGAAATTTGGTATTTACTACATTGGTATTGGAGCAGTGGCAATGGCAATGGCAATGGCAATGGCAATGGCAATGGCAATGGCAATGGCAATGGCAATGGCAATGGCAATGGCAATGGCAATGGCAATGGCAATGGCAATGGCAATGGCAATGGCAATGGCAATGGCAATGGCAATGGCAATGGCAATGTGCAATTTCCATAACAATGGCAAATGGCAATAATGCATAATGGCACGGCAATAACTTAATGGCAATGGCAATGGCAATAGCAATGGTAACGGCATATAGCAATAGCAATAGCAATAAGCAAATGGCAATGGCAATGGCAATGGCACGGCAATGCAATAATGGCAATAACAATGGCAATAGCAATACAATGGCAATGGCAATGGCAATATAATGGCAATGGCAATGGCAATGGCAATGGCAATGGCAATGGCAATGGCAATGGCAATGGCAATGGCAATGGCAATGGCAATGGCAATGGCAATGGCAATGGCAATGGCAATGGCAATGGCAATGGCAATGGCAATGGCAATGGCAATGGCAATGGCAATGGCAATGGCAATGGCAATGGCAATGGCAATGGCAATGGTAACAATGGCAATGGCAATGGCAATGGCAATGCAATAACAATGGCAATGGCAATGGCAATGGCAATGGCAATGGCAATGGCAATGGCAATGGCAATGGCAATGGCAATGGCAATGGCAATGGCAATGGCAATGGCAATGGCAATGGCAATGGCAATGGCAATGGCAATGGCAATGGCAATGGCAATGGCAATGGCAATGGCAATTGCAATGGCAATGGCAATGGCAGCAGATATTCATGAAATGTTTCACCAGGTGAAAATAAGAAAAGAAGAGCAAAGTGCTCAAAGATTTTTATAGTATGAAACTATGGTACAAAAAGAACCCCCGACTTTTGCTGCACAGTACGTAAAAAACAAGAATGCACTAGAGCATAAGACAGAATACCCTGAAGCTACGAAAGCTATATTGTATAAACATTATATGGACGATTATTTAGACAGTGTTATTACCAAGCAAGAAGCAATAAAATTAATCAATGAAGTTATTACCATACATAAAAGAGATGGATTTGATTTAAGTAGTATGGTAAGTAACTCGGAAGAAGTAATTTTACACATACCATCTCAAAAAAGATCTGAAAACAAAATAATGGAATGAGTTAAAATGCACAAAGTCTTACGCTGCAATGGGAAGATGTCTTAACGTTTCCTAAATATTTAAATAAAGTTTCTGATACGATTATATCTATGCAAGAAATACCCACCAAACGGATAGCTCCTCAAGTAGTTATGTCTATGTCCTTGGGAAATTTTATTATAAATAGTAAAATTATTTTACAAGATATTTGGAGAAGTGAAATAAGTTGGGATGACCAAATACCCACGGAAATACATATGAGATGAAGATGGTTAAAATGATTTGAAGCTATAAGACATGTACATGTACCTAGACACTATGGTTTTAAAAACCATAAGCTAGAGTTACATATTTTTAGTGATGCTACTTCACAAACCTTTGCTGTCGTAAGTTATTTAAAAATGTTTAATGAATATGAAACAAAGATTGCTTTAGTAATGTCCAGAACAAAAGTTGTAAGATTAAAGACCTTAACAATTCCGCGAATGGGTGCTCTAATGGCAAGTAGATTATATGAGAGCATTTTAAAAGTACATTCTTTAAATATTACTAAAACATTCTTTTGAATAGATTCAAGAACGGTACGTTCATGGATTAAGCATGATACTAGAAAGTTAAAACGTTTGTTTTTAATCGAGTATTAGAAATCCAAGAAAAAACCAATATAAATAAATGGCATTGGATAACCACTAATTTATCGTGCGTGACAGATGAAGCTACCAGGGAACAAGATGAAATAAATTTAAGTACTTCTAGTAAATGGTACACAGGACTAGTTTTCTTTATAAACATATTAAAAAATGGCTTTAAGAAAATGAAATTATAGATATACGTTACAGTAGTTGCGAAGTAGAAGAAAGAGCGTGTGCAACAAGAAAAGTGGTCGAATTTTCTTTTTTGGTTAATCGGTTAGCCTATACCGTTAAATTTATTTATATTTGTAAAATGACTTTTAAGAAAATACTAAAAGAACCGTTACAAAAATATTTAACAGAAGAAATATTTTATGCACAAAACTTATAGTACATGAAAATACAACATGATTGCCAAGCACTACACTATTTAATATGTAAGAAAGTATTACCGAAAGAGAGCAAGTTGTATCAATTGTCACCCTAGATAAAACATGGAAGTATAGTATGGACACAAAACGACCTATTATTCTTGACGCCCGTCATAAATTCACAAAATAATTAATTTTATTTTATCACTGAACAACGATACATGGAGAAGTGGCATTAGTTCTTAATGAGCCAAGACAAACGTTTTGATAATTCAAGCCAGAAAAGCTGTTGTCCATGTCTGTAAAAGTTGTTTATTTTGCAGAATAAGACAAATACAGCCTAGACTACCAGAAGAGTTTTGAAGAAAGAAGAAGAAGTTTTTGAAGAAAGATTTTTGAGAAAACAATGGAAAGTATCACAAATCAGCCTATAAATTTTGGAATAGATGGCTATGTGAATACTTAGTTAAAAAAATGTTTATCAACATGGCAAGAATATATCAGATTTTGATATAAAAAAATCCCAATTATTGAATTGAAAATAAATCGTTAAAACAGAATCTTATATTTTAATAATTCACGGATACCCGATTGATGATTCTTCGGCCGGGATCTAATACATATATTTTATAGGTAAGACTCAACCGTGGTTGGATCCATATGCTTCCCAAAACATAGGATCCTACGCAGTATAAGCCAATCACATGTCTTCAAACACCTTACAAAATATTTATATCTTGCTTTGCTAACCGAATTTAAAAGCATGTCGATCAAAATAACATCTTGTAATGAAGCAAAAGGGATGTAAAAGGTCATCGGGGATGCAAAGAACTACTTATGATAAAGTCGGTGATCCTACGGCAACGGCAAAGCAAAGTCGCAACATCCCTACTTCTTTTGTTGACTACTGTAAGGCATTTGACAGCGTGCCACATTCCTCACTTATAAAAGTTATAAACATGTACGAACTATACTCCATCATAGTTAATTTTTTTGTTTCTATAAAATAGTACCAAACAAATTTATATTTAAATATAAATTGTTGGTAACTTAACACTAATATAATTTTTATTTGCAGGCCATTATCATTATTTAAAGATTCTCTTAGTTCACTGTGGTTCTGTTCTGAAACGAATCTACTTTCTATCATCTTTAATGACACAAAATATGGCTATCAATGTTATCTGCCGGTCTTATGCTGCTGTTGTACATCGACTTCTGCCACTTCTGGGACGATCCTATACATCATTTGTGTCTTGGAATTTTTTTTTTAATTTTTGTTACAGCACCCTGAGTAACACCAACAATATTCGCAATATCGCTTTGACTAAAGCCCTGTAGTAACAAAGCAATCACTCTAGACCTATTAAAATATGATATCATGTCTCTGGGCATTTTTAAACAGCTCAAATGAAATTTAAAAAAGAGTTGGAATAAGGTGAAAGCCCCCAAATCAATTAAATATGACCAAATTAATACAAAAACGAATCAAATTTAGTATTATTTTGTTTTAAAAATGCATTATAATAAATATCAATAAGAGTTTTTAAAATACCATAGGCGTAGATATATTATTTTTAAATATTCCAAACTTTTGGACATATGTGTA
The DNA here is from genome assembly GCA_035357415.1 of Ophraella communa. Lineage (NCBI taxonomy): Eukaryota > Metazoa > Arthropoda > Insecta > Coleoptera > Chrysomelidae > Ophraella > Ophraella communa. The sequence continues at coordinate 29,509,528 of CM068980.1, forward strand.
TATATATACACATCGTCAAATTTTGATTTTGAACATTTATTCTTAACTAACATTTCTTTTAATTTAATATATTTTTTGTATTTTGGTATTTTTTTTGTATAATGTGCGTATTTATGAAGCCAAAAATTATTTAACCTTACGATAGTAAGTTTTTAATTGAACTATTATAATATTATAATATATATAATATAACTCTCAACCTAACGTACATCAAAACCAAATTTTCTATTTTTCACTACCGTTCATTCCAGATCTTACTTATAAATTAAAACCTATTTTTAAAGACTTTACTAACATTAGAATAGCTACAAAAAATATTAAGACAATCAATTCACTATATACTAGAACTAAACATCCCTTGAATAAACTGGAAGTAAAAGATGTCATATATTCAATAGCATGCCCTAATTGTGAGATGGTTTATATTGGTCAGACTGGGAGAAATTTATCAGGATGCATTACATCACATAAGAGTGATTGTAAAACACATAAACTTTCTTGTGCTTTGGCAGAACATGTAATAAATAAAGATCACATTATGGATTTTCAAGATCCCCACATCTTAGCTATTGAAAGCAACACATATAAACGTACTTTTTTGGAAATGGTTCATATCAGTAAAACTTCCAATACTAATAAGAGATCAGAAATAGACAATCTAAGTAAGATCTATAATTTACTTTTAAAGTTAGAGAATGATAACTAACATAAAATTTGCTCTTTTTGAATTTCTATAATACTATAGATTAAATAATATTGTTTTATATAAACTTTTTGGTACCACTGATTTTAAGTTTCTTTCTGGTATAAAAATAAATATAATGTATGTTTTTTCCATCTCTTCAATACTTTAAATATTTTTCAATCATTCTTAACCTTCCTTTTAGTTCGTGATGTGCCTCGTAGAGAGTATATCAATGTTATATTATGTTTTTTTTATAATCATTTTTAACTTTTGACTTGTTTTTAAAATTTTTAAGTGTTTTTTAAAATTCTTTTGGATGTTTTTATATTTCAAAAATTGATATGTACTACGATTTATTTTACCACAGCCTTTTGCTGTTGATATTCAGTTTTGTAAAGTTGCTTATTTTAATATTAATCTAATCTTTGGTAAGTTATAAATATTCATATTTTGATTCCTATTGTAATTTTTGTATTCAATTGTTTTGTAGAACTCCTTGAAAAAGGAAATAAATGTTTCCGAAAGCTTGGATATTCAAAAAATAGTGTGCTTTTATTTAAGCCCTTCATATATTGACTACTATACCCAAAATTAAAGTAAAGAAATTGTATATTTATAAAGAAGGGTAGTCTTGACTGATATATTATGAAATTAAAAGTTTTTTTGTAATAAAATTGTATTAAATTTGTAACATAATATTATAATATATATATATATATATATATATATATATATATGGAGACAAAATAAGGTATCTTTAAATGTGGCGAAAGCCAATTGTATTACCCATAAGGAAATAAGAAAAACCTCCAAATGCTCTCAACTCATATAATCCAATTTCTTTATCGTTTACAACGTGCAAGTTGTTGGAACTTGCATTGGAATTAATAAAATATTGCTTTGGTACCTAGAAAAGCACATAATTTGCCCAAACCAATCAGTGTTTAGACAACAGCGTAATACCATAGTTAAATTGGCATTATTTTCAAGCATTTATTTTAAGGCAAACAAATAATGAAGATGTCGTTTCAGTAGTGTTTGATATAGAGTTCATTCGATACTCCTTCATTTAGTGTTATCCTTGATATGAAATATTTTTCTACTGATCGATCCTTCAGCTAATGGAAAATTATCTTCTTCCTTTTCTTTCTTATTTTTTTAAGCTCCAAATCTTTTGTAATTAAATTTAGCAGTTAAAACGTAAGCCCACTTGTCCCAAAAATTATATAATAAAAAAATAACGGGCATGAGGCTCATATTCGATAATCGGCTAAATTGGAAGCAACATGTTTAGGAAGTCAAAGGAAATTGTTTAGCTCGTCTTAATATTTAAAAAATCTAGCACATAATCAGTAGGAAGCTCTAGAGAAAATATTATTGCGAGTGTACAGGATCCTTATTTGCACAAAACAAGATTATAGTGGGCCCATTCATATATGCGCTACAAGATCTATTTTAAAACATCTCAACAACGTTCAAAATATTGGGCTACGTATTTGTCTAGGAGCTTTCAGATCAAATATACACTATACATAGTGGAGCTAATGAGTATACACTGTAAAGCTAATGAGCTTCTACTTTATATAAGACGAGAACAGATTCTTTTAGCCTACGCTGCAAAAATATCTGTCAATCACCAGCTAAAGGACACCATCAGAGAACTCCTAAGCTCACCATTTCCATTTCTTCATCTCTTTAGATACTTACGATATACAGAACTGTATGGTGAAATAACAACTTATAGTGATGTTCATTATTTGGACAGTTACTCATTTGATTGGAGAGAAAACAAAAGATAAGGTAAATTGATTTATTATAAAACAAGTTTTTTAATAGCTCATTTATTATACCTGCCCAACTGTTTCAATGTTCGTAAATAGTATATGTGCTTGGGAGAGTAGTATTAACTTTTTGATTAGTTTTACTGATCTTTTTCTCTGGTAAATATTCTTCCAGTATTTATCCACATGCTGCAAGCCATAATTTTTCCTTGCTTAGATGTATACCTTGTTTTGGATGCTAGTTAAATCTTCATTTATAAAATAGTCCTGCCTTCTTCAACTGTTTTCTTAAGAATTTAATTTTTGTTCAATACCGCTACAAAGTCCACTATTATGTATCTTGGTTTCTGTTTATCAATAATTTTTTCCACTCTATAAATATTATTTATTTTATACTCTACACATGGGATTTTTAAATTACCATGGTTACCAAATCTTCATTATTGGATTCTTTTACCCCCTCTAATCTTACCCTTAATACCGGTCATACAGTCATTAAGAGTTTCTATTAGTACGCCCACTATTATTACTTGGAATATTGGAAATATCAAAGCTCTATACATTATAGAATTTTAGGTAATTATTTCTTCAAACTTATTCATATCGTTTCTATAAGAACTACATTGTATTCAGATAAGAGATAAACAGTATAAGTGGCATTATATTTCTAAATTTAGAACTGTTATCTCTTAAAAAGTTATAAAGAGCTGAATATGTTACCGGATACCCATTTGAACGCCCCACTGGTGATCAAAGATTTAGTCGCCGCTATCAAGAAGATTCACTGTATTATCTGTCAATCTGACGATGCTAGTTATTAGGGAAACAGCTGTAATTGCATTTTAAAACGTATTTTTCGAATAAATAGTTTAGTTCAACCGTTCAGTTATTTATTGTTCTTCGTTAATTCTTTCGTAATTTATTTGTTATATTAATAGTAAAATAAATGGTATACTGCAATTTACTTGAATAGTTTTACTTAAATTATACAAAGTTATAATTATAGTTTATATTCCCATTAACAAAATAAGTACTAAAACAACGAGTTAACATTTAAGCACTTGTTAGTCATATTAGGTTTTACATATTGTAAACCTAAACTAGTACATTTGGTTAACTACTTCATATTTAAAAAATTGTAAGACAAAAATTAACCACATTTAAATTGTATATTTTAATGGATATATTCCAATATTTTAATAGAATTATTTTAGTAAAATATTTAAAAATTATGTGCATAAAATGGAGGTTAAAAACACAATAGTCAAGAGCTAAAACAAAAAATGTTGAAAGTTAAAAATTTGGTTATCGGTATTAAAGAGAAATAGAGGTATGTACTATTTACCGTATAGACGGATGGATCCTTCAGTCTCCCCTAAAGAATTTTTTGAGATGCATCGGTAGTTGCCGAAATCTCCCGCATGTATGTTTCTTACTGTTAATTTCATGTGCGTCCGGAAGCTGTTCTCCGTTGTCTCGGTTCCGTACTTCTTAGTAGGAAGTAACATGACATTCTCATACACCCAATAGCTGATAGCTCTAGGATATGCTTCAGTGTGACAGTCGATTGTGACATCTGTACCAGTAGGAGCACCTACTAATTGATTTGGCACCCAAATCATTGGAGAAACTGTAATAAAATATGAGTTTAACTGTTTATTTTTAAAGTTATAATTATAATTAAATATTTTAGATGTTAGTTCTACTAGAAATATTGATCCAAAATTGAAAATTAACGTAGACGTACACCGGCAGATGAACAAGAACCATCAGGAGAAGCAGGCCTCAAAGGCTCTGCACATATATAACTCATGAATGGCAGAACCAATAACTGGAAGCGGTTAGCTTAGAATCAGATGACGGACGTATGATACATAGGGCATCCGTGACGGATAAAGAATTCATTTTCCGTTTAACCGCATTATCAAACAAAAAATGATAATATAATATAATATTGACTGAGAGTACGGGTGTGGCTATCCCGAGGAGTGAACCCTGCGACAAAGGGGAAGCCAATGGTATGTCAGATAAAACTCTAAACATACGCCAGGTGGGTAGTGGCCACAGATCACATTATGCTATCGGTCTGCCCCACGGATTGTGGATGGGGGGCAATATGACATCAGGTGTAGGAAAAAACTATGCCGGCAGTATGGAAACCGGGCTGTTGCATGTTCTGCAGTTGCTGGAACATAAAAAATGAATCAGGAGACGGCGGAATCTCCCCGGTTTCTTATCATTAAAAGAACTGATGAAGAGAGTTTACAATAATTAGCTCTTTTCTTTTACATAAATTGTTTTATGGTTTAGTTGAGAAATTAAAATCTATTAAGAAAATAAAAGATGCTTTTATGGTTAAAACAATTTCTGCATTACAATCTAAACGCTTAATTGAAATTACCGAAGAATCAAGGGTTCAAAAAGTTATTGAGGTCAGGAGATTAAAAACTAGAATTAATGACCAGCTTAAGGATATCCCTTATCTTTGCCAAAAAGAATAATAGCTAGTTTTCATCACCTACCAGTAAGGTATATATTCCACATCCACTAAGATGTTTCAGGTACCAAAAATTTGGTAATACCATAGTTCGTTGCGAATAACCACAAATATGTGTTTGCCGTAAGGACCCACATCAGAGACAACCCTGTCAAGAGTACATAATATGTCTAAATTGTAATAGTAACCATTTGGCTAGATCTCGAGATTGTCCCAATTATAAAACTGAAGCTGCAATTCAAGAAATCAAAACAAAGGAGAATGTAAGTTACATGAAAGCTAAGAAAAAAGTTTTAGTTAAAATGCCAGTACCTGGAGAAGCGTATGCTAGAATAACAGCACTACACTTAAAGATAGATACGTAATCCTTAATTGAAAAAATTCGTCCACTTCTTTTAGAAGCTATTAAAGCAGTACTTCCAATATCGGAGATAATAGTAAAAGATACGGCCAGCGGTGAAACCCCCTTAAACGACCCAAAGATAATTGATAGAGGCTGTGATATATTATGTATATATTTATTTGACCTAATTTACTTATTATTAATTTATATTTACTAATATTTGTATATAACCGACCTATTTATTTACATAGAACTCAGGAGAAATAATATTTTTCTTACTTTCTTATGTCAGATAAAAATTATAAACCAAAAAATATTATTATGCGGTGGAATTGTAGAGGTATCATTAAACACGGATATGATGTGAAGATTCTCTTGGACGATTTTAAACCTATGTCTCTCTGTACCCAAGAAATAAATTTAAAATTAAGCGAACCGTAGTTACTAAAGGGGTACATTGTTTTAAGGAGGGATAACATAAATAGTGAAAGGGCTTGTGGAGGTGTCGCGATCCTTATTAGAAATAATATACACTTTACTCAAGTTACACTTAATACTAACTTACAAGCAATTATTGCTGTAACGTTAAATATGCCCAATAAACTGAAGGTTTGTAAACTGTACCTACCGAAAAGGTTGTGTCAAACTGAAAATCTGGAGCAACTTTTCATTCTTGTCGGTGATCTAAATGTTCACAATCCAATATGGGGATAATCGAAAATTGATACAAAAGGAAGAATGCTTGAAAATTGGTTAAGTAGCATTAATATTATATTGGTCAACACTGGAAAAGCTACCTATCACAACTCTCGTTCTCGAACGTTTGACGCAATCGATCTCAGCTTTGTCACACCGGAATTAGTTACACATCTTGATTGGAAAGTTCTGGATGATCTTCAGAATAGTGACCATTTTTCAATTATTATTGACACAGATATTACCAGACTTGTATCAAGATATATTACAGAAAGCGCAAATTGGTATTGTTTTCGGGAGAATTTTAAAGTGCCCACAAATATTGATGTAAAATCAATAACAGATGCTATTTCAGGAGCTGCAGAATTAAGTATATCACGAACAGGTCAATCGATTATAAAACGGCCTCTACCATGGTTGAATGCTAAATAAAAAACAAGCTTTTTGACGTAATAACTCTGTTAAAAATTTAATTGCCTTTAAAAAGGCTTGAGCAATCAGTCGCCGAATAATTTTGAAAAGTAAGGACAATCTTGAAACCAAAACTCCTTTAGTATAACTTCTAACTCAGATATTAAATAATTAAAATTAAAATAAAATAAAACTAAATAAAATTAAAGTGGAAAATATTAAAACCGAACAATACACTACCTAGAAACTGAACAAAATTTCATCAGAGATGATCAAATATGTGTAGCTAATTCTCTGGCACATCATTTTCACAAGATAAGTAGCTCAACAAACTACAATTCAGAATTTCTTGAGTCAAAACAATTTAAAGAAGTTATACTCTCCTTTCAGACTTTACACAAACTAGATTGCAATGCTGTATTTGTTAAAGAAGGACCCAATAATTAAGAATAATAAAAAAAACTCTTCGTTTTAACGTAACTTCCAAGTTTTATTGAAAAAATCAGGTTTTAAATCAGAATGACAGTCGTCGTCGTTAGAATTAGCATCGTCAGATTGACATATTTAAGTCATTGTGATTTAAAACCTAATTTTTTAATTAAACTTGGAAGTTACGTTAAAACAAAGAGTTTTTTATTATTCTTAATGATATGAAATTCCAAAAAGTTTATATGTTTATACAATCTACTCCCTCTCTGATAGATATTTTCATGTGAGAGCTGGCAATCAAGTATCGAATATAAAAGAGCTTGAGAATGGTGTCCCACAATAATCGACACTTAGTAGATGTTTATTTGCCATTGCTATAAATGATATTGCATCAAATATGCCGGTATATATTTCTAAATGCCTTTATGTTGACGACCTAGCAATATGTTTCTCAAGAAAAACAATTTTTAAAATAGTGGGAGAAATGCAACCAGCAATGGTATGAGTATTGGATTAAAATTCTCTAAAGAAATAACTAAATGCATTCATTTTTGTCGGAAAAGAAAGCCACATTATAGCCCTCTCTTATATTTGAACAACCTTCCGATAAATTGTAATGATACAGTTAAATTCTTAGGTCTTATTTTCGACAGTTCACTTACTTGGAAACCTTATTTAACTTCTTTAAAATATACCTGCTTGAAACAAATCAATATTCTAAAAGTATTGGCACATACCATGTGGGGATCTGAACTTGAAGCATTAATTTAAATATATCATTGATGCTTTCACGCATTGATTATGGTTGTATTGCATACTCGTAAGCATGTAAATCAAACATAGCTATCTTAAATACCATTCATAATAAAGCTCTTCGTTATTGTATAGGAGCTTTTCCAACTACTCGATCCGAAAGCCTTTATTGCGAATCTGGGCCGGTATTCTCAGGTCCTCGCTTGGAGCGATATCGATGTCGTTGAATGCGAGGGGAGTGAAATTCACTGCCAAATCGATTCTCATGCCCTCTCCTCGCATGGATCGCTCCTGTCAAAGAGGAGTGCTTTATTTCACTCGCTTTCATGTGTACCAGTTGCTCGTGTCATAAATTTGCGAGCGGAGGGATACATGAGAATCTAGAAAAGCCATATCGCTGCCAATCAAATCACTCCCTTTTGTGATCGCTCGCTGTGAGAGGAGTGAGTTGAGAATACCGGCCCTGGATTGCCACCACTTTCTATTAGATGGAAATGTTTATTAACAAATTAGATGGTTAAGATTAAGACTTTACAGAACCATATCATTAATGCTCTATCATTAAGAAATTATCAGAACTATCAAAATCGACCTACAATGACCCGTTCAGCAGTAGTAAGATTTACTGAAAATTTTCAAAATAAGAATATTATATTACCCCCCATTTTATATGATGAAATAAAAGAGATACCTTCACGGTTAATACCGGAATCGCATTTTAGGTAACACCTATTACATCCAGAAAATAATTACAAATTTTTTTAACAATAATTATAGGGACCCTCTCACTAATATGTGTGCATTACTGTTGAAATATCTAAGTGATGATAAGGTCTGTCTCTTTTATTTAGGTTTCCAGTGCAACTATTCCTGGAGACAAAGCAGCAGATGTGGCTTGCCCCATCATAGTTACTTTTCTTGAAGCTTCGATGAGCAAAGGCGAACAACTCCCTTAGTTCACTGTGGTTCTTTTGGCAATGAATCCACTTTCGACTATGCTCAATAAAACAAAATATAGCTTTAACCTTAAGATAAATAGAAACACCAACTGCACCGTTTTCCATCTCTTTTATATGGATGATACACAAATTTTCGCTTTTAATCAACAACAAATTCAACATGTTCTAGATATAACGGAAAGGTTCTTCAGTGATATACGAATAAAATTTAGATAAGAGCAGAATGGAGTGCAGAATGTAGATGTCGCGCTCCCTAATGGAGGTATAATCACTGCCCTGCATAATGATGAAACATACAAATACATGGATTTCAAACAGGCCAGGTTGTTATGCCAAAAACAGTCCAATTGAATGCAGGAAACTTAAAGCGAGCCATTAATACATATGTCGTACCTGTGTTGACCTATTCGTTCGGCCTTCTACAATGGACAAAAACGGAATTGGAAGATATTCAAAAAACAACCAGGACTATGGTAACAAAGTGCAGATGTCACCATCCATTATCTTGAGTGCTTAAAAGTGGAGCACGAGCAAAATGCTCGGCTAAACTCAGTATGGGCGTAGGTACGCTTATTATTTAATTTTTTTAACGGATGCCACTGACTTTGAATCCACAGGCCCAAGTCAGAAGGCTTCCGGCTGTTATAGGTTTTGGTTTTTTCCCCACCCAAAAGAAACAAGAATATTTTAGCTAAAATAAAACGCAAATTTACCCCAGTACTTATATAATGAAATATACTTAACACTACAAACGTTCAGGTGCTCTTCAAATAAAGTGAAAATTTCGTGCATTGTAACCGACTTATAATATAGTGTTTGGTACTAAAAGAGAGCTAAGGATTTGTACAGCATCAAGTGCATTTAAATTTACCAAAAAGTGGCTTATTTCATCAAAAATTTGAAGAAATTAAATAAACTCAAATGTAAACAATAATAAAGTTTCAAGTTTTTATAACATCAAAAGTAGCAGCAAGGTAATTAGGAACCTATAGTCCAGTCCCCGACGACTAAAAATGGGAAAATCTAATTGTGACAAATGTAACAAGCCAGTTGTAGAGGAAGATACTCCAATCGTTAGTGATGGCTGTGCAAAAATATTACATGACGCATGTGGTGAAATTACTTCTTCAGAAGGAAGGGTGATGCAATTAAAAAAACGTACTATGTTTTTCTTTTGCTGTGATTGCAAAACCGCTTTTAAAGAAATACCAAAGTTAATTAAATTACTAAATGAAGCATTAGAAGAAATCAAAAGCATGCGTGAAGAAAACAAGGTAATTCAAGAGAAGTTAAAAGATATGAAAAAGGAGAATGAGAAATTAATTAAAAAACTTGAAGAAAAGGAAAAAGAAACGAGTACTGACTTTACAATAGTTCAAGAAATTGAGGAGAGAATGTATAGGTCAACTAACTTAATTATTACTAATATACAAGAGTCTAAAGCAAACAACCACAATGACAGAGCTAAAGAGGATACAGAAAACATTAAAAGAATTTTACAACCTATAATACCAAATTTAAATATAAAGAGAACATTTAGGCTTGGTAAATTTAATAACGACAAGAACAGACTACTAAAAGTTGTATTAAATGACAAAGAGGATGTTAAAATGATTCTTAGAAACAAAACAAAAATTAATATTCCTGGAATTAAAATTTTTTCTGACCAAACCAAGATGAAGAGGGACTACTTCAATAAAACTAAACAACAAGTGAATGAAATGTTGGCCCAAGGTAAAAATAAAACTATTAAGTATATTGGTGGTATACCTACGATTGTTGATGCTCTTCCATCAAAAAACTAAGTGATCAAAACCCCAACTTGTTATACAACTGTGACGTAATATATGCTAATATCCAAAGTCTGTTTGCTAATAAAGACCAACTAGTTCATGATTTAATCCCATATAACCCCAGAACAATTTTACTTAGTGAAGCTAGGACAACTAGTGATATAAATAACTCTGAACTCCAACTTGATGGATATCAACTTGCAAGATGTGATTCTTGGAGCAGGCACACAGGTGGCGTTGTGATATATGTTCGTAATGACTGTAGTTTTAAAATAATCAAAAGGATCCAAAAGGATGGTGTATATTGTTTTATGTTAATTAAGATTAAAATAGGTAACGAAACATGTTTGTTGGGTTGTCTCTACAGGTCGCCGAGTTCTAGTTTTAATAGCTTTTTTGATGAATTTGAAGAATGGGCTGAGCAATATTTCAACGAGGAATGTAAATGTACCATAATTGGTGATTTCAATATTGATTACTTAAAAAGTTCTGACAGGTATGTAAATAGATTTAAATCTTTTATTCCAATCATAGGTGTTGACCAACTTATCGATGAGCCTACGCGAATAACTAGAGATAGCAAAACATTAGTTGATTTTGTCATTTCTAATAGAGAAAACATCATAAGTTCTGTTCACCATACTCCAAAAATAACGGATCATAGCATAATTTCTGTCTTGCTTTGTAATAGAACTGTATCTAATAATGTAAAAATAGTCAAGCACTACCGAAGTTTTAATTCAGAAACATTGGAAAAACTAAATGATAATTTAATGAACTATAATTGGAACCTAGATACTGTTAACATTGATAAAATTTCTTTAGAAATAATGAGTAGTTTGGAAAATGAGGTTAATAAAGTGGCACCCTTAAAAACATACAATGTTAAAAATAATATGCTTCCTTGGTATGATTATAAAGTTAAAGAGCTGGCTAAACAAAGAGATAATCACTATAAATGTTTTAAAAATTGTTTAAATGATCGAGAGATGCATTGGGAATGCTACAGATCATCTAGAAACCAAGTTGTCAATTTGCTAAAAATAAAAAAAGCGGAATATTTTAAAAACAAGATCAACAATAATATTAACAATCCCAAAAAAATGTGGCAAACCTTAAAAAAATTAATAAACATTGAAAATAAATCCATGTCGCCAGAAATTGTATTTGAGGTTGATAATAGATTAATAAGTGTAAATGAAGATACTCAAAAGGCTAAAATATTTAATTCATTTTTTATTGATAGTATACAAGTTATACAATCTTCAATACTTCAAAATACAACATGGACTAGTCAAGGGCTACCCCCTATCCAAACAAGTTTTAGTGAATTTAAATTATTAACTATTTCTGATGTTCGTGCTATAGTAAATTCATTGGATAATAAATGCAATTTGTACTTTGCAAACGAAACAGTTTTAAAGAGCACTTTTCAAGTCATGGGCCATGTTATTTTAAATTTTATTAACACGTCTCTGAGAACTGGTGAATTTCCATCGAACCTAAAAGTAAGTACAGTTGTACCGATACCTAAAATAGAAAATAATAACGAAACTAAGAACTTTAGACCTATTAACACTCTGCCTCCATTAGAGAAGATATTAGAACTTTCTGTATATCACCAATTATCAGATTACATAGAAAAGAACAATTTGATGATGGACTATCAATCTGTTTTTAGAGCTAATCATTCATGTGAAATAGCCTTACAAGTAACTTTAACAAAATGGAAATTTGATATTGATAATAACAAATATATTGTAACTATTTTCTTAGACTTCAGGAGGGCTTTTGAAACTGTTGATATTGCAATATTGTTAAAAAAACTAACATATTACGGAATTACAAATACAGTGCTGTTATGGTTCAAAAACTTTCTGTGTAGCCGTTTACAGAATACTAAAGTTAATAATGTCAAATCAAGTAATAAAAATGTAAACAGTGGCGTACCACAGTGCAGTGTCTTGAGACCCCTCTTATTTATTTTATATCTCAATGATATTAGGTACGTGGAGGGTTGTGAGAACCATAGTGTATTTGCAGATGATAGTATGATTGCAGCATCAGATGAAATACTAGAAAGAGCTGTTCTAAAAATTAACAATGCGCTAAGTAATTTGTCTAATTTTTTAGATACAAACCGCCTCGAACTTAATGTAACTAAAACAAAAGGGATGATTATTACTACTGAATATAAGTATAGGCAGATCGATACAAGACTTATTAATTTGGAAATATATGGAGAGCAAATTGAAATTTTTACTGAAATAAAATACCTTGGATTCCAAATAGATAACACATTGAGTATGAAAAAACATTTTAATTATATTTATGGTAAAATCTCAAAAAAATCGTATTTTTTCAGCAGATTAAGAAGGAATGTGACGTTCAATAGTGAAATATTAGTATATAAATCTATTATCCAACCACACTTTGATTATTGCAGTAGCTTGCTAATGCTATTTGATGCAAATAGTATTGCCTCTCTGCAGAAACTACAAAACAGGGGAATGCGATTGCTACTGAAATGCAATCCTATTCAGTTAATGTTGGATACGTTGGATTGGTTGTCGGTAGGAGATCGAATTTTTTATTCAGCAATGATATTTATCTTTACAATAATACACTCAAATAGCCCACTATATTTTAACCAGTTTATTAAATACAACAATGAAGTTCACACATACCCAACTAGAGGAAACACAAACTTTTATGTTACTCGTACAAACTATTCGAGAACACAGAAATCTCTTTTTCACAATGGTTTGCTTGAGTTTAATAAACTTCCACAGGAACTAAAGGGCTGTACTTCAGTTATTACCTTCAAGTCAGAACTTTTTAAGTATTTAAGATCGCGATAAATTTACCTTTAAATTTGAATTACATTTATACTACTTTTAATTTTAATATGTTTGTACCAGTTTAATATGTAATTGTATTTTATAATGTAGAACCTGTTTTAACATTTTTATTAACTTAATTGTAAATTAATTACTAACAAAAAACCTCAAGGACCAGTTATAATTATTATTGACCCATGCAAGACGCTTTAATAATAATAATAATAATAATAATAATAATAATAATAATAATAATAATAATAATAATAATAATAATAATAATAATAATAATAATAATAATAATAATAATAATAATAATAATAATAATAATAATAATAATAATAATAATAATAATAATAATAATAATAATAATAATAATATTAGGCGAAGATTAAAATGGACACCCCAGATGAACCAAGATGTAATGAAAATATACTTCCATGTTACACAATGTGAACGATTCAAGACAAACTACAGAAGAAGACTGCATCAAGGATTCATGGAAAAATATCCAGAACTAACAAACATCACCGAACAAAACTTAGCCGACAGAAGATCCGCCATAGTAACAAGGGGCCTACTCCCACAAAGTACAATTGAAAATTTGAAAACAGAAATAATGCAAGAAATAACAGATAATAACACAAATGGAATCACAAACAGAAACGGAAATGATCTAACAACAAACAACACAGGAAATCAAGGAAACACACTAGAAGAAGAGGACAATCCTTGAACACAAAACAACGAGATAACCAATGATACAGATACAGAAATTGAAGTATCAAATAACGACGACCTAAAACAAGAAATCCTCTACGAATTAAAGGAAGCAAGAACCAAGTGGGAAGGGATACCATTAGAAAACAGACCAAATCTTCCTAAACAAAGCAATTACAAAAAATTAGCACTAATTACACATGTATGCAATACTGAAGTGATTCAGGGAGAAATTGAAAATATCAAATCACTAGAGGAGGTCCAAAACACAATCTATCTCCTAGCAACAGCAATAATCAAATGCAACGGTGGAAAAATTTACGATTCACAACAAGAAAACCATCGAAGACAAACAACATCCAAATGGGAAGAAAGGATTCAGAATCAAATAAAACAACTTAGAGCGTCCATAGCACAACTCCTAGAATACAAAAGAGGTAACCAGAGCAGAAGAGTGAAAAACCAGATAAGCAGAATTCTGAAAAGATACGGGAAACACACCAGATACGATCCTCCAAATGAAAACATAAACGAAGTGATGGACACGATAAAACAAAAGTTAAAAGTACACTCGCACAGACTGAAACAATATAAGAAAAGCAATTCGAGGAAATCAGACAACAGGTACTTTCAAAACAACCAGAAAAATTTCTACAAAAGGATAAGCCAACAAAACATAGAAATACAAGAAACAGCAAACATACAGTCAGTCGAAACATACTGGAAGAACATATGGTCCAACCCAGAGCAACACAACAACCAATTTGAAATGCTCAAAGAAATAGAAAATGAATGCATCAACATCCCAGAAATGGCAAACAACAGTATCTCTGAGGAAATATTAGCAATCCAACTAAACAAGATACAAAACTGGAAATGTCCCGGACCAGATAAAATACACAACTTCTGGATAAAGAAATTCACAAAATTACATCCAAAAATCCTCGAACTTATAAATGAAGTATTAAGTGATCCATCCAAAATAAGTGCGAAGATATGCGAAGGAATAACTTACATCAAACCAAAAACAAGCGGAACATCAAACCCAGCCAACTTCAGACCAATAACTTGCCTCAACACAATTAAAGTTATCACAGGATGCATCAATCAAATCATCACAAACCATTGTACAGTACATAACATTTTAGCAGAAGAACAAAAAGGCAGCCGAGCTGGAACACTAGGATGCAAGGAGCAATTAACAATAGACTCAATAGTAATGAACCAAGCTATCAAGAAAAACCGAAATTTATACACTTGTTTCATAGACTATGCCAAGGCATACGACAAAATCCCACACTCATGGATCGTAAAAGTATTACAACTATATAAAATAAACCCAATATACACCAAATTCATACAAATAGTCATGGCAAAATGGAAAACAACTATTAAACTCAGATCAAATCCGACACCATCAGGAATAGCCATAAATCTTAAAACTAGAAAAATACCCATAAATAGAGGAATATTCCAAGGGGACAGCCTTAGTGGATTACTATTCTGCCTCTGCCTCAATCAACTATCTTTAATACTGAGAAAAACGTTAAAGGGTTCAAAATAAAAACGAAAGATACAGAACACGCGCTAACACACCTCTTCTATGTAGATGATCTTAAAATCTATACGAACTCAGAAAACGAATTACAAAGTGCCATCAAAATAACAGAGAAGTTCAGTTCAGAAATCAAGATGGAATTCGGAACAAAGAAATAAAAGATCCAAGCAATTAAAAAGGGAAAACAAATAACCAACCCGGAATACACAACAACTAACACAGAAAAAATATTGTCAATGGAGCACAACGAATACTACAAATATCTAGGATTTGAACAATGCAAAACCATAGACCACACCATGGTAAAAATAAACTGAAAGAAGTATTTCGCACACGCCTTAAAACACTGCTTAAAACATACCTGAACTCAAAAAATCTTACGAAAGCAATCAACACATATGCCGTTCCAATCCTTACGTACTCCTTCGGAATCATAAAATGGACACAAACAGATCTAAAGGAAATCGAAACTTCCATCAGAACATATTTTACCAAAACCAATAAACACCACCGAAAAAGTGCAATCAAAAGAATGACAATCCCACGAAGACAAGGAGGACGAGGACTAATAGACATCACACACCTACACAATAAACAAGTGAACAACATGAAACAATACTTCAGGCAGAAAGAACACTCAGAACTGGTAAAGACAATAATACAGGCCGATACAAATTACACTCCACTCAATCTCTCAAACCCCGAACTAGCAAACATCAATATCATAGACACAAAACTCGAAAGATGGAGAAGCAAGGAACTTCACGGAAGATACCCCAGCGAAATAAGTCACGACTATGTCGACATTCAAGAATCGCTCAAGTGGCTTACCGAAGGCAGACTCTTCCCAGAAACTGAAGGCTTTTTCATCTCAATCCAAGACCAGGTTGTAGCCACCAAAAACTACCGCAAATATATAACAAAAGAACCCAACATGCCAAATGACCTATGCAGATGGTGCAATACTTACTCAGAAACAACTCGACATATACTAGCAGGATGTCCCAAACTAAGCCAAAACGAATATACCATTAGAAATGACAACATGGGCAAAATCATACACCAAGCAGTAGAAGAGGAAACATTTAAAATAACAACGGACATTCCATACTGGAAATACACAGCTACGCCCGTCAAAGAAAAACGAAGATAACACCCTGTATTGGAATCGATCCATCCATACAGACCGAAAAGTAGCGAACAACAGACCGGACACCACACTATGGAAGAAGAAAGAGAAAACAGTACACCTAATAGATTACGCAGTGGTAAACAGTCACAACATCCAAACAACATACAATGAGAAAACCCAAAAATACCAAAATCTAGCCCAAAAGACCAAACAGATATGGAACGTAGAAAAAGTTAAGATCCACCCAATAATCATTTCGACTACAGGAGTCGTGCCCAGGACAACTACCAAACACGTCAAAGACCTGGGATTACCACAACATATTATCTCGACAATGCAGCATTCAGTAATACTGTCGGTATGCAGTCTCTTCCGAAAAACATTGTCATAATGAATCACCACGATCACTTGTTTTGACAATAGTCCGCAAGTGACCGTTTATACCAAGACCCTACAGAGGAGAATAAAGGATAATAATAATAATAATAATAATAATAATAATAATAATAATAATAATAATAATAATAATAATAATAATAATAATAATAATAATAATAATAATAATAATAATAATAATAATAATAATAATAATAATAATAATAATAATAATAATAATAATAATAATAATAATAATAATAATAATAATAATAATAATAATAATAATAATAATAATAATAATAATAAAGTCGACGACCTTCCTGGTGAGATCAATAGTGCACAAATCCAAAAAATTGCCCTCATGGGTACTGCCCACATAATTCGTAAAGTACTATGTATACAATAAAAAACCTCAATATACATTTAAGCTTTAGGATTTAGGCAAAATCCCGGCTTAAAAGGATACAATTCCGACCTTAAGTTTAATGTGGTCGTGATAAAAATAAAAATAATAATAATAATAATAATAATAATAATAATAATAATAATAATAATAATAATAATAATAATAATAATAATAATAATAATAATAATAATAATAATAATAATAATAATAATAATAATAATAATAATAATAATAATAATAATAATAATAATAATAATAATAATAATAATAATAATAATAATAATAATAGCTTTATTACTCAACAGTTTCCCATTTATAGGACAAATACAAAAAAAAATCACATAATTCATTAGTATAACATCTACAAAGTAATAGTAAAGACCTAATCTAAGTAAAGAGAAGCCATTTTTAACAAATCATTAAGTGAGCACGAAAAAATATCACATTGATTGCAAATACTATTATAATTCTTACACATGACAAAAAGAGGCAATTTAACTAATATATTTTTTCTTGCTCTTGGACACTTAAATAAGACGTTTGATCTAGATGTAACTTGAGGAACGTTGAAATTAATTTGTGCTAATAAATCGCTACAGTCAATACTGTTATGTAATAATTTATACAAAAATGTTAATGAACTAATTTCTCTCCTTAATTCTAAACTAACCATATCAACTCTACAACATAATGTATTATTATCACATCCACGGTTAGGATAGATTCCGTCAATTTTAAATATCAAATATTTTATAAGTTTTCTCTGTACTTTTTCAATATCTTTTATATAACAATTATATATAGGATACCAAACTAAACTGCAATATTCTAATTTTGGACGTACTAGAGAATGGTATAATAATTTTATTGGCGTTATGTTGGTGAAGTTTCTGCAATTCCTAATAATGAAACCGTACATTCTCATAGCTCCAGAAACTTTTTGTTCAATGTGCTAATTGAAAGTTAACTTGTAGTCAAAAATGACACCTAAGTCCCCGAGGCTATTACATTTTTCCAAAACAGAGTTCTGAATTATATAGTTAAAGTTAACTCTCGTCAGTTTCCTGCAAAAACTCACTACTTTACATTTTGCAGAATTTAGAGTAGTTTGTTATTAGTACACCAAGTATCAATAGCAGTTAAGTTACGCTGAAGTTCTAAACAATCGCCAATAGTGTCGATCTTACAAAAAATGTTCAAGTCGTCTGCAAAACACAATTTTTTACAGTTAATTTCTTGAAACAACTCATTAATATAAAGTAAAAATAATAACGGTCCTAGATTGGAGCCTTGCGGAACACCAGACTTAGAAAGAATTAAATCTGACTTAAAGCCATTATAGAATACAAACTGCCTTCTTCCTATTAAATAACTACAAAAGAATTTAATTAAATTAGCAGAAAATCCTAAATTTGATAACTTGGATAATAAATACGAATGAACCACCTTATCAAATGCCTTCGAAAAATCTGTATATACAACATCAATTTGTCCTTGTTCATATAATACTTCAGAAATAAATTGTGTCATCACTACCAGGTTTGTGACTATAGATCGTTTATCTATGAATCCGTGTTGAAAAGGTGCAATATAGCCGCGAACACACGGATATATACGATTATACAGAACAATCTCGAAAATCTTTGAGAAGTTACACAACAGAGAGACAGGTCTGTAATTAGATATATCAGACTTAACTCCATTTTTAAATATAGGACATACTTTTGACTCTTTCCATATTTCAGGATATTTTCCAGTTTCCAAAGACAAGTTAAACAGTTTTTGAAGCGGTTTGACAAATATTCGTGTACAATCTTTAACTAGAAATGCTGGAATATTATCTGGACCAGTCGTCATTTTATTTTTTAATCTTTTAAAAGCTTCCAGAATTTCATTTTCTTCAAATTTCAAAAAATTAATGGTTGGTAAATTAAAACCCTGAACGCTGATGTCCTCTGGTTCATTATTGTCAGTTGATACATATACTTTTTCAAAAAATGTTTTAAAAATGTTGACAATATCCTGGGGATTATCAAAAGTATTTCCCTCATCGCACATTTCACCCGGAATTCTCGATGACTTATTTTTAGTATGTACATAAGACCAAAATGATTTTGTTTCAATGGTAATACTGTTTTGAATGTTTTCAATGTAATTGTTATATGCAGTTTTAATTTGCTGTTTAATAACTTTGCGCAATCTTTTAAATTCTATGTGATATATTTCGTTACCTGTTTTTATATACTTTTGACGGTTTTTGGCTTTGAGTTTAATATTCTTAATAATATCTGAGTGATACCAATTTGGATAATTATGAAATTGATTGTGTTAACCTCTACTTTTTGGAAGTTCATCTTACTAAGAACAATAAATAACTGCACAGTTAAACTATACTTCCACTATTTATTCGAAAAATTCGCTTTAAATTCAATTACAGCTGTTTCGCTATAACTAGCATCGTCAGATTGACATATTGAAATTACATGTTGTTTGTTTGTAACTAGGTACTTGATGTGGATAAGGAGTTAAGGCTAGACCAAGTAAGGAAGTAATAATACATAACAATATTAAAGCCTAAATGTTATTAGCCCTAAGGGGTTATCCTGGATGTATTTCCCTCTAAGATCAGTATAACTGTGCAATGATATAGAAAAACCAGGAAAAAACTATATCATGCTGATCTTTACAATAACTTAATATATTTATGTTACAATAATGTCTTATCTATGTATAAAATGAAGACTTAATCAAAGTAAACAGTTTAATAGTGGAGAACTTCCAAGATTTATTTGTTCATTAACTACTTTAAACAGTTGATCTTCTAGATGTCTTTTAATTTCAAGTTCTTTTAGAAAATCTAAATTTTGTTTTTTATCACAAATGTGTAGTATATGAATGTCATTGGTGTGTATAAGTGAGTTTGGATGTTCCAGTAGGTGTTTTGCATAGTTCGACTTATCTGGTTGTCGTAATCCATATGCTCTTAAGTGTTCATTAAATCTTACTTCAAAATTTCTTTGTGTTTGACCTATATATACTGCATAACATTTTGGACAATTAATTTTGTAAACACCAGATTTTTTTAATTTTGGTAATTTTGTTTTTACATTTAACAATTTTGTTCTAATACTATTTTGTGTTTTAAATGACATTAATGCTGATGTTGCCGAAGATATTATGTTTGAAATTGCATTAGAAATATTTCCACAATATGTAATACTTTTATAGCTTTTAATTTTTTTAGTTTGTTTTGGAAATATTAGTTCTAGTGACACTTTTTGTTCTTTCTTATTAATTAATTTATTTATCAAATGTATTGGATAGTCATTAGATGAAGCTATTTGTTTTATGATCTCGATTTCTTTATTAAAATTATTTTTGTTCATTGGAATTGAAAATGCTCTATGTATCATGGAATTATAAGCTGCTAATTTATGTGATAGTGGATGATTTGAATTATATGGTATGGTTACATCTGTTTGTGTAGGTTTTCTGTATATTGAATAATTTAATGAATTATTAACTTTTTCAATTCGTAAATCTAGAAAATTAATTGAATTATTTGAAATACAAATCATCTACTGTCACATAAATTAGCAGCTTATAATTCCATGATACATAGAGCATTTTCAATTCCAATGAACAAAAATAATTTTAATAAAGAAATCGAGATCATAAAACAAATAGCTACATCTAATGGCTATCCAATACATTTGATAAATAAATTAATTAATAAGAAAGAACAAAAAGTGTCACTAGAACTAATATTTCCAAAACAAACTAAGAAATTAAAAGCTATAAAAGTATTACATATTGTGGAAATATTTCCAATGCAATTTCAAAAATAATATCTTCGGCAACATCAGCATTAATGTCATTTAAAATACAAAATAGTATTAGAACAAAATTGTTAAATGTGAAAACAAAATTACCAAAATTAAAAAAATCTGGTGTTTACAAAATTAATTGTCCAAAATGTAATGCAGTATATATAGGTCAAACACAAAGAAATTTTGAAGTAAGATTTAATGAACACTTAAGAGCATATAGATTACGACAACCAGATAAGTCGAACTATGCAAAACACCTACTGGAACATCCAAACTCACTTATACACACCAATGACATTCATATACTACACATTTGTGATAAAAAACAAAATTTAGATTTTCTAAAAGAACTTGAAATTAAAACACATCTAGAAGATCAACAGTTTAAAGTAGTTAATGAACAAATAAATCTTGGAAGTTCTCCACTATTAAACTGTTTACTTTGATTGAGTCTTCATTTTATACATAGATAAGATATTATTGTAACATAAATATATTAAGTTATTGTAAAGATCAGCATGATATAGTTTTTTCCTGTTTTTTCTATATCATTGCACAGTTATACTGATCTTAGAGGGAAATACATCCAGGATAATCCCTTAGGACTAATAACATCTAGGCTTTAATATTGTTATGTCTTATTACTTCCTTACTTGGTCTAGCCTTAACTCCTTATCAACATGAAGTACCTAGTTACAAACAAACAACATGTAATTTCAATATGTCAATCTGACGATGCTAGTTATAGCGAAACAGTTGTAATTGAATTTAAAGCGAATTTTTCGAATAAATAGTGGAAGTTTAGTTTAACTGTGCAGTTATTTATTGTTCTTAGTTGGATACTTATGTTTATAATTTTTGTATACCGGAACCCATCTGTCAACTATTGTATACAATATATTATAAAATTGCTTTAATGCTATATTAACATCATCGTAATTATATAAAAAGTCCCATATAGTTTGTAATAGTTCAGAATACAAAGAAGTGAAATTTGCTTTCCGAAAATTATACATTTTCGAATTAGAATTTGGTAAAAACCTGATTTCCTTTTTTCCCAAGTTTTTTATCCTTATCATAAGTGCAGGATGATGACCATCCTCTTTAACAAGTGAAGAATCATCATGAATAATATCACATTTCTCTGATGACATTACTAAATCTAATAAACGACCCAAGTTATTAGGCACATCATTGTATTGAACTAAATTAAATAAACTTAAAAAATCCAACACAGTTGATGTTTTTATATCTAATCTGCGTTGATCTACAAACTTGGGTACGTTGAAGTCACCTAATATAACAATGGTTTCATTAAATATATTCAGTTGTTCTAAACATTCAAAAAAGTATTCGAAGTCTTCAGAACTTAACTTATCAACAATATAAAGAACTAAAACATAAAACTTTCTATAACCAACACTACATTTTACAGCTAGCATATCGATTAGGGGAAACTGTAGATCGTATGTGGATATATCGATAACAGACGATTTAATCTCCGTCTTCAGCGCTATTAAGACGCCTCCTCCAGAGGTTTTATCTACTACATCAAATTTTCGATCCTTTCTATACACATCGTATTGATCAGGAAACAACTCTATACTGGACACATCCTTGTTCAACCAGGTCTCACTTAAAGCAATAATGTCATATTCACCCTCACTTACACTAGTATAAAACTCTGAAACTTTAGAGTTAAGACCACGTACATTTTGGTAATAACATATAAGTTCACATCCTACAACACTGTCGGGCTCTATTGGTTTAAAGGCACTACCTTGGGTATACCATTCATATACTTAATTTTGAAAGATCCATTTCCACTCGCATTCATGTTGTTTAGTTCAACCTTTACATTGTTGTAATAATTAATTTGATATCTAGTTCGATCAAATGACATTGACACATTTTTGTAATTCCCATTTCTTAGAAATTTAGCTTGCCGTATTAAAGCAAATACATACTTTTCATCATTCAATATGACCTTAATTGGTCGAATTCGCCCTTGGTTAACTTGCCCAAGTCTGAAGAGCTTAATGTTGGCAGTATTCACATTAGGACTTACGCTTGAGATAATTTTTTGAACATCAGACTTATCGCTATTCTTACGATGATCCTCAGATAGTTGTTGATCCTGTTCCGGCACACCAAAGAAAATAACATTTCGTTTTCTTTTATTTCGTTCGTTGATTTCTTGTATTATTTCTTCCATTTCTAGTGGGTTTGAAGAAGATTTTAAAATCTGGTTATAATTTTTAAGGGCTTGTATTTCAGCCTGGAGTGAGAAAATTAATGATTTTAAGTCCTTAATCTGATTACCAATTTGTCTACAATTTATGCATGACCAGTCACATCCTGTTCCAAAACACTAATTGCAAATCACTTTTTAGACTAGTAAAAAGAAATCACAACTAATATCAAATATTAATACGTTGATTCGGTTATTAAAGAGATTCGATGTTTCTTCGATCGTGTCTCAACTACTAATCTCAACGTGTACACGTGGAGTTTACATTTAATGCTCCACAAAAATTACAGTAACCAATGATAGTAAATTAATTTGTTTATAATGTCGTAACGATATAGATATATATATAGTGTGTAAAAGCCAAATGGAATAAATTCATGATTTCGGTTACTGTACATATTTATAAAAAATCCCGAAACACGTCAAATTTAAATTATAACTTGACATTCTTTAACGTGAAAATGCAACCCCTACCTTCAATCCCCTTAGAATGACAGGTACAACCCCCAATTTTTTAAATGGGAAGTATATGCTTGTGATATATCATTTGAGAGGTCTCTTCATTCTATATTCGAAAATGTTATTGTTTTTAAATTGAATGCAAAAAATAACATAAAAAAAATTAATATCATGTTATTACCGAAATTCGCTACAATACAATCAAAAACTAAAATGTAATGCAAAACGTAATAAAATGTAGAACACGAAAAAGAACTATGAATGTTAATGAAGTAGATGTTTAAAATGTTCTCCGCGAACATCTTGGCAAATAAATCTTAAATAATCTCAAATAAAACTGTCTTCTAACATTATTTAACATATCAGGCGTGATCGACCTAATCGCAAGCATTATTCGTTCTTTTATGTCATTTAAATCAGAAGGTTTAGTTTTGTACACATGGCTCTTCACATATCCCCATAAAAATAAATCTAATAATGTAAGATCAGGTGATCGCGCTGGCCATTCAATCGATCCTCGCCTCCCTATCCACCGATTTGGAAATATTGTATCGTGGTACTGCCGAACATTAAGTTGGTAATGTGGTGGTGCTCCATCCTGCTGAAACCATATCGTATTCGCTGGAACTTGAGGGTTACCTGGATCAGGATATAAATTTGCCAACGTTGGAATGACATCATTTTGAAGTAGTGCCAAATAATTGTTGCCATTCAAGTTACCCTCAAATAAAAAAGGGACCAATGATATTGTTCCCTACCATCCCTGTCCAAACATTAACTTTTTGAGGGTATTGAGTGTGTTCTGCTCTCATCCAGTGAGGATTTTCCGTGGACTAGTAGCGGCAATTTTGCCGATTAGCATGACCGTTAAGTAAAAAAGTACACTCATCAGAAAACATAACGTCTTCTAATTGGAATATTGTTATCCAACATGTCCATCATTTGCTCACAAAAAAAAGTTCTCCTATCAAAATCATCTTCCATGAACTCCTGAGTAGGTATCATCTTATACGGATGCAATTTATTTTCTTTTAATATGTTTGCTATCGATGTATGGCTAGCATTGAATGTAGTGGATGCCTGTCTACTCGATGTATGTGGGTTTTCCTGAAACTCAAGCAACACATCTAATTTGAGTTCATCACTCAGTGCATTGGCAGCTGCTTTTTTTATCTGCCTTACATGACCAAACTCGCGAAACTGCTTTTCTATTTTACTTATTGTTCCTTGGGATATAGGCGGTAAATTAGGAAATTTCTCATAAAATAGGCGAGTTACTTCCTGTTGTGTTCGGATGTTATCTCCGTAACCAATCATTTGTAAAACTGTTATTTTATGCATTTCCGTTAATCTAACCATTTTTCAGAATTGAATTGAACAAACTTTATACTTAAATTACAACAATGACAACTTAAATAAAACAATTTACTACTGCTTGTTAAAATAGCGTTACAACGGAAATTTAATGGTTACCATCTAAAAACCACATTGCTATGGTTTTTGTTCACTTTCTCATTATCAAGACCTGAACGGGAAATAAGTTTTAAGTATATTGTAATAAGTTTCGAGTATATTTTAGCGAATTTCGGTAACAACATGATACTAATTTTTTTTATGTTAATTTTTGCATTAAATTTAAAACAATAACATTTTTGAATAGAGAATGAAGAGACCTTTCAAATGATATATCACAAGCCTATACTTCCCATTTAAAAAATTGGGGGTTGTACCTGTCATTCTAAGGGGGTTGCATTTTTACGTTAAAGAATGTCAAGCTATAATTTAAATTTGACGTGTTTCGGGATTTTTTATAAATATGTACAGTAACCGAAATAATGAATTTATTCCATTTGGCTGTTACACACTGTATACATAAAATTGAATATCAGTACCTATGTATCAGAATAAAATTAAATAGTTATACAATAATATGGTTTTTTTGTAATGTTTATCGGGCAAATTTCACCATAGTAAATATAACCACAGTAGAAATCAAATAAAAGTGACAGAATAAAATAAAATAAAAGAAATGCTAATGTCAGTGGGCAAAATAAACGAATTTCAAGTTGGCAAAAGTTGGAAAACTTACATAGCTCGATTGGAGCAATATTTTGTTGCTAATAAGATTGAAACAGGGCTAAAAGTGCCTACATTAATAACAGGTGTGGGGGATAACGCTTATGAATTAATGGTAGATCTGTGCAGCCCAGAGACACCAGAAGACAAACCTTATGAAGTACTGGTAAAAATAGTTAAAGTAAATGTTTTCTAATATGGAGGGAGTAGTGGTTTTTGTTGACGATGTTCTGATAACAGGACAAAATATGCAACAACATTTAAGTCGGCTAAAACAGGTATTTGAAAAAATTAAGCAATCAGGTTTAAAAATAAATTTAGCAAAATGTTCATTTTTTAAAAGAGAGGCTAATTATCTTGGTCACACTATAGATTTTAGAGGCTTACATCCTAATAACGATAAAATTTCAGCTATTCTCAATATGCCTCACCCTACAAACAAAACTGAATTAAAATCATTTTTAGGCTTAGTAATTTCTATGGCAAATTTATTCAGAATTTAAGTTCGAAACTAAGTCCCATGTTTAAATTATTACATAACCAAATACCGTGGAAGTGGACAACCTCGTGTGAAAATTGTTTTAATTCAATAAAAAGTGAGTAAAAAGTTTTAGTCCATTATGACCCTTCCTTACCTCTAGCTATGTTTTCAGATTCGAGTAATTTAGGTGTAGGGGCTTATTTGGCTCATATTTATCCAGATAATGATTTCAGACCAATCGCCTTTGCATCTCTAACGTTAACTAAGTCCGAAAAAAATTATAGTCAAATAGATAAAGAGGCTTTAAGCATAATTTTTGGCATTAAAAAGTTTCACGACTACCTTTATCTAAGACATTTTTTTTTTACGGATCACAAACCTCTTATCGCCATTTTTGGATAAAAAAAAGGTATTCCCCTAATAGCTGCCAGTCGATTACAGCGGTGGTCAATAATATTATCAGCGTATCAATACGAAATTAAATTTATAAGATCGGAAAAAAATTGCAACGCTGACGCACTTTCGAGATTACCTGTTCCTACTGTTAAAGAGGAAAAAACAGATTTTGGACACATACTTTACTTCTAAATCTAAATACCAATAAATTACAAAATAATAGCAAAAGAAACACAAAAAGATAAAATATTACTGAAAGTTTTTCATTTTTGTTATACAGGTTGGCCCATAAATAATTATAATTTATCGGAGCAACTGAAAAGTTATTTTAGTAAGCAAAATGAATTACATTTGGAACACGGGTGCATTTTGTGGGGAGAGTCGTGATACCTCAAATTTTACAGAAACAAGTATTAAATGAGATTCATAGAAGTCATTTAGGTATTAATAAGAGTAAATCACTAGCTAGATCCTATTGTTATTGGTATAAAATTGACTTGGACATTGAAATTTTATGTAAAAATTGCGAGATTTGTTCTCAGTTTCAGCCAAATCCTGCAAAGTCTGTACTACAGCCATGGCCAATAACTACAAAACCTTGGTCTAGGTTGCATATTGATTTTTTAGGACCTATTAATAATAATAAATATCTAATAGTCACCGATGCATTTTCGAAATGGCTGGAGGTATTTAAAATGAACAATACTACCACCCAAGCAACTACAAAAATTTTAAGATTTTTATTCTCACATTTTGGATTACCAGATACCTTGGTATCTGATAATGGGCCTCCCTTTTCTTCTGTCGAATTTGAGGATTATTTGAAAATTAACGGGGTTAAACATTTATTTTCACCACCTTATCACGCACAAAGCAATGGTTGCGCTGAAAATGCTGTCAAAAATGTTAAACTATGCATAAAAAAAGCATTTAAAGAAGGAGTAGAAGTGGAAGTAGCTTTAGAAAAATTTTTGTTTGATTACAAAGTAGCTGAGCATTGTACGACAAATGTTAGTCCTGCAGTTTTAATGTTCGGTCGAAATATCAAAACTAGGCTTGATCTTTTGAGGCCCTCTCAATTTGAAATAACTAATTTAAAAGTACAAAAACAAATTGATAATTTTGATGGTAAATCCAAACATTTTAATATAGGTGACCAAATTTATGTGAAGGATTTTACAGATGTTAAAAGTCCCAGTTGGATTCCTGGATTAATTATTAATAAAGTAGGAAATGTAACTTTTGACATAAAACTAGACAATAACAAAGTTGTACGTCGTCATTCTAATCAAATAAAGCCACGGAAATCCATTATATTGTACCCTGAGTCTACTACCTTCTTATCTGAAAATGTCCATGAAAATTCAAATAAATGTTCTTTGTCAGAAATAAATTTAGGAAATAATAGTGCTCCGAAACGTGACAGTGACGGTCAAAAAAATTACTCAAAAGAAACAACTAGTGCGGTTGAGTCTAAAGTGCAAACAAGTTCTTCAGAAAATGTTACACCAACGTCACATCCTTATAATTTGAGAACAAGAAATAAAAATAATGTTGAAATTTAGGCATTTATATTGTGTAATATTTGTTTAAATTGTTAGTAATTTTGTAAAAATAATTTAATATTAAAACTTAAGGTTGAGGAATTTTTCTTAGGACATACTGTAAAATGTGTAATTTCATTTTGTCATTTATCGAAATAGAATAATATCTGGCAATATTTAAAGTTAGACTTTTTTTTGGTTAATAGGTACTTTATATTTTTATAAAAACTGTAAACAAATATTTTGTACTTTTATTTGGTAGGTAGATTCCCGTATCTTTGGAATGATAATTTTTTGGTTGACATTTTTTTTAAGTTATTAATCACCAGTTTTGAATAGAAATATTTTAAGTTTTTTAAATAAATAGTAAGCATATGTTCTGACATTAGCGGAGGTATTTATTTTTGTTAAGGGGGGAGAAAATGTGGTAAATTAAAATATTATTTTAATAAATATTCTATCTTTCTGTAACACATTCCCTCTTGTCCTTTTCTAATTTCTGTATTTAATATTATTTGACTTGGAATACTTAAAACCTTATCACTACCTTCTTTTTATATTGCCAATGTGGCTACCTTTTATACCTATTTAATTTTTGGTTAGTTATATTGAAACGAATAAAATCAGTTTACTCCAGCCTGCGTTTAAATAAACACCTGCCCCGCAACTTTACTACAGTGACTACAATAATATCGTCATACCCGAGCATCTTTCAAGTAGAAGTCCACGCCATCGAAAGATGTGTGGAATTCAATATTGGAAGGAACTACCGTAGACAAGAGATTGTGATCATGTCGGATAGTCAAGCAGCCATCAAAGCGCTGAGCTCAAATATAATCAGTTCGAAGATGGTTTGGGAATGCATAGGCAAATTAAATGAACTGGGCCAGAACAACACTGTCACCCTCCTATGGGTCCCGGGACACATAGAAATAGAGGGGAATGAAACAGCAGATAAGCTGGCAAAAAAAGGAGCTGAAACCCCACATTTGGGACCAGAACCATCTTGTGGGATCAGCAGTAGAGTAATCTTAGGAAAACTAAGGAAGGAAATGGAGAAAAAAAAATCCAAGTACTGGAATCAGCTGGAAGAACTGAGGCAATCTAAGATACTACTGGGGAACTATGACCAGAAGAGATCTCTTAGCTGCCTCAACCTCAGTAAAAAAAGGCTCCGAATTTTAACGGGAATATTAACCGGGCATTGCCGGTTAAGAAGCCTCATGAAGAAACTAGGGTTAGCAGATGAAGCAAAGTGCAGATTCTGTGAGGAAGAGGATGAAACCTCAATACACATACTTTCAGAATGTCCTGCCTTGCAAAATTCTAGGGCTAGATACCTAGGAGCACATGAAATAGAAGAAGGGGATCTACCTGATTTGAAGCCCGACGATGTCCTAAACTTCCTCAGGAAAATAGGACTCGAAGAGCTGCTATAGGTCTGAGAAAATATCAGAACATGGCAAGTAAGGGGGGACACAATAGATCCTATAGGTCGCAGTGTAATTATCACCCCTAACTCATACATACATACATACATACACTAATTACTTTGTATCATATATGACAGTAGTTGTCAAATAAAAAAAAAAACTAAAAAAGTGTCTTGTCTTGTTTGATAATTATATTAAAATAGAAGTCCAAAACTCAAGTATTCATTGCTGACAAGCATTAGAGGAGAATACATAAGTGGTCCTTCGAGTAAGTTACATTGAATTCAGTCTGTGGAAGATGTCCAAATCTGTACCTGTGAGAAAAAGTACTAGGACAACAAAAGGAAAAATACCAATAAGATATATGACAGACTGTGGATGTTTTGAAAAAGATATGCCAGAAAAGAAAAATCCTTCAAATCATTCACTTAAGATAGAAGATGAAAAAACTTTGCCTAACACATCCATGACCAAGGAAAATCTGAAAACACCAAATCATGGGACTGTACGTACTTCATCGATACATATTACAAAACAAAGTACCATCAGACGAAAACAGTTGGAAATTGAGATAGAAAAAGTAAGAAAACTAGCGGACATTGAAAAAAAAGTGATAGAAAAAGAAGTGGCATTGAAAAAGGCGGAATTAAAAGAACAATTGAAATCTTACAAAGGTTCTTTTATCGACAAAAATGTACTTGATGAAGATATTCAAACTGTTACTTCTAAGTCTTCATTCGTGCAAGAGTGGGTGAACTCGTTACAGGAACCGTCTGAGACAAAATTAGATCAAACAATCAAAATTAATCCTGTGTTAGATCGTAATTCCAATAAATACCCGGTGGAAGAGTTAAAATTAAATCAGTTTATGGCTAGGCAATCTTTCAACAAAGATCTTCCAAATTTTAATGGCGAACCTGGAGAATGGATGAACTTTATAACGCAGTTCAATGAATCAACTAAAATTTGTGGTTACTCTAATGCAGAAAATATCATACGGCTACAAAGAAGTTTGAAAGGTAAAGCCAAAGACTCCGTGAATACACTTCTCAGTTTTACCCAAGAACTTGACAAAATAATTGATATTCTAGAAAAGAGATTTGGCAGATCGGAAAAAAGTATTCAAGATTTGATCGACTCTGCAGTTAAAATCCCTAATATAAAAGAAGCAAGATTAGAAAACATCTTAGATTTTTCAAACAAAGTTCAAAATTTAGCAGTTACCATAAAAAGTTTGAAAGGCCAGGAGTATCTGTGCAATCCTCAACTATTAAATGATCTCACCAAAAAATTGACATCAACATTAAAAATTGAATGGGGTAAGCGAATAGTTGAAAAAAATAAATCAAGAAAAGGAATTCCTGTTAGTATTATGGAGTTTTCTGAATGGTTGGAAGAAATTAGTGAGGCTGCTATGTACGCCAGTAGTACTGAAAATGAAAAGGAACAGAAGAAAAAATACGTATGCACCACATCCTTAAATAACGAAAAAATTTCTTATAAATTCTGCAAAAAAGATGGCCATAAAGTAGAAAAATGCAATGATTTCAAGAAATTGGACATAGAAAATCGCTGGGATTGGGTCAGAAAAAATAAAGTCTGTTTTAGCTGTTTAACTTCTTCACATCACACAAAGATATGCCGTCAGAAGAAGAATTGTGGAATAAATGGTTGTTTATTCAAACACAATTCTTTACTACATAAAGATATTGCAAAAATCGCTGAAGAACAAACCAACCATTGTGTTAATAGCAGAAACGAAATTCTTCTGAGAATTGCTCCAGTAGAAATAAGGGGACCAGACGGAAAAATAAAAATTTTTGCGCTTTTTGACGAGGCTTCCACGGTTACCATGATAGATGCAAGTATAGCAGAGAAAATTGGAGCTTCAGGACCTGCTGAACCATTGAGGATTCGATGGACTAACTCAATGACTAGTCAGGAAGAACATTCTAGAAGAATATCTATCAAAATCGAGGAGAGAATGAAAACACTGAATATGTCATGAATAATGTAAGGACAGTCGAAAATTTGTCTCTTCCGGTGCAGTCAATCAATGTCACGAATTTGAAGAAAAAATGGGGTCACTTGAGACAGATAAATATCTCATCATTTGTAGATGCAAAACCCTCAATTTTAATTGGTCAAGATAACATCGATCTCATCATACCCAGAGAAGTTGTGGAAGGTGGTAAAAATGCACCTGTGGTATCGAGATCGAAATTAGGATGGGTTGTACACGGTAATATTTGTAAAAATTATACTTGGCGTACTGACGAAGATTTTGCTTTATTTGTGACACATGAACATGACGATTTAGAAAAAGAAATTCTTTTAAAATTGAGAGTTTAGGCGTAAAACATTACGAAAATTTACAAAACCCAGATGATTGTCGTGCCTTAGAGATTTTGAATCGCACCACAAAAAGAATTGGTCCAAATCGATGGGAAACTGGTTTATTGTGGAAGAATGAAAATTTGCGACTACCTGATAGTAAAATGACCGCTGTAAGTAGGTTAGAGTCAATAGAAAAGAAAATGGAAAAAAATCCACAGTTTGCTGAAGAATATAATAAGAAAATATCTGAGTATTTAGCAAAGGGATATGCAAGAAGAGTAACAGAAGAAAAAGGTCAGTCCAACAATAGAAACATCTGGTATTTACCGCATTTTGCAGTTTCAAACCCGAACAAGCCCGGAAAAATACGATTTGTTTTCGATGCAGCTGCCAAAACTTGTGGAAGAAGTTTGAACGATTTTCTTCTAAAAGGTCCGGACTTATTGAACTCATTACTTGGTGTAATTTTCAAATTTATACAGAGATATATAGCCTTTGCTGCAGATATAATGGAAATGTTTCACCAAATTCATATAAGACCAGAAGATAGACGAGCTCAGCACTTTTTGTGGAGGGGTGGAGACAGATCTAGAGAAATCGATGAATATGAAATGGTAGCTATGATATTTGGTTCGGTTTCATCGCCCACTAGTGCAACTTTTGTAATGAGAAAAAACGCACTGGATTTCATAAACACTTTTCCTGATGCAGAGAGAGCTATTAGAGAACAACACTATGTCGATGACTATCTGGATTGTGTAGATATAGTAGAAGAAGCTGAACAGTTGATTTCATCTGTGATCAAGGTACATAAAAGAGGAGGTTTCGCAATCCGAAATTGGACTTGTAATAACAAAGAAGTTTTGCAACGTATTCCTGAAGAATATAGAAATGTTAAGGTCAAGGATATGGACTTTGGAAAAGAAACACATGTTTACCTTCTGAAAAAATATTGGGATTAATTTGGAACCCAAATGATGATACTTTTTCTTTTGCAATTAAGTGGAGTAAACAAGATCTTCAAAATCTGTTAGGAAAAAGTCATGTGACAAAAAGAGAAGTTCTGAAAACTGTGATGAATATATTTGACCCTTTTGGATTACTTAATAACTTCACAATAAAAGCAAGAATTCTGCTTCAGACTATTTGGAGTTCGAAGATCGGCTGGAATGACGAGTTGAATGAAGATATGATGAAGAAATGGAGAAAATGGGCTGGACAAATAGAAAAAATTTCCAAATTGACAATTTCACGTTGTTATCTGAAGAATATATTCGAAGTAAAAAAGGTTCAATTACATGTATTTTGCGACGCAAGTTCTCAAGCGTATGCGGCTGTTGCTTATTTAAGATACGAAAGCGAAGAATCAATTAAAACATGTTTCGTGATGGCTAAAGCAAGAGTAACCCCTTTGAAGCAATTATCGATTCCAAGACTTGAACTTCAAGCTGCTGTTCTTGGATGCAGACTATCTGGTACTATAAAAGACAATCACAGTATTCCGATTGATGAAAGCTACTTCTGGAGTGACTCTAAAACAGTCATTAATTGGATAAGACGTGATCCTGCAGTATTTTAACCATTTGTAGCACACAGAGTGGCGGAAATACGAGATCACTCTGATGAACGTTCTTGGAATTGGGTGCCCACAAAAGAAAATGCTGCAGATGATGCTACTCGGGAAGATAGCATGAATGAATGGGACTCAGATAGTAGATGGTTGAATGGTCCCAGATTTTTGAAGTTTGGTAGAGAAAAATGGCCTGAAGCTGATGTTATCATCGAATTGGATGAATCCCAAATGAAAAAGAAATTTGTAGGTCTTACGAGTCTTATGACAAAACCACCCTTACCAGAAATTTCCAGATTTTCATCTTGGTTAAGATTGATTCGGTCAACAGCCTGGACTCTGAGATTTATTGGAATCATTCGAAAAAAATCACAAACAACTGGTGAGTTAAAACCTGCTGAGATAAATGAAGCTGAGAAATTATGGATAAAATATGTTCAATGGGAAAACTTCTCAAAAGAAATCAAAATGTTACTAAATGGTTAATCTTCTAATAAACTTTTCAAACTGTCACCGATTTTGGACGCTGATGGCATTCTTCGAGTGAAGAGTAGAATTGTAAATTCAAATGATTTGACTGAAGACACAAAATTCCCGATTATTTTAGACCCAAAAAATGATTACACAAAATTATTAATTTTTTATTATCACCGTATCGCAAAGCACAATGGGCAAGAATTTGTTACGAATGAACTCAGACAACGTTACTGGATACTGAATATAAGATTTGCTGTGAGAAGTTCATGGAACAATTGTCAGTTGTGTAAAAACAAGAGAGCAACATATCATATTCCTGAAATGGCGGCACTACCAACTTGTCGTTTGACTTCCTTCGTGAGACCCTTCACTATAGTAGGAATGGATTATTTTGGTCCCATGTATGTTACTATTGGACGCCGAAAAGAAAAAAGATACGGTGTATTGTTCACCTGTATGAGTGTTCGTGCCGTACACCTAGAGATAGCACATTCACTGAGTACAGATTCTGCTATTATGGCAATTCGAAGACTGGTTGGTCGCAGAGGATGTCCAAAGAAAATTTATTCCGATAATGGAACCAATCTTAGAGGTGCACAGAAAGAACTTAAGGAAGCGTTGAAACAATTAAATCAGAACCAAATTATAGCGACTTTAACAACAATTGATATTGAATGGTATTTTATCCTACCATCAGCCCCCCATATGGGAGGGAGTTGGGAACGTTTAGTTCGGTCTATTAAAACAACATTAAATGTGATACTTAAAGAAAAAGCTCCACGCGAAGAAACTTTACAAACTTTATTCATAGAAGCAGAATATATCGTTAACTGTCGCCCATTAGTCCATGTTTCACTGGATCATGCTGATGATGAAGCCCTGACACCTAACCACTTCTTGTTGGGTACTTCTAGTGGAACACAGATTGCTGGAAAATTCGATGAGCACGATTTGGTACCACGGAAACATTGGCGAATTTCTCAATTATTAGCGGACCATTTTTGGCGCCGATGGATTCGTGAATACTTACCTGACCTGAGCAAGAGAACGAAATGGTTCGTCCCATCCACGAGAAAAATTCAAATAGGTGATGTGGTTATACTGGTAGACTCAGAATTCTGCCGAAATGTGTGGCCTAAAGGAATTGTTACGGCTGTCCATCCAGGCACTGATGGCCAAATTCGAGTCGTTGATGTGAAAACAAGTATGGGTATATTCAGACGACCAGTGGCAAAATTATGTTTATTAGATATTCAAAAAAAGGAGTAATGAATATGAGTTCATTACTGGGAGGGAGTGTTACTGAATATCTTATATTATTTATGTTATACACTAATTACTTTGTATCATATATGACAGTAGTTGTCAAATAAAAAAAAACTAAAAAAGTGTCTTGTCTTGTTTGATAATTATATTAAAATAGAAGTCCAAAACTCAAGTATTCATTGCTGACAAGCATTAGAGGAGCATACAGTGGTTTTAAATCAGGATCCAATAACCGATCTTTGAAATGTTGCTGGTGAATTCGACAAACCCATCGGTCAACGCCGAAACTGAAATAACCCCCGATTGGGCACTGTGAAAGCCGTTGTTGGTCGAGACTTTTCCGATAATGCTACTTAGAAATAAGTCGATTAAATATTCATTGAGGATACAAATTTAGCATCACTGAGCATTTCTAAGGTGGCAAATATATAGGGAATAGGATAGACATCCTTCTCCGTAACGTTGTTTACTTTACGATAATCCACGCAAAACCGGTAGCTATTTTTTTCTTCACCAAGTTGATGGGAGATGACCAAGGACTTGTAGATGGAAATCTTAACATTCGTTTCGTTAGCAAAAAGCCATTCACCTCGACTGGGAAATTCACGGTACTACCAATGTCTTTATTATTTTCACTCGACCCTCAACCTTAAAAGGAATATCAATTATTCTAATAACAATACAATTTTCTCCATTAGCCACAGTACACTGAGAAATATTATCTGTATTTAACCTTAAACATAACTTTAACTAAGACATAACATATTAAACCCTAAAATAGAAACATTAAGAAAAGCACCCTCATCATTCTGTAGATGTAAAAATATATAGTCCAAAACTGCCATACGTTTTTGGGGAAGTACATTATTATTACTACCTACGACCGGAATAATTTGGGAGAATGAAAACCGGTCATCTATCATTTTCCGAGAATCTACCATGCACTTTGGACAAAAAGGAATTATAAAATTGGAAAAAAACATACTTGTATATGACAGTAAATCAATACAAGAAATGAGACTGGGAATAATTATTAAAACCTCTTTAACTCGATAATGACAATTCATTAGTACACCTCGTAGCGTAGCTACTTTGAACTTCCAATTATAATTATAGAGACCGTATTCATTATTTTATTATTAAGAATTCTTCCGGAAAGATGGAGCTAGCGGTACTAATTTAATTTAATATTTAGGATACCAGGTGCTTAAAATGTTAACAGGTACTGTTACAATCTTACTGTATAATTCAGATTTCCACACTTAAAGCAATACCTGTTTCTAACCGATGATGTGCACTCTGCTGCTTTTATGTCCAGAAGAAAGAAGGTGAAAGAAATAATTCAATAGCCTCCTTCCTAGTTTCTAGCTGTCGCCCTAATTGTCGAAGGTGAGAAATAGAATTAACCGTAACAAGACCTAACTGACTTTGATAAAAGGGAGAAATATTTCTAAGAAGAATCTTTAATCGATTTGCTTCGTTCACTGGAACTATTAAACGGTTAAACATATTATTCATTGTTGCTAAATACATACTCAAACTTTCATTTGCATCCTTTGGGTTCTATTTTTAATTTCTTGAAAAAGCTTATCGTTGTAATTAGGCGGAAGAAATTCAGTTCTAAGCTCGCTCACCAAATCGGACCACGATTAGACTCGACTGCGAATTGACCTAAACCAAATTGATGCTTTTCATTTAAATAAATTCACCCCCTGCTTTAACGATATTATCTTTCGATACGTTTCTAATTGGAATTACTTTAGACATGGAAACAGGTGAAGAATGTAATTTTTGAGTAGTTATATGAATAGAATTATTTCCAAGATCGTTATTAGATGAATATTCCGAATCTTCCGGTAATACAGTAAAAAAAAGTATGGTACTACTCTCAACAGGAACCTCAGAACCTTTCATTTTTAATTTGCGCGTTTTGATTTTAATTTTGATTGTTTCTCTAAAAATTCTACTGGATATTTAGATTTAACTGCTCCCTCATCCTCGTCGTTAACTACCATTCTTCCTGTCTTTAAAAAAAGTGAAGTCATTTAATATTAACCTTTAAACAAACTGGAACTACATTCGATATCAAAAAAATCACTAATTAAGT
Organism: Ophraella communa; assembly: GCA_035357415.1. Classification (NCBI taxonomy): domain Eukaryota; kingdom Metazoa; phylum Arthropoda; class Insecta; order Coleoptera; family Chrysomelidae; genus Ophraella; species Ophraella communa. The sequence goes on from CM068980.1 coordinate 29,547,136, forward strand.
CTTTAACCTCAATAAGTTTAGAGTTTAAATAAGCAGCATCTTCAGCAAAAGTAAACGGATATGCAGGGTATTGTACCGCTGTCCCTTTTCTTTGCAATTTGGAATAAGCCCGTAAACATTTACGCATATCATTGACTGTAGTTTTATGTGTACCTAACACATCTAACAGCTAACTCGTGAATAAACTTATCTTTTTTTAACCAATTAAATTATATTTTCCTATCCATATTTACAAAATTATGTAACGAAATGAACCAAGAAATAATAATAATAAAAGAAAATGAGAAATAAAATTCGAAAATCCTACACAGAACAATAAAAAAAATCCACCTAAACCGTAAGCAAAAAATATTTTAAAGTTACTACCCAATAGGGTAGAGAGAACTATTTTATGGTGTTTAAATTATGTATATTCTTACTATAAAGTAATAAAAATATATCAATGACAGTAACAAACCATTAATAAAATCCCAAAATACAATACAAGAGTATTAAAATATTTTAAAGTATTTAAAGTAATTTTTAAATATTAAACATTCAAAATTTATCTATATCATTAATATATTAAAATATTTCCAAGTAAATATCCTATGAGCGGTGTGAATAAAAACGAGTAGGACAAGTAAAGTGAATAAAACAAGTATTTACTCATACTTGCGAGTAAATACTTCAGAGGCTAGTAAAACCCGGAAAAATGCCAATTTTGGTGTGAATAAATGCAAGTAAATACTTCTGTAGCAAGTAAATACTCGTCTATTCGCAAGTCAATCCAACCCAGACTTGCAGTCGTACTTGTACACGAAAGATGGCTGCATTTATGAACCTGCGTGGTGTGAAACGTTATAGAGACCGGCGTAATATAAGTCCCGATCTATCTAAGGGAATATTACGGTTCCATTACCACCGAGAGACAAGTGACGATTAATCTACCTGACATCGTAATGGTGGATAAAAAAGCTAAATTAGTGCTGCTAGTCGATGTTGCAGTTTCAAACAATAACAACATTTTGGAAAAATATAATGAAAAAATAGCAAAGTACCCCGATTTTGCTATAGAATTAGGACTGATGTGGCATGCAGAGAAGGTGGAGGTGGTACCGATCATCGTAGAAGTCAGTCTTATAAGGCCGCCATATACGCTACGATAAATCGATAACGATTTAACTGTAACGTTAAAACTGTACAGTTCGTCGTTCATCCACTAAACATACACGCTACGATAAATCGTTACGATTTAACGGTACCGTGAAAAATGTACAGTTCTCTAGTTGTTCATGATGGCTTCGACTGACGACATATTAGCGGTCGTGGGATTAATATTCGCCTTGAAAAAGAAAAAACAACGGAAAAATCGTAGCATCTGGTGTAAAGAATGGCTGATGAAAGGAGAAGTTTATTCCCATGTGAATTTGTTAAAGGAATTAAAAATGTTTCCAAAAGATTGGCATAATTTTCTACGAATGGATAATGATACTTACTTACATCTGCTGTCTATGGTAGCGCCAATTATCGAAAAGAAAGATACTCTTATGAGAAAGGCTATTCCTCCCCATGAGAGGCTTGTTGCCACTTTGAGGTTTTTATCGACAGGAAGAAGTTATGAAGATTTGAAATTCTCTAGTATTATTTCAGCTCAAGCCTTAGGTTACATTATACCAGAAACGTGTGAAGCCATATATAAAGTTCTACGCAAGGATTATTTGAAGGTAAGAAATAAGAAAATCATTACTTAAGAATGTTATATAATGTAATAATATAATATAGTAATGTTATATTATTATGTTATTATTATATTAATAATTATAAATTATGAATATCCAATTGAGACAAATAACTGGCCGCTGATTGTTGTGAATTTTGGTATTCATCTGAAATCGCAGAAGACACTGGAGAACAGTTGTAACTGTAATTATGTGTACTGCCCATATTGTTTGAATCCATGACTTGGTGTGACGTGGTCAAATTTTCCATCTCTGCGAGAAATAATGTCTCATTTATTATTTTTTCGGCCAAAATCCGTTGACGCTTCGTAAGGTCCCTGAGCTTAGCTGCAACGTTGGCTCCAAAAATATCGAATCTGTCATTAGTAGCTGTCGGCTTTTTGAAATGGTTTTGTACGGTTTGCAAAACTTCAGTTGTTAGCTTCTCATTTTCTGTATCTTTTCGCCGTTTCCTATTAAAGGATGTTCCAGTTCCTCTAGTCGAACTTGACGGTGTTGCTGAATTAGAAGTTGGCTGCTCTGTTGATTGTAAGGTTGCCTGACTTTGGCTTGATTGTAATGTTGCCTGACTTTGGGATGATTGTAAGGTTGCCTGACTTTGGGATGATTGTAAGGTTGCCTGACTTTGGGTTGATTGACTTTGCTCTTCCTCAAACATTTATGTATTTGCCTGTGTAGGCGATGGTGTGGTTGATTGTGTGTCTGTAGGTGGCTCACATACCATTTCCTGAAACAAATTTTATATTTAAAGCTTCACTTTCTATTTCCTGAAACTATGTTTTTTATTTACAGTTCCCTTGCTCGGAAGAAGAGTGGAAGGCAGTGGCGAGAGTGTTCGAAACGAGATGGAATTTTCCGCATTGTCTAGGAGCAATGGACGGTAAACATGTAGCAATTTTTCGTCCGCGTGGATGTGCATCGGAGTATTTCAACTATAAAAACTATCATAGCATGGTGTTATTCGCAATCGTTGATGGAAATTATCGATTTCTTTTATGTGATTTCGGAGTTAACGGAAAAATTTCGGATGGTGGAGTACTCGATAACACAAAGTTTTTTGAAAAAATGGAAAATGAGCAGTTGTGTCTTCCAACCGACACAATGGTCGCAAAAAGCACTAGAAAGTTGCCTTATGTGTTTGTGGCTGATGATGCGTTTCCACTAAGAACAGATTTAATTAAACCATTTAGGCAAGCAGAAGTGACCACAGATAAAATGAGAATTCTAAATTACCGTGTATCACGAGCACGGCGCATAGTCGAAAATGCGTTTGGGATAATGGCATCTCGGTTTAGAATTTTTCACACAAAAATTAATATTGACCCGAAGAGAATAGAGTCGGTCGTGATGGCTAGTTGTGCTTTACATAATTATTTAATGCAAACGTCAGACAATACTTACTGTCAACAAGAATGCTTCGACCGAGAAAACATTGTTGAAGGGTCAATAACTCGAGGATTTGACACGGCGAATTCGACCTTAGCTAATTTGCAAAGAAGAAATGTTGTTAAAGCATCAAAAGCAGCAAAAAAGTCAGAGAAGAATACATGGAATACTTTACAAATGAAGGCAGCGTTCCGTGGCAGAATAATTTTATACATTAACTCATAGGTAAAGCTCGAACAATTAAACTTTTAAGAATAATATATTAAATGATACAAAGATTATTTCGTTTTATTTATTTATCCCCGAAATAAATTTCTGGGTTCGCCCCTGCTCTGTATAAAAACATACAAATAACTCACCTCGTTGTCTGTTGAATCATTATCCATATTGGAACGAGAATGTCTTGCTTCATCTTGGTCATCTAGGAATAGTAACATCGGAAAATACCATAGTTTTGGTACGTAAACTTCGGCGGTTCCCGCTCCAGACTTCTGTGACTTAGCAACCTTCTTACGTTCTTTTTTATACGTTGAACGAATGTTGTTAATTTTCTTTATAACGCCCGCTTGATTAGCATTGGAGTCAATAATTCTCAAATGTTCAATCAATTTCAAATACGCCGAACGTTTTAAATCCCTATTAAAATATGTTTTATCTTTTGTATTCCACAAGCAAGCTTCACTATGGTACAATTCTATAAATCCTTCCAGCCACTCGCGAGACCCCATTTTGATTTTATTATTACACAGTGCAAACACGTCCACCCAAACTGAGCGCTATGAAAAAACTGAACGATTTTACGAACATACACGTAGCGATAAAACTGCGCAGTTCCTCCGATTCCGATAAATCTATTCAAATTTTTGTACTGTTCCGTTCGACGGTACCGTTCTTAAAAATCGTAGAAAACTGTGCAGTTTTACCCCATACACGTTACGATTATCGGTGTAATTTGAACGGTACAGTTAAATCGTAACGATTTATCGTAGCGTATATGGTAGCCATTTAGAAACTCGGTCTTCATAAAAACACTTTCATTGATTTGCAAAAGGCAGCAATTTTAAATACATGTCACAGTGTGCGGACATTTTTAAATTCCATTCGCGTTTACGCTAGGGATAGGTAAATATTACCAGCAATTGCTGAGTAAGTGCATAAGTCTTTTGATAATAATCATAACATCCCGAGGACACACCAAAAACAGATTTTAGAGTTGAAAATTATCAACATGAATATTGTGGTATGCCAATGGGAATGAAAAATGCCCCGGCGTCATTCGAAAGGGTCATGGATAATATTTTGAGAGATTTACAGAATAAGATTTGTGCATAATTTTTTCTTTGTTACAGAAGTATATATGTAATTAAGATAAAGTAGGTATTTAAGCCTCTTAAAGAAAAAATTTAAATAAGTAAGACAAATGCGAAGTGGCCTATTTGGGACACATAGTTGCACCAGGGGGGGAACACCAAATCCTGATAAAATTTCTGCCATTAAAAATATCTCATTCCAAAAACTGCTAGAGATAGGTATAAAATCATTTTTTTAGTTTATTTGGGTAATATCGAAAATTCACTAAAGATTTTGGTAACATTTAAAAACCACTTATCAAAAAAGGGTGCTAAAATAATACATAGTTCGGAATTTAATACTTGTTTTGAAAATTGTAAAATACTTTTAGAAAATAAACCTATTTTACAGCATCCGGATTTCACTAAAGACTTTATTTTGACTACAGACGCGAGTAATATTACTTTGGGTGCAATTTAATCACAAGGTATAATAGGCAGAGATAAACCTGTAGCCTATGCTTCTAGGACTCTTAATGAATCCGAAGCAGATTATAGTACTATAGAAAAGGTATTGTTAGCTATAGTATGGGCTACAAAATACTTATATATATAGTAGTAATAAAACTCAAAGTCAACCCACAGTATGTAATTTAATGAAATGGTAGAGTAGCGACATGTTTCGGTCACAAGACCATCTTCAGGCTTTAAGAAAAGAACACAATATGTCAGAGAGATGAAATACAAAGTCAAATATATAAAAGAAAAATATAACATGTATACAAGTCAGATCATATAAGATAAATCTAACAAGTAATAGAAAATGACAGTCAATATAGTTTATAAAATATATAGTACAAACAAAATCAATGTGAAAACATAAAAAATATATTATAATGTATAATACAATATGGAAACTCACCTCTATGTGCAGACTGCAGTGTTTAAACAAATTATAACAGATATTATGAATAAAAAAGGGGAGTATTTTAAGTTAAAGTAATAAAATAGGTTGAAAAAGGTAGTTTAAAAATAGTTTAAATTATTAGAACAAACCATATGGAAGTTGATGTGTGAAAATAAGAAAATCTGGCGTTAAGAAAAAAAAATTTCAATTATAATTTTCTTAAATTTATGTACTGGCACACAGCGCCAGCCATAGTAGATTTATTAGACCTTTTTTTATAATCTGTCAATCTGTCAGATTGATTAAGCTGTCAGGTGAAAATAATCCCGTGAATTAATGTAACGTTTTATTGTAAATACTTAATGTGATTTGAGAAGCGATACTGTATTAATAGCATTAAATGTCGTTTCTTTGATTACAGAGAAACCCAATTGTGTTTTTAATCAGCGGTGTCGCTCAAGCCAACAAAATAATATCTTATAAAACGACATTTATTGGCAGAAAATGGAAAAGTTGAAGTTTACGTTTCAAGTAAAACCAACAGCAGACGGAAAGTCGAACTATATTGCCATAACCTCACTGGTTACGCAGGACGACAAAGTGTTCCTAATTCCTGAAGAATGTCAAGCTGCACCACTTCACAAACATATCCACACCTCTAAAACTTTCGCTACAGTGAAAAACACACTAAAAGAAAGACACCAGACTAGAAGTGTATGGATAAAAGTGACAGAGGGCATACTACAAACATACTTTGATGACGATGACAACATGATTTTTCAAGACCAATTTCTTGAGGAAATTACCCAAGAACAGTTGGATATCGTCAATAAGAAGAGTAGCGAAGACCCCATTGTGAAAATTTTGGAACGATTAGTTGAAAATCAACAACAGCAGGAAAAAGTTAGCCGACAGGTTTGTAATTGAAAAATTTGATGGAAAAAACATAAATGCATGTAATTGGATGGAAATTTTTGAAAAAGAATGTGCGAGGTTTAATATAATGAAAAATGAAGAAAAAATTGAGATATTTAGATTGTTTTTAGAAAAATCATGCAATGACTGGTATTCGTCCATGATGATTAAGCTTAGTTTACAGTCAGAGTGGTCAGAATGGAAATTAAACTTCTTGCAAACCTATGGTAGTAAAGGTTGAACTACTACTAAATATGCATTGTCTTTTAAGTATCAAGCAGGGTCTCTATTAGAATATGCCATTAAAAAAGAAAAACTCTTACTAGAAATAAGAAAAACAATTGATGAAGGGACATTAATTGATATAATTGCTGCGGGCTTACCAGATTTTATAACAGATAGAATCAATAAGGAGGAAGTTGTACAAACAAAAGACTTATTTAATGAACTTGGAAAGTTAGAGCATTTGTCGAAAAAAAGAAATTTACAAAGAAAAAAGATGACACTAAATTCAAGAAAGAAAAATGTACTATTTGTGACAAATTAAACAAAGGTGTGCGCTATCATTCAGAAGATACCTGTTGGTTTAAAACGAAAATAAATAGTGATAAAGAAAAAAACAAATAAGAGTGGTTAACAATTCCGAATTAGAATGCGAACTCAAAAGTGAAGACCAAAAAAACTAATAGTACCGCCATTAATTAAATTAAAATTATTACTTAATAAAAAAGTTGAAGTATTTGGAATCTATGACTCGGGCTCTAATGTGTCATTGATAAATTCAAGGTTATTGAAAATCAACAATAAAGAGTTGAGTTATTGTAACAATAATAATTTAAAATCAATTAATGGCGTTAAAAAGGCGAATGGTATAATAACACTTGATATAACAATTTTTGATATTGAAAAAAAAATGGATGTATTTGTAATAGACAAAGAAAACTTTGATTACGATTTTTTGATAGGACTAGATTGTATCAAAAAGTTTAGTTTAGTTCAAAATGAAAACCTGGAAATTAGTCAAAAAATTCGTACACAAAGAAATGAAGTGGTTTCTAAGGAAACAGAAAAGTCAGAAATTTCTAAGGAAATAAAATCTGATAATTTAATTAACTTCAATGAAAACTTTAATGAAGACAACTTCAAAATTTGGGTAAACCATCTAGATTACAAACAGCAGGCATTGATAGATGAATTGATATCAAAGAATAAATCTGTATTTGCAAAAGACAAGTATGACATTGGAACGGTAACAGATTATGAAGCACACATTGATCTCTTAGTGGAAAAATATTGCAGTAAAAGACCATATCGTTGCACTATTGAAGATAAACAGGAAATAGAAAAACAGATAGCAAAATTATTAGAAAAAAATATAATAGAAGAATCATATAGCCCATTTGCAGCCCCGGTTACATTGGCATACAAAAGAGATGAAAACAAAAAATCAAGATTGTGCATTGACTTTAGAGACCTAAATAAGATTGTTATCCCTCAATCACAACCATTCCCACTGATTGAGGACCTAATAATAAAAACAAGAGACTGCAAGTTTTTCTCAACGCTGGACTTGAATTCAGCATTTTGGTCAATACCTTTGCGCAATGCAGACAGATACAAAACTGCTTTCGTCACACAAGAGGGTCACTATTAATGGACGTGTTTGCCATTTGGCTTAAAAACTTCACCGGCCATATTTCAAAGGATAATGTGCAACATAATTCGAAAACACAAGCTCGGAAACTTCACAGTGTGCTACATTGATAACATCTTATTATTTTCAAAATCTTTTTCAGAGCATGTATGACATCTACAACTGTTATTTCAAGCAATAAAAAGTGAAGGATTACGACTGAAGTTTTCTAAATGTACATTCGCAGCTGACTCTGTGAAATACCTGGGCCATATAGTTCAGAATAATTCAGTGAGGCCTTTGAAAGACAACCTGATTTCAATAAAAAACTTTCCAGCCCCAAAAACGCAAAAAAATGTGAGACAATTTTTGGGCAAAATCAACTTTTATCATAAATATGTGCCAAATATAGCAATAAAATTGGAACCATTGCACAACCTCTTGAGAAAAGGACAACCCTTCGATTGGACAAAGGCATGCCAAAAATCATTTGATGAAATGAAACAAATATTATGTTCGCAACCAATATTGACTATTTTTAACCCAGACTTGCCTATTCACATATACACCGATGCGAGTATCCTGGGAGTAGGGGCAGTCTTAAAGCAGCCACAAGAAAACAATGAAGACAAACCAGTAGCATATTTCTCAAAAAAACTAAATGACGTTCAAAAAAGGAAAAAGGCCATATATCTGGAATGCTTAGCAATTAAAGAATGTGTGAAGTATTGGCAGCATATGTTGATAGGTAGAAAGTTTACTGTTTTCTCAGATCACAAGCCCTTGGAGAATATGAATATAAAGTCCAGAACAGACGAAGAATTAGGTGATCTCCAAGACCAAATCAGGAACTGGCCTGGTTTAATAGCGGGGTTAGAAGAAGAACCAATGTGGAGAGATCCCCTAGACGAGGGGTTCAATCTCCAAAACCATTGATCGATAGAAGACTGGAAATTGGTAGGTTCAAAAGAACCAATATGGAGAGTTCTCCGGAATAGGGAGATCAATCTCCAAAACCCGTGACCGTAAGTTATCGGATTAATGGTGGAAAAAATCAGGAGACTTAGTGTGGTACCCTGGTATTAGGCACAATAACACTCAAATGTTATTTAATAATTATATTACCCTTTTGTAAAATATAAACAAAATATGACCGTCACCAAAATTCAATACATTAATTGTAAATCCACACAGTAGAATCCTACCAAAAATCATTAGTAAAAACTGATAATGACCGGTTCGAATTCTATTTGATTAGAGATGGGAATTCTATTTGATTAGAGATGGGCCGGTCTCCACATTCCCTCCCTTTTTATCAGCTTCAAAGGTGTTACGTGAGGTTGTGGTGGATTTGACATTAAGGCCTCCTCTGCTTGGTCTGCTTCTTCTTCGGTTACATCCTCGGTACGTTGTTGAGTGGACTGGTCCATGGCAGCTGGGTGGTTTGGTGGAGGTGTTGAGGTTTCGCTGGACGTGGACGTTTCATTTGGAGAGTTTAAGAGTTCAGGCCGTATGATTTTCTTTACATGTGATACGTGACGTCTTATTATTTTGTTGTCTCTTATGAGTGTCAGTTCGTGTCCCACTTTCTTTAGAACTTCAAACTCTGAGTTGTCAAATCTTGGAACAAGTTTGTTAGCCGAAAAGGTGTTCTGGACCAATACCTTGTCCCCTACTTGTATTTCATTGTTTCTTGCCTGTCTCCTTGTATCTTCCCTTTCTTTTCCTTCCTGCTTCTTTAGAATGTCTCTATCTCTTGCTTCTTCATTAACGACTCCTTCTTCTATATCGGCTAATGACGGGACTTTATCCCTTATGTTCCTGTTAAACATAAGTTCGGAGGGGGATTTGCTTGTTGTCGCATGAGGAGTAACATTATACAATAATATGTATTTTTGTAGTTCTTCCTTTAGATCCCGTCCATTTGAATAGGCAATTTGAAGCCGTTTTAGTATGGATTTGTTTATGTTTTCAACTTCACCGTTGGCTTGTGGCCAGTATGGGGTCGTGTGTACTAATGTTATATTGTTCTGTTCACAATATTGTTTAAACTCCCCACTAACGAACTGTCGGCCATTGTCAGCTCTAATGGACTTGGGAAGGCCCAGTCTTGAGAAAATTTCATTAAGGTGATTAATTATTATTTTAAATGTCGTTTGGGTAAGAAATTTCATTTCCTGATAGCGAGAGTAATAATCAACAATTACAAAAATCATTTCTTGATTGGGCAGGGGTCCCATTAAATCTATAGCCAACGCTTGCCATGGACCTTCAGGGAACTTATGTCTTGTCATCGGCGGAGGCTTGTTAGGTTGCGTAACCATGAGGCAATCTCGACACTGCTTTACATAGCGTTCTGTTTCTCGATCAATTAATGGCCACCATACCTTTGCTCTTAGCCGACGTTTCATAACCGTCTCTCCTGGGTGTCCTTCGTGTGCTAACGCTAAGACCTGCTGTCTAAGCATTTTGGGGATGACAAGTCTATTGCCCCTCAAAAGCATAGGTCCCAAAGTGGAAAACTCCATCCTGAATGGAAAATAAACATTTCTATCCGCTGTTTCCCACTTATTTCCATTGACTTTCTCAATTGCGTCTTTAATTTCTTCATCTTGCTTACTAGCGAATGTGATATCAGCAATACTCATGGCTCTGGGAATGCTATTTTCAAAAATTGAAAATATATGCCGATTGTTATCTGCATCAAATGATTTCTCTTCGGAAAGTTGACAGAGTCTAGACACCGTGTCCGCAATGTTCGATTTTCCGGATTGATATATCACTTTGAATTTAAATGCTTGCAGCCGGAGCATCCAACGCTCTATTCGTGCTGGGTATTTTGATGATAGCTTGAAAATTGTTTCTAGTGGTTTGTGGTCCGTAATCAATTCGAATTCCAACCCAGCCAAATAAAAATAAAATCTCTCCACGCTCCACACTAGTGCCAGACTCTCTTTTTCTGTTTGGGAATATCTCCTTTCTGTATTTGACAAACTCTTACTAGCAAACGATATGATGTGGGGTTGTTGCTGATTATCAAGTTGAAGAAGTACTGCTCCGAGTGCTACAGGGCTAGCATCGGCTATAAGACGCGTTCGCCGTGTTGGATCGAAATACGCCAAGGTCGGGAGCTTAGCTAATTCAACTTTCAGTTTGTGAAAATGTCTTTGATGAATTTCGCCCCATTCGAATTTCGCATCGGCTTTGATGAGGTTTCGAACTGGTTCTGTAATGGTTCCAAGATCTGGAATGAATTTTCTCACATAAGTGATAAGCCCTAGAAAACTCCTAACCTCCTCTTTTGTATTGGGTGGTCTGAAATTTAAAATTGTTTTAATTTTCATTTCATTGGCTTCTATGCCCTTGGATGAAAGTTTATGACCTAAAAACATAAGTTCAGAGACTTTAAATACACATTTTTCTTGGTTTAAAAAAACATCATTTTGTTTTAGAACTAGCATAACTTTACTAAGGGCCTCATCGTGTTCGATTTCGGTATTTCCATAAACAATTATATCGTCTATATAATTCATGCAGTTCTTACAAGGAGATAGTATGCCTTCTAGTATTCGCTGGAAAATCTCAGGAGCTGAATTGACGCCAAACATTAATCTTTTATAGCGAAACATACCCTTATGAGTTATAAAGGTGGTAATTGGCCGGCTTTCTTCGTCTAGTTCCAGCTGGTGATAAGCGCTGGACAGATCAAGCCTGGAAAATAATTTTGCATTTCTTAACTTTGTCATGAACGTGTCGAAAGTCGGCAAAGGATAATTTTCTCGTAAGATTGCCTCGTTGGCTCGCCTCATGTCCACACAGATACGAATAGTTCCTTCTTGTTTAAAAATAATAACAACTGGAGAGATCCACTCGCTAGGTCCATCGACTTTTTCGATTATGTCTTTATCCAATGCCTCTTGTAACTTTTCCTCTACTAGACGCTCGACTGCGATAGGGATTCGGCGCATTGGTTGTTTAACTGGTTTTATATCTGGATTAATGGTTAATTTGACCTTGATATTCCTTATTTTTGGAAATGTCTCTTTGGTCGTTATGCTATTGACTTGGGTTTCGAGACCTAGTTTAAGAACTCCCAGTTGTTGGGCCGTCTCTTTGCCCAGTAGTGAGATCTCTCCCGCTTCCACTACAAAGAAATACGCTAGGACTTCGGCGCCATTTGCAGCTCGAATAGATGTTTGGAATCTATGCTTAATTTCCAGTGTCTTGTCGGAACCATATGGTTTTAATTGGTCTTTTCTAGTCAGATCTATGTCCCAAATTTCTGCCTTTTTGTGTTGTAACGTTTTCCAGTCGTGATGTTTTATAATGTTTACACGACAACCCGAATCAATGAGCAGTGTTACTGCTACCCCGCCTATGGAGCATTCGATAACATCATCCCGAAGGTTAATTTGGTGTCCCATTTCTGTTACTTTGAAGCAATTACTTCATCTTCAATACAATTTATCCTGCTGCCGAACTTGCTTCGTTTGCCGACATCCTTAGAAAAGGTATTTGAGTTTGGTACGGGGTGGCGTTTTTGTCCTCTCGTCCGACAGCAGGCTGAAAAATGTCCTTGTGAACCGCATTTAAAGCATCTAACGTTCCTGGCAGGGCACTCCGTTGCCGATGGATTATGACCGGTCCTGCCACACCTGATGCAGCTATTTATTTGTGGTCTTTTGGATGTCCAGGATATTTTATTTATGATTGTTGAACTTGAAGTTCCCCGCAAGCTATTCATGGCCTTCGACTGTTGCCCCGTTTGTTCATGTATTTTACATAATGTGATGATTTCATCGAGACTATGCTCTTTTTCTAGCAGTTTCTTTTTTAAATCTATAGGCGCCCAAGAGTCTATTAGCTTGTCTTTCAAATTTAACTCTTTGGACTCTTCAGATGATTTTCCAAAACAACACTTGGCTGCTTGTTGACGGATCTTTAATAAAAATTTATTAAACGTTTCTCCGTCTTCTGGTTTAATATTTCTAAAAACGTGTCGCTCAAATGTAGAATTTTGAGCCGGAGAAAAATAATCTGTCAATTTGTTTATTAAAATTGAGTAGACATCCTTTTCATCATCCGGATTGAACGCTTCAACCGCCCCTGGAATATTGTACGCCACTTCTTGAAGTTGTGGTCCCCCAATATGTAAGATTTTATTTTGTTTCTTTTCTGGACTAGTAATCTCTTCCGATGCAAAATATAAATTTATAGCTCTTACCCATTTTTCCCATTCGTTACGAGTTATGGCCTTATCTAAACTCTCGCAAAGAAACGGTTTTATGCCTGTGTCCGTCATTTTCGCCAAACGCTGTAAATAAGAGCCTAATTTTATTTTTATTTCATCGTCATAATAATCCTATGAGGATTTGTGTTCGCTAATAATTAAAAGCTCAAAACAATAAAAAAACAAGAGTGACACATCTATAAATCATTTCTACTATAAGCTGTTGGTTGTAAAAAATGTATTTAAAATAATTCGTAGGACGATGCTCTGTTTATTATATCGGGATACTGAATTTAATACATTTTAATACTTTTATGATAAATAAGCACCTCTACATAATAGAAAATATAAGGTTTTTTTTTTTTCTTGACAGAGTAAAGTAAAAAAAATACATTTTATTCCATTAAGTTGTGAAAGAAAAGAGAAAAAAAAACAGTTGAATTTTTGCCTCACAACTTGTGGCTCTCAGCCCACAGTATAGACAGCGTATTGGCTCACAGCCTCCCTTAATATCTCTTTATTGGCTCTCAGCCTTCTGTTTTTTTTTCATGGCTCTCAGCCCACATAAGATATTTAATGTTATGGCTCACAGCCCACCTAAGATCTCTTTATTGGCTCACAGCCCACCCAAGATTTCTTTATTGGCTCGCAGCCCACCTAAGATCTCTTTATTGGCTCACAGCCCTCTTATAATTATTATTATACCTATTTACTTGTGTGAAATCACAATCAACAGTGTAGATCATTTGATAAAGAAAATTTTATTTTTCTGTTTTTTTTTTCATGCTATATATTTTGTTTGTATTGTAAGAAATAGTACTTACTTGATGTTTTAATCCTCGTCGCCAATTGTGGTACCCTGGTATTAGGCACAATAACACTCAAATGTTATTTAATAATTATATTACCCTTTTGTAAAATATAAACAAAATATGACCGTCACCAAAATTCAATACATTAATTGTAAATCCACACAGTAGAATCCTAACAAAAATCATTAGTAAAAACTGATAATGACCGGTTCGAATTCTATTTGATTAGAGATAGGAATTCTATTTGATTAGAGATGGGCCGGTCTCCACACATAGTCTCATAAAAATTAGTATAAAGAGAGTAAGGTATAACGTCATACTCCATATCACATTAACAGTGAATCAACTAGGATACAAATCACTCCACTGATGAATGGACGTTCAAAGTAATCAGCACATGTAAGGAAAGGTGCGGAAATAGTACACCGGAAAACAAGTTACCAACTGAGGGAATGTTGCCAACTATAGTGAAAATTTATTAGAAACATATAAATATCTAAATCGGAGGAACTAAATGTTAAAATTATGAATATTATTAAATTCTATATTGTATAATATCAAAGTGAAATGTGTAATGAAAATTGAAGGATAAAAATAACACAGCTGTATGCACACATTAAGCGAGTCATAAACATTGTAGAACTCATTAACAAGTAAATAGAGTCCGACATAGAAAGAAGAAAAGTTAAATGAAACTAACCTAACGTTGAAGTAAACAGTTGTAAAAATATAATCAGTCAGAGTGGAATGTTCAAAATTAAATAATTTTTATTAGATTGAATCTATTCGTTTAAACAATTAAGAGATTTATCAGCAATAGCCGATCTGATTTCAAGGAGTTCAAGCAAATTTAATCTAAAGCCCTTGTTACAATTATGAAGTAATTTGACATTATTGGAATCAAACGAATGATTCTCTTCCAAAATATGAATAGCAAAGGATCTTAACTTCTAAATTTAAATATCTCAACAAAATTTACATGTTCTAGAATACGGTATTCAAGTCTTTTCTTACATGTGCTGATTACTTTGAACGTTCATTCGTCAGTGGAGTGATTTGTATCCTAGTTGATTCACTGTTAATGTGATATGGAGTATGACGTTATACCTTACTCTCTTTATACTAATTTTTATGAGACTATGTCTCCTGATTTTTTCCACCATTAATCCGATAACTTACGGTCACGGGTTTTGGAGATTGATCTCCCTATTCCGGAGAACTCTCCATATTGGTTCTTTTGAACCTACCAGTTTCCAGTCTTTTATCGATCAATGCTTTTGGAGATTGAACCCCTCGTCTAGGGGATCTCTCCAAATTGTTTCTTCTTCTAACCCCGCTATTAAACCAGGCCAGTTTCTGATTTGGTCTTGGAGATCGATCTCCTGGTTTTGGAGAACTCTTTACAAGCCTTTCTATAGAATGTTGATACCTGGTTTCATTCTGAAATTTTTACTTCTTTACGCCAGATTTTCTTATTTTCACACATCAACTTCCATATGGTTTGTTCTAATAATTTAAACTATTTTTAAACTACCTTTTTCAACCTATTTTATTACTTTAACTTAAAATACTCCCCTTTTTTTATTCATAATATCTGTTATAATTTGTTTAAACACTGCAGTCTGCACATAGAGGTGAGTTTCCATATTGTATTATACATTATAATATATTTTTTATGTTTTCACGTTGATTTTGTTTGTTCTATATATTTTATAAACTAAATTGACTGTTATAAAACTATCATTTTCTATTACTTGTTAGATTTATCTTATATGATCTGACTTGTATACATGTTATATTTGTCTCTTATATATTTGACTTTGTATTTCATCTCTCTGACATATTGTGTTCTTTTCTTAAAGCCTGAAGATGGTCTTGTGACCGAAACATGTCGCTACTGTAACATTTCATTAAATTACATACTGTGGGTTGACTTTGAGTTTTATTACTACTATTCGTACTATCCACTTTTGAGTTATGGATAACCTCGACAATTTACTTATATATATATATATATAATATATATATATTTATATGGTAGAAAATTAAAAATAGTTACCGACCATAAACCACTAAACTGGCTTAAGATCTCAAAGGAGCCAAACTCCAGGTTTTTTAGATGGTGCCTTAAATTGGAAGAATTCGATTATGAGCTCGAATATAAGAAAAGAAGTGCAAAACCCAATGCTGATGCTCTTTCTAGAGTAGGGATAAATTCTAAGAAAATTTTTGAATACAAGGAAAATTTTAATGAATCATTTTCAGAAACTTAACAGAACGACGACGATAGTAGTTTAGGAGTAATAGTACACATAAACATAGTAAACATCCATTAACATCAAATGAAAATCAACCAATTATTATAGATAAAAATAATAACAATACAAATACAGATCACTTACATACTTGTAAAGAAAATCCTATTTTAGGTATGAAGATTTCAGAAAAATCCGTAAATAGATACGACCATCAAATTATAGTAGATTTTATTATATATTACGAAGCTAAATCTAAACAAAAGAATCTTTTTCATACAAAGAAAAGGCTAAACGTACAAATTGCAATAAATAATTAACAGCAAGACACTATTAATTTGTTTAAAAATTATATTGACCCCCAATTAATAGTATCAGTATTATTAGCGGTAGCTATTTTTGATATGTCAAATAAACTTATATTACTTTCAATATTAAATTTATTAAATGTTTTCAATAAATTTTCTATTTTGCTCTTAAAATTATTTATATTATACGTTAAAATGGTACGAAATTTTTCATTAAATCAATAATTTCAACAAAATTATTTTTCCAAACTCTAAATAATAGGTATGAAAGGGAAAAGAAAGGAAATTTGGCACTAACAGTTTGATTTGAACTACTGCAATTTCTACTTTCTTCCGAGACAAAAATTCTTTTATTTGGTTTTTTTTTACTTTGTCGAGTTATTCTAAATAGGTTAACAAATAGATCCCCGTTGGAAAAATTCAAAAATATGCATTTTCTAATTTTTTATTTATGATTAAAAATACGTCAAAATTTAAGATTAAAAAATAATTATCAGTAATTTAATTTAATTTAAATAGCTCATTTATTTTTTATAGTATATTGGGTTGTAAAATTTATGACTTTTAGTGAAAAAACGGTTTCTTAAAAAAATTATTTGAGGCTAAAAAATATGTTTGGTAATTCACATTCTATTTTTGCAACCAAATAAATTAAAAAACCATTTGGTACCTAAAAACTGTTAATTCTTTTGGATTATAAAAATAAATTTCATTAATTTTCTTTTTATTTATTTAAATTGTTTCGCCTCTTTTTTTAAACAAATTTTAATATTTTTGTGTCATAAAACTTTTTTCTTTATTTATTTTTTTATTATTTAAATAATTATGGAAATATGGCAGATGCAGTTGTCCAAAGTCACAACAATCAAGTACGATTTCCAAATAAAAAATGTACCGAAAAGCAGAAGCAGCATAAATCTTGGTGGTAACAGCTACTTGAGAAGGCCATTAAGGACATACGAAAGAAGTTGGGACAGCTTACGGAATTTAAAAACAGCACGAAACCCTCCAGACGCTTAACCAATAAGGTCAGAAAAATCTTTAAAAAAATTAAAACCAACACAGGACATCCAAGGTATAAGGAACATCTATGCTCATACATGGACTTTCTTGGACAAAAGCTAACAGCCAAATCTAAACGATTGTCCCGATACGTTGAATGTACTAAAAAGAAGTAGCAAAATCACTTATTTGACAACAATGAAAAGCTGTTCTATAGACAACTTAGTAGCGTCGGAACAATCAGCAACTATAATCTTCCAAGTAAGCATGAACTATTGGTCCTCAATATGGTCCAATCCTTAAAAACACAACGAGGGTGCCGAATGGATTCAATCTGGGAAGGATAAGTCAAACATTGCTTCAATGCTTTTTGATAACATAACAACAGTAAATCAAGCCGTGGGAGAAACTAATAGTTGTAAAGCTCCAGGAATAGATAATATCCAAAATTATTGGTACAAAAAATTTGACAGCTTACACGAGATAATCGCATCAAAATTTACACATATTTTTCAACTTCCAGAAGACATTCCAGCCTTTCTTACGCATGGTTTAACCCATATGCTTCCCATAACAGCTAACACACAGGATCCTTCACAGTATCGACCAATCACATGTCTTCCAACGCTTTACAAGATATTAACATCTTGCATTACTAACCGAATTTACAGGCATGTTGACCGAAATAACATCTTGGCAGGGAAGCAAAAGGGATGTAAACGTGGTCACCAGGGTTGCAAAGAACAGCTTATTATTGACTCTGTGATCCTAAGGCAAGCGCAAAAGCAATGTCGCAATATATCGACTGCTTTTGTAGATTACCGTAAGGCATTCGGCAGCGTACCTTATTCCCGGCTTATATGTGTTTTAAACATCTACAAAGTACATCCTACAATAGTTTCTTTTCATGAAACTTCGATGAGGCAATGGCGAACAAGCCTTCAGGTAAACATTAATGGGCATAAACTAACGAAATTGTTATCCGTAGGGGAATCTTTCAAGGTGACTCACTTAGTCCACTGTGGTTCTGTTTGGCAATGAATCCACTTTCTACCATGCTTAACGACACAAAATATGGCTTCAATCTTCAATCAATGTCATCTAATTTACACAAATTTTTAATAGGGACAGATAAAAATTATTCCCCTCTAAACAGATCCTACTGTGTATTTAGAAATAACAACAGATGCTGAAAAACACATAAAATTGGCCCAAAAAGCTCTACATGGTCGACATCTTCACGACCTAAACCAACCACACATTGATAAAATAGTATCAAATAGGAGGCTAAAGGATTTATGCTGGCCATTCAGGATTAAGTAATTAATACTAACAATTGCAAAAAATTTGTTATGAAGTACCCAACTATTACATCGGACAAATGTAGACGGTATCAACAAACGTCAGAAACCATACAACACATCACATCAGGATGTTCAACCATAGCCAATACGGATTATTTACGCAGGCACAACCAGCTGTGTAATATTATCCACCAGAAACTGGCCAACAAATATGGCCTGCTGAATACCTATACACCGTATTACAGGTACAATCCACAGGCAGTGCTCGAGAATGCAGATTTTAAACTCTACTACGATAGGTCCATTATCACCGATAGGCAGGTGACGAATAATAGACCCGAAATTGTAGTAGTGGATAAAAAAGCTAATTCAGTGCTGCTAGTCGATGTTGCAGTTCCAAATAACAACAATATTTTGGACAAATATAATGAAAAGATAGCAAAGTACACCGATCTTGCTATAGAAGTAGGGCAGATGTGGCATGCAGAAAAAGTGGAGGTGGTACCGATCATCGTATCATCAACTGAACTCATCCCCAAAAGTCTTGAAGACCGATCATCGTAGAAGTTAGTCTTAAAAAACTTTATCTTCATAAAAACACTTTTATTGACTTGCAAAAAGCAGAAATTTTAAACACATGTCATACTGTTAGAAAATTTTTAAATATGTAAATTTTTAGTCTAATCCCATTTGCGTTTACGCTCGGGATAGGTAAATATTACCAGCATTTACTAAATAAGTGCATAAGTCTATTGATAATAATAATAATAATAATAATAATAATAATAATAAAAATTGCTCTTCGTTATTAATCATCATACATCATCATACAATCAATGACTGCTGATCCCTACAAATACTTAGGAATACTACAGAAAAACAGAATTGAACACAAGGAAATAAAAAACATACTAACCAAAGAATTCCCATCAACATATTAAAAAGTAATCTAAACTCAAGAAATACCGTCACAGCAATAAACAGCTATGCTCTCCCAGCTCTACAGTATTCCTTTGGTGTAGTCAAATGGTCGTATACGGAGCTTGAAAACATCAATAGATCAATACGCACGAGTCTAACGAAACACCTAATGCACCATCCAAAAGCAGATGTAGAACGTGTGACGATTCCACGAGTTAAAGGAGGTAGAGGCATACGTGATGTAATCTGGGCATGTCACCAACAAATCAGCGGTCTTAGAAAATTCTTTATAAACAATCCTCATAAATTACACCAAGCGATAGTAAAAGCTGATAAAAGATACACGCCATTAAATCTAGCAGAAGAAAACTATACTCCATTTCCAGTAAGAACAACGGAAGAAAAAATAGCTGCTTGGGGTGCAAAAGAGCTGCATGGGAGATTTAGATATGACCTAAACAAAGAAAATATAGACCCAGAAGCATCTATACAATGGATTAAAACAGGAAGTCTATTCCCTGAAACAGAAGGATTTATGTTCGCTATCCAAGATCACATAATTGAGACCAGAAACTACCTCAAATACATAATCAAGGAAAATATCCCTAGTGACCGATGCCGAAAGTGTAATGATAACCAAGAAACTATAGAGCACATACCATCCGCTTGTCAAAAATTCGCCCCAACAAAATATCTAGATAGACACAACAAAGTTGCTGCAATCATATACTTAGAAATTCTCAAAGCACTAAAAATCCCCCCTCTAAATGAAGATCCATACTACGCCTATAAACCTCCACCCGTCGTCGAGAATGGTCAAATAAAAATATACTGGGATAAAGGTATTATAACAGACAAAACAATACTGCATAACAGACCAGATATAACAGTAATAAACAGAGAAACAAAATCAGCAATGCTCATTGACATATCCATACCAAATAACAACAACGTTCCTGAAAAACATATGGAGAAAATCGAGAAATATACTCACATCAAATGGGAAATACTTGAGATGTGGAACCTCGAAGAGGTAAAAATCATACCAGTCATAATTTCATCAATGGGCTTGGTTCCTAAAAATTTAAAAGAGAGCATGCAACAAATTGGTATTCCATGGAATACTTACCAGGTGATACAAAAGTCCGTGATCCTGGACGCCACACATATCGTCCGATCGTTTCTGGAGCGTTGAAAAGCTCTGTGGTCTTGCCTACAGGTTGACCCCTGATTACAACACGGTTCAAAAATTGATTAAAAAAAATTATAAAAATAAAAATAAAATTAATAATAATAATAATAATAATAATAATAATAATAATAATAATAATAATAATAATAATAATAATAATAATAATAATAATAATAATAATAATAATAATAATAATAATAATAATAATAATAATAATCTCCCTGTAGGAGCTGTGAGACCTTGCCGTGGTCAGAGAGCTCAGTAGTTCTCTCTTTTTGAGCCTGACGGATCGAAGAGAGGGGGGAAGCTAAGGAACAGCTCAAAACGGTTGGTGGGGCACTGGCGGGATCGTGGATGTCGACTAAACGATACCAGCAAATGCCAGTAGAAGAACAACAAGCCCGAGTTACATAAGAACACACCAACAAGTCCTACCCAGAAAAGGGAGGGCGAATGGCGGGAACCCGGCGCCATCAAATAACGGGGTCCTGTCGGCTATGGTATGGTTACCCAGACAGAAGAGTCCCGATGGAGATAACCAGCGGCAAAAAATCCGTAATCCAAGGCGTAGACCGTGCTGAGGGATGCATGACCCACGGACGTGGTCACAAACGGTCCCCCCCTGTCATGGCGAGGGCATGGGGGATGTAGGCCTTAGTGGGGTATGGCGCACTGCCTCACCGAACAGGATAAATCGACCGTTCTCGTGGGAACTAAATGGACGTAAACACACAATTTAAAAAAGCATTACGGGAGGAAGAAATAAGGGAAAACAGTGCTGGAAATGGAAATAACATGGAAGAGGCAGAAGTTTTTGCAAGAAGAGACTCACTACTCAGAACACCTCCAGAAAAAGAGGGTTTTGGACAACAACATAAAGATGATGAGGATGATGAAGTGTTTTACTGAGTACCATCAAATTCAACTCTAGGAAATACAATAAAAACGCCTACTTCAAAAAGGCGACGAGACTCAAGCGAAGAAGTGGGAATGGAAGAAGTCAAAAATGGACTAAAATATCCAACAAAAACGATTAATGAATTAGTAGACATTACCGAACAAAGTTCCAAGACGAAGCTAGAAATCAAGAAATTAGTACAGAAACTAAAAAGACAAATCAAAGACGTAAACAGAGATATGGAAGACGTTGAAAAACAAGATGAAAAAACAAAATAAAAATTACTGCGATCAAAGAGGTAAAATCTACACAAGTAAATGAGGAAGACATTAGGAAAGAATACGAGGATAAAAGGCAAGAAACCATTGAAAAGATAAAAAAGGTTCTAGAGGGAAACGGCGATTTTAAAGGGGTTGAGGAGATACTCGATGAAAAATGGCCACAAGAAGCATACAAAATAACTGAAATAGAAGGCTCAAACCAAAACACAGGGCTCGATCGCCAAGGGAACTACTGCATGTTAGTCGACCCAAAAAATATTAAGAACCATAAAATAATACAAAAACTTATGTTAAGGTACGAAGGACTAGAACGATTAATCAAGGGCAATGAAGGACAGCTTGAATACCTGATCCAAACAGCTAGTACTCAAACTAGTAAAGGAGTAAAGGTAGAGATTAATAGCGCCGTGTACCTCCTCCCTATCGAAATAGATACGGCGGGGGTAAACGACTTGGAAAAAGTCTACAAGAAAATAGAAGAACTACAAGAAGTAACGAAAAAGATAAACCCAAGCGAAGACATTAAACTTGTAGTAGGAGAAGGATTAAAGGTTTCATATATCAAAAAAATCTGCGAATATATCTTCGCTAATGAAAACGTTAAGATAAAATTGCTTATGCAAGGAGTAAGAGCTGACCCGCAGAAACAGAAAACAAAAAAGGAAGAGAGAATAATGACTATGAAGGCAGAAGGAAAAAGTTACGTAGACATAGTAAAAAGGCTCAAAGAGGAAGTGGATATTAACAAGATAGGGTCAAAATAAACAAAATCCGTAAAACAGGAACTGGCGACCTTCTCTTAACAGTTGAGGGGGGAGAAAACATGGCAAGCATATTGGAAAAGGAGATAAAAAACAAAATAAAAGACATTAATATCAGAACGAGAACAGCGGGAACCATAACGGTATTCATCATGGGAATGGAATCAACTACTACAGAAGAAGATTTGAAAGAAGCTATAATTAGAGAAACTAATGTGGCTGCCTCTGAAATCAGCATAAAAGCAATAAGGAAAGCCATATATGACGAACTGACAGCTATAATTGAGATTCCAAGGGGACAAGTACAAATACTAATCGCAAGAAGAAAACTAAGGGTCGGATTGCTAGAATGTGGGGTGAGGGAAAGAATCCACATAAAAAGATGTTTTATATGCTTGGAATATGGGCACAAAACATACGAATGCACTGCTCAAAAATATCGAAGCGAAGAATGCCTCAAATAAAGAACGTTGTACAAAGTGTGAAGTTGATTGACACAGAGCAAATCAAATAAAGTGCCCGTACTTTAAAGGACTAGTGGAACAGATGAGAAGACAGAGAATACAGTCAGGAGAGAACTAGAAGTATCTATGGACCTAAAAATTTTACAAACAAATTTAGGGAGGGGGAGGGGAGCACATGATCTAGCATACGCATCAGCTAAACACCAAAAAATAGATATCCTAATTGTCAGCGAACCAAACAAAGCTTTAACCGAAGGGAACTCATGGATAAGGGATGAAAATAAGGATGTAGCAGTGCTGTTCATAAATAAAAAAGTAGTAGTGCACAAAGTTAAAAGAGACCAGGGCTTCGTATGTATTAATCTAGGATTTGTAGACTTTTATTGCTGCTATATCTCACCAAATATAGCTCTAGAAGATTATTTTAGGAAAGTGGATGACATAATTGGCTCGATAAGCAACCATAGAAGAGAAGTAATTATATGCGGAGACATAAATGCAAAATCACCTATGTGGGGAGCACCAACAAGTGATGCCAAGGGAGAGTACTGGAGCGAGTGGATATCAGTTCTGGACCTGGTAGTATATAATACGGGGAAAAAAGCAACTTTTTTAAGAGGAAACACAGAATTGTTCATAGACGCGACTTTCTCAAGTCAAAAAATAGCAAAACGCATTGCGAACTGGAGAGTGTCGGAAGAAGAAAATTTAACAGAACATCGATATATTTACTATGATATTAGATCAGATAAAGCTGGGAGAGGTACTTCGGACAAGAAAAAACTCGACCTCGATTGGGACGCTTTTAAAGCCTATGTGGGACTCAGACTGGCTAACATAACATACGAAGAAGAAAAGTCATACGAAATATTGTACCAACATCATCAAAACGGCGTATAAAAATAGCCAAAGAGAAGAACATAGAGGAGAAAAAACAGTACCCTACTGGTGGAACCAAACAATAAATGAGAATAGGAAACAATGCAAAAATAAAAGAAGACACTACACAAGAATTTGAAAATCCAAATCGGCGACGGAAGAAAAACGAAACGCCAAAGACGGGTATACGAAAGCAAAGAAGGAACTTAAAAAGGAAATAACTATGTCAAAGAAAAACCACTGGGACAACCTTTGCCAAGACCTAGACAAAGATGTCTGGGGAGATGGCTATAAAATAGCGATGAAAAGATTCGGAAACTTAACACCATATGAAATACCAATCACACAGAAAATAGAAATAGTAAGACGACTCTTCCCTAGCCCAAAAACAGGAAACCATCCAAAACGAAACCATAAAAAAGAAGTAGCCCCGCTCTTCACAGAAGCAGAATTTATGAAATCAGTACAAAAAATGAAAAACGGGAAAGCTCCCGGATGAGATGGAATTCCTGCGGAAGCACTGAAGGAAGTAGCCAAGATTAACACTAAACTCAGAGCTTTCCCAAGGAGTGGAAAGTAGCAAAAGTTATTTTAATACCAAAAGCTACGCCCAACACATACAGGCCACTTTGTTTATTGAATTCCGTAAGTAAGCTTTATGAATCTCTACTTAAAGAACGACTAGAAGAAGAAATAAAAAATAAGAGAGGATGGGCAAAACACCAATATGGTTTTTTAAAGGGACGGTCAACTATACAGGCTATGGAGGTAATTAAAAATATAACCGAAAAAAGCAGCAAAAGTTTGAATGTTTTGGTAACACTAGACGTACGCAACACATTTAACACGGCGAACTGGAACATTATACTGGAAAAACTAAAGAAAAGAAATATATCGAAGCATCTTATCAAAACTATTGCAGAATATTTTAGACAAAGGTACGTTCAAATAACAAAAAAAGAAAGGCTCGAAATGAAAGCTGGCGTCCCGCAAGGGTCCATACTGGGACCAACACTATGGAACATCCTCTATAATGATGTGCTGGAAATTAAGTTATTAGGACGAGCAAAAAGCGTAGGGTTTGCAGACGATCTAGCAATCTTGGTAACAGCGGATAAAACTAGCGACTTGATAAGGAACACAAACAAAAATTTAAAAAGAATTAGCAAGTAGATGAGTGAAAATGAGCTAACCCTGGCACCAGAGAAAACAGAGGCGGTGATCATTACACAAAAAAGGAAGGGAGGAGAAATTAAATTCCAAATCGAAAATGTAGAAATCGTTCCGGAAGAACATATTAAATATTTGGGAGTCTACTTTGACAAACGCGGTAAGTTCGGAGAACATGTTCAAAAAGCAGCTCAGAAAACGGACAATAGAATAGGCAAACTGACGCTTGATGCCTCGTATTGGAGGACCAGGCAGTAGCAAAAGGGCTGTCCTATGTGGTGTAGCTCACTCAGTGCTACTATGTGGGGCACCCATATGGGCAGACGCTCTAAAAATAAAGAAGAACCGTATGCTACTAGAGAGCACGCAACGCAAAGCTCTTCTCAGAGTAGCGGCTGCTTTCAAAACGGTATCTACAGCGGCGTTGCAGGTCGTTACTGGAATAACACCAACAGATTTGATGGTAGAAGAGAGGAAAGAGGTATATAAAATGGGACAGGAAGTAACAATAAAGGAAATCAAGGCCAAAACACTGGTAAAATGGCAAGAAGGATGGAACAAAAACACAAATAAAGGACAGTGGACCAAACGACTCATCCCAAACCTAGGAAAATGGCTGCAAAGCGAACATAGAAACCTGGACTACTATATCACACAGGCAATCACAGGGCACGGAATATTCAGAACATACTCAAAACGATTTAAAAAGACGGAATCGGATAAGTGTGTGTACTGCGACATGGATGACACGCCAGAACACACGATATTTAAGTGTAGAAACTGGAGAGACCTTCGAGAAGAAGCGAACAACAAGGTGGGAATTTTAACACCTGAGAATTTAATCGAGAAAATGACAAAGGCAAAAGAAAATTGAAGAAATTAAGAGTACTCGTTGCCTTCACGATGGAGATGCCACGTGTGGCGGTTCCGTGAAGCGTAACTGGGAGCCTTAGAAATGGTGGTTTTTAGTGGGTAGCCCAGTAATAGCAGACCCGAGCAGACGCTCCCATAGTATCTATAAAAGATTTTCCACAAAAAAAAAAAAAAAAAAAAAATAATTATAATAATAATAATATTAATAATAATAATAATAATAATAATAATAATAATAATAATAATAATAATAATAATAATAATAATAATAATAATAATAATAATAATAATAATAATAGAGAGATAGATAGATAGAACTTTATTGACTTTTCTATACACAATGTACATGTGGTCAAGATGATATAAAACGTGACGCCAAATGGTCCAACCATTACATACAACTCATAAATTTTCTAACAGCTAACATACACGATAATTCATGTATTCTTCTACACTATAAAAACAGTGTTTTAGTAAAAATTCTTTAGCCAGACTTCTAAATTTCTTTTTCTGTAATTTTGTAATGCTCGCATCCTTGTAAATGTTTTTGAATTTATTATAAATATTTATATCTAATTTATTTTTTTGAGTAGCGGAAATTCGAGACCACGGTACAACGAGATTTCCCGCGCTCCTTGTCTGGTAGCAGTGATTGTCCGAATTTGTTAAACGTGAAGTTAATGTTTCATGTGCAATTGTAAGTGTCTCCAAGATATACAGACACGGAAGAGGAAGAATCTTATGTTTTATAAACAGTGGTCTACAGTGCGCATCACACTCCGCAGAGTCTACAATACGAATCGCATATTTTTGAAGGACAGAAACTTTGCAAGCTGAAGCAGCTCTGCCCCAGAGTGCCACACCGAACTGCAAATGACTGTGTACAATTGCAAAATACACCGATCTCAAGACATTTTTGCTTAGAAAATAGTCCATTTGTTTTAACGCAAATATTTGTGACGACACCTTTGAGCAAATATCTTGGATGTGGGGAGCCCATGTTAATCCTGCATCCAATTTTGCTCCCAATAACTTTACCAGATTTTGTTGTTCACTCAACTTACTAACCGTAAAGGTAATGTTTTGGGTCTTATTTTCATTTAGTTTGAGCTGATTAGAGGAGAACCAATTTCTTGCTACATCCATACCAGACCATACCGAATTTACATAGTTTCTTGATACAAATGATGAGTCGTCAGCAAAAAGTACTGAATTATCTCTACCAACATTATCTGGAAGATCATTTATGTAAATGAGAAACAAAACAGGGCCAAGGACAGAACCCTGAGGAACGCCCCTACTGGTAGGTGCTAATCCCGACTCAACATCATTATAACTGACATACTGTAACCTGTTAGTAAGATAGGATTCAAATAATTTTAATTGTTTTCCCCGAATCCCATAAAATTCCATTTTTCAACAATAGACGTATATCGACACAGTCGAATGCTTTTGTTAGGTCACAAAGGACAGCTGAGGAGCTCTTTCCTTCATCAAGACCATCAACTACCTTTTCTATAACTGCAGATAGAGCTTTTACAGTTGATCTATTTTTCCTGAAGCCGAATTGTGTTTCAGAGAGTATATTTCTATTTTCAAGATAATTTACTAGTCTACCTTTTATTATAATTTCAAATATTTTCCCAACCAAAGGGACAATCGCTATTGGTCGATAGTTGTCAGTTTCATTTATATTGCCCTTTTTAAAAACAGGGATAACTTTACTAATTTTTAAACTATTAGGCCAGATACCCTCTCTCAAGCAAGCGTTAAACAAGATATTAAGTGGTTCAGCAAGTAAATCAATAGATGGTTTAAGCATGACGCTACTCAGACCGTAATAATCCTCGCCAGAAGATTTTTAGACTATGTATAGCTTCTCTCACATCCGAACTTATTATGGGGCCCATAAAAAAAGAGTAAGGAGGCTTTCTGACGTTATTTAGATAAATGCATGGATCTTGCCCATTGTCATCTATTGTATTGACTATTTTGTCTGCTATCGTCGTAAAAAATATATTAAAATCATCAGAATTTAAATTGCCAACGGCATTCTGTTTCTCATTTACACATCTTTCTTGATTTACGAGCTTCCAAATTGTTTTATTTTTTATTTTCAGATTTAAGTATTTCTTGTGTATATGCATTGCGTTTTTCACGTCTGATAGCGTACTTATACTCCTTTCTGGATGTACGATAAATATCCCAATCATGTATGGAGTTGGTTTGTGTCAATGTTTTTATATAGTTTAAAACCTGCTTACGTTGTTTACGCAGATTTTTGTTGAACCATCCATCGTATTTGCGTTTATGACATATTTTTTCAGGAAAAGACAAATTAACATATAGGCGCATAGGTACCAGTAACCGCTCAGAGATGTCGTCAGCAGTTCGTTTCTCCATCTCTCGATCAAACGGTTCCAATTTGTACAGATTCCTAATGAACTTATTAATGGTACCTTCATTTACTATTCGACATCTCTTAACTAATTTGGTTTGAAATGTCCTCTGCATATTTATTATTAAATAGACTCCTAAATGGTCAGAAATGTCAAAATCAAAAATTCCGGTACTTAGTTCATTTGTATTTATATTAGTAATTATGTTGTCCAGATTTGATCGAGAGGTAGCAGTTATTCTCGTCGGCTCATGTATAAAATGTTTTAAACCAAACATTGCAAATATATTGCGCAAGTCCATCCCATGCTCGTGGTCCCCATCAAGTTCTATATTAATATCTCCAATTAAGCTTATTTCTTTGTATTTCTTTGAAAAATTATAAAGCAATTCTGTAATTTTATTTTTAAATATTTTAATATCACCCGAACTAGATGATCGATAGCAGGTGACCAAAACACTTTTTCTATTAGCAAATTCAATACCACAGAATTCTGCATGTCTCGACAGACAGAATTGTGAGCAATCAACAAGTTTTAATTCCATATTATGGTTTGCGTATATGGCAACCCCACCGTGTTTGTTTATACCTTCCCTACAATAATGAGAAACTAAAGAATAGTTTTTCAGTTTGATAGTTGATAAGCTTTCGCTGCTTAGCCAGTGTTCAGATATGCATAAGATATCGAATTTATACTTATTTAATATTAAATTTAATTCGGTCACTTTATTTGATAGGCTTTGAACGTTGATGTGGTAAATCGAGCATAGATTGTCCCGCGTCAGACATAAATGCAATGGAATCTCATTTAAGTTTACAGAAACATTTTTAATCGAATCTATAGATACATTGTTACTATTACCATTACTATCACTAAATTGCACTTTTTGCGAGTCGCTAGTCACTTTCTGTACCTTTTTCTTTTCTTTGAAAAAACGATACAACATGACACCACAAGGCCAAATATCACTTTGCAAAATGGATTGGCTTTCAATTTTGTCCACGGTTATTTTAAACGAGGCCTGTTCAGGATTGCGAGCGTTGAGCTTTTCCACTTGAACACTTGGTGCATATTTTACTAGATGGGCTTTCAGCACTTGTTCTGTTGCATCATTCGTAAAATTTGTAGCATGATAATAATGTTGTCTCTTAATTTCCCCTGTTGTTGCAGCCCTAAGACAATCAGTTTCCGAACTAAGCAAAGATCCTACTAAGAGATTTTTTCTATTGGTCTGCCTAGAATATTTGTTTACTTGCCAAGGACGATGTTGATCTAACGTTCCTGAGCGATGATTATCTAGGTTTACGATTTTATCGCAAATCACTTGAGCCTCAGCAGTATGTATAGCACTGGCTAGGTCTTTTTTAGAAATATTAGAATATTTCGGTATAGTACCAGTAGACTTAGCTATTACAGGTCCGGTGACCGTTTTAATTAAGTTTATATTTGTAGCATTCTGAACATCGTGGCATCCTGGATCCGTAGAGATGTTAGATTTATTTGATATTTCCTTAATAGAAATCGCATTTGAAAGATTTTTTGTGCCTGCTGTAGAAGCTTGCTTTGACTCAGGTGTCATTATTGAAGATTTTTTTAAAAACTCTATTTGCTCTGTCAATGCCTTTATTGCTATACTTTGATTTTCTATGACTGCTTCTTTATCTCTAATAGCTCGTTCTAAATAACTTATTTTCAATTTTTCCAAGCGAAGGTTATCATTTTTTTCTGTTTGTAAGGTCAATTCACTTGTTCCAGATTTTTCTATCTTGTTTAATTTTTCTTGATCTAATTTGGCTCCCTTTTTGGTTTCCTCCACATTGTTTGTACTCGAGTTAGAAAGTTGGTCATTGCAGCAAACAATTTTTTCCAAGTCTCGTGTATCAATGTTGAGGGTTTCTAAACAACTTTTGTGGGATAATCTACCACAACGGATGCATGTAATTCCAGTAGTGGGTGTTCTTTTGCATCTTTTGCAAACTCCTAAGTTATTACTAGAGTTCTTGTCTTTTTGATCCATCTCAATTAAGTTGGATTAAATCTAGCTGTCCAGTGTAAATTTCCGTCACTTCGGCAATCGTCAAATAATTATTATAAAAACAGATAAGAAATAGATAAGAAATGGATAAATTTGTCCGTTATTGATAAATGAATAAAATAAATATCTTAAAAGATAGACTTTACCAAAATTATAACAGTTTGTCCTTCAATACGGAAGCTCACTAATAACTAAAGAACAGTTTTTATAAACTTTCAAGATTTAAAAACAATTCTAAACCAGTAGTACTAATGCATTTTACAGACACTCAATTTAAACACAATTAATCGATGTCGGACCAACTGCACAATAATGACACCTGAGTCAAAGCAAGCTTCTACAGCAGGCACAAAAAATCTTTCAAATGCGATTTCTATTAAGGAAATATCAAATAAATCTAACATCTCTACGGATCCAGGATGCCACGATGTTCAGAATGCTACAAATATAAACTTAATTAAAACGGTCACCGGACCTGTAATAGCTAAGTCTACTGGTACTATACCGAAATATTCTAATATTTCTAAAAAAGACCTAGCCAGTGCTATACATACTGCTGAGGCTCAAGTGATTTGCGATAAAATCGTAAACCTAGATAATCATCGCTCAGGAACGTTAGATCAACATCGTCCTTGGCAAGTAAACAAATATTCTAGGCAGACCAATAGAAAAAATCTCTTAGTAGGATCTTTGCTTAGTTCGGAAACTGATTGTCTTAGGGCTGCAACAACAGGGGAAATTAAGAGACAACATTATTATCATGCTACAAATTTTACGAATGATGCAACAGAACAAGTGCTGAAAGCCCATCTAGTAAAATATGCACCAAGTGTTCAAGTGGAAAAGCTCAACGCTCGCAATCCTGAACAGGCCTCGTTTAAAATAACCGTGGACAAAATTGAAAGCCAATCCATTTTGCAAAGTGATATTTGGCCTTGTGGTGTCATGTTGTATCGTTTTTTTCAAAGAAAAGAAAAAGGTACAGAAAGTGACTAGCGACTCGCAAAAAGTGCAATTTAGTGATAGTAATGGTAATAGTAACAATGTATCTATAGATTCGATTAAAAATGTTTCTGTAAACTTAAATGAGATTCCATTGCATTTATGTCTGACGCGGGACAATCTATGCTCGATTTACCACATCAACGTTCAAAGCCTATCAAATAAAGTGACCGAATTAAATTTAATATTAAATAAGTATAAATTCGATATCTTATGCATATCTGAACACTGGCTAAGCAGCGAAAGCTTATCAACTATCAAACTGAAAAACTATTCTTTAGTTTCTCATTATTGTAGGGAAGGTATAAACAAACACGGTGGGGTTGCCATATACGCAAACCATAATATGGAATTAAAACTTGTTGATTGCTCACAATTCTGTCTGTCGAGACATGCAGAATTCTGTGGTATTGAATTTGCTAATAGAAAAAGTGTTTTGGTCACCTGCTATCGATCATCTAGTTCGGGTGATATTAAAATATTTAAAAATAAAATTACAGAATTGCTTTATAATTTTTCAAAGAAATACAAAGAAATAAGCTTAATTGGAGATATTAATATAGAACTTGATGGGGACCACGAGCATGGGATGGACTTGCGCAATATATTTGCAATGTTTGGTTTAAAACATTTTATACATGAGCCGACGAGAATAACTGCTACCTCTCGATCAAATCTGGACAACATAATTACTAATATAAATACAAATGAACTTAGTACCGGAATTTTTGATTTTGACATTTCTGACCATTTAGGAGTCTATTTAATAATAAATATGCAGAGGACATTTCAAACCAAATTAGTTAAGAGATGTCGAATAGTAAATGAAGGTACCATTAATAAGTTCATTAGGAATCTGTACAAATTGGAACCGTTTGATCGAGAGATGGAGAAACGAACTGCTGACGACATCTCTGAGCGGTTACTGGTACCTATGCGCCTATATGTTAATTTGTCTTTTCCTGAAAAAATATGTCATAAACGCAAATACGATGGATGGTTCAACAAAAATCTGCGTAAACAACGTAAGCAGGTTTTAAACTATAAAAAACATTTACACAAACCAACTCCATACATGATTGGGATATTTATCGTACATCCAGAAAGGAGTATAAGTACGCTATCAGACGTGAAAAACGCAATGCATATACATAAGAAATACTTAAATCTGAAAATAAAAATAAAACAATTTGGAAGCTCGTAAATCAAGAAAGATGTGTAAATGAGCAACAGAATACCGTTGGCAATTTAAATTCTGATGATTATAATATATTTTTTACGACGATAGCAGACAAAATAGTCAATACAATAGATGACAATGGGCAAGATCCATGCATTTATCTAAATAACGTCAGAAAGCCTCCTTACTCTTTTTTTTATGGGCGCCATAATAAGTTCGTATGTGAGAGAAGCCATACATAGTCTAAAAAATCCTCTTGCGAGGATTATTACGGTCTGAGTAGCGTCATGCTTAAACCATCTATTGATTTACTTGCTGAACCACTTAATATCTTGTTTAACGCTTGCTTGAGAGAGGGTATCTGGCCTAATAGTTTAAAAATTAGTAAAGTTATCCCTGTTTTTAAAAAGGGCAATATAAATGAAACTGACAACTATCGACCAATAGCGATTGTCCCTTTGGTTGGGAAAATATTTGAAATTATAATAAAAGGTAGACTAGTAAATTATCTTGAAAATAGAAATATACTCTCTGAAACACAATTCGGCTTCAGGAAAAATAGATCAACTGTAAAAGCTCTATCTGCAGTTATAGAAAAGGTAGTTGATGGTCTTGATGAAGGAAAGAGCTCCTCAGCTGTCCTTTGTGACCTAACCAAAGCATTCGACTGTGTCGATATACGTCTATTGTTGAAAAAAATGGAATTTTATGGGATTCGGGGAAAACAATTAAAATTATTTGAATCCTATCTTACTAACAGGTTACAGTATGTCAGTTATAATGATGTTGAGTCGGGATTAGCACCTACCAGTAGGGGCGTTCCTCAGGGTTCTGTCCTTGGCCCTGTTTTGTTTCTCATTTACATAAATGATCTTCCAGATAATGTTGGTAGAGATAATTCAGTACTTTTGCTGACGACTCATCATTTGTATCAAGAAACTATGTAAATTCGGTATGGTCTGGTATGGATGTAGCAAGAAATTGGTTCTCCTCTAATCAGCTCAAACTAAATGAAAATAAGACCCAAAACATTACCTTTACGGTTAGTAAGTTGAGTGAACAACAAAATCCGGTAAAGTTATTGGGAGCAAAATTGGATGCAGGATTAACATGGGCTCCCACATCCAAGATATTTGCTCAAAGGTGTCGTCACAAATATTTGCGTTAAAACAAATGGACTATTTTCTAAGCAAAAATGTCTTGAGATCGGTGTATTTTGCAATTGTACACAGTCATTTGCAGTTCGGTGTGGCACTCTGGGGCAGAGCTGCTTCAGCTTGCAAAGTTTTTGTCCTTCAAAAATATGCGATTCGTATTGTAGACTCTGCGGAGTGTGATGCGCACTGTAGACCACTGTTTATAAAACATAAGATTCTTCCTCTTCCGGGTCTGTATATCTTGGAGACACTTACAATTGCACATGAAACATTAACTTCACGTTTAACAAATTCGGACAATCACTGCTACCAGACAAGGAGCGCGGGAAATCTCGTTGTACCGTGGTCTCGAATTTCCGCTACTCAAAAAAATAAATTAGATATAAATATTTATAATAAATTCAAAAACATTTACAAGGATGCGAGCATTACAAAATTACAGAAAAAGAAATTTAGAAGTCTGGCTAAAGAATTTTTACTAAAACACTGTTTTTATAGTGTAGAAGAATACATGAATTATCGTGTATGTTAGCTGTTAGAAAATTTATGAGTTGTATGTAATGGTTGGACCATTTGGCGTCACGTTTTAATTATAACTGTTGCGTTTAAGATATTTTTTTTTTTTAAATGTGTTTATTTTTGTTATTTCAATTTATATCATCTTGACCACATGTACATTGTGTATAGAAAAGTCAATAAAGTTCTATCTATCTATCTATCTATCTATCTGGTGGAACAGTGCTACAGCCTTGTACTTTGTTGAATTGCTCTGTCGTCAACAATAAAATTCGTATTGATAGAGTGTTCAATAAATTGTGAAAAGTGTGTTAGTGCCTTTCTTTACGTTGGATTGTGTTACACAATTGTGGGCAAGTACTGTTTTTCATTTTTAGCTATTTGTTTACAAGTTATTACTTACAACGAAAAACTTTTCTGTATAAACTCAAGTTTAAGTCGGAATAGTATTCCACCAGTGGTCGTTCGAATTCTTTATAAAACATATATTCTCAATAACAATTAGTACTTATTTTACTTATTAAAAAATGGCTAATAACGTAGATGACATTATCAGTCAAGAGGGTGGTTGTGCCAGATGCAAAAAGAAAGTAAATAATAATAATAATAATAATAATAATAATAATAATAATAATAATAATAATAATAATAATAATAATAATAATAATAATAATAATAATAATAATAATAATAATAATAATAATAATAATAATAATAATAATAATAATAATAATAATAATAATAATAATAATAATATTAGGCGAAGATTAAAATGGACACCCCAGATGAACCAAGATGTAATGAAAATATACTTCCATGTTACACAATGTGAACGATTCAAGACAAACTACAGAAGAAGACTGCATCAAGGATTCATGGAAAAATATCCAGAACTAACAAACATCACCGAACAAAACTTAGCCGACAGAAGATCCGCCATAGTAATAATAATAATAATAATAACAACTGATGCTGAAAAACAAGTAAAATGGGCCCAAAAAGCTCTACATGGTCGACATCATCACGACCTAAACCAATCAAACATTGATAAAATTGCATCAAATAGGTGGCTTGCTGACGGTACCTTGTTTCCAGAGACTGGAGGATTCATGATGGCCATTCAGGATCAAGTAATTAGTGCTAACAATTACAAAGAATTTGTTATCAGGGACCCAACTATTATATCGGACAAGTGTAGAAGGTGCCCACAAACTTCCGAAACCATACAACACATCACATCAGGATGTTCAACCATAGCCAACACGAATTATTTACGTAGACATAACCAGCTGTGTAATATTATCCACCAGATACTGGCCAACAAATATGGACTGCTTAATACACCGTATTACAAGTATAATCCACAGGCAGTGCTCGAGAATGCAGATTTTAGACTCTACTATGATAGGTCCATTATCACCGATAGAGAGGTGAAGAATAATCGACCCGACATTGTAGTAGTGGATAAGAAAGCTAAATCGGTGCTGTTAGTCGATGTTGCAGTTCCAAACAATAACAACGTTTTGGATACGTATAATGAAAAGATGGCAAAGTACACCGATCTTGCCATAGAAGTGGGACAGATGTGGCATGCAGAAAAAGTGGAAGTGGTACCGATCATCGTATCATCAACTGGACTCATTCCCAAAAGTCTTGAAGACGGTCTTAAAAAACTCGATCTTCATAAAAACACTTTTATTGACTTGCAAAAAGCGGCAATTTTAAACACATGTCATACTGTTAGAAAATTTTTAAATATGTAAATTTTGAGCCTAATCCCATTTGCGTTTACGCTCGGGATTGGTAAATATTACCAGCGAAAGCTGAGTAAGTGCATAATAAAAATAATAAGCAGATGTAGACTATGTAATAGTGCAGAAGAACATGTCAGCCACATAATAGCAGGATGTAGGATACTGGCTGCAACAGAATATATAATCAGACAGAACAGGGTAGCTAGCTATATTCACTGGACAAACATAAATGTAAATGAAAAGTATTACCTTTACACTCCAGATCCAGTAATAAACATTACAAATAAAGAAAATGATGTAACAATCATGTGGGATGTACCAATAATTACTGACCGCCAGATCAATGCCAACCGCCCAGATATAATAGTGCATGACAAGAAGAACAAGTTGTGCCAACTTATTGACATTGCTATCCCAGATGATGCCAATATTCAAGTGAAGGAAGCTGAAAAGATCAACAAGTACAAGAACCTTGCAATAGAAATCAGTAGAATGTGGAACACCAGAACTACCACTATTCCAGTCATCGTCGGAGCCCTGGGAACAATTAAATACGCATTTGAACAACATCTTCACAGTATCCCAGGAAATTCGTACATCAAACAAGTACAGAAGATTACACTCCTTGGCACTGCTCACTCTACGAAAAGTGTTAAGCTAAGTGACTTTGATCTCAGGCAGAGATCTGCACTAAGCTAGACATACAGGAGAAACAACACCCTAACTTCGAGAAACTGAAAATAATAATAATAATAATAATAATAATAATAATAATAATAATAATAATAATAATAATAATAATAATAATAATAATAATAATAATAATAATAATAATAATAATAATAATAATAATAATAATAATAATAATAATAATAATAATAATAATAATAATAATAATAATAATAATAATAATAATAATAATAATAAACTATCTTCAAACTCTGGATATCCACCCTAATATTCACAGTACGATACAGAAAGCAGTTATTCTTAAAACAGCATCAATAGTAAGAAAATTTCTACTACTGGAATAGAAACAAGCATCGTATACGACTTGGTATAAACCCGTCGTAAAACTGATATACCGCAGATGCGAGAATAAAGAAATATAATAATAATAATAATAATAACCGATCTGGCCGGTGGAGAGCATTGTTGCCAGAAACGATGTGCTTAATTGCTACCGTAACGACGTTAACGGCAGTAGGTATAAAATGCAAATATGTTTCAGAATGTACAATTTACGAAATAAGGGGGTGAATCGGCATTGTACCACCATAACCTCTTGTCGCGTCCCAGATTTAGTTAGAGGGTCTGGTTCGAAAAATGAATTGCGGTCTCCCTCGGCCAGCGGCAGTAGCAGCGTGACGCCGAGTATGGCTACTGCAACAACCACTCCTGAGGACTCTGACACCAACCATCCTCAACCAGCTGCTGATGTTTCAAGGGCGACCCAAGTCAATATGCCTGCGACCGCAAAAGCTGGAAAGCCTAGGAAGCGCATGAAGTGGACTTCGGAATTAAATTCATTCATTATGCTCTCCTACTACAGAATCACCAAAATGGAAACCGATTTGACCATCTATAGATACGCCCTCCACCGTGCTGTTCTGAAGAAATACCCTGACCTTCTGCACCTTACAGAACAATGTATAGCTGATCAATGCCGAGCGATTGTAAGAAACAATTTGCTTCCTGCACCGACCCTGCAGCAAATTCGGGGAGAAGTTCTCCTTGAGCTTCAAAGAGAAGATGATGCTAACTCGACGGGTGGCGCCGTCTTGCATCACAAAATGTATTTATAGCCACATTGACCAAAACAACGTCTTATCAGAGGAACAGAAAGGCTGCAGACGAGATCATCAGGGTTGTAAAGAGCAACTAATTATCGACTCTGTGATCCTTAAACAAGCACAAAAAGAACAACGAAATATATATACTGCCTTTGTAGATTACAAGAAAGCATTTGACAGTGTACCTCATTCGTGGCTTGTAAAAGTTGTGCAAATCTACAGAATACACCCTACTATAACTACCTTCCTTTCAGCTATAATGAAAAACTGGCGAACGAACCTCCACCTGAAGGTTAATGGTAAGTATCTGAGTACTAATGAAATTCCTATCCGTAGGGGAATCTACCAGGGTGACTCATTGAGTCCACTTTGGTTTTGTCTTGCCATGAATCCACTATCTATAATGCTAAATAAATAAATTAATAATGTAAATATAAATAAATGTAAATGTAAATAAATTATCTAATCCTAACAAACAGTCAAACTGACTGTGGAATTTAAAAATGCAATATTCTAAGTTAAATTGTTTCTTTAAATTAAATATTTGAGAAGTTGGAATCTGCTAGTTCTAAATTTAAAGTGTACATATCACGCTTATCTGCATAAGTATTTAGTAAGGACTCTTTTAAATCTTCCCACGTTTTAATATTACATGAAGAAATATTAAGTGCGGCTTCGCCTTTAATTTTTGCTAATATACTAGACATCAGATATTCATTCTGAAAGTCTCCTACATCGTGTTTATTGTAAAATTTGTTAACTAATTTTTCTGAGATTTCTAAATATCTTGGAAGCAGTGCATTATCACCATAAAACTCAGGTATCATGTCTAAAAATTCCTTTTCCAAGATAGGTACTTGAGGAGTAGCCATTTTGTTATTTGAATTAAAATTTAGATTTTTTCGAGAAAATAATTTATGTTTTTTATTATTAGAAAAAGTTGAGTCAGAACCTGAATCAGAATTTAAATCAGAACTATCAGAACTATCTGAATAAATTATAGGTAAATTTTCTCTATATGACATTAAACACTTACAGTAAAATACTTCTGAATGTCCTTTCCATGGGCTCGGTCGTCAGGAACACCAATTTCCGCTTGGCCTTCTGCTTCTAGCACTAGGAAAATCTTCGAGTTGAGTTACATATATATATATATATATATATACATATACATATTGTAACGAAGTTACTAAAATTTCGTGCCTTCCCGTATATTCCATCAAATCCGCACGGTATTAGTTATTAAGTTTCGACCGTTCATTTGTTTATATTTGTTAAAAGTTTTTGTAACACCGATAAGACTTCGCTAATTAGTCACTTGCTGAAATGATGATACCGTATATAATTGTAAAATTTAAAATATTTTTAATGTATCTCCGTTATTAATGGACCGATTTCTATAATTCTTTTTGGTATCGACTCAGGAAATTACGAGGAAAATCGTGCTGTTAATCATTTTTGCGCGAAAACCAGATTTTCAGTAAAACTATTTTTCCGACAAGTTCCAACCGAAACAGCAGCTGTAATTGTCTGGGTCGTATGATCACGCAGTACCTGTCCCCACTTTAAGTAGGTGGAAGGGCATACCGGTAGGATTTTTGTGTTCCCCCGCAATCCGTCCCTTACCTATCAAAAATTGTATAAATTAGACGATTTTGGCAATTTTAGGGGAGTACCAGTTACAGTGATAGTAGTGCCTAAAGTAGTGAACCAGTGAGGACCCCGAGACCGACCGGAATCAAGGTAAGCACACCAAACTATCTAACTAATGTTTGCCAGAGCAACTTGTTAAGATTTTTCTCTCTATATGCGCCGCTTACCTGTTATCCTTTTTCCTCGCTCAACACCATCATGGGTGGTATACTGGTGGTGCCCCTTTTCCTAAGTTCCCCTCATCATGGGTGAAACCCTGATGAGACTATCCTTTTTCCTCACTCAACACCATCATGGGTGGTATACTGGTGGTGCACCTTTCCGAAGTTTCCCCCCGTTATGTGTAGAACACTGACGGGCTCTACCCCTCTACGCGATAGCGGTCGCGAGTTGTGTTATTATTCCGTTACATTTTTTAACTTGGTAAGATTTTTCTCTCTATATGCGCCGCTTACCTGTTATCCTTTTCCTCGCTCAACACCATCATGGGTGGTATACTGGTGGTGCCCCTTTTCCTAAGTTCCCCTCATCATGGGTGAAACCCTGATGAGACTATCCTTCTTCCTCACTCAACACCATCATGGGTGGTATACTGGTGGTGCACCCTTCCGAAGTTTCCCCCCGTTATGTGTAGGACACTGACGGGCTCTACCCCTCTACGCAATAGCGGTCGCGCTTTGTTGCGATTTACCGTTACATTTTGATATTTTAATTGGATCATCTAAAAAATAATTTGGTTGCTCTGGAGATCTCCGTTTTAAATGGTATACTTGTGTGTTGGTGTGCTGAAGCTTGAGTTTTACCGCTTTTACCGCTTTTTACCGCTTTTTTACCGCTTTTACTGCTTTTCACCGCTTTTATAACCGTAGCTAGTTCACAGTTTTCCGCTTTCCGTAGTAGACGGCTAAATACCGTCGATTTATATTGCATTTTCATGTAAGGCATGGTAAACGTAATAATTTTGATTTTCTTTTAGCATTTGCCGAAACCGTTTAACTGCAGGTCTAAACAGCCTGTACTTAGTTGATTTACTGTAAAATATATAGTTTTGTTTGTTTTCATTTATTTTCCTGTACTCCTGAAAATGTGTTGCTGGCAAGTCAGCGTTGTAATAAAAAGTAAGTACAAGATCTAGCAACCGAAAATGTATCAACCGTAACTTATTTTGAAAAAATTATTTTTGTAGTTACCGAAATTATGTACATGTATAAGTCATTTGTAATGATACGATTAGAATTAGAAATTATTGATTCCTCTTATTATTTTGTTGCTAATTAAACTAGTATAATCAGCTTTTGTTTTGTTTCCGAAAATGTTTTTTTTTGTACCAGTAGGTAATTGCTTTTATATTGTACCAGTCTAAATCTACACCAATCCGAATGAGATATTTATTAGATATAACGATATATTAAAAGTTGTATTGTACATCCTGTCTGATTGTTTTATATGATTACCGTATCTCTTTTTGTTTAACCGAAATTGTTTCTTTGTGGAAATTGGTACACTGTCCAAAATATGTTTTGTTTTTTTATTTATTCAAACTATATTGGGTTTATTCGGACCGCTTTTTCGATTGTTAACAAATTATATTTTGTGATACACCGCAATGGTTTATTAATATATTGTTTAATTGTTTTATATGAATACCGTATCTCTTTTGTTTAACCGCAATTGTTTCTTTGTGGAAATTGGCACTGTCCAAAATATGTTTTATTTTTTTTTGATTTATTCGAACTGTATTCTGACCGTTTTTTTTCGACTGTTAACAAATTATATTTTGTGATACACGGCAGTGGTTGGTTAATATATTGTTTTGTTAAGTACCGTCCGAGTTTTATTTATTTCTGGGCTGAACACAATTACCCATTTTGTCTCCACTGTCTAAAGGCTACCTGTCGCATGTGGGCCCTCAACCACTTAAATCCTGAGGGTGGCGCCCGAGATGATATAAACTTTACTAGTTGGAAGACCGTCCCGATCAAAGTTCCGTCCGAACAAGGTAAGTTTGGATCTATCTAGGAAAGCGCCATTACAAATTTGGCGCCCGAGTAGGGACTTCATTTGTGTTGTTGCACCAAGGAAGTAGGGACTTTATTTGTGTTTTTTTTTACAGCAAAGGAGTAGGGACTTCTATTGTATTATTACACCAACCGTCCAGGGATTGTTTTTCTGTTTGATTATATATAGCCAGTAGGGACCTCCGTTCTATTCCAGGTCGAGGGAGAAAGAGACTGCCGTTTCCAAGCGAAGTAAGGACTTGCGCTCCGTAGTAGGTGATTATGGTAACCACCGCCTACCCATATCCTGGCCTGCAATTCTGTACCGTGTATATTGAATTTGGATATTGGTAAATCCGGTTCCCATAAGAGCCCTGTATCGTACCAGCCAGCTGCGCCGTAATCAGAGGAAACCCGTACCAGGATTTGTCCGTCGGGGATATCGAGAGGTAGATGTTTTGGGATAAAACTGACCTTTCCATTCTAGACAACGAATTCCACCGTGTATCTCGAGAGGTAGATGTTTTGGTGTTAAACTGGCCTTTCCATTTTAAGGAATTTCGTTTGTCAAGACCCGTCCGCCGTGGATAATGAGATGTATTTGTTTTGTGACTACAGTTTGACTATTGGTACTGTTGGTAATTTTGATACCGCCGAGGTCATCCGTAGCCTTCCTCTGTGATCTAAAAGAGTCCTGTTTGTGTTATGTTACTTTACCAGGATTACCAGTTTTGTCTCGCCTTCCCGTTCTCAACCGTTTCTTTCCATCAAACGTCCCACCAGCTCAGAAATAAGTAACCGTTATATTTTTTTTTATCTAGTTTATATGTTGTAATAACCATTTCCGTATAACTTTGTGTAACTTATGTACTTGTACACGTATCCGTCCGAATTTGGAAGGGGAACCTACGTTTCCAGCATCCCCCCCTACCGTAGGAGCGTATATAAGTCAACGATTCAATACCAGCCGGGAGTTGAATATAAACCGCCAGCAAGTGTAGTTCTCAAGAGAGAGTTGAATATAAACCGCCGGGGAGTTAAGTA
Source organism: Ophraella communa (assembly GCA_035357415.1). Lineage (NCBI taxonomy): Eukaryota > Metazoa > Arthropoda > Insecta > Coleoptera > Chrysomelidae > Ophraella > Ophraella communa. The sequence goes on from CM068980.1 coordinate 29,589,867, forward strand.
TAAACTGCCGGGGAGTTGAACATAAACCGCCAGCAAGAGTAGTTTCAAAGAGGAGTTGAATATAAACCGCCAGCAAGTGTAGTTCTCAAGAGAGAGTTGAATGTAAACCGCCGGGGAGTTAAGTATAAACTGCCGGGGAGTTGAATATAAACCGCCAGCAAGTGCAGTTTCAAAGCGGAGTTGAATATAAACCGCCGGGGAGTTAAGTATAAACTGTCAGGGAGTTGAATATAAACCGCCAGCAAGTGTAGTTCCCAAGGGAGAGTTGAATGTAAACCGCCGGGGAGTTAAGTATAAACTGCCAGGGAGTTGAATATAAACCGCCAGCAAGAGTAGTTTCAAAGAGGAGTTGAATATAAACCACCGGGGGAGTTGAATATAAACCGCCAGCAAGTGTAGTTTCAAAGGGGAGTTGAATATAAACCGCCAGCAAGTGTAGTTCTCAAGGGAGAGTTGAATGTAAACCGCCGGGGAGTTAAGTATAAACTGCCAGGGAGTTGAATATAAACCGCCAGCAAGTGTAGTTTCAAAGGGAGTTGAATATAAATCGCCGGAGAGTGCAGTATAAGCTTTCAGAAAGTTCAAGCCGTCAAGGAGTTGAGTCCCAATCGCTAAGAAAGTTCCGTTCCAACCGTCGAAGAAAGAGTAGTGACCTGATTAGTTACATATAAGATGGCAACAGCGACGAGTAGCAGCCAACAGCCTACAACTACCAGTCCTGCTACTACCGTACTAAGCACCACACCCCTCGCCATTGTATCCGATCCAACCGACGTCCGAATAAGCTGGGTGTACTTATTGAAGAAAGAAGAATTAATTAATGAAGTGACTAAATTTGGATTGGAAAGTTCCGGAACCGTCGAGATATTGAGGAAGCGTTTGGCAAGCTACCTCAAATCCGGAAAAGCTACGCCGGCTCCGAGTGTGCAACCGTTTAGTTTTCCTACATCCGCCTCAGATAATCCGACCGTTGCCGCTGCCGTTAACGTTACCGCTCCTGTTACCGTTACCGGCCCCATTACCGTTACCGCTCCGCCAAGAATACCGACGCTCACGTTGCAAGCTACCACCCCATATTGTACCAGCTATGGATCTTCCGGACCAGTAACGCCGTTAAAAGTGCATAAATGGAATATACACTTCGATGGCCGCACCGACCCAGTTACTTTTATAGAACGACTTCAGGAAATTTGCACATCACAAGGCATCCTAATTGACCAATTATTACCGCATATGCCCGAACTCCTCCTAGGAGAAGCCGCCCTTTGGTTCCGAAACAACCGACAACACTGGCATGATTGGGCCGAATTTTTCCAGGATTTTCGAAGTTTCTATTTTCCGATTAATTACGCTGCTGATTTGGAGATAGAAATTAGTCGCCGACTACAAAAGATACAGGAACCGGCTCACCGGTATATTACCGATATGCAAACACTAATTAGAAGACATGGCAGCATTGCACCTGAGCAAGAATTGCATTGGATATATCGGAATTTGCTACCCGAATACCGGCAGTATATCCGCAAGAGCGATCTCACCGACATTGTTACGCTATCACGAACAATTCGAGAAACCGAACTATTGTTAGCAGAATTGAGGTCCAGTGCGAACCGAAGTCAAACGCCGTCAACGCCTGCACCAAGAGTAGCTGCGACAGCTCCAGTGAGATCACCGCCACCCAGGCGACCATTCCAGACCCAAAGAACTGGAGAAAGAAACCAAGCACCACAGTCGAACCATACCCGAACTGCTGGACCTGTCCAGAACGTTTGTTGGAGATGTGGTGAAACTGGACACTTCCGAACCGAATGTCAAGGTCGACCTAAGCTATTCTGCTCACGCTGTGGGAAAACTGGGGTAATGTCCCGAGATTGTCCTTGCGACCGTCGTAATCCGGAAAACTAGAGAGGTGCTGTACCAGCCCGAGGTCAGCCCAGCACCGCCCAGGAGAAACCTCGAAAACAACCCACACCGAAGTAAACACCATCCGCCTAACCGACCCCAGACCGCACATCTGTATCTACATCAAGGAAACTCCGTTACTAGCGTTAATTGATACAGGAGCCGCTACCTCATACCTGGGAGACACCGCCGCCGAGTTATGTCGCAAAAGCAATCTTCCGAAGGTACAACCGTTAATTCGTAATGCTAAGGTAGCTAATGGAGGCTTAATTGACATAACTACCGCATATCAGGTACCGCTACAAATTGGAGATTCAATCCTAACCGAAACCGTTAGTCATTTCCCTAATCTGACGTCAGAAATCGTACTTGGTATGGATATACTACAACGCCACCAGTTTCGCCTGGATTTGAGTACCGGAGAAGTTCTTCTAAACGAACAAGTTTTACCTTTACCCACACTATGCAGTCCGATCGGCCAGATAGACTCCAAGCCCAGCTTAGTTTTGAGCCCTGCAGAGGAAAGGCAACTCGACAAGTTTCTAAGGGAAGAACTACCGAAATTTGAGCAAATAAAAGGGACAACTCAATTAGTCGAACACAAAATTCATCTGCTAAATCCAGAACCCATCAAACAACGATATCGGCCACAAAACCCGAAAATGCAAGAAGTCATCAACACCGAAGTCGCCAAAATGTTGGAAGACGAAATAATCGAGCCCTCAGATAGCCCATGGAGCTCTCCCGTAGTAATTGTAAGAAAGAAAGACGGAAAGTATCGTTTTTGCATTGACTTCCAGAAGGTAAATGCAGTCAGCCGTAAAGATGCATATCCGCTACCGTTTATCAATGCAATACTAGATAAATTACGCCGAGCTCGATACATTTCCAGCATTGATCTCAAACAAGGGTATTGGCAGATTCCACTTTCCGAAGACAGCAAACCGATTACCGCTTTTACCGTACCAGGCATGGGTCTATTTCAATTCCGAGTTATGCCGTTTGGCTTACATGCCGCTCCCGCCACCTTCCAACGGTTAATGGACCGAATTATAGGACCGGAACTGGATGATTACTGCTTCGCATATCTGGACGACATCATAATTTTGGGGGAAAGCTTCGAAGAACATTTGAGAAACCTGAAAGAAGTTTTTCGACGACTCCGAGCCGCAAATCTCCGAATCAACCCTGATAAGTGCGAATTTGGGAAGAGATCCCTACAATACCTGGGTCATCTCATAACCTCCGAAGGCATCCGAACCGATCCCGATAAGGTAGCAGCCATTAGGGACCTGCCTGCCCCGACAAATCTCCGGAGTCTAAGACGTTTCTTAGGAATTGCTTCCTGGTACCGCCGCTTTGTCAAGAAATTTTCGCAAGTGGCAAGTCCGCTTAATCGTCTACTTAAGAAAGGAGTTCGCTGGAATTGGACCGACGTGGAACAAACAGCCTTCGACGCTCTTAAGACTTGCCTCACCGAAGCTCCGATACTCACGTGCCCCGATTTCTCCAAACCGTTCGTATTGCAAACCGACGCCTCCGATAATGGATTAGGGGCCGCATTGATTCAACATGCCGCCGACGGAGATCATGTTATCGCATATGCGAGCCGAACTTTAAGTCCCAACGAGAAGAAATTTTCCGTTACTGAGAAGGAGTGCCTCGCTATAGTGTGGGGAATCGAGAAAATGCGACCATATCTGGAAGGATATCATTTTACCGTAGTAACCGATCATCAAAGTTTAACCTGGTTGCATTCGATTAAAAGTCCCGCCGGCCGATTAGCCCGATGGAGCATTTATTTACAACAATTTGACTTTGACATAAAATACCGTAAAGGAGTGCTGAACAAGGTAGCCGATGCTCTATCCCGTGACCCCGTCCAGAACACAGAAACCGAAGATGCCGAACCAGTTTTAAGCCTGGAAGCTTTCGAACCCTGTTCCTGGTACCGCAACAAGAAGACCGCTGTGGAAAACAACCCCGCCGAGAATCCGGACTTTTGTATTATGGATGGACAACTATACCGCCACTTTTGGGATTTGTCCGATTTTTCCGACACTGATGCGAATGAAGCCTGGAAACTCTGTGTTCCTAAAACTGCCCGACAAGCTATACTCGCAGAAAACCATGACGCCCCAATGGCAGGACATCTGGGTATAGCCAAGACCACTTCAAGGATTTGTCAGAAATATTACTGGCCAGGTATGATGCGAGACATAGCGAAGTACGTCCGGAAATGCATCTCCTGTCAACAATACAAATCCTCTCAGCAGAAGACACCTGGTAAGATGTACCCCTCTAGAAACCACCGACCCTGGGAAACGGTAACGACCGATCTTATAGGACCGCTTCCTCGTTCCTCAAAAGGCAATAATTGGCTCGTTATGTTCCAGGACCCCTTTACGAAATGGGTAGAATGTCGTCCCATCCGACAAGCGACATCCAGGGCGGTAACGCAAGCACTTTTCGAGCAAGTCATAACCAAATTTGGCTGTCCGAACATTGTCCTTACCGATAACGGCACACAATATACTGGCCGGCCGTTTAGGGAGCTTCTTCAGGAAATGGGTATTGCTCATCGACGTACCCCAGTGTACACACCGCAAGCAAATCCTGTAGAACGCACCAATAAGACTATCAAAACCATGATTGCTCAATTCTGCGATGGAAACCACCGAAAATGGGATGCCAATTTGTCCGAACTTGTTTTCGCCTTAAATAGTTCTAAACATGAATCTACCGGATTTTCACCGGCTTTTCTGAATTTCGGAAGAGAACTAGAACCGCCCAAAGCACTATACCGACATACCGTAACTCAGGAAGTACCAGGCCATTCCGAACCGGAGGAACAAAATCATCCCGAACCGGAAGAAATCGCTGCGCACTCAGACCGTTTACAAAGACTGCAAGAAGTTTTTGAATTAGTCCGCATAAATCTTGGTAAAGCTTTCACCGTCCAGAGCCACAACTACAACCTACGTCGGCGTGATTGGCGATGTCAAGTAGGCGACCAAGTCATGAAGAAAGAAAATCCGCTTTCCTCGGCCATAAAGGTTTTGCCGCTAAACTTGCACCCAAGTTCTCCGGACCGTATACCGTTATAAAAGTGGTGTCTCCGGTTGTATATGATTTAAAGGACGGCACCGGTAAAAAGTTTCGGCATATCCACATTAAAGACCTCAAATCCGCCTCCGGACGGGATTAACATGTTTTGTTTTAGCATACCGACCGACCGTACACCGCCCTCAGCACCATGTCGCAGGAAGGACAGCGCAAGCGACGGCATCCGGAGAACCAGCCGCCACTCCCTCTGCACAATCCGAGGGCCGAACGACTCCAGAAACTGGCCCAACACGAGACCCAACTACGGGTGGTGAAGAAATTGTGCGCCCAGTTGAATGGAAGCCATCCACGCCCCAAACCCGGACGAGAGTTCAACCCAGTGCAGGCGGACACCCTATACCAGGAGTTATTGGTGGAGCCCGAGGCGGCACCTGCACCCGACTTACCCACGCCAGTCCGACCCGAACCGCCTACCAAGAGTTATGCCACAGAAGCCGAAATAGGGGATGCCCTAAGCAGTTACGCTCATCCGGATCAATGGCCCCTGCCCTGCGACAGGCCATACAACGATACCGCCCGACCGACCTGCCACCGAGCCGTCGATATCGAAGACCGTTCCGCGCTTCCAATGGGCAATGGAAGTATGTCACCATCCCGCCGCCCACGAGTGAACCACAGTGGATGAAATAGGAAGGACTATTCTTTTGTGTATTTTTTTTTTCTTTTTTTCTTTGCTAAGTTTTCCCGTGCGCGAACCGACCGTTGTGTTTTCTCTCGTTTTGTTCTGGGTGGAGTTTCAAGGATCTAATTTTTTTTTGGAGTTTGCTTTCCGTTGTTCGGACAGACAGTTTCCGTTCCGTTCTTTCGCTCGTCAATACCGAAGAACGAAACCTTCACCTGTTTCACGATTTGTTCTCTTTCACAGAAAATCGTCCTTGGTAGGAACTATGGACAGTCCGACCTTACACCTGTGCGTTGATGACATGGAAGCCAACCTGTTTGAAGCTGCCCAGCCCAGTTCGCCACCGCCAGGGACCGAATCCCGACCCGCTTCTACCCCGACCAATGCCGCTTCTCCACCGCCGATGAGTGCCCAGTCCAGTGCGCCGCCATCAGTAAGCGACTCAACCACCGTGGACCACCAACCACCAACCAGGCCACCACTACCAGTGACCGCATATGCCGATGTCTTCCAACCGCCAGCAAACCTCCCGTCACCGGAGGCCGAATCAGCCACCGCTACCCTCCAACCGCCAGTGAGTTCCGCACCAGTGCGATCTTCCCCAGTACCATCACCGAACACCGAGAGAGACGACCCGATCTACCTCCCAGTGGAGCGGGACCTATGTTGGCGATGTGGGTACATGGGTCACCACCGAGAGACGTGCCAAGGCAAACCGCTACTCTTCTGTTCCCGATGCGGTAAGGTGGGAATCATGTCCCGCCATTGTTCCTGTCCCACGGCAGCCCGGCCGAGTTCCCCGTTAAAATGGAGGAGTCCAACCCGGAAACCGAAAAACCCGACCCCGACACTTAGGAATTGCTGCACTCCGCCCGACCAGTACCCGCCATGCCCGTACTGTGGTTGCCCGAATGGCCGTAGAGTCTAAATGGGGACATTTAGTGAAAAAAAACTGTAGGAAACATTTTTTTTTTAACCAGGAAAGGGGGGTGTGTAACGAAGTTACTAAAATTTCGTGCCTTCCCGTATATTCCATCAAATCCGCACGGTATTAGTTATTAAGTTTCGACCGTTCATTTGTTTATATTTGTTAAAAGTTTTTGTAACACCGATAAGACTTCGCTAATTAGTCACTTGCTGAAATGATGATACCGTATATAATTGTAAAATTTAAAATATTTTTAATGTATCTCCGTTATTAATGGACCGATTTCTATAATTCTTTTTGGTATCGACTCAGGAAATTACGAGGAAAATCGTGCTGTTAATCATTTTTGCGCGAAAACCAGATTTTCAGTAAAACTATTTTTCCGACAAGTTCCAACCGAAACAGCAGCTGTAATTGTCTGGGTCGTATGATCACGCAGTACCTGTCCCCACTTTAAGTAGGTGGAAGGGCATACCGGTAGGATTTTTGTGTTCCCCCCGCAATCCGTCCCTTACCTATCAAAAATTGTATAAATTAGACGATTTTGGCAATTTTAGGGGAGTACCAGTTACAGTGATAGTAGTGCCTAAAGTAGTGAACCAGTGAGGACCCCGAGACCGACCGGAATCAAGGTAAGCACACCAAACTATCTAACTAATGTTTGCCAGAGCAACTTGTTAAGATTTTTCTCTCTATATGCGCCGCTTACCTGTTATCCTTTTTCCTCGCTCAACACCATCATGGGTGGTATACTGGTGGTGCCCCTTTTCCTAAGTTCCCCTCATCATGGGTGAAACCCTGATGAGACTATCCTTTTCCTCACTCAACACCATCATGGGTGGTATACTGGTGGTGCACCTTTCCGAAGTTTCCCCCCGTTATGTGTAGAACACTGACGGGCTCTACCCCTCTACGCGATAGCGGTCGCGAGTTGTGTTATTATTCCGTTACATTTTTTAACTTGGTAAGATTTTTCTCTCTATATGCGCCGCTTACCTGTTATCCTTTTCCTCGCTCAACACCATCATGGGTGGTATACTGGTGGTGCCCCTTTTCCTAAGTTCCCCTCATCATGGGTGAAACCCTGATGAGACTATCCTTCTTCCTCACTCAACACCATCATGGGTGGTATACTGGTGGTGCACCCTTCCGAAGTTTCCCCCCGTTATGTGTAGGACACTGACGGGCTCTACCCCTCTACGCAATAGCGGTCGCGCTTTGTTGCGATTTACCGTTACATTTTGATATTTTAATTGGATCATCTAAAAAATAATTTGGTTGCTCTGGAGATCTCCGTTTTAAATGGTATACTTGTGTGTTGGTGTGCTGAAGCTTGAGTTTTACCGCTTTTACCGCTTTTTACCGCTTTTTTACCGCTTTTACTGCTTTTCACCGCTTTTATAACCGTAGCTAGTTCACAGTTTTCCGCTTTCCGTAGTAGACGGCTAAATACCGTCGATTTATATTGCATTTTCATGTAAGGCATGGTAAACGTAATAATTTTGATTTTCTTTTAGCATTTGCCGAAACCGTTTAACTGCAGGTCTAAACAGCCTGTACTTAGTTGATTTACTGTAAAATATATAGTTTTGTTTGTTTTCATTTATTTTCCTGTACTCCTGAAAATGTGTTGCTGGCAAGTCAGCGTTGTAATAAAAAGTAAGTACAAGATCTAGCAACCGAAAATGTATCAACCGTAACTTATTTTGAAAAATTATTTTTGTAGTTACCGAAATTATGTACATGTATAAGTCATTTGTAATGATACGATTAGAATTAGAAATTATTGATTCCTCTTATTATTTTGTTGCTAATTAAACTAGTATAATCAGCTTTTGTTTTGTTTCCGAAAATGTTTTTTTTTGTACCAGTAGGTAATTGCTTTTATATTGTACCAGTCTAAATCTACACCAATCCGAATGAGATATTTATTAGATATAACGATATATTAAAAGTTGTATTGTACATCCTGTCTGATTGTTTTATATGATTACCGTATCTCTTTTTGTTTAACCGAAATTGTTTCTTTGTGGAAATTGGTACACTGTCCAAAATATGTTTTGTTTTTTTATTTATTCAAACTATATTGGGTTTATTCGGACCGCTTTTTCGATTGTTAACAAATTATATTTTGTGATACACCGCAATGGTTTATTAATATATTGTTTAATTGTTTTATATGAATACCGTATCTCTTTTGTTTAACCGCAATTGTTTCTTTGTGGAAATTGGCACTGTCCAAAATATGTTTTATTTTTTTTTGATTTATCTATCTAGGAAAGCGCCATTACAATATATATATATATAAATATATATATATATATATATATATATTTATATATATATAAGGGCCAACCGCACATTTGTAGCTTCAATTGGAATTACCGATTGATTGTCGGCGAAATTCCAACATAGCCACGGAGGCAGATATAACCACCTGCGTGACAAACCGTTACCCAGAAATAAATACAAATGATAGTAGTATTTTTGCGGGGATTAATGAAATAAAAAAATGAAAATAATGGGTTAAGCCCGCTAATGCAGCCGTAGACACGTGTTTCTGTCTCCTTAGACTTCATCAGTACGGCATAGCTAAGGAGAATATTACCAAAAAAACACTGAATGATGGAAAACAATATAAATCACACAAACGGAGTCAACACAAGGGCCAACCGCACATTTGTAGCTTCAATTGGAATTACCGATTGATTGTCGGCGAAATTCCAACATAGCCATTATTTTCATTTTTTTATTTCATTAATCCCCGCAAAAATACTACTATCATTTGTATTTATTTCTGGGTAACGGTTTGTCACGCAGGTGGTTATATCTGCCTCCGTGGCTATGTTGGAATTTCGCCGACAAACAATCGGTAATTCCAATTGAAGCTACAAATGTGCGGTTGGCCCTTGTGTTGACTCCGTTTGTGTGATTTATATTGTTTTCCATCATTCAGTGTTTTTTTGGTAATATTCTCCTTAGCTATGCCGTACTGATGAAGTCTAAGGAGACAGAAACACGTGTCTACGGCTGCATTAGCGGGCTTAACCCATTATTTTCATTTTTTTATTTCATTAATCCCCGCAAAAATACTACTATCATTTGTATTTATTTCTGGGTAACGGTTTGTCACGCAGGTGGTTATATTTGCCTCCGTGGTTATGTTGGAATTTCGCCGACAATCAATCGGTAATTCCAATTGAAGCTACAAATGTGCGGTTGGCCCTTGTGTTGACTCCGTTTGTGTGATTTATATTGTTTTCCATCATTCAGTGTTTTTTTGGTAATATTCTCCTTAGCTATGCCGTACTGATGAAGTCTAAGGAGACAGAAACACGTGTCTACGGCTGCATTAGCGGGCTTAACCCATTATTTTCATTTTTTCATTTCATTAATCCCCGCAAAAATACTACTATCATTTGTATTTATTTCTGGGTAACGGTTTGTCACGCAGGTGGTTATATCTGCCTCCGTGGCTATGTTGGAATTTCGCCGACAATCAATCGGTAATTCCAATTGAAGCTACAAATGTGCGGTTGGCCCTTGTGTTGACTCCGTTTGTGTGATTTATATTGTTTTCCATCATTGAGTGTTTTTTTGGTAATATTCTCCTTAGCTATGCCGTACTGATGAAGTCTAAGGAGACAGAAACACGTGTCTACGGCTGCATTAGCGGGCTTAACCCATTATTTTCATTTTTTTATTTCATTAATCCCCGCAAAAATACTACTATCATTTGTATTTATTTCTGGGTAACGGTTTGTCACGCAGGTGGTTATATCTGCCTCCGTGGCTATGTTGGAATTTCGCCGACAATCAATCGGTAATTCCAATTGAAGCTACAAATGTGCGGTTGGCCCTTGTGTTGACTCCGTTTGTGTGATTTATATTGTTTTCCATCATTCAGTGTTTTTTTGGTAATATTCTCCTTAGCTATGCCGTACTGATGAAGTCTAAGGAGACAGAAACACGTGTCTACGGCTGCATTAGCGGGCTTAACCCATTATTTTCATTTTTATATATATATATATATATATATAATAAATATTTAAAAATATCGGGGGTTGCAGCCAGTAATTATTAAGTTCACTCTTTAAAGTTTTTGTGAGAGCTTTCGGTAAATTTTTTTACCTTCTTCAGTCACTTCTGAAATAAATAAAATAACGACATCTTTTTGTATTAATTTAAAAATATTAAATTAATATTACCTTTTTAAGATTAAATTAGAAGCTAGTATTTTTTTAAAGAAAATCTTGATAAACTTTTTAAACAAGGTATAATAAATTATAATGTAAAAAATATATTTTTTTAGACATTTGTCAATTATGACACAAAAGATTACTTATTATTTATGAATTTTTTTTACTAATACACAATGTCCTCTGTCTATTAAGTAATCTTTTGTGTCATAATTGACAAATGTCTAAAAAAATATATTTTTTACATTATAATTTATTATACCTTGTTTAAAAAGTTTATCAAGATTTTCTTTAAAAAAATACTAGCTTCTAATTTAATCTCAAAAAGGTAATATTAATTTAATATTTTTAAATTAATACAAGAAGATGTCGTTATTTTATTTATTTCAGAAGTGACTGAAGAAGGTAAAAAAATTTACCGAAAGCTCCCACAAAAACTTTAAAGAGTGAACTTAATAATTACTGGCTGCAACCCCCGATATTTTTAAATATTTTGTCACGTGTTTTTTTCTTCATTTACTATTCTCTAGCATCAACAAGTAATATGTAAAGCGTGTTGCGTACCCCAGTAGTACTAATGCGCAAAGTGTGTTGCCTATCTGGGTTTGTTCTGTGGTTTAGGGAGAAAGGTACTTTCGTTATTAAATTTTGCTTAGGTTGAGTACAGGTATTATGTACGTGAGTTGTTTTAGTTAAACTAATACATGTGTGTCTTTTAATTGGATCTCTCTTTAAATTTGTGTATGTGTAGTCGCCAATAGGTGCCTTGCGGTTTGTACCGACGATTAGTTCTATCAACGTTTATGTTGGCATATTGACAAGAGAATTCTTGTCAACCAGTAAGTGGGTCATTGTCATTTTTTTTTCAAGACATTCTCGTAAATGTAGGTTCTCAGTAATATTCTTCTTAGGTTTGGATTTTTATCTTTGGCAATTTGGGGCCATCTTAATTGGATTTAAAAAGAAAAACCATTTTTATAGTTAGTCTGACTATCGTACGTGATTTGCCTTATGTATTTTTGGATTCTGTCAGCTGACTAACCATTTTTGGGATTTGTTAAGAAGATATATTTTCTCTCTCACACACACCACGTGTTCGAAATAACCCTTAACATCTAAAGGGTTTTTTTTATTACGGGTTTTGGTACCCCTACGTCCTGATATTGGAAGGATTACCATAGCTTGAGATCTAAGTCTCCATCTCCTTCAAAGGGACACTAGTGACCCGAAGAGCTGTCTGAACACCGATTGGAACACCTCAGGATCACAGATAAGCTCTTATAGAACATTTTTTTTTGTATCTCTCTATTGAATTTATGTTTATCTATTTGTAGCGCTGTTTTCAATACTCGGTACCTTCAGTGCCAGTACTGAATTATATATTTATTTATCATAGCATTGATTTCATTACTCGGTACCTTCAGTACCGGTACTGAATTATAATTATTGAACAATTGTGTCAATTTCATTGTTCGAACCCTACTGTATAAGCAAAGCTCACAAAATTATTACTGTTTATTATTTTTTTTTTCATATTGTGATATTGAAGACCTAAATTGTGAAGTAAAGTAATTTATTTCTTTTATTTCTATCTTGTTTTATTTGTCTGGTTCACCATATCAGTCTACTATTTGTTTATCTTGGTAGTTCTCTGCTAGTGCCTTAAGACTCAGGGGTTTCTGGCTTTAACCGTAAAGCCAGTGGCGCGGACTCAATTTTTTTTGTATTTTTACTGTTTACCTCTACGGCTGAGCTCGGGCATAATTTGCCAGTAGAGAGTTACCGCTAGCTGAGTATTACCAAGTTAATTTATTTTCCTACCTTCTTTTTCTTTACTAAACTCAAGAAACGTGGTATTTAACTAGTCAGCCGAGACTATCTTCAACTCAGAATTCTCTTTTCACTCTTAGAAAAATTCTAATAGAAAATTCATACCCATTGAAGTTAATAAATAGATTTTTGTTTAACACATCACATAATAATCATAATAATAATAACAATTCTATAAATTCAGTAATGAACTCTCAACCTAATGTACATCAAAACCAAATTTTCTATTTTTCACTACCGTTCATTCCAGATCTTACTTATAAATTAAAACCTATTTTTAAAGACTTTACTAACATTAGAATAGCTACAAAAAATATTAAGACAATTAATTCACTATATACTAGAACTAAACATCCTTTGAATAAACTGGAAGTGAAAGATGTCATATATTCAATAGCATGCACTAATTGTGAGATGGTTTATATTGGTCAGACTGGGAGAAATTTATCAGGACGTGTTACATCACATAAGAGTGATTGTAAAACACATAAACTTTCTTGTGCTTTGGCAGAACATGTAATAAATAAAGATCACATTATGGATTTTCAAGATCCCCACATCTTAGCTATTGAAAGTAACACATATAAACGTACTTTTTTGGAAATGGTTCATATCAGTAAAACTTCAAATACTTTAAATAAGAGATCAGAAATAGACAATCTAAGTAAGATCTATAATTTACTTTTAAAATTAGAGAATGATAACTAACATAAAATTTTGCTCTTTTTAAATTTCAATAATACTATAGATTAAATAATATTGTTTTATATAAACCTTTTGGTACCACTGATTTTAAGTTTCTTTCTAGTATAAAAATAAATATAATGTATGTTTTTTCCATCTCTTCAATACTTTAAATATTTTTCAATCATTCTTAACCTTCCTTTTAGTTCGTGATGTGCTCCGTAGAGAGTATATCAATGTTATATTACGTTTTTTTATAATCATGTTTAACTTTTGACTTGTTTTTAAAAATTTTAAACTGTTTTTTAAGATTTTTTTCGATGTTCTTATATTTTAAAAATTGATATGTACTACGATTTATTTTACCACAGCCTTTTGCTGTTAATATTCAGTTTTGTAAAGTTGCTTATTTTAATATTAATCTAATCTTTGGTAAGTTATAAATATTCATAATAATTTGATTCCTATTGTAATTTTTGTATTCAATTGTTTTGTAGAACTCCTTGAAAAAGGAAATAAATGTTTCCGAAAGCTTGGATATTCAAAAAATAGTGTGCTTTTATTTAAGCCCTTCATATATTGACTACAATACCCAAAATTAAAGTAAAGAAATTGTGTTTTATATATATATATATATATATATATATATATATATATATATATATATATGTTTATTTGAAATTTCTTGGTTTTTTGTCCGTTTTAGAATTTAACAAAATACGTTTTTTTCTTTAACATTTTAATTGTCTAACGTTTCGGTCTAAAGTGACCTTCATCAGAAACATCTACAAGAGTTTATTTTTACAAGTAATATAATTTTTATTTTTTAATTTTAATGTGTGATTAGTTGACTTACCTACTTGGTTAAAAATAATTTTTTTCTTTTTTTACAAAATCATATTTTTTAAAAACACATGGAAAAGCGGTTTTAACATTTTTATACAACACACATATACATATAGACGGCACATAAACTTTGTATGAAAACAATATTTTATTTTATTTTTAGTCGAGTTTATTTGTATGAGTTTTTTGTGTTTAATTTAATTATCAGTTTTACCAGGTGAGATAAAAATTATCCACTGATTTTAAGTTTCTTTCTAGTATAAAAATAAATATAATGTATGTTTTTTCCATCTCTTCAATACTTTAAATATTTTTCAATCATTCTTAACCTTCCTTTTAGTTCGTGATGTGCTCCGTAGAGAGTATATCAATGTTATATTACGTTTTTTTATAATCATGTTTAACTTTTGACTTGTTTTTAAAAATTTTAAACTGTTTTTTAAGATTTTTTTCGATGTTCTTATATTTTAAAAATTGATATGTACTACGATTTATTTTACCACAGCCTTTTGCTGTTAATATTCAGTTTTGTAAAGTTGCTTATTTTAATATTAATCTAATCTTTGGTAAGTTATAAATATTCATAATAATTTGATTCCTATTGTAATTTTTGTATTCAATTGTTTTGTAGAACTCCTTGAAAAAGGAAATAAATGTTTCCGAAAGCTTGGATATTCAAAAAATAGTGTGCTTTTATTTAAGCCCTTCATATATTGACTACAATACCCAAAATTAAAGTAAAGAAATTGTGTTTTATATATATATATATATATATATATATATATATATATATATATATATGTTTATTTGAAATTTCTTGGTTTTTTGTCCGTTTTAGAATTTAACAAAATACGTTTTTTTCTTTAACATTTTAATTGTCTAACGTTTCGGTCTAAAGTGACCTTCATCAGAAACATCTACAAGAGTTTATTTTTACAAGTAATATAATTTTTATTTTTTAATTTTAATGTGTGATTAGTTGACTTACCTACTTGGTTAAAAATAATTTTTTTCTTTTTTTACAAAATCATATTTTTTAAAAACACATGGAAAAGCGGTTTTAACATTTTTATACAACACACATATACATATAGACGGCACATAAACTTTGTATGAAAACAATATTTTATTTTATTTTTAGTCGAGTTTATTTGTATGAGTTTTTTGTGTTTAATTTATTTATCAGTTTTACCAGGTGAGATAAAAATTATCTTAGGAGGTTGTTGTAAATTTTACTTAACTTTTGTGTATCAGATTTTGAGTTTATAGCCATTGGATTTTTCTGTATTTCTATCATTTCGTAAATTTCTCTTTTTCTGATGTTATTTTCGAATTTTTTTATTTTTGTATTGTTGAAATTAAATGATAAACGATAGTCATAGATAAACGAAGTCATATTATTTACGAAATACCTTGCAACGACTGTAACAGTGTCTACATCGGTCAAACCAGTCAACACTTAAAAAATAGAATAAATAGCCACAAATATGACAAAAAAAAAACAAAACAGCTCTAACAAACCACTGTATCGAACAAAAACACTCATTTAATTTCAACAATACAAAAATAAAAAAAGTCGAAAATAACATCAGAAAAAGAGAAATTTACGAAATGATAGAAATACAGAAAAATCCAATGGCTATAAACTCAAAATCTGATACACAAAAGTTAAGTAAAATTTACAACAACCTCCTAAGATAATTTTTATCTCACCTGGTAAAACTGATAATTAAATTAAACACAAAAAACTCATACCAATAAACTCGACTAAAAATAAAATAAAATATTGTTTTCATACAAAGTTTATGTGCCGTCTATATGTATATGTGTGTTGTATAAAAATGTTAAAACCGCTTTTCCATGTGTTTTTAAAAAATATGATTTTGTAAAAAAGGAAAAAAATTATTTTTAACCAAGTAGGTAAGTCAACTAATCACACATTAAAATTAAAAAATAAAAATTATATTACTTGTAAAAATAAACCTCTTGTAGATGTTTCTGATGAAGGTCACTTTAGACCGAAACGTTAGACAATTAAAATGTTAAAGAAAAAAACGTATTTTGTTAAATTCTAAAACGGACAAAAAACCAAGAAATTTCAAATAAACATATAAATATTGATGTCCAAGAAAACCTACACTCAATATATATATATATATATATATATATATATATATATATATATAGTGGAAAATTTTAACTTGAGGATACAGCCAGGTTTGTGGGTTCGTAAAAGAATACTCTTTTTTCACTCTACCGAGCTTTCGATAATGTTTATTATCTTTATCAAGGCTACAAAATGCAAAAACAATGTGTTAACTAAAGTATTACATCAATTATTTTAAGACTTACTTGCAAATTGAGTAGTTATACAATTATAGAAGAACATTGAGGAACATACAAAATTTTATTATTTTTCTTCCTACATGGAAACGTACACTGGATAAAATTATTTAAAAGATTATTAAAATTGCTACATTATTTATTATTAAAATTGTTTAAATCGATCGAAATTTCGAAGCAACGTGATAAAAATTAGTTTTTTAGAATTAGCAAACAAAAAAACATTTGAAAACAACGAAGGTTTGCGCCTTCTAATGAAAGTTCAACTGTCAAGAAATACAACGGCGGTACTTTTGAATTTTCTATAGTCCGGGAGCTTGTTCATCTGACTAACTAATATATCGAAAACATGTTATTAGAGTTCCATTATTAATTTTTTGTTGTAGTCTCCAACAGTTGCCAATTGTTGGTTCCCGTTATTCTTTGTAGGGGAAAATATCTACAAAAAGCAGCAATCACACAACCTGCCACGTTAGTTCCTGCAGCTCTAAGCAAATATTGACTCAAACGATGGATATGGTGGTAAGTAGTATTAAATCAATAATGTAAATTTTTATATTTTTCAGGTCTTTTTTTGATTATTGAATGTAATCCCAGATTCTCTCAATCAAGATAAGTGCCAAATTATCTGAATTTAAAGTGGTTTCAAGATGAAAACAACCCCAAAATTGGACTGCCACTCCTCTGGAGAAGGTCACATCTAGGAACTGTGTGAGTATTTTCTTTGATGTTAATTGTGAAAAGGAACCGTTATGATTTTGCTACAAGAAGGATTCTGTGAATGCTTCATCATTAGGTAGTCTGTCTAAGTGTAAAAGGTAAGAATAGATGTTACTTAAGTTACGTATGTCAGTTCTTTTATTAATTGATGGTTGATGTGTTTGTATGTTGATCATCTCTAAAAATTCTCTTTTAGTTTTATTTTGTTCTCTTTCCAGTATCTTAACTTCTTCGTAATTCATATGGTGGAATGTGTCTAGAACGTGCTCAGCTAATGCACAAGATCTTTTCTTGTTTCTGCAATCACTACGATGCTGTGTAATCCTATGTTTTAACATTTGTGAGGTTTGCCCAGTATAGGAGTTGTTACAATTGCACAAGGTATGTTATATACAACATTCGTTACATCTAATGGATCGTCTTTCTGTTTGAGTTTAGAGAAAACAGATTCGATTCGTAATACACTTTTGTTAGCCGTTTTAACGTTATAGTTTTGTAGGATTTTCTGGATTTTCGTCGAAACATGATTGATGTAAGGGATGGAACCATAGTGAATACGTATGTTGTTTTCATCGTTAATCACTGGAGCCTCTTGTTCTGCAACGACGGTCTCGGCTGTGTTATATATTAATTTTTTAAGTAACTCCTTTGGATAACTATTTTCAAGAAAGGTGTTGTATAATAAAGAAAGATTTTTATTCAAGAAGGTATTGTGTGAAATTCTTTTAATCCTGTTTTTCATAGCTAAGACTAAATTGATCTTCATCTTTATCGGATTGTATGATTTGAAGTTCATGTATCTACCTGAATTTGTTGGCTTTCTATACCAATCCAGTATAATTGTGTTGTCATTACGTCTTATGAGTCTAGTGTCCAAGAAGGGTACTGAATTTTCGTTCTCTTTTTCGATAGTGAACTTAATATGTTCATTGTAGTTGTTAAAAGTGTTTAAAATCGTTTCCACACCATCACTAGGAACTGCACAAATGAGATCGTCTACGTATTTTTTCATAAAGGGCAATTCGAAAGGTAATTTTGGTATGCAGGAGTTCAGAAGATCGTCCATGATGTATTGAGCGTAGATTGGTGATACAGAACTACCCATTGGGGTGCCAAAGATTTGTTTGTAAAAGACATCATTGAAAACAAAGAATGTGTTTTGGTTAACGAATTCCACCAATTCCAAGAAAGCTTCCTTTTGTAGTTTACAATTTGGACCTATCCAATCCCAATGCTGATCTATGCTAGATTTAATGAGTTCTATTGGAATATTACTAAATAACGAGACTACATCTAGACTGATGATGACATAATTCGGTGGTATTGTTTTTTCTTGCATCATTTCCGCAAAAGTGAAAGAGTCATGTACAAAGTAAGGGTTATCTTTGTCATATGCTGTTGTTAATACATCAGTAATATATTGTGCAATTCCACTTGTAGGTGAATTGATTGATGAGATGATAGGCCGAAGACTCAAAGTAGCTTTATGGATCTTAGGGAGACCGTAGAACTTTGGAGTAACTGCGTTTCTTGAAGTTAGTTTTCGGATTTCGTCTTTAGTTAATGTTCCTGTTAATTTCTTGGTGATTTTGTAGACTTTTTGAATTATTGTGGAGGTTGGGTTAGTTCTCAATTTTGTGTAGTATGTACCATCTTCTAATATACCACTTGACAGCCGCAAATAGTCAGTTTTTAGCATTAATACAGTGACATTACCTTTATCCGCCCGCGTTACTATTAAATCTGGTTGTTCTTTTAAAAATTTTTTGTTTTTAACAAAAGAGATTTCAAAAAATTGTTACATTTATTAGGTGTTTGGTAATAATTAGTGACAACATTGGTAATTTTAGCTCTAACTAGGTCTTTTTCATTATTATTCTCAACCCCCAATATTAAGTATTCAATATCAGCTAAGAAACTCTTTATAGACACATCCCTGACTGAAGGTTCTAACGTAAACTTATGACCTAATGATAGAAAAGTTGCAATGTCCACAGGAATACTAATGTTAGTAAGATTTTTCAGCCATTTTTCTTGAGTCTTTATAGTATTAAGTTCATAAAATTTTTAGATTGTTGAGTTTTTTGATATTAATTTTTTTAATTGTATTGAATTTTCTTTCAAAAGTAGTATTATTTCTTAATTTAAACTCATTCCAAACGTTAGTAGGTAATTTTTGGCTAATATTCGAAGTTAATTTGTTTATGACATTATCTAACCTTTTTATATTCCTATGTACATTACAAATCTCAAAGTTTAATAACTTATTTCTCAACCTGTTGGTAAGAATCACTCCTTCGTAACCTCTGTTGAGTCCATGCATGTTCGTCAAGTAATCCAGGTTTTTGGTGTTGTTCGTGATATGGGCTGGTGTTACCCCATTCTTCCGGCAGCTGAGGAGGAAAATTCGTCTGTTGATCATATTCTTCTGCTTGATGTTAGATTTTACCCATTGTTTCATCTCCCTTGTGGTGTGATGTCCGTACTGGGAGGCAATTCGTTCATAGAAACTCATTCTGTTGGTAAGAATCACTCCTTCGTAACCTCTGTTGAGTCCATCCATGTTCGTCAAGTAATCCAGGTTTTTGGTGTTGTTCGTGATATGGGCTGGTGTTACCCCATTCTTCCGGCAGCTGAGGAGGAAAATTCGTCTGTTGATCATATTCTTCTGCTTGATGTTAGATTTTACCCATTGTTTCATCTCCCTTGTGGTGTGATGTCCGTACTGGGAGGCAATTCGTTCATAGAAACTCATTCTAAAAAACAGAACAAATCTGGTAGTCTTGGCTGACTAGTTGAAAAACAAGTGGAAAATTTTAACTTGAGGATACAGCCAGGTTTGTGGGTTCGTAAAAGAATACTCTTTTTTCACTCTACCGAGCTTTCGATAATGTTTATTATCTTTATCAAGGCTACAAAATGCAAAAACAATGTGTTAACTAAAGTATTACATCAATTATTTTAAGACTTACTTGCAAATTGAGTAGTTATACAATTATAGAAGAACATTGAAGAACAAACAAAATTTTATTATTTTCTTCCTACATGGAAACGTACACTGGATAAAATTATTTAAAAAGATTATTAAAATTGCTACATTATTTATTATTAAAATTGTTTAAATCGATCGAAATTTCGAAGCAACGTGATAAAAATTAGTTTTTTAGAATTAGCAAACAAAAAACATTTGAAAACAACGAAGGTTTGCGCCTTCTAATGAAAGTTCAACTGTCAAGAAATACAACGGCGGTACTTTTGAATTTTCTATAGTCCGGGAGCTTGTTCATCTGACTAACTAATATATCGAAAACATGTTATTAGAGTTCCATTATTAATTTTTTGTTGTAGTCTCCAACAGTTGCCAATTGTTGGTTCCCGTTATTCTTTGTAGGGGAAAATATCTACAAAAAGCAGCAATCACACAACCTGCCACGTTAGTTCCTGCAGCTCTAAGCAAATATTGACTCAAACGATGGATATGGTGGTAAGTATTATTAAATCAATAATGTAAATTTTTATATTTTTCAGGTCTTTTTTGATTATTGAATGTAATCCCAGATTCTCTCAATCAAGATAAGTGCCAAATTATCTGAATTTAAAGTGGTTTCAAGATGAAAACAACCCCAAAATTGGACTGCCACTCCTCTGGAGAAGGTCACATCTAGGAACTGTGTGAGTATTTTCTTTGATGTTAATTGTGAAAAGGAACCGTTATGATTTTGCTACAAGAAGGATTCTGTGAATGCTTCATCATTAGGTAGTCTGTCTAAGTGTAAAAGGTAAGAATAGATGTTACTTAAGTTACGTATGTCAGTTCTTTTATTAATTGATGGTTGATGTGTTTGTATGTTGATCATCTCTAAAAATTCTCTTTTAGTTTTATTTTGTTCTCTTTCCAGTATCTTAACTTCTTCGTAATTCATATGGTGGAATGTGTCTAGAACGTGCTCAGCTAATGCACAAGATCTTTTCTTGTTTCTGCAATCACTACGATGCTGTGTAATCCTATGTTTTAACATTTGTGAGGTTTGCCCAGTATAGGAGTTGTTACAATTTGCACAAGGTATGTTATATACAACATTCGTTACATCTAATGGATCGTCTTTCTGTTTGAGTTTAGAGAAAACAGATTCGATTCGTATATATATATATATATATAAATAAGGGTGTTAAGTTCTTAATTTGCAAAATGTTAAGGAATTTTCTACGGTTTGCATAATGTCTAATATTACGTTATAAATAATAAAAATTTCATGTGTCATATCTTTAAGGTAAAGGATATTCTCATATCCGGTTTGAACGTCTACAATATATTTTATATCTAATAATTTTGATTTAAGCAATTTTTCATTTGTTTGAATGTCCTGAATAGTTTTATTAAAATTATTTATTATTTGATGACTTACACTATATTGCATTTTAATTTGATTTTCTAAGTTTGCTTGATTATTTTTTAAATGTTCTAAGATTGAATTAATTCTTTCTTCATCATGATAGTCAAGATTGCCAGTTATTGTTTTAATTATAGAACCAAGTCCATTTATTAACCCTCTTTTAATTTTATTTGTAGTTGAATGAATATTTAAATTGTTAAACTTATCAAGTATATTATTCTTAACATTTTGAATAAGATTTATAATATTTTCAGTTTGTTCTATAAAAATTGTATTGTTTGCAGTTTCTCGTGTAATATTATCGAGATGTATATTTAATTTATTATACTCTTCTAATAATGGATTTAAATTAAAAATATGTACAAATGTATGGTATGATTTTTGTAATTTTGCAGGACCAAGATTAATTGGTAGAATTCCTAAATTATGAGTGATGTCTTTTATTTCTGTCCCTCTTCCGAGTGAGATGAACCTGCAATAAAGTATACGGTTTTCGTTTAGGACGTTTTATATTAGATAAGTGAATATCTTCAGTTGTATTAAAGTGTCTTGTTACAATTTTCGCTGTTTTGCGTTCTTTATTTATGCTTTTAATTTTTTTTTTTTTTATTAATTTAATGATGTCGCATCAACTACAAAGGTTATTAGCGACATATCAAATGCTTACAGTTTATAAAATAATTGTGTTTGTTTTAAGTAGTTTATAAGGTTTTGGATATTGCACTTTTCACTTAACAATTCTCTTAGGTTGTTGGGCAGGTTATTGGAGAGTCTTTCTTGTTTGAATGATGGACAGGCTAGCAATATGTGGCTTACGTCGAGATTTGCACCACAGTTTTCACATATTGGTTGCTTTTCATTATTAAACAGATAGGAATGAGTTAATCTGGTATGGCCTAATCTAAGTCTATTAATTTTTACTTGGTTAGCGCGGTTGGTATTAAGATTTAACCAGGGGCATGTAGTAGGTTTAATACTTTTAATTTTCCTGTAAATTTATCCCATTCACTTTGCCACTTACACTGAACTTTGAATTTAATTACCGATTTGAAGTCTGCGGCCACCACTTCACTCACTTTGGTCGTTCCACTCTCATTGTCGAGTGCCGCCTGTTTGGCGAGGTAATCAGCTTCTTCATTACCTTGGATGCCGGTGTGTGAAGGTACCCATAGAATTTCGACATGTTTGTTATTTTGATGAAGTGCATGTAATTCAGATTTTATCAGGAAACTTATGGGATGTTTAGGGTAAAGTTGTTTAATGGTTTGAATAGCACTTAAGGAGTCAGTAACAATTACGCTCTTATTATAGTTGTTCTCTTTAATAATACGAAGAGCCTGCAAGATGGCAAACAATTCAGCTGTGTGAATAGAATTATATGAGGCTAGTTTGAAACTGGATTTTGTGTCAGCAGTTATCACGGCAGCTCCTAGATTGTCGTCTATTTTAGATGCATCTGTGTATAGAAATTGATGTTCCTGGTATGTTTCTTTTATAGCACGAAATTTCTGAATAATAAGGGTATGGTTAAGTTCATTTTTATTAAGCAGGGATAGGTTTAAGTTAATAGGAGGAATAGGGATAGTCCAAGGAGCGGGAGTATTTATATTGATTGGAAAGAATTCAGGGACATCCAGAGAGACTATTTCAATATATCGTCTTATTCTTTCATAAAACGGGATGTTTCGAACTTTGTTGGGTGGAAAAAGTTCCGAAAATCGGTTAGTTTTTGTATTGTGTAAAACAAGTCTGTTATGATTGGACATAACGCTAGCTGCATAAGATAAGCTAAGGTATATTCTTCTTAAGTATAGAGGGGATTCTCCAGTTATAGATTGAAGACTTTGCACTGGTGTTGTACGGAAAGCGTTGACAGTAATCCTCAATGCGGTGTTTTGGACTACTTCTAGTTTTTTAAGTATTGTTTGACTGGTAGAAGCGAATACGATACATCCGTAGTCAATTTTTGATCGTATGAGGGACTTGTATATGGTTATCAAAGAAGTAGAGTCGGCTCCCCATTGATGGCTGGATATTGTTCTTAGTAAATTTAGTCCGTTTTGACATCGTTTTATTATTGAATTTATGTGATCATCCCAAGTAAGTCTTTTGTTAAGTATCATTCCTAAAAATTTTATACTCTCTGCATAATCTAAAACTAGTCCATTAAGTTTAAGAACTGGAGTCGGTGGATTATGTTTTCTGGTAAATTGAATACATTTTGTTTTGGATTCGCAAAATTTCAATCCGTTGATTTGAGACCAAATTTCTAAACATTCTAAACTTTCTTGCATGTGCTTTTGAATGGATATAGTATTTTTGCTTTTTGAAAATAATATTAAATCATCGGCATATAGTCTTCCTTTGACTAAAGGGGAGCAGTTGTTTAATATATCGTTGATGGCGATTAGAAATAATGTTGTGCTTATGGTTGATCCCTGAGGGATACCATTAAGCTGCAACTTTTGAGATGAAGTAACATTATTTACTCTGACCTTGAGGTATCTTTCACTAAGGAAGTTTTTTATAAAGTGCCAGATATGTCCACGAATTTTCCATTGGTGTAGATTTAAAATAATTTTGTGTCTCCAAACAGTGTCGTAAGCTTTAGTGATATCAATGAATACTGAGATGCAAATCTGATTGTTAAAAAATCCTTCATTGATTTCAGATTCTAGATCAATTAAATTGTCAATAGCGCTTCTGTTTTGGCGAAAACCATTTTGTTCGGGTATTAATAATTTATTTTGTTCTAGGTACCAAAGGAGTCTACGATTTACCAATTTTTCCATGATTTTACATGCAACGTTTGTTAAAGAAATTGGCCTGTAGGATTCTGGATCTGTTCTTGGTTTCTCTGACTTTAAAATAGGGATTATTATGGCTTCATGCCATTTCGACGGAAATATATTATTTGTCCAAATGCAGTTGTAAAAGTTTAGTAGATACTCTTTGCTGTTTTCAGATAAATTCTGTAAGAAAATAACGGGAATTTTGTCAGGGCCTGGCGCTGAATTTTTTGTTGACATCAATGCATCATTTAATTCTGCTTTTGTAAATTTATAATTGATCGGACTAAGTTCGTTTTCGTCCAGGTTTATAGGTTCTTTTTCTTTTATTATTTTTGTTTCTATAAAACTGTTAGAATAATTGGTATCATTAGTGTTAGATTCTATTTGGTCAGCTAATGTTTCGGCAATTTCATATTTGTTTGTCATAATTTTGTTATTTACGGCAAGAAAGGGTATCTGTTGGCAATTTTTAGTTCCAGAAATTTTTCTTATATTTTTCCAGACTATTGACGAAGGAGTCGAGGTAGAAATAGTGGATATAAATTTTTCCCAGGTTTCTTTCCTGCTTTTCTTCATAATATATCTCGCTTGAGCTCTTAGTTTTTTGTATTCGATTAAGTTTTGAACTGATTTATTTCGCTTAAATTTGTTGAAGGCACATTTATAAGCTCGGATAGCTTTGTTACAATTTTGGTTCCACCAAGGTAGTGGAGAATGATTTGGAGGTGTTTTAATCAATCCTACATGTTTTGAGGCAGCTTCCGTTAACAGCACTGTAAACGAATGTAACCAGCGATCGATGTCCAATGGAGCTTTTGGCAGATCGCTGATTCCAGCGTCCACAGCTTCAGAAAATGTTTGCCAATTAGCGTTTCGTAAGTTCCATTTAGGTGGTAGGTCTGACTCCAATTTGGAATGTATTGGTGGGAAAGAAATTTTAATTGGGAAGTGGTCGCTTCCATACAAATACGGGATTACATCCCAAGTTAACAATGGAGATAGAGATGGTTCACATATTGAGAGGTCTATAGCTGAATAATTTCCAGTATGAATATCTAATCTAGTGGGACTTCATCATTTAGTATGTTCAGATTTTGGGAAATAGCTACATTTTCAATTATTCTTCCTTTAGAAGAAATATGTCTAGATCCCCAGATATAATTATGAGAATTAAAGTCGCCAACTATTAGTCGAGGAGTAGGTATTTGGGATATTGTCTGTTCAAATTCTAATTGATCCACAGTTTGGTCAGGAGGGATATATAGTGATGAAATGTGTATTTTGTGGGGAATATTGATTGCAGCTGTTACTATTTCAAAATTGTTAGCTGGTATGTTTATTTCTATGGCATTTAATGAGTTGTGTACGAATATAGCTACACCTCCACATGATCTTTGAGGATTAAATCTATTTTTGTAAAAGCAGGAATAATCTTTTAGCTTATGGTAATATTGATTCTTAAAATTTGTCTCTTGTAAGCAAATAATAGCAGGTTTTATTTCCGAAATTAAAGTATGAAAGAGTTCAAGATGAGCATGGAGACCATTAATAATGCTGATTTCAAAATACTCATGGGATCTGTAGAAGAACTTTTCCGTAATGAATCACAAATAATATCTTTTGCAGAGATTGTTGACTTCTTTGAAAATGCAACGGGATCGAAAGACCCTCTGAGCATATCAAAAAAATATTCTGAAAACACTAATCAATTCTTAAAATTACTATCACATATTCATCCATACTATAATAATAAAAGAATGAAGAATTTAAGTACTCGGATAAGACGAAAAATCATGCAACAACTGAACTTAAGCCCTCTGAACATAGCACAAGCACTTGAAGCCGACTCAGATTCATCAATAGAATCATCCCAAGAATAATGGCTCAGAGAAATTCAATTCTCCAATGGAATGCTTTTAATTTGTTCAGGTTGATATTGGTTTTTTGTTTTACTTTTAATTTGTTTACTTTTAATAAAAACTTTTGAAGGTACAGGGTGTATCAAGTCTTCTCTGTTTTCATTGGCTTTTGATATAACAGAGTCTTTATTTTGTTGAATTTGTTTATTTATTTCGGAATAAAGTAGTTTTAATTTTTCTCTATGATTATGAATATAATTATTAACTAATTGTGTATCGATATCTAAGTCAAAAGGAGAGTTACTATCTAAGTGACCTGTGATAATTTCAAATGGTTTTAATTTTGTTACAGAGTGGATACTATTGTTGTAGGCCAATAGTGCATAATTGATTTTTATCTCTATAGGTTCTTTCTTAAATTCATTCTGATTATTAAGAAGTCTAACATGTTCAATCATTGTAGAGTGGAATCTTTCGGCAATGCCGTTTGATTCAGGATGTTGCGAAGTTATAAAGTGAATTTTTATTTTATGTGTATTTAGTAAGTCTTTTACTAGAGATTTTTTTAATTCTGTACCGTTATCAGATATTATTTGATCCGGTATGCAATGATGTGTAAAATATCTTATTAAATTATTTACAATTTCTATACCTTGACTCGAGTTTAATCTATAGAGTTGTCCGTATTTTGAAAATGAGTCTATAATAGTGAGAAATTTTGTATTTTCTATCATTATAGTGTCTAAATGAATTATTTGAAAAGGTTTGACGGCTGTTGGAGTAATGTTAAAAAGTGGTTTTAAAGGTTTCCTATCGTATTTAGTTACTTGACATATTTCGCATTCGTTTATATAACTTTGAATAGATGATCTTTGATTTGGCCAATAGTATAACTTGTTTATATTACTTTCGGTTTCGTCTATTCCTCTATGATTCCGTTTTCCTTCATGGTAATTTTGAATAATTTCTTTAATTTCATTTAAAGGTATATCAATTAATTTTTTATTACATTTAATGAATGAAATTTGTGAATTTTTAAAATATTTTTGTATAACATTAATAAAATTTTCATATAAAGGATCTTCAAAATATATGTGATATTTAACTTTTGGTACTATGAATTCTTTCACAAATTTAATAACATCTTGTTTAAAATTGTTTTTTGAGAACTGTACTAAAATTCTTTGTTTAGTTTCAAATAATTTAATGATAGTTGGAGTAGCTGGGTTAAAATTTACTTGTGAGATTATTATTTGGTTCTTTCTTATATTAACTGCGGATTCTGAAATTGGTATCCCTGCTATGGGGTTTTTTATGTTTTTGTGCACGGTATTATTTTCATCGTCAATTTCGTTATTTATTTCTTCAGTTTCTACAATAAGTGATTCGGTATCCATTTTAATTTCTTTAGAAGTACTTGCGAAAGAATTATTAAATTTTTCCATATAATCTATAAGGTTTTTTGGATTATTTTCGGAAGAGTTAACTTCATTAATGTTTAACTGAATTCGCGACAGACAATCGCTATTTGTATTTAACGCACCCTTTTTATAAACTATATCATAGTCGTATTCTTCTAGTTTTAGACGCCACCTAACCAATTTAGAGCTGGGGTCTTTTAAAGAGAATAACCACTGTAGTGGTTTATGGTCTGTTACGATAGTGAATTTTCTACCGAAAAGATAAGGGCGGAAATATTTCACAGCCCAAACAATTGCAAGGAGTTCCTTTTCAATTGTTGAGTAATTTGTTTCAGAGTCATTAAGAGTTCTACTAGCATATGCCACAGGTAAATCAGATCCAATTTTTCCTTGGCTAAGGACAGCGCCTAGAGCAAAGTTGCTTGCATCTGTCGTAAGGTTAAAAGGACGAGAAAAGTGTGGATATTATAAAATAGGATCATTTATCAACATATTTTTACAAGTTTCAAAACAATTTATATAATCGGTATCACTAATATTAATTATTGCATTTTTCTTTAAACGGTTATTTAAAGGTTTAGTTAATTTTGAAAAATCTTTTATGAATTTCCGGTAGTAACCGAGAAGTCCAAGAAAAGCTTTAATTTGTTTTGTATTTTTAGGTATTGGAAAGTTTTGTATAGCGCTTATTTTATCGGGATTAGGTTTAACACCTTCTGACGTTACGATGTGCCCTAAATAAGCCACTTTCTTTCTTAAAAATTCTGACTTATCAATTTGTATTTTAAAATTAGACTCGCGTAACCTTTGAAATACTTCTCTTAAATTATTAATATGTTCTTGTAAGCTTGTACTAAAAACGATAATGTCGTCTAGATATACCAGACATTTTTCATTTTGTATTCCCCGTAAGATGTTGTCCATTACTCTCTGGAAGGTTGCAGGAGCTCCCTTTAATCCAAATGGCATTCTTAAAAATTCCCAGTGACCATTTTCCGTAGTAAAAACTGTTTTAGGAATGTCTTCTTCTGCCATTTCAATTTGGTGAAAACCAGAGGCAAGGTCCAGAGTGGTAAAATACTGACAACGACCTAATTTGTCTAATAGAGTATTTATGTTTGGCATGGGGTACCTATCTCCTAAAGTTATTTCATTAAGTTTACGATAATCTATAACTACTCTAAATTTTTGTTTACCCGAAGAATCTAATTTTTAGGAACGACCCAAATGTTTCTTGACCAAGGTGAACACGAGGGTCTTATAATATTTTGGTCCAACATACTTTGTATTTGATTTTGAACCTCTTTTCTATATATTTCAGGAAATCTATACGATTTAGAATAAATGGGTATTTCATTTGTAGTATTTATTTTATGTTTAATTTTACTCGTGAATGTTAACTGATTACCTTCTACGTGAAAAATATCAGAAAACTCTTTTATTAATTTAAAAATAGCTTCGCGTTCTTCGCGGTTCATATGATCTGTTCTGACTTTATTTATATCAAATTTAAATTTTTCTGCGTAAATTGCATTAAAATTTGAATTGAAGTTTTGTTCGTATTCATCGAACGTTTCTACTTCTATAGTATTACTTAAATCTACTTTAAAATACGATTCTGACGGATTTAAAATAGTGCATAATGCTTCATTATTTTTTGCTGTAGTGAGACATTCTGGGATTTCTAGTTTCCCTATTTTTGTGTATGGGATAATTATGTCACCATCAATAATATTTTCAATATTTAATTTAATAATTTGTTCAGTTCTTGGAGGTACTACTATACAATTCGTACTCTCACAATTTATTTTAAAATAGTTTATTTTTATCTGACTATTATCAGTAATTAAAACATTATTTACTAAATCAATCGATGCTTTTAGTTTTTTGAGATTATCTAAACCTAGTAAGCAATCGAAATGATTATGAAACTTAAATATACAATATTCTAAACCTAATCTATTTTTTTGTTTAAAAATTTTCGAGCAGGGAATTACTGTACTATAATTTTGTTGGCTTGTGCCAAGAGCGGAAGATACTTTAAATGGTTTTTGTATAATCGACTTTGAAAAATATTTTCTGCAATATCCGGAGTTACAAAAGATTTTGTACTGCCGGTATCTATTAGAACTCTTAAGTTTTGTTCTGGAAATATAATGTACGGTAATTCACTCTCAGAGTTAGTAAAATTAAATAGCTCTACGTTTCTTGATTTTCCGAGGCTGCTTCCTCTAAAAAATCAGTTTTATTTCCATTAAGCAATTCAGTATCATCAATATTATGCAATTCTTCAGAAATAAAATTTTGTCTTTGACTATTAAAATGTCTATTTTGCGTACTATGTGGAGAATATGTATTTGCCGTAGTTATGCTCATTGGAGTAGGTTTTTGGAAGTTTTGATTTCGGTTAGGCCGAAAGACGTTCGTGTTTTTATTTTGGTAATTAGTTTCTCTACTAGTACTAGGCTGATTATTTACGTTAAAATTTCTATTAAATTGCTGTTGAGGTTGGTTATTATTATCGTTAAAATTTTTGTTACAAATTGATTTCTGATTTTGTTGTAAGTTTTGAAACCTTTGTGTTCCTTATCTAATTTGAAAATTTTCATTGGTTCGAACTGAATTATTATTTTGTGATTTAGGATTAATAAATGTTTTTTGGTTATTGCTATTTAAATAAATTTGAAAATCATTTGTTAGAACATTCAAAGCCATATTCATATCACTAGGGTTTTTTGTTCGTATTAAAGTGCCTAGTGGTTCTTTTAAACCCCGTAATAATACCCTTAATGCTAAATTATTAAAATAGTTACCTTATATAGTTTGCTCATTTAAATTTGAACGAGTTAATAGTAATGAAGTTTGCAAATTTAAAAGATGCTGTATTCGGTTATAAAAATCGAATGGTGATTCATTACCTTGTTTTAATTCTGACATTTCTAAACTTAAAGTATAAATATCCCTTTTATCTGCATAAGTGTTTAATAAAGCATCCTTTAGATTTTGCCAATTTTTTATACAGCATGATGAAATGTTTATTGCGGCTTTACCCTTAATTTTAGATAAAATACTTGACATTAAGTATTCGTTTTGAAAATCTCCTACATCTACGGTATTATAGAATTTATTAACTAATTTTTCTGCAATTTCAATAAATCTAGGTAATAAGGCATTTTCTCCGTGGAATTCTGGAATCATGTCCAGATATTCCTTTTTTAATTGTGGTACTGCGGTATTTGTAGTCATTTTGTATATCTTATTAAAATTATTTATTTTACTTAAATTATTTAGTGAGTCAAGTTCTAAATCAGAATCAGAAATTTCAGAGCTCTCTGAATTAAATGAATTACGTTTATCTCTATATGACATAAGGTACTTACATCAAAATTAGGACTGCTCCCTTCATTCGGTTAGCCGGTAGATTTGGAATTTGCAATATTCACTTGGAATTCATCTTCTTCACAGGCCAAATGTCTTCTAGTCGAGTTACTCAGTTCACTCAACTAAGAGTCCAAAATTATCACAATTTAGGTATGTTAACAAATCGTTGATACGAACCGGTAGTTATTTTCGCTAACGCCCGTTTAACATAACCTACTGACTGCGCCAATTAACTTATTACACACGGTAATACCTTTTTTAAAAAACGTTTATTTAATTAAAGAACAACTTTATTGATTTGAATTAGAAACAAGACTGAATAACAAACATTAAAAATATAAAAAGTAAAAATAACAATATATATACAGGGTGTCTCAAAATTGACGCCCGTCCTTTCAGAATATAAATCGGGGGGCTAAAACGAATTAAAACGTAAAAATAAAAAAATTGCGTTATGTCCATGGTTACAGAGTTATTGACAAAAAACAAAGATCTAACATTCAATGTTTAAACTTTATTAAAAACGAATATTTGTTACAAAGCAAGAAATTGATTTATAAAAGGTGTTCAAACAAATCGCCTCCTACTTCAATGCAAATATTTGCACGATTTATCATTGAATCACGAACCCTCTGTAGCATGTTTTCGTCTATAAATGTCACAGCAGCGTGAATAAGAGCTACTACATCTTCCGCACTCTCAACAGGTTCAAAGTAAATTTTTTCTTTCAAGAATCCCCAGAAGTAAAAATCTAATGGATTTAGATCTGGAGATCTGGAGATTCCACCTCTTCCAATCCAACAGTCGGGGAATGTTTGATTTAGTAATGTTCTCACTTGTCTACCATAATGCGCAGGAGCACCATCATGTTGAAACCAACAATTCAATCTAGTTACTAATGGAACTTGATCGAGAAATGGCAGTGGTAAATTGTCGTTTAAAAAATGAAAATACGATGCTTAATTAAGTCGGTTAGGTAAATTATGAGTATTCATAATCCCTGTCTGGGTAAATGTACACTCATCAGTAAACATAATATTTTCTATAAAATGTGGATCATTGTTTACGTTATCCAATAACCATCTACAAAAATTAATCCGAAGCTCCCTATCTCCTTCATGTAAAACTTGAACTTTTTGAGGCCTAAATGGATATAAGCCATTCCTTCTTAATAATCTATGAATGGTATCTTTTTGGAAATGCGTTTGTCTCGATGTAACTCGAAGACTTGTATTGGGTTCCGCTTCAACAAAATCAAGAATTTGCTCTTCTTGGACGACGTTGAGCGTAGAATGGCGTCCTCCCTTATTTAATCTGGGATTTAAATTACCTGTTTCCAGTAATCTTTGTTCAACCCGCCGTATAGTTTTTGCATCAGGGTGCCGTCGATTTGGGAATTTTACGGTATATGCTCTAGATGCAGCACTGGTATTATCATTATGCGCACCTAATACTTTTAACATATCAACATATTCTCGATTGGAATAATAACGATCCATTTTTAAAACAAACAACCGTATGAAATTTTACTTATACTTATTATGACAAAAGTTGACAGAATTAATAATTAACATTTAACATCACCATAGCAACCTATGCTACTCATTTGTTTTTAGCTGACTTCGTTTTTAATAAAGTGTAAACATTGAATGTTAGATCTTTGTTTTTTGTGAATAACTCTGTAACCATGGACATAACGCAATTTTTTTATTCTTACGTTTTAATTCGTTTTAGCCCCCCGATTCATATTCTGAAAGGACGGGCGTCAATTTTGAGACACCCTGTATATATATATATATATATATAAATATAATTAAAACTATTATTTTAAAAAAATTTTTTTTTTTAGAAAAAGGTGTCAGAATAACATTAGTAAAATTGTTTGTAAAACAATAGCTATTTATTTTTGAAAATGCCAAAGGGTGCTTAATTTTTTAATTAATTTAAATTGAAAGAAGAAAAATAAATTAAAAGAAGAATTTCTTAGGTTGAATTTGAAGTTTACAATATTACTCATACATCCTTTTCATAAACACTGTCAAAATAAATGTCAATGTCAGAAAATAATCAAAATAAATTTTCAAAAAAATATTATTAAACAGTAATTTAGTAAGATGATTTATTATGTAAGTTGTTCTTTTATGTTTTTATCCTTAGATAGTAAATAAAAATAAACATCACTGGGATTTTTATGATCACTCTTTTTATTAATGATTTTTTCTTCTTGAGAAATAAAAGACATTTCTAAGAAGAGTCTTTTTTTCAAAATAGGTTGTATATCTAAAACACTAACAGATAAAAAATCCATTACATGATCATTTTCAACGACGTGCTTGGCCAATTCACATCTTTTTTTTTACATGGAATGGAGTAAATTAAATTAGATAATTCAAGGATCGGAGTTTTATCTTTCACTTTTGTAAATGTTGATCTAATGGTAAAACATGTTTTGTTTGCAATTTTGATATTTGTTAATGGCTTAAAAATTCTTTTTAATTTTGGTGTTATTTCTTTTATATATGGTAAAGACACATAATAATTTATCATTTCAGTGTTATTATTTAATTGTAAATGTAATTCATTATTTACTTGAGGAATCAATTTATCGTTAAGTGAAGAAGTATTATATAATATATTTTTAATTAATTTATTGGGGTTACCATTATTCAAAAATAATTGCTGAAGTATCTTAAAATTATCTTTATGAAATTTTGGATCTGAAATCATCGTTATACGATTTTTCATTTGGTTAATTAAGTTAATTTTCATTGAATATTTTTGATATGACCAAAAATGATTTTGAACATTTATTCTAAATTAACATTTCTTTTCCTTTTAATTTAATTTATTTTTTGTATTTGGGTAAAAATTTTTATAATGTGCGCATTTATGAGGCCAAAAATTATTTTACCTCACGATATTTGTGCTGAAGAAGAAAATAAACATTTTCGGAAGCTTCGCAAATATAAAGAGTTTACATTAATTGCCCTTTTTTATTTGACTGCTTACCTCAAAAAAACCTTTAATTTCATATATATCAGTCAAGACTACCCTCCTTTATATATATATATATATATATATATATATATATATATATATATATATATATATATATATATATATAGTAAATACTTTTAAAGACAATGGTTAGTTGTAGTGCTTATGGGTGCTCAAAGGCTAATAAAAACGACCATAAGAAAATTACTTTTCATCGGTAAGTAGCTATTATTATAATAAATATATTATATATCCCTAACCTATCTTTTTAAAGTGACATAAATCAATAATGGAAAAAGGATATTTTATTTTAATTATCATTAATTTAAAATTTTTTGATTAATCTCATAACTGTATATGTCAATTATTTTTATATCTATGGAGTATTCTAAAGCAACGTTGTACAATAAATGTATTTGTGTATTAATTAACACATTATTACATTCACAGTTTCCCACGGGATGAAAATATTAGACGGCAATGGTTAAATATTGTGGATAAAGATAACTGGAGTCCAGGCAAGAAAAGCTTTTTATGCTCACAACATTTTACACAACAATCATTTGGTAGAACTTTTTCAGTAATTGTTAGACTAGTACCAAATGCTATACCTACAATTAAAATTAAAATGCTGAAGAGATAATGACTACTAGCAGTTAAACTATTTCACCAGTTCCTGTTCCTGAAACTCTACCATCTACTTCTGAAAGTCCTCGTAGGAAACAACTTAAAAGACAAATTAATAAGTTGCAAGTACAAAATAAAATAAAGACTGCTAAAATAAGAAAACTACAGCAGACTATATGGAAACAACGAAAAGTCATTAAATCATTAAACACATTATTTTTGGAACTTAACCCATGTTTACACAAACTTATTCAATTTAAGGGCCAACAGTGGTAGAATAAAAAATTTTAATGTAAATTGTATAGTATATAACTGGTTTTATTTCCTTAAATCTGGTACCCCCATTTTAGGAAATGTTTTACTAATTTTTTTTGTCTAATTTTCTTATTAAAATGGTTATTTTAATATATAATAATTAGCGTCCATACTGAATAATAGGTATGTTTCAATAATAAAATTATTTTTCTATTAATAAAAAATAGGACGCCACTGTTAAAAAGTAACTTCCGGTAGCCATCTTGGATAACCATCCCGGTCAACTGTCCTTGAACGAGCAATACTTCCTTACTATTTTATGTTCTAAGGTTATAATCAACAGCTGAAGTTAATAAACTCCACTTGTATAAAATACAACTGGACGGCTCAAGTAAGGGATATGTTTAAATTTATAGCACATGAAAATACTTGGAACACATTAACCAGTAACACGCTACGAAAAACCAAAAGAAAATTATGCAGAGATTACTACAATAAATTATATTCAGCGGACGTTTCTTTGTTAGAAAACTATCACTTTTTGATTTTGCTCTCTGCTTTAAAAACTTGCGAATCACCAGCGAAATACTTACTTCTAAAGTTACCTATTCATGTAACGCATGTAATAGCCCAGCTACGCTTGTTTGAATGTCCAATCTATTCCGGTATGAAACCTAAGTTTAAATTTCTCGACAACACCGAAAACCTTTTAACTACGCTAGATAATCTAACGTGTGATCAGGCTAAAACGATTCATAATAATATAACAAATATATTAAAATTAAGATATTTTATCATAAACGAATAAATAATATACCTTCATACTCACTGATTTTGATTTTTTTTTGTTCTCTATCACTTTTTACATTTTATTTTTATATTCTATTGTAGGTAAGTTTTTTTTTATTTTTTTATGCCAATGTAACCAAACCATTGCTGTAACTTTTGTTTAGAAGCAATAAAGATTATTATTATTATTATTATATTATATTCTTATATTCTTCCTAATATACAACTTATTCTTGTCCTTTTTAAAGTGGGGTTTCTCATTGATCTGTTTTAACTACAAAATGCTGCGAACCATATAAGTAACACTTAAAATGAGGTATTTTTCAATTAATGGCTAATGGATCTTTTAGCATGATATACTTATCTAATTGAAATTTCCTACATCTTTTCGAAGCATAAGATTTAAAAGTGGTGGTTGTACTAAAGCATTTTATGATTTTTTAATATTATGAAAAAGTAAGAATAACAAAAAACTCTTCCTTTGAACGTAGCTTCCAAGTTTATTTAAAAAAATAAGGTTTTAAATTAAAATGACGGCCGTTTCGCTAAAATTAGCATCGTCAGATTGATATATTTAAGTTGTTTGTAGCTAGGTACCTGATGTTGTTTAGATATTATTAAGGCTAGACCAAGTTTGGAAGAAATAAGACATAACAATATTAAAGCCTACATGTTAATATCCCTAAGGGATTATCCTGGATGTACTTCCCTCTAAGATCAATGTAACTGTGCAATGATATATAAAAACCAGGAAAAAACTATATCATGCTGATCTCTACAATAACTTAATATATTTGTGTTTTACAATTACGTCTTATCTATGTATAAAATGTAAACTTAATCAAAGTAAACAGTTTAATAGTGGAGAACCTCCAAGATTTATTTGTTCATTAACAACTTTAAATTGTGGATCTTCTATATATCTTTTTATTTCAAGTTCTTTAAGGAAATCTTAATTTTGTTTTTTATTTGGATGTCATTGGTGCGTAAGAGTGAGGTTGGATGTTGCAGTAGGTGTTTTGCATAATTTGACCTATCTGGTTGTTTTAATCTATATGCTCTTAAGTGTTCATTGAGTCTTATTTCAAAATTTCGTTGTGTTTGACCTACATATACATTTTGGACAATTAATTTTGTAAACACCAGATTTTTTAAATTTATGTAATTTTGTTTTTACATTTAACAATTTTGTACCAATATTATAGTGTGATTTAAATGAAATTAATGCAGATGTTACCAAAGGTATTATTTTTGAAATTGTATTAGAAATATTTTCACTGTATGTAATACTTTTATAACCTTTAATTTCTTTAGTTTGTTGAGGGAATATAAGTTGTAGTGACATTTTCTGTTCTTTCTTAGAAATTAATTTATTTATTTAATGTATTGGATAGCCATTAGATGTAGCTATTTGTTTTATAATCTCAATTTCTTTATTAAAATTATTTTTGTTCATTGGAATTGAAAATACTCTATGTATCATAGAATTATAAGCTGCTAATTTATGTGATATAGGATGATTTGAATGATTACATCTGGTTTTCTGCATATTGAATAATTTAATGAATGAAATACAGTATTTACAAATAAAACAGGTCTTGCTAATTACATTCTGATTGTTATTCGTTTAAAATAATATAACATTTTAATTTTTTGAAAGTGTTTAGTTAAGCAGCCCCCAGATGGGGGGGGGCTGGTGAAAATGAGGCACTGTCCCTTGATGGTGATATGTGTAATAAAGACAATGAATCCACATTGGCACAACCATTTAACGAAAAGAGAAACTACAATGAAACAAGTAATATAAAGAAAAAACAAAACAAAGTAAAACTTTTTAATCTACACTCAGATAAGTACAACTATAAAAATATATATGGGTATACATTGAAAAAACTAATAATTCTACTCTTGGTCGACTGCATCCAATGATGGTGGGTCATATTTTGTTTAAAAAGTTAAATATTAAAGACGTTCTAGAGATAAAAAGTATTGGTAAAAACAGAATTAAAGTTTTGTTATGGTCAAGAATGGATGCAAATAATTTAGTATGTAACAATAATCTCTTAGCAGAAAATCTGAAAGCGTTCATCCCCAACCACCTGCTAGAAGTAAAGGGTATTATTCTGGATGTAGACACGAGCTTTGATGAAAAGTATTTAGTGGAAAATATAGAGTCATCATACAAAGTATAAGGTATTAAACGAATGAATCTTAAAGAAGTTTCTGATGGCCAAATTTGCTTTCAAACCGAAAAAATCTGTCATAATAACATTTGAAGGTAACATTTTACCCAACTATATCGCTATTAACAGAGTGTACTTTGCGGTAGAAACTTTCATTGGTCGCGTAACACAGTGTTACAAATGTCTCTGGTAAGGTCACGTACAGGGTCAATGTAAAAGCATAGATTCCTTGTGCATAACATGTGGAAATAAAAAGTCCGATGAGCATATATGTGATAATTCCAAAAATTATTGTATATACTGCAAATCTAATTTGCACAATTCAATATCCAAAAAATGCCCTACCTATGAGAAACAAAAAAAAATTAAATATATTATGGTTCAAAACAAATTCTCGTTTATAGAAGCCAAGCAATTTTGTGAAAATTCATTCTCAACCTTATTTGAAAACAATAATTCCATTATACTAGATAATTAAAATGCTAATTTCCCACAATTGCCCCAAAAACAATCAACGGTAACCTCTCGTCAAAAACCTTCCTTTTCTCCACCAACATTAAACAACTTAACCGCCGATAACACACAGCAAAACAATGTAACTTTCATACAGCCGAGCTGTAACAGTACAAATACATATGTACTAAATTAAAAAAGGAAAGCTTCCTCCCCTCTACCATTAATCCCATCTCCAAAGCCTATGCATTCTTTTATCTTTGGTCCCCCAAAACCAATAACTAGTATACCGCCCTCTTCCAGAGAAATATCTTCAGGCGATAAAATAGATTCTATAAATATATTAATAAACACTATATCTGAAATCTTTAGAAATTTTATTAAAAATACTCAAACAATAGATGAAATTAGGGCATCAATTAGTGATAATAAGCTTCTAGATAAAATAATTAAATAGGTACTAGAATGTGCCTTACAGTGGAATGCTCGTTCTGCTGTAGCAAACAAAATTAGTTTAAAGAACTTTTTGTTTACAAACAATATTGATGTCGTGCTACTTAGTGAAACTTCTCAAGGTCATAATTAAAATGTATACTGAGCGAAGTGTTTATTTAAGAGACAATAAAAATAATTTAATAGGTCCACGTTTCAATAGTTTGGGACTTCCACAGGGTTCTGTTCTGAGTCCAATCCTGTTTAATATTTATACATCAGATATATATAATATTCAACACAACAACTTATCCTTTAAGATACTACAATATGAAGACGACTTATGTGTTTACGTTGAGAATAAAAAGTATAATGCTGCAATTGCTGAACTGGCAGATATTTATTCACAGATACAGCTACAAAAAATGGCTTTCAAATATCAGCTGGGAAATCAACTGTTTGCGTATTTACTAGGCATAATACTCCCAAAAGTGACACAGTTCAATTAACAAGTACACAATTTCCAATAAAAACATATACAAAATATTTGGGGATAATATTCGATAAGAAACTTACGTGGAGGCAACACATCGATCACATGCTGGAACGAGGTCAAAAGGGCATAAACTTTCTTAAGTCTATCATGAAAATTTGGCTTGAATCTGATGTATCTATAGGATTATTATTTTATCGATCTTATATAAGATCTATTCTAGATTATGGTTGTATTTTTTATAGCGCTGCTAACAACTCACTGTTAAAGAAGATTAAAGTTTTTCAAAATAATGCTCTTAGAATCTGCCTAGGAGCAATGAAATCCACATCTGTTCGTGCTTTACACTTAGAAGCTCTTGAGCCGCCCTTAGCCTACATAACACAATTTTTAAGCGAAAAATTTCTGAGTAAAAACGTACAATCGAACACAGATATTTTAAGTAAAGTATCCACTCTAAATATTTATGATTTAACCAATAAATACTGGACTCATAAAAACTCTCCTTCCTTATGCAAAGCCATACAAAATTGTACAATAGATATTAACATACTAGCCAAAGATGTAGTCATTTTTACTAATATAAAACTTTGAAGATTTCTTGATCAGTATAAAAATAATTTTACCCCAATACAATGAGAATGCAGCCATCAGTCAAATCACATTTCGAACTAAACTCGATCGATTGCCACTGTGGTGTACACAGATGCTTCTAAAACTTCACAATGTGTTGGTTGTGCTTTTTATATTCCCTCAAACTTGATGAACAAATTAATAAAGCTTAATAAACATTAAGAATAATAAAAAACTCTTCGTTTCAACGTAACTTCCAAGTTTATTTGAAAAATTTTAAATCACAATGACGGCCGTTTCGCTAAGAAGCATCGTTATTTTGATTTAAATTTTTTCAAATAAACTTGGAAGTTACGTTGAAACGAAGAGTTTTTTATTATTCTTAATAAGATGGACTTTCAAAAAGTAAGAGTTAGTACAATAAATTTAATTAATAAACATTTCTCAATATACAGCGCAAAAGCCGTTGCCATTTTGGAAGCTTTAATCTTTGTATCAAATTCTAAAGAAAAAAAGGCTGTGATAGCTTCAGATTCATTATCAGTCTTAAAATCATTGGAAAAAAAGAATCTACCACATGAACAACCAAACCATTACATCTTGAAAATAAAAAATGTTTTAGCAGATTTCAGGAAAATAAAAGTTGATATAATTTTGGTTTGGGTAAAAGCTCATATAGGTATTTTACCCAATGAACACGTTGACAAATTGACAAAATCCGCGATAACCACTGGAGAAGATTTGGGCTACAAGTTTTGTGGTGCGGACTTCCAACACTTCTGCAAAATGAAGCAATTTAAAATATGGGAATCAGATTTTTGCACGTCATATTGCACAATATACATTAATACAGCCAAACCTACCCAAAACAACTTGGTACAATAATCTAAACATGCCCAGGAAATATATTACCATGGTAATAAGAATGCAGTTAGGACCCGCCAGCTAAATGACTTATGTCTATGCCAAAAAAGAAAAAAAGGAAAAAAAAGGAAACAAAATCCTTAATTCTAGCTATAAAAACAATATTGTATTTTGATATAGATATGTTGATCATGTTTTCTAGGTAGCGAACGACAATTAGATATATTTTTTAATTATATTAATACCTTACATCCTAAAATTAATTTCACCTTGGAAGTTGAAAAAAATAATTCAATTAATTTTCTAGATTTGAGAATTGAAAAAGTTAATAATTCATTAAATTATTCAATATACAGAAAACCAACACAATCAGATGTAACCATACCATATCATTCAAATAATCCTATATCACATAAATTAGCAGCTTATAATTCTAAGATACATAGAGCATTTTCAACTCCAATAAACAAAAATAATTGTAATAAAGAAATTGAGATTATAAAACAAATAGCTCCCTCTAATGGGAGATCTAATACATTTGATAAATAAATTAATTTATAACTACAACTAATATTCCCTCAACAAATTAAAGAAATTAAAGGTTATAAAAGTATTACATATTGTGGAAATATTTCTAATACAATGTCAAAAATAATATCTCCGGCAACATCTGCATTAATTTCATTCAAATCACACAAGTGGAATTTTTCCCTGGATCTTTAAATGACCAACCAAATAACCAGGTTTTAAGTTTTGTATGGCAGTAGTTATCACAATTCGTAATTGCTTTTGTGTTCGTAAAGCTGTTTATTTCCATTTCTCTATCTTTTGAGAAAATCGTTTTAAGCAATGTTGAAATTTAAAATTTTAACAAATACAAGTTATAAATTATATTTCGGTCTAACAGAGTGTATCTATGAAAGTATGATTTATTGCGTTGTTATAATTTAATTAATAATCTTACTATTAAATAAGTGAAAAATGTAATAGATAGAACCCTACAATGTTGTAGACTAAAATTATCATTAATTATATTTGAATATTAATCGAATATTTCCAATTTTAAATGATTAGCAAAGTACGACAAAATATGAAATCGTTAACACTGTAAATTATGTAATTTATATGCAAAATGTTCAAAATAGCTACAAATACACCAGAGTTACACGTTCTATTTTAATACATCTAACAAACAAAAACTATTTTGTGCGTTCAATTTATGTATCCAGTAATTTGTTTTTGGCAAATTGAATAACAATTGCCTATTTGATACTCAGCGTTTATTTGTAGCACATCAGTTATTTTGTTTCGTTTTTTGTGCAATAATTTTATTTTACTATTATTGTTTCGAATTTATTTTATTTCAAGCTGTATTTTGGCCACTTTAAATTAAGAAATAAAGCAATTTTTGTACATAAGCAGTAAACATTTTTTAAAATGTTTGTACTAGATATCTAACTAAGAAAATAACTAATAGCCTAACAACTATTAACAATCTGATAGATCATCTCATGATCTATCAGATTAATAATATAAGGACCTTCCCACTTCTTTAGTTTCGAAAACACACCTTGTTTGCGTCTAAAATTATAAAGCCAGGCCAATTTCCTTGATTAATAGTATTTCCTGTGGCGCGTGCATCGTATTACTTTTATCAAGTCCCTAGAGAGATGTAATTTATCACCCACCAGTTCATGAACATTTTCGATCTTTGATAAATTCTTCATCTGCCACTACTTGACCAGGTCTGGTGTTCTGAGACCATTTTCAATAGATAATTTGTAACGGTTGAGTTAATTTCGTTTACCGTTTAAC
Source organism: Ophraella communa (assembly GCA_035357415.1). Classification (NCBI taxonomy): domain Eukaryota; kingdom Metazoa; phylum Arthropoda; class Insecta; order Coleoptera; family Chrysomelidae; genus Ophraella; species Ophraella communa. The sequence continues at coordinate 29,632,395 of CM068980.1, forward strand.
CAGATTTCAAATGCATTGAAGAGATTCTAATTTCATGATTACCCAAGCTTTGCAGACTTCTTAAAAAAGTTTGCTTTCAAAATTTCTCCCTTGATCTATGTGTAGCTATGTCCCCCTATATGTAGTAGTTTTTCGAGTTGCTCGAATTTTATCAAATATTCTCGTCAACAATAGAACCTTCCAGTAAACTTTAGAAGAAGAACAAAAAAAAACGAGAGAATCCAACTCAAAAGAAAAGGCATTCTAACCTAATCATTATAAAACTGACAACTAACATTGCACTTGTTTATTTACATATTCGAGACATTAAAAACAAATCCGCATCTGGAGTAGATGGGCTTACTCTCAAAATGTTCGCAAATCTGCCGGACTGTGTATTAGATTTTCTAACTAATTTGATTAATGAGTCGTTCCAAATTGGTATTTTTCCTACTTGCCTTAAGACAACCATAATCATTCCTTTGCATAAAGGAGGTGATAAAGATCAAGTTTCTAACTATCGCCCAATCGCGCTTCTTCCTACGTTATCCAAGATCATTGAAAGGTTGGTAAAAAAAAGGCTTCTTTCATTTGTGAGTAAATACAATATTCTAGCTAAAAATCAATTTGGATTTTTAAGTGGTAAATGCACAAATGATGCAATGTTTTTTCTTTTTAATAATGTCTACTCCAGCTTAAACAATCAACACTCTACAGCTACAATATATTGTGATTTCTCAAAAGCTTTCGATTGCGTGGATCATAAAATACTACTTAAAAAATTGCAGTACTATGGATTTAGAAGCACCTCGATCAGGTGGTTCGAGTCCTTTCTTAGTGATAGACTGCAGCTTGTACGAGTTGATGAATTAAGGTCTTCATGCAAGCAGATAGAATATGGGGTTCCACAAGGTTCGGTATTGGGTCCTATATTGTTTTTGCTATTTATCAATGATATTGCTGACTTAAGCATCGGCGGAAAAATTTGTTTATTCGCAGACGACACTAGCTTTTCTTGGAGTCACCCGGATATCACCGAACTGCATAGAATCGTTTCACATGACTTAACCATCATCAAATCATGGTGTGATTCTAACCATATGTGTTTGAATGTTTCTAAAACGAAAGTTTTACCATACACATCTGCAATTCAACCTATTATGTTGAATAATTCTACTATAGAGGTCGTTGACTCTGTGAGATTTTTGGGACTAGTCGTTGACAGCTCTCTAAAATGGGATGTACACATTGACGCTTTGTCAAAAAAACTAAGCTCTTCTTGTTACGCACTGAGAACAATATCTAGGGAGCTTCACCTGTCAGCTTCCAAAACAGTCTATTTTGCCCTCTTCGAGTCACATCTCCGATATGCACTTCCTTTTTGGGGTACATGTTGTGTGATTTTTAAATTACAAAAGAGAGCTGTTCGGTATACGCTGAAACTAAGCAGTAAAACTCACTGTAGGGAATTCTTTAAAAAACATAAAATATTAACACTTCCATCCCTATTTATCTTTGAATCCATTTCCTTAATTCGGAAACATTTACCTGAAGTCTCAGACAGACCATCTCATAACTACCCTCTTAGAAGTGCAGAGTATGACCTTTATTTACCAAAACCTCGCACGGAACTAGTCAAAGCTCTATTTTTTATAACGCTAAGAAAATGCACAACAATCTACCCTTGGAAATAAAGTCCATTTCATCAATAACCGCATTTCGTATCGCTTTAAAATCATACTTGGTGGAGAGAGCTTTGTATGCAGTTGACGACTTTTTTACATAAATTATTTTGGACCATCTCACGCACTGGAAAGTTAATTTGTGATATTTATCTATTTTGTTGTTTGTTGTTTTTTTTTTGTTGTTACTCTGACTAAATTAAAATTTTAAATTTTAATTTTTTTATATTACTTATTATTTATCAGTCTCATTGTATAATGTATACATAAAGTATACATTTATTTTATTTTATTTTTTATTATTTTTTTTTAACTGACCTTTCGCAATGTTTTATATTGTGAAGTTTTATATGTTTGTATGTTTTATGTTTTATTTACTTGTAAATACTCTTGTATTACTGTTTTGTTCTATGTGATTTGCTTTTTTTTTAAACAGCTTTGTCCACAAATTTAAAAAATTTTTTCGACAATAAAGCTTATTATTATTATTATCATATACTCTCTGTTCTAATACATACCTAAATTAAATATGTTATATATCTGGTTATTCATATTATGTATTTGTGGTATTTTTTATCATGTACAAAATTTTGCTGTAAATAAACATCATTATTATTACAGTATTTTAATTCCTAGACTTTTTCTGGTGATTTTTATAAAAATTTACAAGATTTCTCAATTATCATTTGTGACTCAACTCAACTATTTTGCTGTTATTCAATATAACAGATTTCCTTAGGATTATTATTATTATTTTTTGTATGGGCATAAACTACTCAGAATTATTAGCCTATCGAATGATTAAACAAGTTCCCTTTTTTAAATACCTCCAATTTGATCTAAGAAAGGTAAGTGGGTACCTAGTAGCTGTGTAACCTTGTTTCTTCGTACCACCGGATTTAGGAAATAGTACCGTATTTAAAATAAAAGCGTTTATTTCTGACGAAATAACAATAATAATTTATAATAAATAATAAAGAAATGAAACTAAAAATATAAATCCTAATAGCGTCTCTTATATAGCCGCATAGCCGCGATCCCCCTCAATGTTGGCGGCCTCCGATCGATTGGACCTGTGAAAACCAAAAATGTTAATTCCAAAACAACATAAAATCAACAATTACACTAGGATATCAAACGGAGTTTGATCGAGGTAAAAACCCTCGATCGAAGGAATGGAGGTCGATCCTTAATAACGCCGCACAACTATGTACTTCGCTCGGCGAGTGTTTAAGGACTCGGCCGCGGAAATTCCGTCGAAGTCAGTACCTTTGACGGGGAAAGATATAAACAAGATTAATACTCTTGGTCGCAGAAAAGCAGAAAATCGATCAATACCCGAGCTTCCAGGAGAGTTTCTTCTGGGTCAGTACCCCAGATAACTGCTTGGTTTGTGCCAGATCGCCGCTTTTAAAACGAAGGGCCCCACCACTCCCACCAGTCGTATTCTCGCCATCGGTACTCGGTTAGGTGGGGAAAAGAGGTAGGGCGATATTGCTCGAATCTCCGGAGGATTCTCTCTGCCTCTTTCTCCGGCGTGGTAGGTTTCGGTCTGTCGGGTACTGTAGTGCGAGGAGGCGATGATGTCCCCAACGGACTCATCATAGCCGGTATCTCCAATACCTCTTCGATGTCGGACATATTGATGGACTGATTTTGGGTTTATAAAATCCTCGAATTTATATCAATATTAAGAAGTGAGGTGTTAGGATATATCCCCTACCACCTACTTCTGATCGTCGATTTTCAGCGCAAGGCTTCAGGTCCTTGACATGCGCTGTTTCGGTTTTTCTTCTTTCCTTAGTCTAACGATTACCGGTGATAATGTCGATGTCACCTCGTATGGTCCTTTGTATTTCGGAGCTATTTTCCGGCAAAAGTATTAGCAGCGAAAGATAGTTGGTGGTTTCTTTTCATCACTTCTTAGATATTAGAACTTTCTTTGGCTGTCAGAAGCATGTTCCAGGTGAGTCCTAGCTAAATCTCTTAGTGAGTCTTTTTCCTTTATTTTGTCAGTGAAACTGTTTATGATGGCGTTACAGTACTCCGGGATGTGTATGTCCCATTTTCTGTGGTCGTTTTCAACGTACGTGACTAACATCGATTTCAGCACTTTGTTCGCACGCTCCACTCGATTGCATTGTGGTGTCTGAGTCGGGGCTAGGAAATTTTCGACGCTGTATGATTCAAGGAACTTTTTGAAAGTGGTACTAGTGAATTGGGTACCATTGCCCGACATTATCTTCTTCGGGATGCCAAATTGTAAAATTATTTTCGAGCGTAAAGTTTCGATGATCGGCGTTACGGTGGATTTTTTTATCGGATTAGCGATTACCCACTTCGTAAATCAGTCTTGAACGACAACCAGGTAGATGTTTCCCACTGTAGATATTGGAAAAGGTCCCATTAAATCTATTGATATAGTGTGCCAAGATTGTTGGGAAGAATTAAACTGAAGACATTTGTCGCAACACCGGTCGTAATCGGCGATTTGCTTAAACATTGTCGGCCAGTAATATCTTTGGGCTATCCGGCATATTGTTTTAGCGATGCCTAGGTGACCGGCCATATTGCAGTCGTGATTGTCTTGAAGCACTTGCCTCCGCATTGGTTCAGCGACACATCGCTTCCACGGATTATTGAATTCTGGATCGGCTAAATTACGGCTGCTCCAAATGTGTTTGAAGAGTTTTTCGTCTATTACCTGGAAGTCGGGGAATTTATCGCGGTTTCGAAAGACTTCTGAGAATAGCTTGTCGTAGGTACCATCCACAGGTACTTTTTACCGCAGCTAACAATTTCTCTTCGTGTCCGGTATATTCCTGCGGTTGACGAGATAATGCGTCTGCTACCTTGTTTAGGACGCCTTTTCTTTATATTATTTCAAAGTCGTATTGTTGTTCTAAACTCCATCTTGCTAGCCTACCGGATGGGTCTTGATATTTCGTAACCATTTTAGGGATTGATGGTCTGTAACGACTTTGAAACTGTAACCTTCCAAATAAGGTCCCATCTGTTGGATTCCGTAAACGATTAATAGGCATTCCTTCTCTGTAGTCGAGTACTTGGCCTCCGCCGGTGATAGGCTTCTGCTTGTGTAAGCGATCACGCTCTCTTTTATGTCGTGTTTCTGTGTTAGTTCTTCCCCTGGTCCGTAGATTGATGCATCGGTTTTCAGGTAGAATGGCTGTGAGAAATCAAGACAGGATAACACTGGTGCTGACGTGAGCGCTTCTTTCAGGTGCCTAAATGCATTTTCCTGATTTTTAGTCCATTTCCATCTTATTCGTTTTTTCAGGAGTTTATTCAGTGGGGCTGCGATGGTGGAATAATTTTTGATGAAAGTATATACCAAGACGTTATTCCAACAAAGCGGCGAAGCTGACGTACGGTTTTGGGTGCTGGGAGCTCTGTTATTGCGTTCGTCTTGTCTGGATCTGTTTTGATGCCTTCTTTACCTACTATATGTCTTAAGTATTTGAGTTCTGGTTGACAGAAATTGCGTATCTCAAGCTTTAGGAGGAGGTTGGCGTTTCTAAGACGTCTGAAGACATCTCGGAGGTGATTAAAATGTTCGTTCATTGTTTTCGATATTACCTTAATGTTGTCTAAATAGGCGAACGCGAAGTCTAGTTCGGGGGGAATTACTTTATTTAGTAATCTCTGGAAAGTTGCGCCTGCTAAGTGTAGGCCGAACGGCATTGTTTTAAAATCGTAATGTCCTTTCCCTGGTACGCTAAAAGCTGTTATATTTTTATTGAATTTTTTCAAAGGGAATTGAAGATAACCGTGTTTTATATCCAAACTTGAAATGCAGTTCACTTCTTTTAATCTGTCCAAGCTTTTGGCCATCCTGGGCAAAGGATATGCGTCTTTTTCGATCAGGTCAACTTTCCTGAAATCGATGCAGAACCTGTAAGTACCGTCTTTTTTCTCTACCAAGGCAATCAGTGAGCTCCAGCCGCTTTTTGACGACTCGATGGATCCTTCTTCCAGCATTTTGTCGACTTCTTTGTTAATAATGTCTAACATAACGGGGTTGTTACGTCTATACGGTTGTTTTACTGGATTGCAGGGTTTTTTTAATTTTATTTCGTGTTCTATTAGGTGCGTGGGGCCTTTTACGTAATTGAACTTGTCCAGTTCTATCTGCAGAAATTTGTTTAAGTCATTCTCTTCGAATGTAGGCGATGCTACAATACAGTTGTCTAGAATGGTAGATACTATTCCAAATGTTACGGTTATGTTATTTCTTCTTAAGAAATTCTTTTGTTAGGCCTGGCATCACTAGAACCGTTTTGTGTAGCGTGAATTTCCGATTTTTAAGTCGGTTATGAATTTATGGAAGATTTCGTCAGTGGAACCATTTGCAACTCAAATTGCGCCGGAATGGTGTTGCAGTGATTTTTCGAAGATGCCTGCTATTTTTGTCCTAGTGTAGTTCGAGTTAGTCCCGGTGTCTATCAACGCTCGGAACTGTGATTTTCTTATTTTCAGTGTAACAAAAAATCGGTTATATTCGAATGTTTCTCCTGAAGAGTTTGCTAGGTTCTGAGATGGGGTTACGGTTACTGGCTGGGGAGACCCCTTCTGGCCCTAGCCGGCCTGGCATTTCCCTGTTTTACGCAACAGTCTGGGCTCCAGTCTTGCGTCTTGGTTCTTGCATCTGAAGCATGTGTTTCTAGGGTCGAACGGCATGCTGTAGTTGGTTCTTTGGGTGTTGGCGGTTGATTGACGATTTTCGTCTATTATTTCGAATTCTTGGGCTAAATCTTGTAACCTGGCTAATGTGTCGAAATCTTGACGACGCACTTACATTTTATACTCAGCCAGCATACTTCGGTACATCCTTTTCAGCTCCAGTAGTTCCGACATTGTTCCTTCTCGCCGAATCAACGTCTATATATCAGTGATATAAACGCTGGCGGGTTCGTTGGTCTTCTGTTTTCTATTTCGAATTTGCTCTTCCAATTGCACGATGAACTACCAGGGGAAAAAGTTTTTTTTTAAACTTTCTGTGAATTTGTTCCAATTACGCCATTTGTTGTGGATGTTTCTATACTATAGTAGAGCCCTATCGTCAAGCATCTCTGGAAGTGCCTTGAGCAAGTTATCGGTGGGGATTTCATACGCGGAGCTCAACTCGGTGATTCGTTCCATAAATGAGATAGCGTCATTATGTTTATCATTGAAGTGGGTGTTCCATATCTTGACATGGTTCAGAAAGTTTGTCTGAGACGGATAAGCGATATCCAATGACTGTCGATTGCCTAATTGTAGCCTCTTCATTGAGTGCCATTTCTCTGGGTGCCAGGAGATACCCGTTTTATTTCTTGAATCAGTGTTGGTAGCACGATCGGTCTCTGGCATTTCAGGGTTATTTTTACTTGGGCGCCAATTTGTAACCTTGTTTCTTCGTGCCACCGGATTCAGGAAATAATAGTGGCGTAATCAAAATAAAAGCATTTATTTCTGACGAAATAACAATAATAATATATAATAAATAAATGAAAGAATATCGAATTTGGTTGAGGTCAATACCCCCGATCGACGGAATGGAGGTCGATCCTTAATAACGCCACACGAATCAGTACTTCGCTCGGCGAGTGTTTAAGGACAGCTGCGGAAATTTCGTCGAAGTCAGTACCTTCAACGGGGAACGATACAACCAAGATTAATACTCTTGATCGCAGGAAAGCAGAAGATCGGTCCATACCAGTCAATACTCTGCTTGATTTGTGCCAGATCGCCGCTTTTTAGCTGGAGGGCCCCACCACTCCCACCAGTCGTACCCTCCCTACCGGTACACGGTTAGGTGGGGAAAAGAGGTAGGGCGATATTGCTCGGGCCATGATACAAATATACAAGGTATGATATCTAGCGGTTCAAAACTCGTCCGATCTGCGCATGTGACGTCATTGGTGGTATTCTATAGTGCGTTTCAATGTTAATATATAGGAATTTGATATTTATTTGGTTAATTTATTGTTTAAAACTTTTATTTGTTGGTTATTTAACATTATTTATCAAAACAAAATTCAAATCATACATGTATGGCTTAAAATTGAGAATAAATAAATTGAGAATTGTTAAATTATATTCGAGATTTAATTAAAGGAAACGATGGTAGACGTAGACTAGGTAAAATAATTAAGTAATTAGGCAAGGTATATTTATATATAAAAATATCAGTATATTGTTTTTTAGATTGATAGTAAATTCCAAATAAATTATAGGACTTATCAACGTAATCAACACCATCAGGAACATCCACTCTACAATAACAAAATACCTATTTTATTTATCCATATTATCATACAACTTAATATATATGATTTAATAATATTATGATACTGTGTTAACTTACTCTTTAAAAACAGTTTCCATTAATTTTTTTCCTATTATTAATGTGTTCTTCCCTGGGGGATGCACTTTTTTCTTTATTAAGATTTTGAGGTTTGCTTGGTAAAGGTAAGTTTTTTGACGGAATAGCTCCCTTTTTTAGGGGTTGGTAGTTTTTTGGAGTGTATCCAAGCAACTCAAGTTTAAAGTTTCGTTCGTAAGTGAAATGTTTTAAGCAAATACAACTGAAATTGTCAACCAGCTTACACAAATATTTCCATTTTGCACTTGTCTTTTGGAAAGCTGAAGAACTTTATATCACTCGAAAAATGTTTAGTGTTATTGTCAATACTACATCCGTATACAGCACAACGCATTTTAATTAATTAATTTTATATTTTCCGGGAGAAATTTAAAAGTATAACCTGCAAACAATGGCGTCTGATCACCAGTGACGTCACTAACCACGCCCCAAACATGCGCGATATCTTATCTTGTATATTTGTATCATGGCTCGGGCGATCTGCGCAAATCATTACTCATGTTACATTATAATTGGGGATCAAAAGGTTTTGCACAGTGGTTTCCTATCTCCTCTAAGCATATAATACGACTTGTATGACTCATTCTTAGAGTTGCTTTTATGGTATAATCTTTTCGGTCTAATATTTTTTATTTTTTAATTAATGGCTTTATTTCTTAAATTTGTGTTTGTTGATTAATCCATTTCCTTTTTAATTTTTGTAATATTTTCTGTTTCAAATTATTTTGTTGATCTTAGAATCGTCTCTGTATATCTTTGACCTATTTACTTTTCGATTTTTGATTGGCGGCTGGATATCCACATAAACTTCACTGCTGTGCCTATTTTTTAAGCCAACTAAGCCAACTTAGAACGTGTTGAGTATAAAAATATTATTTTTATTGATACTATGCCCTCTAGAGCAATCCGTCACCAAGCAGCACCGTCGCCTACCATGCCGGTGCCCATACGCTTTGTGCATGGCACGCGACGCTGTTACAGCCAGCGAAACGGTGAGTATAGGGGTTGTAACTTCAATACACATGCTAGAATGAAATGATTTCCTATCGATTTTGGTGGATTTTGATATGCATGATCATATTACATATGATCAACATACGGGCATCATATCAAATGTATACGGGTACAGAACGTTTCACTGCGCTTTTCAATGTTGCCTTTCATGCCTGATACTTTCCTAGTATGGTCATAACATGATACGTTATAGTGGGCAGAGATCTTTAAAAAGGTGTTTTTAATAGCCTGAAGTAAACTAAGAAAGTCACACAGTATTAATGTTGCTTGGTTGATCAATATATTGCAAGGATGGACATATTGTATATAATTCGCATATATAAGGTTTGGTCCAACAGACTTGAAAACCATACATTGTATCGTCCAGTTCATGCGCGGTGAGAATAAAGCAGTCCAAAAAACTTGTGACGGTACAATAAACGGTACACAATTATGTTCCAACAAAAAAAAATACTGATCGAGAACCAGTTCATGTACGATCATTTTAGTACAGAGAATAGGGCATGAATCGTTTGTACTGACAAGCGCTTTAGCACCTGGTTATTGCTGTTGCATTTTATGTATCGTATTTAAATTTAAACTTCTTCAACTAATATGTAAATGTAACATAGTATTGGACGAATTAGGGGTGTGAATATTTTGAATATTATTTCCATAAAAGAACTTAAGGATCTTACGTATTAATTATACAAATGTTTTATAATAATTAAGATGTTATTTATATTATTATCATAGTAACTTATTCCAAACAGTTCCGATACAACTAGCAGCTTTTACTCATATATTTTTTAATTATAAACAACGGCAAATTTAAACTTCAATTGCATATTAGATAACAAAATAAGCAACGGTTTAAAAATTTCTTCCAGTATTATATGTATTTAAAACATACGTTGCAACATACGTTTTAATAAACTGTTATTTATTTTGTATTCTAAAAAGGGTAAATTCAAGATGCTAAAACATTGCAGCCGTTTATTAAATGTTTCACATATTTCTTGTGCTTCTTTTTCACAAATTTTACAATAAGTTGTAATGTTCTGATCTTTTAGTATATATTTTAGGTATGAACAAGTTGAGGTAGGAATCCCTCATTCACTGGAAATATGTTACCAAAATTAATCTATCCTACTGAGGCAATAAAATCCAGATTAGTAATAAAAAGAAGTTAAAGTCGCAGCTGAGTAACACTTTCTCTTTGACTTTTTTATCAGTGTTGAAATAGAGCCTCTGGGATCGCATGCGTATTCTGCGTTTCAGTCAATGTTATTAATTGCTCGTTGTAACATGGAGTGAGTTTCTTTATGACACTACAATGATCGCGTAAGTATTAACTGCTACTGCGGTATTTACTGTTGAGAGCTTAGTTTTAAGTAAACTATTAATTTTTAGTTCTTCCTTCAGCTGCTTTTTACATCATCGTCACCATTATAAATCAGCCCTTAGCATTTACTACTGAATATAGATCTCCACGATGTCTGCCGACTGTCCTCTGTTTTGAGCTCTCTGCGTCCAGTTTGTGGTTATATTGTACGTCTATTGCGTGGGAGGTCTGCCCATGTGTCTCTTGTCAGCTCTTGGTGTCCACTCGAGATATATTAGAAGTAACTCCCCCTGGTAATATTTACCAAGCCTGAGTGTAATCGCAAATAAGATTAGGCTCAAAAATACATATTTATAAATTCTTGGACCATGAGGTATGTATTTAAGAATGCTGCTTTTTGCAAATCAATTAAAGTTTTTTTGTAAACACTAAGTTTTTTAAAACTTTCTTAAATAATTCTGGGGATAAGTTCAGTTGATGGTACGATGATCGGTACCACCTCCACTTTTTTCTACAGCATGATCGGTGTACTTTGCTATTTTTTCATTTATTATTATATTTATCCCAAATTTTGTTATTTTTAGGAACTGCAATATTAACTAAGAGCAGTGATTTAGCTTTTTTATCAACCACCACGAAGTGGGGGGATAAATTTATAATAAAAAGAACGAACTTAAATACAGACCTTTGTAGAAGATGCAACACCGCATCTGAAACAATACAACATATCACAGGAGCATGCAAAATGTTAGCTGAAACTGACTATAAACACGGGCATGACCAAATAGCTGCAATCATACATCAAAAACTGGCATTCAAATACAAACTAAGCACAGGAATCATTCCGTATTATAAATATACACCCGAAATAATATTAGAAAACGAAACGCACAAAATGTATTGGGACAGAACTTTAATCACAGATCGAACTATACACTTCAATAGACCAAACATTACTCTTCTTGACAAAATCAATAATATTGCCTACCTAATCGACATCGCAGTTCCTAACACTCACAACTTAACGACAACACGATCAGAAAAAATAGGAAAGTATACCGACCTCTCTATAGAAATACAAACACAATGGAAACTTAAGTCAGTTAGAACTGTACCAATCATTCTGTCATCTACAGGTGTTATTCCAAAATCACTACATGAGACCATCACAGAGCTGGATCTTAATAAGTTCATATTCCTTGAGTTGCAAAAAGCAGTCATTCTCAACACTTGCAGGATAGTCCGTAAATTTTTAAACCAAACGATTTCGCAATTAACACCAAATTGATCCTGCCCACAATATCTCACATAATACTAAACTAATATTACGTTTGGCTAAGGCCCGCGTAATGTTATACATACCCTTTAAAAAGGAGACTTGCGTAAAGATTACAACATAATAATAATAATAATAATAATAATAATAATAATAATAATAATAATAATAATAATAATAATAATAATAATAATAATAATAATAATAATAATAATAATAATAATAATAATAATAATAATAATAATAATAATAATAATAATAATAATAATAAAGTCCTAAAAACATACAAAGTTCACCCAGTGTTAATAGAATGCCTACAAAAGATGATGAAAGGGTGGAGAACAAAGATCCTACTATCAGTCAAGGTAGGACAGAAAAAGAGTGCACAAGGACTAGAAACAACAATAGACTCACCAGAAATCGCAATAACCCGCGGCATCTTTCAAGGGGATTCATTATCCCCTCTATGGTTCTGTCTGGATTTAAACCCCCTATCCAAATTACTTAACAGAACGGGCATTGGATACGCACTTAAGAACGAGCAAACACACTATATTATATCACACCAGCTCTATATGGATGACTTGAAGCTCTATGCACCATCCCCAGGTAAATTGAAGGAACTCATCACCCTAGTAGAGCAGTTTTCCAAGGACATTAGTATGACCTTTGGATTAGACAAGTAAAATTATCAATATTGAAAAAGGAAAATGTCAACTAGGCGAACTGCAACTGAAAACAGGAGGGCTCATCGAAGCAATGAATGAAGAGGATGTCTACAAGTATCTGGGATACCAACAAGCTAAAATAATAGACCATACAAAGATCAAAGAAGACCTCTCAAGAGAATACGTGTCCAGAGTAAGGACAATATGCAGAACAGAGCTTAACAGCAAACACACATTTAAAGCTTTGAATACTATAGCTGTGCCGGTGCTTACCTACTCTTTTGGAGTGATAAAATGGACGGAAACAGACCTCGAAAACTTGATGAGAAAAACTAGAACAATCCTTACAGAATACCGGAAGCACCACCCCAAAGCAAGCACACTGAGGATGACCATCCCGAGAAAAGAAGGAGGAAGAGGACTGACTGATATCACAAACCTACATAACGGACAAATTAAGCTAATGAGACAGTATTTCCACCAAAGAAAACACGTCTCACCTCTCCATCTCAGCATCTGTCTGCAAGACAAGGCATACACGCCATTAAACCTCTCAAATGAATCAGACCAACCAAATGAAACCATCAGGAGCAAAAAAAATAAACATCAAGAATGGCGAAACAAGACCTTACATGGGAGACACCCGCACGAACTCGACCAAAACCATGTCGATTTTACAGCGTCGAACGCGTGGTTGACTTGCGGAGATCTGATGCCGGAAACGGAAGGTTTTATGTTGGCCATCCAAGACCAGGTCATCAACACAAAAAATTACCTGAAATACATTGTAAAGGACTCTACTATAACAGAAGATAGATGCAGGAAGTGCAAGGAAAAATCTGAAACCATACAGCATATTACATCAGGCTGTAGCATGTTATCACAGACTGAATATTTACAACGCCACAACCAAGTTGCTGCCGTGATACACCAAGATATCTGCTACAAGCTGGGATTGAAGCAAGACACCCGCAAGACACCATATTACAAGTACGAGCCACCTGCATTAATACAGAACGACAATTATCTCATCTACTATGATAGATCTATCATTACAGACCGAACGATCCCGTGCAATAAACCCGACATAGTAGTGAGAAACAAAGTAGAAAAGGAGGCCTATATCATAGACGTAGCAATACCTAACACCCATAATATACTTACCACAATCCACGAGAAAAAACGCAAATACATAGAACTAGCGGACGAAGTCAAGAAAATGTGGAAGCTGAATAAGGTGACTATTGTACCTATTGTCATTTCCAGCACGGGTGTAATACCAAAAGAACTCTACGGAAGCCTCGAAACGCTGGGATTGCACAGAAACACCTACATCTTACTTCAGAAAGCTGTTGTACTCAATACCGCAAGGATAGTGCGGAGATTCTTGAGCCAACAATAGGCGGAAGTGCATGGCATCAGCCCGCACCTCGTCTAAAATACCAGGACACAAACCTGAGAAGATCTGGAAATAATAATAATAATAATAATAATAATAATAATAATAATAATAATAATAATAATAATAATAATAATAATAATAATAATAATAATAATAATAATAATAATAATAATAATAATAATAATAATAATAATAATAATAATAATAATAATAATAATAATAATAATAATAATAATAATAATAATAATAATAATAATAATAATAATAATAATAATAATAATAATAATAATAATAATAATAATAATAATAATAATAATAATAATGTAGCACCTAAATGGGAAATGAGAATTCAAAAAGAAATTGATGAATTGAGAGCATCTATAGCACGTCTACTAGAATATAAAAAAGGAAATAAAGCAAGACGACTCAATAATAAAATTAATCAAATAATGAGAAAGTACAACCAACATACAAAATATGACCCACAAAATGAAACCATTAATGAAGTTATAGACACAATAAAACAAAGTGTAACGGTTCAATTTCTATGAAAGAATATTTTATTTGATATTCTATTTATTTTCTAGGTAACAATCACGATTCTAACATTCCGTGTTGTCCTCGTATATATCGATTTTTAACTTTATTAATCTGTAAGCTGAATTAATGCTTCACGCATGGCACTCGTCTACGTATGCTCAACGTCACTTGCGCTACGGTTTAAATTTTGAATTTTTCCTTTTTTCTTAATAGGTATTTCATCCTAATTGTCATCCTAGTGGGAGTTGAGTGAAGAGGGGTATTCCTTCTTCTCCAAAAATTCGAGAAAACGGATAAGGTAGTTAACAATTTGTTTGTAGAGTGGTTTCGTAAAATTATTTGTGATTTTGAAGTTTTGAAATTTTCTTTATCATCCATATACTTTGGGAAATATTACAAACCATATTATATATATTTATCTGGTGCGGTTTAGCCGTATTAAGGAAGATAAATCTTCATTCTGAAGGATTTGAACAAACAAGTCAACTACCGCCATTTTGTCTTTTTTGTGATCTAGAAATACAGTTGGAAACCCTCTCATCAGTAATAGAGGGTTTTTTTTTTGGTTACGTTTTTTTTGTCTACCTGTTCCTCGGACGAGTATTAACAACTTCCTGAGTACCTAGAAACTTTAACCCTTACTGGCTGAAGAATATTTCGCTACTGGATGTTGGAGGATCGACAGCTATTGGTTTCCAGTCCTATAATCAGACCATAAGTTACCTAGTCTAGGAGGAATATTATTATAAAATCCGTATCAACCAGTAAGACTTAATATTATTTTTTTTTGTGAACTTGCGTGCACGTAGGGGGTTAACTGTTTTTTTTTTTTTTAATCAATAGTAAATATAAAGATGCATAGTTTCTTAGTATAATTGATAAATATCGCTAAGTAGTTTGAATTTTAAAAGACTTTACGAGTACACTGTAAGAAAAATATTCTGGAATAAACTTGAACATTAAACTAAACTGCTATTATTCATTATAGTACATAAAAGTTATTTCTTTCAGCAAGGTTTATGGTTACCAATAACATCTACCTATAGTATTTAATATTTTCGCGTTACAATAAAGTTCCTTAGAGATCTATAGGACGTTAGTCTTTTTTTAGTGTGTGTTTGGGTGGTTTTACTGTCCTTGATAGTAACAGGGCGTACGGAAATAGAAGATCGGAGTTTTCCAGCTTAGACTCGCGGATTTATGAGCTGGTGGCGCTATTTCTGTGAATTCTTTAGTAAATTCTCAAGTATTTCTTTTATGTTCCCACTCCCATCTCCTGAGTGGACCGGGTAATCTTTTGTCACTATCCGCTTCCGTATCATTCCAGTTTGGACCGTGACAAATTTGGCGCCCAACTTACAAAAAATTACATAACATTTTTGCTATTTTTTATCGCTACGGTAACGAATTAACGTATTTGTTATTCATATAAATATTTGTTTTTGTGATAAATATTTTTTTTTGTATTACTTAATTAATAATTATAAAAATTAATTTATAATCATTCAATTTAGGAAAATTACAAAGAAAAATTGATTACAATAACAACACTTTATTTGAGTAGTTATAGGTATTTAAAGTTAAATTTTTAACAGTGTACTTAATTTCATATCAGGTTTATTATTAAAAAAAGAGTTTGCTTTTATTCTTTACTTTAACCGTAGATAAATGTAAAACAAGGCAATTAAAAATTAATTAAAGGTAGTATTTATTTTTAAATATTTTGTACTCGGTATCTAGGTACTTATTTATAGATATTTTATTGACGATATAATTGTTTACGAGGGCAGGTTAATTATTTGTTTGTCTGTTTGGTGTAGTATATTTTAAAATTAACTATTCATTAGGGGTACATTTTTTGTTTTTTTTTTGTTTTTGGGTAAACCTATAATATCTGCTTTGCACTTTTTCATAATAAAAAAAAAACATAAATGGAAGGTAAATTTGTAGTAAATTATCTAGTTAAAGAGGAGTTAAACTATGAAATTACATTTAGAGGAATCTCTGGTACAGATAAGGTTGACGAAATGCGAAAACAATTACGTAATATTCTGAAACTTGAAAAATCTGGTGTTCAGTTGAACTATCCCGATTATCCTTTTAGCTTTGCAGAGGATTATGAGTATGTACAGAGGAAAATTCTTGAAATTAAAGATCTTATCAATCAATTTGAAAATTCCGATTCTTCTCCGACATTTCTGAAAATAAATACAAAACTTATACATTGTTTTCAAAGGGCTGAAAGATCTAATAGTACTTCTGATGATGAACATATACAAAGATCCCAACTTTTAATCGATTTAATGAACTTAAAATCTGACCTTAAGTCTAAAGTAAAAAAATTTAAAAAAGATTCACAAACTTCTAGTATTCCGTTGGATTTAAGTGCTATTTTGGCTTCTACTAGTTATTCGACAAACTCAAGTAGCGATAATTCAGATATAGATGATCAAGTCAATATACCGCAAAGTAATAATTCAGTAACTAATCAAAATAACCAAGTTAAGGGAATTCCTGTTTCTAAATGGAACATAACAAAATTTGACGGTGACAATACAAAAATTTCACTTAATGCTTTTTTGGAAAATGTTGAGGAACTATGTATTTCTCGTAACATTTCTAAGAATCAATTGTTTTCATCTGCAAGCGATTTATTTTCCGGAAGAGCGCTTATTTGGTTTAGGGCTATAAGGTCAAGTATTCGTTCGTGGTCTGACTTAGTAACTGAACTGAGAAATCAATTTTTGCCTCCTGATTTTAATGAAAAACTTTTCCAAGAAATTAAGCAAAGAACACAGGGTCCTAACGAAACTATGGGAATGTTTCTAGCTATAATGTCAAACATGTTCAATCGTTTGACAGTTCCTATAAATGATATTACCAAACTTAAAATCATTATGAAAAACATTTCACCATTTTATCAAAATCAATTAGGTCTAACAACCGTAAACTCATTAGATCATTTGCTTTCTTTAGGAAGACAGCTTGAATCTACCAAGCAGTCAATAGAATCGTTTGTTTTACCTCCTCGTAATAGAGCCTCACTTTTGGAACCCGACTTAGCATATATTTATTCGGACTTAAGTTTGAATCAACCTTCAACATCTCAAAATCTTGATTTGATTTCTTGCTGGAACTGTAAATCTCAGGGTCATAAAGCATCAAACTGTAAAGTCGCTCCTAAACAGAAATACTGCTTTAAATGTGGAAATCCGGGGTATACTGTAAGAACTTGTATTAGGTGTAAATCAAATTCGGGAAACGCGGAAAGAGAGCATTAGATGACCGAATAATGGTCTCGAATAATAGTAAATCGGTCAACTACACGACTCCGAGTGCTGATAAATTTTCGTCAGTCTTAGATTACATTTTAGCTCATGCTGAAAATGATGAAAGACCTTATTTAGAAGTAAATATTTTAGGTATCAAATTATTAGGTATTCTTGATTCGGGAGCAACTTGTGCTATTTTAGGCGGTGCTGGTTGGAACTTAATTCAAACTTTAAATCTACATTTAAATAAGGAAGACACTAATAGTGTAAGAGTAGCAAATAATGAAAAATGTCTATGTATAGGATCAATTAATATACCTTTTCTTCTCGAGAATCGCACCAAAATAGTAAAAACTTTGGTTGTACCATCTCTTCCTCATGCATTATATTTAGGTATTAATTTTTGGAAAATAATAGGTATCATACCAGATTTGAGGCATGGTACTTGGAAATTTTCAACTGATCAAGAAATTTGTTTATTAAATAACTCAAACAATCAATCTTTAGCATTAACCTCTAAAACCTCTCTAGAGCCATTTCAACAAGAAATTTTAGAAAACTTGATACAAGAATCTTTTAAAATCATGGGGGATAAATTAGGGTGCACTACATTAGTTGAACATGAAATTAAAAGTTCCAGCCCACCAATCAAACAAAGATATTATCCTGTGAATCCCATAATGCAGACTCATATAGATAGGGAATTAAATAAGCTGTTAGAGGAAGATGTTGTTGAAAAATCTAGTAGTCCTTGGTCTTCTCCGATTTTATTAGTTAAAAAGAAGGATCAATCTTATCGTTTTTGTGTAGATTATCGGAAAGTTAATCAAGTAACAGAAAGAGATGCTTATCCCTTACCCTATGTTTCTTCAACCCTTGATAAATTAAGGGATGCAAAATTTTTATCATCTTTAGATATACAATCTGCATATTTTCAAGTTCCCTTAAGTAAATCATCTCGAGCTATAACTGCCTTTACTGTACCTAACAGGGGTTTATTTCAATTTAAACGTTTACCCATGGGATTGGCAAATTCTCCGGCTACATTACAGCGGTTAATAGATAGGGTGTTAGGTGCTGATTTAGAACCACATGTGTTTGTATACCTTGATGACATTATTATTGTCACACAAACATTTGAAAAACATATCGAGGTTTTAACCGAGGTTTTTCGGCGATTGAAAGCAGCCAATCTTACAGTATCAAAAGAGAAATGTTTCTTTTGTAGATCTGAACTAAAATATTTGGGATACATAGTAGATTCCGCAGGGTTACGGGTAGATCCAGAAAAAGTTAGCGCAATTCTTAATATTCCAATTCCAAAATCTGTTTCGGAAGTCCGTAGAATCCTTGGATTGGCTTCATGGTACCGCAGATTTGTACCAAATTTTTCTTCAATTGTAGCACCGCTGTGTAATTTACTTCGCAAAAAGGTACAATTTGTTTGGGGGGAGGAGTGTAATAATGCCTTTAAAATATTAAAAGAATGTTTAATTTCGGCTCCGGTACTAACATGTCCCGATTTTTCGTTGCCATTTTTAGTACAAACCGACGCTTCGGGGTTTGGTATAGGTGCAGTTCTAAGCCAAATGCACCCAGAGGGGGAAAAAGTCATTTGTTACTTATCAAGATCCTTGTCAAAAAATGAAAGAAACTACAGTACTACAGAAAGAGAATGTCTGGCCGTACTTTGGGCAATAGAAAAATTACGTCCTTACCTGGAATGCACAAAATTTAGTGTAATTACAGACCATTCTAGTTTGCAATGGTTACACAAATTACAATCACCATCGGGGAGACTGGCGAGATGGTCTATCCGGCTTCAACAATTTTCCTTTGATATTATTCATCGCAAAGGTAAAAATTTGGTAGTACCTGATGCGTTGTCGCGTTCAGTCCCGGTTTTGGATTCAATGGATACTAATACACCAATCTCTGTAAATAATGGAAGTCCTATTTTGTCTCCAACAATTTCCGATAAGTGGTACCGAAAATTGTTCGGGAAAGTTTTAAACCAACCCGCGAAATATTCAGCTTGGAAAATATTGAAGAAGTCTCTGTATAAATATATAACTCCTCATTATCCGGAATTGGCTAATGAAAACGATTATTGGCGGCTAGTAGTTCCTCGTGATGATCGAAAAAAATTAATTGAATCTACTCATGATACGTTATGTCATGCTGGCGTATATAAAACTTTTAATAAGCTCAGTGAAAAGTATTACTGGCCAAAAATGCGATACGATACAGCCAATTTTATTCGTCAATGTTTAACATGTCATTCAATAAAACCTGAACAAAAGAAATCACTAGGTTTAATGTTAAGTTCTCAGGTTAAAGTAACAAGGCCATTTGAAGTTATGTGTGCAGATATTGTAGGTCCTTTACCTGTTTCAAGTTCTGGTTATAGATATATTCTTGTTATAGCAGATTGCTTTAGTAAATTTCCCCTTTTTTGTCCTTTAAGAAAAGCTACAGCACCACATATAGTCCGGTTTATAGAAGATGTTGTATTTTTAACGTACGGTTGTCCTAACTCTATAATTGTAGATAATGGTCAACAGTTTAGATCTAAAGAATTTAAAGCTCTGATGAATAGTTACAAAGTCTCAATAAAATATACTGCATTGTACCATCCTCAGGCTAATCCCTGTGAACGAATTAATAAAGTTTTAAAAACAATGTTAAGAGCTTATGTGGCTGATAACCACAGAAGCTGGGATAAATTTCTGCCTAAAATCGGATGTGCTATTCGCTCATCAAGACATGAAGTTACTGGGTTTACTCCAAATTTTATAGTTTTTGGTCATGAGATTTCTCTTTTGGGAGATTCCAAGGATTTAGATATATCACTTCAATTTAATAGGGATTCTGTAAACGATTCTCGTGCTAAGGGTTTCTCCAGGGTTTATCATGATGTTCAAAAACGCCTCAAAAGCGCATATGAGAAAAATAGTAAAATTTATAACCTAAGACATAGACCTGACGACTTTTTAGTCAATCAATCGGTCTGGAGACGTAACTATGTGTTATCAGATGCTTCTAAGTATTTTACTGCAAAACTTGCAGCAGAATTTGTAGGACCATTTCTAGTAGCCAAGAGGTTATCACCTTGGACTTACCAATTAAAAGATAAAGACGGGAAATATCAAGGGGTTTGGCATGCAAAAGATTTAAAGGCACACCCTCCTGATAAACCTGATATCTAACTTAATTTATTGTAATTATTTTTTTTAATAAATTAATCTAAAATATCTAACTTAATTTAGTGTGATTATTTCTTTTTAGTTTAATGTTTGATTTAACAAAAGATTTTCAGGAAAATCTTTTAAAGTGGGGGGAGAATTTGTAACGGTTCAATTTCTATGAAAGAATATTTTATTTGATATTCTATTTATTTTCTAGGTAACAATCACGATTCTAACATTCCGTGTTGTCCTCGTATATATCGATTTTTAACTTTATTAATCTGTAAGCTGAATTAATGCTTCACGCATGGCACTCGTCTACGTATGCTCAACGTCACTTGCGCTACGGTTTAAATTTTGAATTTTTCCTTTTTTCTTAATAGGTATTTCATCCTAATTGTCATCCTAGTGGGAGTTGAGTGAAGAGGGGTATTCCTTCTTCTCCAAAAATTCGAGAAAACGGATAAGGTAGTTAACAATTTGTTTGTAGAGTGGTTTCGTAAAATTATTTGTGATTTTGAAGTTTTGAAATTTTCTTTATCATCCATATACTTTGGGAAATATTACAAACCATATTATATATATTTATCTGGTGCGGTTTAGCCGTATTAAGGAAGATAAATCTTCATTCTGAAGGATTTGAACAAACAAGTCAACTACCGCCATTTTGTCTTTTTTGTGATCTAGAAATACAGTTGGAAACCCTCTCATCAGTAATAGAGGGTTTTTTTTTTGGTTACGTTTTTTTTGTCTACCTGTTCCTCGGACGAGTATTAACAACTTCCTGAGTACCTAGAAACTTTAACCCTTACTGGCTGAAGAATATTTCGCTACTGGATGTTGGAGGATCGACAGCTATTGGTTTCCAGTCCTATAATCAGACCATAAGTTACCTAGTCTAGGAGGAATATTATTATAAAATCCGTATCAACCAGTAAGACTTAATATTATTTTTTTTTGTGAACTTGCGTGCACGTAGGGGGTTAACTGTTTTTTTTTTTTTTAATCAATAGTAAATATAAAGATGCATAGTTTCTTAGTATAATTGATAAATATCGCTAAGTAGTTTGAATTTTAAAAGACTTTACGAGTACACTGTAAGAAAAATATTCTGGAATAAACTTGAACATTAAACTAAACTGCTATTATTCATTATAGTACATAAAAGTTATTTCTTTCAGCAAGGTTTATGGTTACCAATAACATCTACCTATAGTATTTAATATTTTCGCGTTACAATAAAGTTCCTTAGAGATCTATAGGACGGTAGTCTTTTTTTAGTGTGTGTTTGGGTGGTTTTACTGTCCTTGATAGTAACAGGGCGTACGGAAATAGAAGATCGGAGTTTTCCAGCTTAGACTCGCGGATTTATGAGCTGGTGGCGCTATTTCTGTGAATTCTTTAGTAAATTCTCAAGTATTTCTTTTATGTTCCCACTCCCATCTCCTGAGTGGACCGGGTAATCTTTTGTCACTATCCGCTTCCGTATCATTCCAGTTTGGACCGTGACAAAAGATTGCAAATACTATCAAAAAGAATGCGTAGATATAAAACAAGTAACAAAAGAAAAAGTGATAATGCCGTATTTAATTCCAACCAAAGGATGTTCTACACCAAAATTAAAAACACAGAAGAAAAAGAAATACTTCTAACACCAGAAACGAAAAAACTGGAAGAATTTTGGGGTGGAATTTGGAAAAATCCTACTCAACACAACAAAGATTCAAATTTCATAGATATTATAGAGACAAAGTGCTCGGAAATAACCCAGATGGCCGATAATCAAATAACCTCAAGTATGCTTCGTATCCAAATCAATAAAATGCATAACTGGAAATGCCCTGGTCCCGACAAAATTCAAAATTATTGGATCAAAAACCTAAATAATCTGCACAGCAAAATCTTAGAAATATCACATATTTAAAAGCTAAAAGTAACGATACGTTAGATCCATCCAAATACCATCCTATTACATGTCTAAACACCTTACACAAACTAATAACAGAATGCATAACACAAGCTATCAGCAATCATTGTG
Source organism: Ophraella communa (assembly GCA_035357415.1). Classification (NCBI taxonomy): domain Eukaryota; kingdom Metazoa; phylum Arthropoda; class Insecta; order Coleoptera; family Chrysomelidae; genus Ophraella; species Ophraella communa. Next base: position 29,655,163 of record CM068980.1, read on the forward strand.
AAAATAATAAGATCATACCTATCTGAAGAACAAAAAGGAAGCAGAATAGGAACTCAAGGATGCAAAGAACAAATCACAATAGATGCAGTCATCATGAACCAAGCTACAAAAAAAAAGCGGAACCTCTATACATGTTTCATAGATTATGTAAAAGCATACGATAAAATCCCACATTCTTGGATAATCTACATAATGAATCTATACAAAATAAATACCAAATTCATAGAATTCCTACAAACAGTAATGAATAAATGGAAGACAACTATAACTTTAAACACCAGACATAAAAAGATAAAAACCTCTAAAATACACATACAACGAGGTATATTCCAAGGAGATAGCCTAAGCAGTCTATTGTTTTGTCTATGTATGAACCCATTATCAACACTGTTACAAGAAAACAGTAAAGGTTATAAGATCAAAAATCCAGCATCAAATCATATCATAACCCACCTGTTCTACATTGACGACCTCAAACTGTACTCAGATTCAAAACTAAACCTTCTTAATTCATTAAAAATGGTCGAACAATTTAGCACCGACATCAAAATGGAACTAGGGACAGACAAATGTAAAATACAAGCAATAAATAAAGGCAAAATAACTACCAACACAGAATACATAACCACATCTCTTGAAAATATTGATGCAATGGAACCAACAGAATATTACAAATATTTAGGAATAGAGCAAAATAGAACAATAGATCACACATATATCAAAAACAAATTTAAAACAATATTTAATCAACGTCTCAGAATGCTTTCAAAAACTAGCCTAAACTCTAAAAATCTTACTAAATCAATAAACACATTTGCAATACCGATCCTTACTTATTCATTTGGGTTAATAAAATGGTCCAAAACTGACCTAGAAAGCCTTGACAGAAATATCAGAAAAACCCTCACAACCTTCAACAAACATCATCCGAGGAGTGCAATAGAAAGAATCACTATACCAAGAAAGAAAGGGGGAAGAGGTTTCATAGAAAATGAATCACTACACAACAAACAGATCAACAATATGAAAGAATATTTTCACAAGAAGCGAAGAAACTCAAACCTTATTACAGCAATAACAGAAGCAGACGATCATTACACCCCACTAAACCTTAAAGAAAACACAACATATAATACCACAAACTCTCTTGAAACAAAGATCAATGCATGGAAAAGCAAACCTCTGCACGGAAGATATCCCAATGAAGTGAACCAAGAATATGTCGATGAAGTACAATCGTACAAGTGGTTAACTGAAGGGAGACTTTTTCCAGAAACAGAGGGATTCTTTATTGCAATCCAAGACCAGGTAGTGGCAACAAAAAATTATCGACGATACATACTTAAAGATCCAACAGTACAAGATGACAAATGCAGATGGTGCGGTAATCAATCTGAAACTACCCAACATATTATTATGGCAGGATGTTCAGCTCTGAGTCAAACAGAATATCTACTAAGACATGACAACATGGGTAAAATATTACATCAACAAATAGAAACTAAATTTTTCAGCTCCAAACAAGACAAGCAATACTGGAATTACACCCCACAATGCATAATAGAAAATGAAGAATATGCCCTATACTGGAACCGCACCATCTACACAGACCGCACCATACATCATAACAGACGAGTCACAATCTTATGGAAAAAGAGAGAAAAAACCGTCCACCTTATTGATTATGCAGTCGTTAATAGTAACAACATAACATCTACCTATAATGAGAAAATAAAGAGATACGAAGGTTTAATATCAGAAATAAAAGTGTTATGGAAAGTAAATGTAATTAAAATACACCCAATAATAATGTCAACCACAGGAGTCGTTCCAAAATCAATGTCCAAACATCTTGAAGAACTCGACATTAGCAAAACTATTATAACAACTATGCAACACTCCGTAATATTATTAATCTGTCATCTGTTCCGTAAAACACTGAATTAATCTGTTCGCAAAGGTACTATTTGAACTGGCATACCGCCCGCAAATAGGATCGTAAACTCACCCATCAAGGAGATAATCCGAGAGAATAATAAAAATAATAATAATAATAATAATAATAATAATAATAATAATAATAATAATAATAATAATAATAATAATAATAATAATAATAATAATAATAATAATAATAATAATAATAATAATAATAATAATAATAATAATAATAATAATAATATTAATAATAATAATAATAATAATAATAATAATAATAATAATAATAATAATAATAATGTGGATCAAAATAACATCTTGGCAGAGGAGCAAAAGGGATGTAAACGTGGTAACCAGGGTTGCAAAGAACAACTTATTATCGACTCTGTTATCCTAAGGCAAGCGCAAAAGCAATGTCGCAATATCTCGACTGCTTTTGTAGACTACCGTAAGGCATTTGACAGCGTGCCTCAATCCTGGCTTATAAGCAGCAGCAAGGCTACACAAAGTCTTGGCAAAAGGAAAAGTAGACACTGTAATGGCACTACGGAAGCCAGACGGAAGCTTCACAGAAAGCGAAAAAGAACGAGCTCTGCTTCTATTAGAAACTCACTTTCCCGGAGGAATTGTCCCTTCGGGAACAACAAGTGAAAAAACTAAAAGACCTACCAGGGAAGACACTGCAATGGCAAAACACATATGCAGTGAGGAACGGCTGAGATGGGCTATAAACACCTTCCAGCCGTTCAAAACCCCTGGAACGGACGGAATATTTCCTGCCCTACTCCAACAGGGCCAAGAGGCAATAATTCCACACTTGATCCGAATTAGTCGGAGCAGTCTTGAACTGGGATACATACCAGAAGCGTGGAGAAGGGCCAAAATCACCTTCATCCCAAAAGTAGGGAAACGGGACACTACGCACCCCAAATCCCTTAGACCGATCAGCCTCACATCGTTTGTTCTAAAAACGATGGAAAAAGCTGTAGACAACTACATTAGAACAGAAATCTTGGAACAGGTGCCATTGCACCCTCGTCAACATGCGTACCAAGCGGGAAAGTCCACGGAAACCGCTTTAACACAGTTGACGGACGAAATCCAAGACGCACTGAACAAAAAAGAAACCGTGGTATGTGCCTTTCTAGACATAGAAGGGGCCTTTGACAATACGCCACATGAGGCAGTCAAAAGAGCATTGATTGAGAAAGGAGTAGATAGAACGACTTCCAGTTGGATGTCGCAACTGCTATCTACAAGAATCGCAGAAATGGAGGCAGGACAAGACACTATCTCCATTAATGTGACCAGAGGCTGTCCACAGGGGGGAGTTGCATCCCCGCTTATGTGGAGTCTCACTGTGGACAGTCTGCTCTGTCAATTGACTAGGGAAGGCATACCATGTCAAGGGTATTCCGACGACATGGTTATCCTGGCAAAAGGGAAGTATGAAAATGTCCTCTGTGATATTGTTCAAAGAGGATTGAACATTGCGGAACAATGGTGTGACTCGGTGGGACTCAGCATCAACCCCACCAAAACCACACTAGTAGCCTTTACAAGGAAAAAGAAACCTAATCTAAAAATCATAAAAATAGGGGAGAACATCGTCGAGTAAAAAACAGAGGTAAAATATCTAGGGCTAATCCTAGATAGCAGGTTACTCTGGAACAAACACGAAGACGAAGTAATACACAAAGCAACCAAGGCCCTCATGGTGTGTAGGAACATTGCAGGGAAGAACTGGGGATGTAACCCACGTATCCTGCAATGGATGTACACAGCAATAGTGAGACCATTAATCACATATGGGGCAGTGGCTTGGGGCGTAAGGGCTAATCTGAATACGACGAGGAAAAACCTCTCGAAAATTCAGAGACTAGCCTGTTCATGTATCACTGGAGCAATGGGAACTTGCCCCACTGCTGCAATGAAGGTGATTTTAAACTTGACATTCTGCTAGAAAGTGTAAGGAAGAAAACAATATATAGAATGATCAAAGAAGGAATTATCAGGGAAAAACCTCGATCACTTCACTTTGATCAAACTTGGGAAATGCCCCAAGATGATATGCCAAAGAAATTCAACTTTGTGAGAAAATTCATCACAAAGTTGAGTAATAAATCTGAATGGGATGAAGACACCATACAGAATTTAAACCAGAATACCATAAAGTGGTATACGGACGGTTCCAATCTAGACGAAGGAACTGGGATAGGAGTTTTTGGACCGAGAGCCAAATACTCAGAAAGCTTGGGCACATACCCGAGCATCTTTCAAGCAGAAGGCCGCGCCATCGAAAGATGTGTGGAATTCAATATTGGAAGAAACTATCGCAGACAAGAGAATGTGATCATGTCGGATAGTCAAGCAGCCATCAAAGCGCTGAGTTCAAATATAATCAGTTCGAAGATGGTTTGGGAATGCCTAGGCAAACTAAATGAACTAGGCCAGAAGAACACTGTCACCCTCCTATGGGTCCCGGGACACATAGGAATAGAGGGAAATGAAACAGCAGATAAGCTGGCAAAAAAAGGAGCTGAAACCCCACATTTGGGACCAGAACCATCTTGTGGGATCAGCAGTAGAGTAATCTTAGGAAAACTAAGGGAGGAAATGAAGAAAGAAAAATCCGAGTACTGGAATCAGCTGGAAGGACTGAGGCAATCTAAGATACTACTGGGGAACTATAACCAGAAGAGATCTCTTAGCTGCCTCAACCTCAGTAAAAAAAGGCTCCGTATTTTAACGGGAATATTAACCGGGCATTGCCGGTTAAGAAGCCACATGAAGAAACTAGGGTTAGCAGATGAAGCAAAGTGCAGATTCTGTGAGGAAGAGGATGAAACCTCAATACATATACTCTCAGAATGTCCTGCCTTGCAAAATTCTAGGGCTAGATACCTAGGAGCACATGAAATAGAGGAAGGGGATCTACCTGATTTGAAGTCCGACGATGTCCTAAACTTCCTCAGGAAAATAGGACTCAAAGAGCTGCTATAAATCTGAGAAAACATCAAAACATGGCAAGTAAGGGGGGACACAATAGATCCTATGGGTCGCAGTGTAATTATCACCCCTAACTCATTCATACATACATTCATACATCAACAAATAGAAACTAAATTTTTCAGCACCAAACAAGACAAGCAATACTGGAATTACACCCCACAATGCATAATAGAAAATGAAGAATATGCCCTATACTGGAACCGCACCATCTACACAGACCGCACCATACATCATAACAGACGAGTCACAATCTTATGGAAAAAGAGAGAAAAAACCGTCCACCTTATTGATTATGCAGTCGTTAATAGTAACAACATAACATCTACCTATAATGAGAAAATAAAGAGATACGAAGGTTTAATATCAGAAATAAAAGTGTTATGGAAAGTAAATGTAATTAAAATACACCCAATAATAATGTCAACCACAGGAGTCGTTCCAAAATCAATGTCCAAACATCTTGAAGAACTCGACATTAGCAAAACTATTATAACAACTATGCAACACTCCGTAATATTATTAATCTGTCATCTGTTCCGTAAAACACTGAATTAATCTGTTCGCAAAGGTACTATTTGAACTGGCATACCGCCCGCAAATAGGATCGTAAACTCACCCATCAAGGAGATAATCCGAGAGAATAATAAAAATAATAATAATAATAATAATAATAATAATAATAATAATAATAATAATAATAATAATAATAATAATAATAATAATAATAATAATAATGATAATAATAATAATAATAATAATAATAATAATAATAATAATAATAATAATAATAATAATAATAATTGTTATCGACTCTGTTATCCTAAGGCAAGCGCAAAAGCAATGTCGCAATATCTCGACTGCTTTTGTAGACTACCGTAAGGCATTTGACAGCGTGCCTCATTCCTGGCTTATAAGCGTTTTAAACATCTACAAAATAAACCCCACCATAGTTTTTTTTCTTGAAGCTTCGATGAAGCAATGGCAAACAAGCCTTCAGGTAAATATTAATGGTCAGTATTAAGACTAACGACATTTCTATTTGAAGGGGAATATTCCAAGGGGACTCACTTAGTCCATTGTGGTTCTATTTAGCAAAGAATCCACTTTCTACCATGCTCAACAACACTAAACTTGGCTTCAATCTTAAGATCAATAAAAATACTAACTACACCGTCTCCCACCTCCTTTATATAGATGACATCAAAATTTTTGCTTCCAATCAGCAACAAATCCAACATCTGGATGTAACCGAAAGGTTTTCCAGGGATGAACGTATGAAATTTGGATTGGATAAATGCAGAACCTTAAACATCGAGAAGGGAAAAATTATCAATGGAGATTTGGCGCTCCCTGATGGAGATATAATCGCTGCTATGCAAAATGGGGAAACATACAAATACCTGGGTTTCCAACAGGCCAGGTTGTTGGACCAAAAACAGTCCAAGTCCAAAATCAGGGATGAGTTTTCACAAAGGGTAAGTTCCATACTAAAATCTGAATTGAACGCAGGCAACCTAAACCGAGCTATTAATACATATGCCGTACCTGTGTTGACCTACTCGTTCGGCATTTTACAATGGACAAAGACCGAATTGGAAGATATTCAAAGAACAACCCGGACAAAGTGCTTAGAACAACACTACCGAGAAAGGAGGGAGGAAGAGCTTTATGCGACATAATAAATCTACATAACAAAAAAAAGATAAATAAATTGGGAGACTTTTTTGTTACCAAATCACTGTCATCGAATTTACATAAATCTGTCATAGGGGCAGATAAGAAATACTCGCCTCTAAATTTAGCAGACCGTAATATGGATTTAGAAATAACAACTGATGCTGAAAAACAAGTAAAATGGGTCGACATCATCACGAACTAAACCAACCACACATTGATAAAATTGCATCAAATAGGTGGCTTGCTGACGGTACCTTGTTTCCAGAGACTGAAGGATTTATGATGGCCATTCAGGATCAAGTAATAAGTACTAACAATTACAAAAAATTTGTTATCAGGGACCCAACTATTACATCGGACAAGTGTAGACGATGCCCACAAACTTCGGAAACCATACAACACATCACATCAGGATGTTCAACCATAGCCAACACGAATTATTTACGTAGGCATAACCAGCTGTGTAATATTATCCACCAGAAACTGGCCAAAAATATGGACTGCTGAATACCTATAGGCCGTATTACATGTATAATCCACAAGCAGTGCTCGAGAATGCAGATTTTAGATTCTACTACGACAGGTCCATTATCACCGATAGACAGGTGACGAATAATCGACCCGACATTGTAGTGGTGGATAAAAAAGCCAATTCAGTGCTGCTAGTCGATGTTTCAGTTCCAAACAATAACAACGTTTTGGATAAGTATAATGAAAAGATGGCAAAGTACACCGATCTTGCCATAGAAGTGGGTTAGATGTGGCATGCAGAAAAAGTGGAGGTGGTACCGATCATCGTATCATCAACTAGACTCATTCCCAAAAGTCTTGAAGATAGTCTTAAAAAGCTCGATCTTCATAAAAACACTTTTATTGACTTGCAAAAAGCGGCAATTTTAAACACATGTCATAGTGTTAGAAAATTTTTAAATATGTAAATTTTTAGCCTAATCCCATTTGCGTTTACGGTCGGGATAGGTAATATTACCAGCAATTGCTGAGTAAGTACATAAGTCTTTTGATAATAATAATAATAATAATAATATAATAATAATAATATTAATAATAAATAAATTTTACACATATTCTTCAACATCCAGAAGACATTCCAGCCTATGGTTTAACTCATATGCTTCCCAAAACAGCTAACACACAGGACCTCTCACAGTATAGACCAATCACATGTCTTCCAACGCTTTACAAGATATTAACATCTTGAATTACTAACCGAATTTTTAGGCATGTCGACCAAAATAACATCTTGGCAGAGGAGCAAAAGGGATGTAAACGTGGTCACCAGGGATGCAAAGAACAACTTGTTATCGACTCTGTGATCCTAAGGCAAGCGCAAAAGCAATGTCGCAACATATCGGCTGCTTGTGTAGACTACCGTAAGGCATTTGACAGCGTACCACATTTCTGGTTCTAAAGTGTTTTAAACACCTATAAAGTACATCCCACCATAGTTTCTTTTCTTGAAGCTTCGATGAAGCAATGACGAACAAGCCTTCAGGTAAACATTAATGGACAGTATATTAAGACTAACGACATTTCTATTCGCCGGGGAATATTCCAAGATGACTAACTTAGTCCACTGTGGTTCTGTTTGGCAATGAATCCACTGTCTACCATGCTCAATGACACAAAATATGGCTTCAATCTTAAGACTAATAGAAACACCAACTGCACTGTTTCCCATCTTCTTTATATGGATAATATAAAAATTTTTGCTGCTAATCAACAACAAATTCAACATCTTCTGGATATAACCGAAAGGAACTATAAACAACTAAAGGGGTTGAATTAACTTCCACTATTTATTCTTTAAATACTTTAAATGTAATGACAGCCGAAAGGTTCTCCAGTGATATACACATGGAATTTGGTTTAGATAAGTGCAGAACCTTAAACATCGAAAAGGGAAAAATTGTCAATGGAGATGTGGGATTGCCTAATGGAGATATAATCGCTGCCATGCAGAATGGGGAAACCTATCAATACTTGGGATTTTAACAAGCCAGATTATTAGACCAAAAACAGTCCAAGTCCAAAATCAAGGATCAGTATACACAGAGGGTTAGTTCATTACTAAAATCGGAACTGAACGCAGGAAACCTTTATCGAGCAATGAATACATATGCCGTACCTGTGTTAACTTATTCGTTAAGGATTCTAAGATGGACAAAAACTGAATTGGAAGATATTTAGAGAACAACAAGGACTATGATGACCAAGTACCTACACATATCATCATCCCATATCGTCGGTATTTAGAACAACATTGCCGAGAAAAGAGGGAGGAAGAGCTCCATGTGACATAATTAATCTACACAATAAGCAGAAAAATAAATTACGAGACTTTTTTGTTACTAAATCAACATCATCTAATTTACACAAATTTATTGTAGGAGCAGATTATTCCCCTCTAAATTTAGCAGGTCCTAATGTGGATTTAGAAGTAACAACAGATGCTGAGAAACACGTAAAATGGGCCCAAAAAGCTCTACATGGTCGACATCATCACGACCTTAACCAACCACACATTGACAAAACAGCATCAAATAGGTGGCTTGCTGACGGTACTTTGTTCCCAGAGACTGAAGGATTCTTGATGGCCATTCAGGATCAAGTAATTAATACGAACAACTACAAAAAATTTTTTATCAGGGACCAAACTATTACATCGGACAAGTGTAGACGGTGCCAACAAACGTCGGAAACCATACAACACATAACATCAGGGTGTTCAACCATAGCCAACGCGGATTATTTACGCAGGCACAACCAGTTGTGTAATATTTTCCACCAGAAACTGGCCAACAAATATGGACTGCTGAATACATATAAACCGTATTACAAGTATAATCCACAGGCAGTGCTCGAGAATGCAGATTTTAGACTCTACTACGATAGGTCCATTATCACCGATAGACAGGTGACGAATAATCGACCCGACATTGTAGTAGTGGATAAAAAAGCTAATTCAGTGCTGTTAGTCGATGTTGCAGTTCCAAACAACAACAATATTTTGGACAAATATAATGAAAAGATAGCAAAGTACACCGATCTTGCTATAGAAGTAGGGCAGATGTGGCATGCAGAAAAAGTGGAGGTGGTACCGATCATCGTATCATCAACTGGACTCATTCACAAAAGTCTTGAAGACAGTCTTAATAAACTCGATCTTCATAAAAACACTTTTATTGACTTGCAAAAAGCGGCAATTTTAAACACATGTCAGCCTAATCCCATTTGCGTTTACGCTCGGAATAGGTAAATATTACCAGCGAAAGCTGAGTAAGTGCATAAGTCTTTTGATAATAATAATAATAATAATAATAATAATAATAATAATAATAATAATAATAATAATAATAATAATAATAATAATAATAATAATAATAATAATAATAATAATAATAATAATAATAATAATAATAATAATAATAATAATAATAATAATAATAATAATAATAATAATAATAATAATAATAATAATAATAATAATTATTGGCTGTTGCCTGGATCTGCTATCGGAAGCCGCCCCTGGCGATGGGGTACGCTCACCAGTTTTTATCAACTGGATACGATACGATACGATACGATTTATTAACCGCATTACGTATAAAATACATTTGAGGTTACAATACAATTTGTAAAAATTACAATAAAATAAGAAAATAAAATTAACAGTACAATATAAAGGAACAATTATATATATATATATATATATATATATATATATATATATATATATATATATATATATATATATATATATATATATATATATATATATATATATATATATATATATATATGTTAAAAAATTTTAATTAATTCGGACAAACAAATAGAAATATAAATATAAAAAAAAAATAGAAATAAAAATATGATATCAAACAAAACTGTGCAAGTAAATATAAAAATTACAATATCGATGCCACAAATTCATCAACTGTATAAAAGCAGCTTTCAAGTAAGAAATCCTTAATAAATTTCAAGAACCTGCGTTGCGTCATATTCTTTATATCCAAATTTATGAAATTTTGCAAACTTATTATATAGACCAATGTTCAATTTATTATTTCTGGACATCTAAGTTCGAGAGAAAGTATTAACCAAATCATTTCTAAATCTAGTTTCATACGAATGCAATTCCCCACTGGCAGACATAATAATAATAATAATAATAATAATAATAATAATAATAATAATAATAATAATAATAATAATAATAATAATAATAATAATAATAATAATAATAATAATAATAATAATAATAATAATAATAATAATAATAATAATAATAATAATAATAATAATAATAATAATAATAATAATAATAATAATAATAATAATAATACTATACCATACCATTTATTGACCAAAATTTACATATAAACATACGTGCAAGGTCACAAATATAAATAATATAAACAATGAATATTTCCTAATAGTACTTATAATTATATATACAAAATATATATTTTATTTAATAACATACATTTATTAAACAAATCAACTTATGTAAAAAAAAAATTAAAAACATAAGAATTGTTGAATAGAATAAAAATTATGCTTAAGTAAGAATTCTTTGACGGTTCGTTTAAATAAAGAAATAGACATATTTGCAGTTTCCTTACCCAAGATTCTTATAATTTTATTATATAGATTGATATCAAGTTTATTTCGCTTAGTAGTTTCAATCCTTGATATCCCCACTACCAAACTAGAAGCACCTCTAGTAGTATAATTATGTTGGCTTGAATGACTTAGAAAAGTTGTACGGTTCTGGTGTATAAAATTGACCATTTCTGAGATATATATGCAGGGTAGAGGTAAAATTGAATATTTTAAAAATAGTGGTTTACAATGTGTATCCCATTTTGCTCCATCAATAATTCTTAAAGCAGATTTTTGTAATTTGAATGCTGCCTCACTACCTGCTGAATTACCCCATAATAATATACCATACGATAAGTGACAATGTACGGTTGAAAAGTAGACAGTTCTTAATGTCTGGGATGGTAAAAATGGTCTCAGTTGTCTAAGTGCAAATATTTGCGAAGCAAGTTTTCTGCACAATGAACTCAGATGAGGTTGCCAATTTAAATATGTATCTAGTGTTATACCTAAGTATACCACCGGATCTGATTTCTGAATTAACCTGCTAGAACTCACCAATAGCGTTTTATTTTTAGCGTCATTAAGCTTAAGATTATTTGTAGCAAACCACGTTCTCACTGGACTCATATTGTCTCGACATTCAGAGCTATTTGTACGGGAACATATGGTTGTGTCATCAGCAAATAGAATACATTTAGAATACTCTACTGCAGCTGGTAGATCATTAATATATAGAAGAAACAATACTGGACCCAAGACCGAACCTTGGGGAACGCCTCTGTCAACACCTTGTATGCTTGAGTTTATGTTATTTGAGCAGACATATTGTCTTCTATTCTGAAGATAGCTACCAAACAAAAGCAGTTCTTTGGACCTTATTCCATAAAATTCTAATTTTTGTATCAGCAGTTCAGGATCAACACTGTCAAATGCCTTACTAAGATCACAAAATGTGATATCCACATTGGTTTTCATATCCAGTGCCTCAACTGCATAATTAACTAGTTCCAGTAACGCTTTACTTGTTGATTTTTTTTTCCGAAAACCAAATTGCGCTGGGGAAAAAACATTTTTTATTTCGCAGTAGCTTATTAGTTGACATCTGGATTACCCTTTTTAAAAGTGGGTAAAATTTTTGTTATTTTAAATGAATCCGGCCAGTTTCCTTCTGAAAGACATTTATTATATAGGATTGTAAGGGGCTCAATAATAGAGTAAAGACAGCTTTTAATTATTATGCTATTTAGACCATAATAATCTAGATATGGTTTGTTTTTTAAACTTAATACAGCTTCTTTAACATCAGATTCCAAAATTGGACTTATAAAGAATGAACTAGATGGTGTAATTAATTTATTTAGATAATAAAGGGGATCCACATTTTTTGTACTTGTGATAGTATTAACAATGTTTTGTACAACATTACAGAAAAAATTATTAAATTCATCAGGGGAAATTAATGTTTGCTGTACAGTGTTTTTATTCGTAGATCTTTCGGAATTTACCAGTTGCCAAATTTTTTTATTTTTGTTTTCCGCTTGTTCTATTTCTAAAGAAAAGGCTAAACGTTTGTGAATTCTAATTGATTTTTAATACGATGAGCGAAGGGCTGTATAAGCTGTCCAATCCGATAAGCAGTTAGTTTTTTTAAATTTATTTTTTAAATTAAATACTTATTTTCTCATTTTTCTAAACTCTCTATTAAACCAATTTAACTTCCATTTTTTATTTTTTGTTTTTAGTGGGAAAGTGGCTTGCGCAGTTTCTTTAAGTGTGTTTAATAAAAGATTAGCAAGATCATCTGAACCCAGACCCTGGATGTCACAATCGTACCAATCAATTTGATAAATGTTGCTGGCAAATTTTTCAATATATTTTGCATTAATTATGCGTTCTTTAACAATAGGCAATTCGGGTTTACAAGCATTTTTAAGAGTAACATAAAGTGCTAAATTGTCACCAATATCCACATCTATAACGCCAGCTTCAATGTCATTCGTATCAACGTTGGTAACAACGTTATCAAGTTGTGACCTTGTTGTTGGCGCAATTCTTGTTGGATTATGGATTAAATGTTTAAAATTATAAGTGCACATAATGTTATTTAAGTCATTAATTTTATGGTCGGGATCATCCAAATCGAGATTAAAATCGCCCACCAATATAACATTTTGAAATTTGTAAAATAGATAATCCAGAAGACCAACAAATTTACTCATAAAAATATTAAGATCACCGTTACTAGAAGATCTATAAAGTGATAAAATAACTATATTAGAATTTAAAATTTTAGCTGCACAAAATTCAGCATGAAAAGGGATACAAAATTTACTTACATCAATTTCCTTTATATTGATGTGGGATCTGGAATAAATAGCTACCCCACCATGCTTATTATTTGTTCTACAAAAACAAGAAATTAGATTGTAATTTTTAGCCTTGACAATTTTAAGCTTATCATATGTTAGCCAATGTTCAGCAAGACATAAAATATCATAAGTTATTTCATCGGTCAGTACTTCTAGACTATCTATTTTATTACAAAGACTTTGACAGTTTATAAATAATAAATTTATATGATTTTTGTTAAAAGAATAGTGCCAACGAGAAAAAGTTTCAGTACTGCACTCACTAGATGACTTCACTTTTACTTTCTTCTGGAATATGGATTTTGTTTTTGGAACGAAAAAACTCATTAAGAAAAACACCTTTAGGCCAAATTTCTGGCTGAAGAATTTTAGATACTACACTCACAGGTACTGATATCTTAAACGATGAATAACGATTTGGTGCCTTGGTTTTAAGTTTGTAAACCCCTATACGAGGGTCTATATCTTTAAGATGATTCATAACAACGTCGGTGTCAGTTGTAGGGCTCCAATTTGTCGAATGAAAGAATTTTATTGGTTCTTGACTAGCTGCTTTTAGTTTTGTATTGGAATCATTCATTACGCCAACAATAATGTTTTGTGGTTTTTGCAAAGAAGTTCTGTTATAAATAGATTTTGGTTCATTATTATTCAAATTTATAAGTTCTGAACAGACTCCAGCGGTGGTAGCTTCATGAATAGCAGCGGAAACATTAGGCAATGTAAATTTTTGATTTTACTGTTCTTTTGGTTCTTGATATATTAATGGAATTTTATTATTATTAAGAGCCATATTCGCAGAGTAGTTTTTTTCCCTTTCCTGTATGTTATGTTTGGATTTTGTAATGCTGATCTCTTTATTCATAAAATCAACTTGTGCTTGAAGTGATCTTATAGCTATACGCTGGTTCTCAATTGTAAGATATTTTTGAGATAACAATTCTTCGCAATGCTTTAGTTTTAATTCTAAGATTGTTATTGAAGTTGGATCCCGCGGCTGACCCTGAGTATTGGTTTCCTTGACATCAGGACAACAATTACATAATTGTTTGGTTTTCATAGTAAATAATGGTCTTTGACTGTTTGGCACAGCTTACATGCGATATATTTCCACATATTATGCAACGTAAACCTTCTTTTGCTGGTTTTCTGCACCGCTTACATTCACTTGTCAATTTAGCATTCTCTTTACCCATTTTAGTTAATTTACTAGTAACCGTTGGTGGAATAGGTTTCTAATTTAATAGTAATTAGGTACAAAAAACGAGGAATTTTACTAAACAAACAAATAAAAACCACGTGTAAACACAAGATTTAGCGTAATTAGGAAAGTTTAATACTTGCCAATAATCATGTAACTGCAGAACATCTAAAATATACCAATGCACAAACACGCACAATTTAAAACTTTCAATAAACACTTAATTTTAGCTAGGCAATATAGCAGTGAAATATCTTTGTCATGGATGGACCACCAATAATTATAATAATAATAATAATAATAATAATAATAATAATAATAATAATAATAATAATAATAATAATAATAATAATAATAATAATAATAATAATAATAATAATAATAATAATAATAATAATAATAATAATAATAATAATAATAATAATAATAATAATAATAATAATAATAATAATAATAATAATAATAATAATAATAATAATAATAACGTGACACCGAGTATGGCTACTGCGACAACACAAGAGGAAAATAAGACCAAATCTCCTCAACCGGTTTCTGCTGTTTCTGGAGTATCGCAGGACGGTACATCCATGACCACTAAAGCCGGAAAGCCTAGGAAGCGTATGAAGTGGACTACAGAGATGAATTCATTCATTATACGATCCTATTTTAAAATCACCAAAATCGAGACAGATCTAAAAACTTACAGATTCGCCCTTCATCGAGCATTTATAGAACAATATCCGGAGTTTCAACATGTTAGGGAGCAACGTATTGCTGACCAGCGTCGAACAATTCTTAAAAACAATTTACTTCCTGGTCCACTAATGCAACAAATACGAAGTGAAGTATTTCTTGAGCTCCAAACAGAATACGATCATAATGTAATCCAACATACAAATAATCAGCTGGATAATGTAAGACTTGATGATCACACTAGCCATGACACACCAAACATTGATCAAGACGAAAACCTAAACAGAGACAGTAACACACAACCTGATGAACACGAAAATGTTGTTGCCGAACTCTCTAAGGCAATGTTAGAATTTGATGGTAGCAACCCAATTCACCGACCAATATTACCCAAACTCAAATCAAATAAGAACACCAATAGGATTCTGGCATGCATTAATTCACTCTTAAAGGATCGTGCCAAGGACTACCGTACTCTGGAAGAGATACACACCCTTATCTACTGTGGTGCAGTTGCAGTGCTGCGATGTCACAACCAACAAGTCCGGTTTCCGAACAAAACGTCTACCGAAAACGGAAGTCATATAAACCTTGGTGGCAACAGCGACTTGAAAAGTCCATTAATGACATAAGGAAGGAATTGGGACAACTAACAGAATTTGACAACAATGTCAAACCGTCCAGACGCCTAATTAATAGGGTCAAGAAAATTTTAAAGAAAATTAAAACAAACACAGGTCATCCACGGTATAAGGAACATCTATGCTCATATATGGACCTTCTTAGACAGAAGCTAAAGGCAAAATCCAAAAGATTATCTCGTTACGTCAAATGTACTAAAAAGAAACAGCAAAACCACTTATTTAACACCAATGAAAAGCTGTTCTACAGACAACTTAGTAGCGCCGGAACAAACAACTACTACAATCTTCCAAGTAAAGATGAACTTACTGACTATTGGTCTTCAATATGGTCCAATCTTCAAAAACACAACGAGGGTGCAGCATGGATAAAATCCGAGGCGGAAAAATCAAACTTTGCTTCTATGGTGTTTGATAACATAACAACAGCTGAAGTAAACCAAGTCGTAGGAGAAACTAATAGATGGAAAGCTCCAGGAATTGATAATATACAAAATTTCTGGTACAAAAAGTTTGACAGCTTACACGACGTAGTGGCATCAAAATTTACATACATTCTTCAATATCCAGAAGACATTCCAGCCTTTCTTACTCATGGTTTATCCCATATGCTTCCCAAAACAACTAACACGCAGGATCCTTCGCATTATAGACCAATCACATGTCTTCCAACGCTTTACAAGATATTAACATCATGCATTACTAACCGAATTTACAGGCATGTTGACCAAAATAACATATTGGTAGAGGAGCAACAGGGATGTAAACGTGGTCACCAGGGATGTAAAGAACAACTTGTTATTGACTCTGTGATCCTAAGGCAAGCGCAAAAGCAATGTCGCAACATCCTGGCTTATACGTGTTTTAAACATCTACAAAGTACATCCTACCATAGTTACTTTTCTTGAAGCATCGATGAAAAGTTGGAGAACAAACCTTTAGTTAAATATAAATGGTCAGTATTTTAAAACCGATGAAATTGCTATTCGCAGAGGAATATTCCAAGGTGACTCACTTAGTCCATTGTGGTTCTGTTTGGCAATGAACCCACCTTCTAACATGCTTAACGACACAAAATATGGCTTCAATGGCTAATAGAAACACCAACTGCAACATCTCCCATCTTCTTTATATGGATAATATAAAAATTTTTGTTTCTAATCAACAACAAAGTCAACATCTTCTGGATATAACTCAAAGGCTCTCCAGTGATATACACATGGAATTTGGTTTAGATAAGTGCCGAACTTTAATCATCGAAGAGGGAAAAATTGTCAATGGAGATATGGCGCTACCTAATGGAGATATAATCGCTTGTCACGTGTTTTTTTCTTCCTTTATTATTCTCTAGGATCAACTACAAGTAATATGTAAAGGGTGTTGCGTACCCCAGTAGTACTAGGCGTCTTGCCTATCTGGGTTTGTTCTGTAGTTTAGGGAGAAAGGTACTTTCGTTATTAAATTTTGCTTAGGTTACGTCCAGATATTATGCACGTGAGTTGTTTTAGTTACACTAATACATGTGTGTCTTTAAATTGTATCTCTCTTTAAATTTGTGTATGTGTAGTCGCCAATAGGTGCCTTGCGGTTGGTATCGACGATAAGTTCTATCAAAGTTTATGTTGGCCTCATTTGACAGAAGAATTCTAGTTAATCAGTGAGTGTGTCATTTTTTTTCAACGCATTCTGGTCGATGTTGGTGCTTAGAAATATCAAGGATAATAAAAAACTCTTCGTTTTAACAAAACTTCCAATATTTATTTAAAAATTGCTTTTTTAAAAGACTCAATGACAGCCGTTTCGCTATTAAGCATCGTCAGATTGACATTTAAGTTACATTTTGTTTGTTTGTAGCTAGGTACCTGATGTTTAGGTAGTATTAAGGCTAGACCTAGCTACAAACAAACAAAATGTAACTTAAATGTCAATCTGACGATGCTTAATAGCGAAACGGCTGTCATTGAGTCTTTTAAAAAAGCAATTTTTTAATAAATATTGGAAGTTTTGTTAAAACGAAGAGTTTTTTATTATCCTTAATAAGATGGACTTCCAAAAAGTAAGGGTTAGTACAATCAATTTACTTAGAAATATTATTCTTCTTTTGGTTTGGATTTTTATCTTTGGCAATTTGGGGTCATCTTAATTGGATTTAAAAAGAAAAACCATTTATATAGTTAGTCTGACTATCGTACGTGATTTGCCTTATGTATTTTTGGATTCTGTCAGCTGACTAACCATTTTTGGGATTTGTTAAGAAGATATATTTTCTCACACACACCACGTGTTCGAAATAACCCTTAACATCTAAAGGTGAGTAATGACTGCATAATTGATATCATATTGCTTTGATGCCTACTAAAAATGTAAATGTGATCTATCATAATTTTAATTTTCTTTAATCACCACCGTTAATTCCTTTTTTTTGTGTCCATAGTGTAGTGTATGTGAATCATTCACCGATAGAAAATACCAATACTACACTATCTCGTGTTCCCGGTCGGCAGTACTGTGTATGCTAGAAGAGAGAGTTTATGTACTGTCTGTCGAGAGTTGACGAGCCAGTGAAATAAAAAGCCAATAACTAAATAAAATATACAAGTGGCGACGAGGTAAAGGTTAGTAAAAAAAGGAAAGAATAACAATAGTTCACAAAAAAAAACGTGCTGTAAACATATTTAAATAGAAAATGTTAGTAATTTTATAATATGAATTGGGTTACAAAAAAAATTAATATGCATCTTATAGAATATGGATTTTTAAATCAATTTATTTTAAATTAATATTAATTTAAATTAAGAATAATGAAAAACTCTTCGTTTTGCGAAAACTTCCAATATTTATTTAAAAAATTGCTTTATTACCTTTATTAAGTTTTCGTAAAACGAAGAGTTTTTCATTATTCTCAATTTATTTTAATTAGAGAGCATAAATGTTGTCCGAACTCAGAGGCAACGTCACTATATTTACCGTATGTTAATCATTAAGGAGATAACAGTCGATTTAACAACATTTTTTTTCTTTCATTGAATTTATTTCTTATATTATTTTGTTACTATTTCAACAAAAAAAAAAAAAATTCAATGATTTCGTTATATTAACATATTTTGTTATTTAAATATTACCACAAATAGGTGTGGCACATTTTATGATGCCTCCATTAAATTGGAAATAAAGTAGGTAGAAAGTTAAAGCTAAACTTATTGAAATGGTACAAAGGTACCCCCATTAAATTGGAAATGCAGCCATTGAATTTAAAATAAAATACAAATATAGAAGTAAATTCATTGAATTTAAACTAATTGGTACAAAAGTACCTCCATTAAATTGAAAACGAAAATGGAATTACTGTCATTGTTCCAGGGTGACGATGTCCACCGCCCTAAGAAAAACTAGACTTAGAAGGAGATAGTGCCTCATTAGGTCATAGGTGGGAAAAATGGAAACGGTCGTTATACAAAAATTTGGAAGCTAACGAAATCATAACACCAGTGAAGAAAAGAGCTACGCTTTTATTACTTGGTGGACCGAACCTCCAAGAAATATTTTATAATTTACCAGGTGCCAACGCTAATCCCAATAATGATAACAATGTTTTTGAAATCGCTATTCAGAAACTTGACGATTACTTCACCCCGAAACAAAGCAAAGTCTACGAAAGGCACATTTTTCGTTTAATTAAGCAAGAGGAAGGAGAAAAATTTGAAAAATTCCTACTGAAATTAAGGAAGCAAGCAGAAAAGTGCAAATTTGATAAAGTTGAGGACCATCTAATAGATCAGATTACAGAAAAATATTTATCAACCGAGTTGCGTTAGAAAATTTTGACAGTAGGCGATAGTAGGTATAACGTTAGATAAAATTACAGAAGCCAATATGTTAGAAGTTGTAACGCGGCAAATGGAAGAATATGGACATGAAGGTAAAAATCAAGAAATTCATGCTATAACTCCTTTCAGAAGGGAGTGGAACAGAAGCAAACCCGACATACAAAAACAGAGATAATATGAACAAAAGATGTAGTCGATGTGGAAATTCCAAACACACATCAAGGGATAAAATCTACCCTGCGATCGGAAAAATATGTCATTCCTGCGGAAAAACTGGTCATTTCAGACAATATTGCAAAATGCAAGTATTAAAAAGGAAAATACCTGAAAAGGAAAGGAATAAAGAAGAACGGACATTTAAGCAGATCCGGAGACAAAAAGAAGTTGATAACATATCGGAGTAGGAGATAGATTACGTTTTTAATATCAACAATAATGCAAATATAGAATGTGACGTTGGTGGGGTAAAAACAAGGATGTTAATCGACTCTGGGTCAAAATATAATCTTATATCGAAAAAAACTTGGAATAATTTAAAAAAGGAAGGAGTAGTATGTTTTAGCCAAAGTAATAGACCAGATAAAACCCTGTTCGCATACGGTAGCACAACTCTGTTAGAAATTATGTGATCATTTGAAACTACAATTTCGGTAAATAGGAGTCAAGAACGTACAAACATATATGTCATTGCAAATGGGACGAGGAATCTTTTGGACAAAGACAGTGCTATAAATCTTGGAGTTTTGCAAATTGGAATGAGATTAAAAATGAACCGTTTCCAAAGTTTAAAGATGTTTTAGTGGAAATTCCTACTGATGATTTCAAAAAACCTGTTTGCCAACCATATCGACGAATTCCAATACCATTAGAAAACAAAGTAGAGTTGAAAATTAAAGAATTACTAGACAACGATATAATAGAAGAAGTACGGGAAGCGTCGAAGTGGATATCTCCGATAGTACCCATACTAAAAGATAATGGAGAAATACGACTATGTGTGGATATGAGGCGTGCCAATACGGCCATAATGCGCGAAAATCATCCCTTGCCCACTATGGAACATTTGTTACCAAAGATCAGTAAGGCTAAATACTTTACAAAACTGGATATAAAAAATGCGTTCCATCAAGTAGAGCTACATCCGAATTCCAGACACATTACAACATTTATAAGTTCATAAGGTCTTTATCGCTACAAACGTTTAATGTTCGGAATTACATGCGCGCCTGAATTGTTCCAAAAAATTATTGAAAAAATGCTCCTTAAATGCGATGGGACCATAAATTTCATCGACGATATCTTGGTATACGGCTCTACCGAAGAAGAACATGATATACGGCTTAAAAAAAATACTACAGGTATTCAAGGAAAGGAATGTCCTTTTAAACGAGTCAAAATGTATTTATAAAGTACAAAGGGTTAACTTCTTGGGACATGAGTTAACCCCCGAAGGAGTTAAACCATTGAACAAATATATATAAAGCATAATCAAGTTCAGAGTTCCAAGGACTGTTGAAGAACTGCAACGTTTTTTAGGTCTGATTAATTATATCAACAAATGGATACCAAATATCGCTACGTTGACTGAGTCATTAAAGCGACTATTAAGAATGAAATTTGGTAAAAATGCAAACATAGAAAAATTCTGGACAAGAGACCAGGGTCAAGCTTTTGAAAAATTGAAAAAAGCACTTAGAGAAATACAAACCCTCGGCTACTACGATGTGAATGATAAAACCGAAGTTATCGCAAACGCGAGCCCCGTTGGTCTTGGAGCAGTATTGGTTCAAACTGACTCTAAAGGTCCCAGAGTAACTGCTTACGGAAATCGGACGCTGACAGATTGCGAGCGCAGATATAGCCAAACAGAAAAGGAAGCCCTCGCTTTAGTTTGGGCCATAGAACACTTCAATGTATTTTTATTCGGAAAAGAATTCGACTTGATCACTGATCATAAACCGTTGGAGATTTTGTTTGGAGAAAAGTCGAAACCTTGTGCTCGAAGAGAAAGATGGGTGTTAAGGTTACAAGCCTACCGATATAAAATAAAATACAAACCAGGAAAAACAAATATAGCGGATTAGCTATCACGTCTTTGCGTACCTCCGGAGTACTTAAAAATTAAAACAGATACAGATGAACACAAATCAAATTATAGAACATGCAAAGCCTCATGCAATTTCCATGGCTGAGATAGAAGGACACTCGGAACAAGATCCTGAAATATGTAAGGTAAAGCAAGGCTTCTACAACAGTAACTGGGATGATAGTGTGAAAGGATACAAAATATTTGAACAAGAATTATGTTTCCTTGATAAAATACTGTTAAGAGGAAATAGATTAGTAATACCTTCTAAACTCCGCAAGAGAGTTTTAGATCCAGCCCACGAAGGACACCCCGGGATCGTAGCAATGAAGGGACGCTTACGACGTAAGGTTTGGTGGCCAAGAATCGATAAAGATGCTGAAAACATAGTTAGGAGCTGCAAAGGTTGCACATTAGTTGGACTAACAAATCCACCGGTTTCCATGAAACGTCGTCAATTTCCGGAAGCACCCTGGGTAGATGTAGCAATGGACTTATTGGGACCATTGCCAAGCTATGATTACTTAGTCAAAGTAGACTACTACAGCCGGTATAAGGAAATAAAATTAACAAAAATAATTACCAGTACTTCCATAATCAAAATATTAAAAGAAATTTTTAGTCGATTAGGATATCCTTCATCTATAACAGCAGACAATGGACGACAATTTATCAGCCAAGAATTTAAGGAATATTGTATGGAATGCAACATAACCCTTTATCACACAATCCCCTACTGGCCCCAACAGAACGGGGAAGTAGAAAGACAAAACCGCGACATATTAAAACGATTAAAAATTGGAAAAATCGAGAAAAAGGACCTACAAGAAACTTTAAACGAATATTTGATGATGTATAATTCCATTCCTCATTCTGTAACAGGGAAAACACCCACAGAGTTATTTTTCAAACGATTAAACAGAGATAAAATTCCTACATTGCAAGATATACATAATAACGAAGATGATGCAGAAGCTAGAGATAAAGATAAAGAAGTAAAGGAAAAAGAGAAAGAGTATGGAGATAAAAGACTAAGGGCACAGGATACGGACTTGAATGAAGGGGAAAAAAGTATATATAAAGGAGATGAATAAATCCAACAAACTTACGCCAAATTACAACCCTACACCACACATAGTTGAGAAAACGAACGAAGGAGATGTTACAGTTAGAAATGAAGAAACTGGACAAATGTTAAGAAGGAACGTATTGCATTTAAAAAGAGTGGAAGGTGAATGGAAAAATCAGAATAAAAACGATACAGATAATGACATTGAAAACCACGTCAATATTCAGTAGTAGTAGTAAGGAATATCAATTTGTTTGTTAAATATTTCAATTAGTTATTTAAAATGTTGGATTATTTCCAAAAAATGTATTCACAAAGTAACGGCATGTAATGTTTGATAATTAATAGTAGGAAATATTAACCTGTTGTTTAAAATGTTTCAATCTGTTAAATATAATGTTAGGGGGTGATGAATGTCAATTTATTTGTTTAAAATGTTTCAATATGTTATTTGTTTAAATTATCAAAATGTTTAATAAAGTTTTTCACAAGAAAGGGATGTAGTGTATGTGAATCATTCACCGATAGAAAATACCAATACTACACTATCTCGTGTTCCCGGTCGGCAGTACTGTGTATGCTAGAAGAGAGAGTGTATGTTACTGTCTGTCGAGAGTTGACGAGCCAGTGAAATAAAAAGCCAATAACTAAATAAAATATACAACACCTAGTACATTAAAAAAAAAAAAAAAAACTATTTGAGAACTATTTGATTGAATAGATGAAACGCTAGCTATTTTGTAGTATAAATATTTATTAAAGTATATGAATTTTACTTTAAAATTACTTTACTGTAATCTTTTAATATGTGAAAAATAACTATATTGGCAATTATCTCATTCTGTACTCACATATTAATTTAAACATTGTTTCTTTTCGTCTGTATTAGTAACCATTTTATTGTTAGTAATTTTGTACTCATATTTTAGTTTAAATATTATTTCTTTTAGCTTTATAAAACATGTGCAACTTAAATTTTCCTGTAACTTGTTATAAAAATTCTGTTAAGCCTCTTTTCTAATTAAATTGTATTATCTAGGATTTTTTTATTACGGGTTTTGGTACCCCCTACGTCCTGATATTGGAAGAATTACCATAGCTTGAGATCTAAGTCACCACCTTCTTCGAAGGGACACTAGTGACCCGAAGAGCTGTCTGAACAGCGATTGGAACACCTCAGGATTACAGATAAGCTCTTATAAATCTACATACACAGAAATTTTTTGTATATCTCTCTTGAATTTATATTTATCTACTTGTTGCGATGATTTAATTACTCGGTACCTTCAGTACCAGTACTGAATAATATTTATTTACTTGTAGCGTTGATTTCATTACTCGGTACCTTCAGTACCAATACTGAATTGTATTTATCTACTTGAAGCGTTGATTTCATTACTCGGTGCCTTCAGTACCAGTACTGAATTATATTTATTTGACCATTCTGTCAATTTCATTGTTTGAACCCTACTGTATGAGCAAAGCTCACAATTACTACTATTTATTTTTTTTCCATATTGTAATATTGAAGACCTAAATTGTTAAGTAAAGTAATTTATATTTATTTTATATCCTAGTTTTATTTATCTGGTTCACCATATTGATAAATTATTATTTGTTTATCTTGGTAGTTCTCTGCTAGTGCCTTAAGACTCAGGAGTTTCTGGCTTTAATCTTAAAGCCAGTGGCGCGGACTCAATTCTCTTTATTTCTACTGTTTACCTCTACGGCTGAGCTCGGGCATAATTTGCCAGTAGAGTTACCGCTAGCTGAGTATTGCCAAGTTAACTTTTTTAACTACCTTATCTTGAACTAATCTCAAAGAAATGTGGCACGCTGTCATGCAGAATGGGGAAACCTATAAATACTTGGGATTTCAACAAGCCAGATTGTTAGACCAAAAACAGTCCAAGGCTAAAATCAGAAATGAGTTTTCACAAAGGGTAAGTTCCCTACTAAAATCTGAGTTAAACGCAGGAAATCTTAACCGAGCCATTAATACAAATACCGACTATAAGTCGAGCAGAAAAATAGATAATAATAATAATAATAATAATAATAATAATAATAATAATAATAATAATAATAATAATAATAATAATAATAATAATAATAATAATAATAATAATAATAATAATAATAATAATAATAATAATAATACTACTAATAATAATAATAATAATAATAATAATAATAATAATAATAATACTAATACGATACGATTTATTTCCACTTTACATATTATAATATGTTTAAGGGTAGGCTTACATTTTAGCACTGTATAAATAAAATATTTGGAATAGAATAATACAATACAAATAAAAGTGACTTTACAAAATTAGAGTTACAAACGTGTAGTAGTTATAGTGTTTCAGTAATTTAGCAAAACATTATCGACAGAATGCCATATATCGAAATAATCAAAATATAAAAAAAGATTTTAATGGTGATTTAGAAAATCACTTATAGTATAAAAACCTTGTTTCAATAAAAAATGTTTTAGAGTATTATAAAGAGATCTTGATGTCAGGTTTTGTATGCATTTTATATCTCTAAACAAAGTAACGGTTTTGTTATACAACCTAGTATCAACTTTATTATTCTGAGACATATGCAGCCTAGAAAACTGAGTTGCAATACTATTTGCATTTCGCGTGCCATAGTTGTGATACCTGCATCTCTTGTATGATGTCGAAGGTAGCTTTGTGTTTGCCGGTAAGGAAGATCAATTCTGTTTTCTCTGCTGCAAGTTCAAGTCCGTGATCATATAACCATGCTCTGATTATCTGCATAACAATATCTAACTTTCTCTCAGTTTCTTCTTTGTCTAGACCTGTGATAACGATCGCTATATCATCGGCATAGCCTACAAGATAGCAATTATCCGGTAGTTCAAGCCTTAAGATATCGTCATAAGATATGTTCCAAAGTTCTGGTCCAAGTATGGATCCCTGAGCGGCGCCTGCTGTAACTTTCTTGGATTTAAGACCATCTTTGGTTTCGTATATTAACTCTCTATCCTTGAGGTAATCCTCTACCATACACAATAGGTATGGAGGTACGTTGTATTTTTCTCTAA
The DNA here is from genome assembly GCA_035357415.1 of Ophraella communa. Lineage (NCBI taxonomy): Eukaryota > Metazoa > Arthropoda > Insecta > Coleoptera > Chrysomelidae > Ophraella > Ophraella communa. Next base: position 29,681,384 of record CM068980.1, read on the forward strand.
GAGGTTTCACCATATTATCCCAACTGGCTGAATTAAATGCGTTCTTTATGTCGATAGCTGCAAGAAGAACTATGCCCTTTGAGTACTGATTTTTTTCTTGTTCTTTTCTAAAAGTCTTTCTTATAACAGACACCGCATCTGCTGTAGATCTTCCACTACGGAAACCGAATTGCATCTCTGATAGGTCTCCTCCAGCCTTTACCGACATCTGTAGTCTTGGTCTAATTAGTTTTTCTAGTACTTTACCAGCCGTGTCTAACATGCATAGAGGGCGATTTCCTGCTGCTGTATTTGGGTCTCCCTTTCCTTTACTTATAAGCACTAATTTCTGTCTTTTCCATATTTTAGGGAAGGTTCCAGTTTTCAAGCCTGCGTTGTACATGTTAAGCAACATATGTGGTGCTATATCTGCAACTAGTTTTAGGATCTCTGAGGGGATACCATCTGGTCCTGGAGTTTTCTGATTTTTCATAGTTCTTATTGCGGCCATAAGTTCTTCTATAGTAAAGGGACAGATCTCGTCGCGTAGATCTTCTATCTCGTGTATTTGTCTTTCTTTATGTTCCGGGAATAAGGTACCGACTATTTCCTCCATTACTACAGCTTCTCGTAGTGGTGGTTTTGTGTACTTCCCGAGTTTTTTGAGCACGATCTTATATCCAAGGCTCCACGGATTGGTATCTACTTCAGTGCAGAGAGCTTTCCAGTGGGCTAGCTTGCTCTTTTTGACAGCCTTGCTAAGCGCCTTTCTTGCTACTCTTTCCTCTTCCTTGCGGAGATTAGTTTCCGTTATATCATTTGTTCTTCTTGCTCGTTGTGTGCGTCTCCTTGTGCGCTGGCACTCCCTCCGCAAGTCTGCGATATAATCGTTCCACCAGTAGACTGGTGTTCTTCCTTTTCGATCAGTCTTTCTTGGCATTGATAACATGCAGGCTTTTTCAATTACGTGCATTGTAGCTTCGGCTAGTCGTTCCGCGTCCTGTTGGGTTAATATTGGAAAAGATTTCAAAGTTGTTTCTCCATGTTTGATCTTCGATTCAAACTGTTCTTTATTTAATTTCGCTAGGTTCCACCTAGGTACTCTTTTTTGATCTTGTTTTTGCTGGAGTTGGCAGGTAGAGAACATGATGTACAAATGGTCACTGTGGTTATAGTCGTCTATCACTTCCCAGTCGTTTATAGTTCTTGCCAGATGCTCTGATGCAAACGAAATATCTGGAACAGTTTCTCTCTGGTTCTCTCTTCTAAATGTAGTGGTGCCGTCATTTAGGACTGCTAATCCAAGTCTAGATATCATGTCTAGGATCTTTTGGCCTCGTGAATTCGTTTCTGCCGATCCCCATTCTAAAGCACTGGAATTAAAGTCTCCTCCAAGAATGATGCTTCCTTGAATATTTTGTAGTGCATCCTCTAATTCGTCAAGGTGTTCTTCGATACTATCTGGCTGGCTGGGTGTAATGGGTCTGTAATAACAGCTGACATATGTGGTCTTCCCGCTTGTAATCCAAGCGAATCCACTACCGTTTCCCTTTCTCTCTATAGGTAATCTATTTGTGTCTGGTATCCATATGACGGCTTTCTGAAGTTCATCACTAATCCATCCTTCCTCTTCTCTTGTAACTTTGCCCGGCTCACTTATAAGAACAACATCTACCATATTTTCTTTGGTTGTTTGATGGAGGAGCGAAAACGCTGTGGGGCTGCGATGAATGTTTGCTTGCAATATTCTCGTCATTGTTGGTTCTGATTTTTAGCTTTCCTCCAAGCTAGTCTGTAGGTCTTACACTTGCCTGTCCCAAGACGGTGTTTGGTCAGTTCTTCTGATTCTCCTGCGTCTGTGCAAGCAATGCATTTCTCTTCATTTTTGCAGTTCTTTGCTTTATGTCCTTTCTGGGCGCATTTGTGGCAGAAATCTGCTCGATCTGGGCCTGCACATTTTTTCGACGTGTGACCAAATCCCAGACATTTGTAGCACCTTTTTGCTTCTTCGCATTTTCTTATTCTGCAGCTGAAAGGACCAATCTTTAGTGATTTCGCCTTGATGAATGTAATGGCGTCCTTGGCTGGCAGCGCAACAAAAGCTATCACTTGCTCCCTAGTATTGGGATTAGATAAAGTTACTGCTGGATCTTCAAGTAGGCCTGGAATCACTTTTCTAACTGCCGTCTGAACCTGTTCCGGAGATACTCCGCTATTAATATCAAAGATTCTTACAGTAGTAACCGCTGGTAAGCTTTTTACTTCTCCCGTGTTTACAAAAGCTTTTTTTAAGGTTTCAGTAGCAGCTGTGTTACTTTCAACTTTCCCCTTAATCTTGATCAGCAATTCTCCTTTTTTTGTTGTTGTGAAACTTAGTTTTGGTCCATCTTCAGAAATTTCCACAGCATTGGCTTTTTTAAATAAGTCAGTAATCGACTTTCCTTCGACGGGTTTAATGATCACTGCGTCTTGTGGTGGTTTTGGTTTTCTTTTCTTCTTTTTCTTTTTTTGCCGTTTTTTAAAACGTTCCTCATCTTGTGCAGCCCGATCGTTTTGGGCAGCGTTTTTCTGTGCTTTCCTCAGAAGCTGGTTTTTCTTTCGCATCTCTTGTTTGCTCAGTTGGAATTCACTGCTATCAGAGTCAGCGTTCTCAGAAAGTGGTGATGCCGGTATTTCTTTTTCGGCATTTTCCTGAGATACAGTGCTCTTTGTCTCAGTAGTCCGTAGTGATGGCTTTCGTTGACGATCTTTTTCCGTTCTTATCATTTTATGCTGTTGCACGTCTATGTCTGGTGATCTGAAAGGCTGTGTTTTGTCTGGTACGGTGTACTGTAAAATTTCTTCTACTTGTACTATTTGTTTGCTCGCCATATCTCGTTTTTTGTAGATTGATTGCATCTCTATTATAATGTCTTTTAGCTTGGGAGTGCCGGTCTTAATAGGTTGTGCAATGTTCTTTTGTTTATCTATCGCTGTAGTGAATTCTGCTAGGTAGTTTAGCATGGCTGTAAGCTTTGTCTGTATCAGTTCATCTGATGCAAGTTGTTGCTGGTGATGAGAGACTAGCAGCTCTATTAAACTTTTTTGGGATACTGGGTCTGTGATCATGATCCTCTGTGGCTCAATTCTTCTATCTTGATTAAAAGCGTACATTTTGGCACACCCAGAAACCGTGGTGCCTGCACCCGCCACCGAGGCTTTCACTCGATCGGAACGGGCGGTAGGATTACCCTCTGACGAGGTACCTACCTGGGTTAGTTTTGGATTAAATGTACTTGACATCATGCTTTCGAGGGTAGCTCCCTTTGTCAAATTTTCTGCCACGATTGCTTATTCGTCATTATTGTAGTAATGCTTATTTCGCAACAGACCAGCATATCTGCTGATCGTTCCCCAGTCTGCAACGCCAGGGGACATGCTTGGATGTGGTTAGACTTCCCATTCCAAGGTGTGGTATTTGGTCCACGAAAGGTATTTTATTTCCCTCCAACCCTCTGACCCCTATAAGTGATCAGCGAGCTTCCCCCATCCACCAACCGGGGGACGCGCCACATACGCAGTTACCACTCCGCGCGTGGATAATAATAATAATAATAATAATAATAATAATAATAATAATAATAATAATAATAATAATAATAATAATAATAATAATAATAATAATAATAATAATAATAATAATAATAATAATAATAATAATAATAATAATAATAATAATAATAATAATAATAATAATAATAATAATAATAATAGCATAGCATTTATTTGGCGATATTACATACAATAAGTACATTTAAAGCCCTAATTTAATTTGAATAAAAATGTGTGATATATAATATATACATTTTACAATAATTTTCATTGAATACGTTAATACAAGAAACAGTAGTACAAATAAACATTAATGAAATAAATAAAATATTAATAATAAACACATAGAAATTTAACATTTTAAAACAAAATTAATTTTCACATTAAAAGTTTAAGAAATATCCGGTTCAAACGAAACACAAAAATTCATCAACACCATAGAAGCAATGTTCCATAGGAAAATTTTTAACTAACTTTTCAATAGAATTTAAATTCATTCCTTTTATATTCTTATCTTTAAACAGATAGTCCATTTTATTATATAGCCTTAACTCCAATTTGTTTTTTTGGGACATGCAAATTCTAGAATATGGAATAACTAAACTTTCTGCTTGCCTTGTTTGATAATTATAAAAATCCAAGTGCCTCCGAAAGTTTGACAAATTTTTGTGTACAAATACTATAGTGGTAAGAATATATAAACACGGAAGGGTTAAAATTTTATATTTCTTAAATAAATGCCTACAACTGGTCCGATGCTGAGCTCCATCAATAATGCGAATTGCAGTTTAATAATAATAATAATAATAATAATAATAATAATAATAATAATAATAATAATAATAATAATAATAATAATAATAATAATAATAATAATAATAATAATAATAATAATAATAATAATAATAATAATAATAATAATAATAATAATAATAATAATAATAATAATAATAATAATAATAATAATAATAATAATAATAATAATAATAATAATAATAATAATAATAATAATAATAATAATAAACCCGCACGGGGTAGTTTTTCTACCTGGGGAGTGACGCCCCCACGGGTCCGAGTTACCTGGGCTACCAGGGGAAAATGGTGGTACCTGGCAGTAGGTATAAAATGCAACTTCAACGATGTCGAATTATAAAACTATATTACCTCAAGTGGGTAGAGTGTTACGCTCACAATCCCACACGGCCGGTGTACCTGGTATGTCGGCTGTCTGCTCCACGGATTCTGGGGGGAGCGATAATTCGATTGTTACAGACTCCTTATCACTTAGGAATCGTCAGGTGAATCGACATTGCAACACCTACAACTCTTGTCGCGTTCAAGTTGATGACAGAAGGGCTTGTTCGAAAAATGATGCATCTTCTTCCTCGGTTAGCGGCATGCGCAGCGTGATATCGAGTATGGCTACTGCGACAACCCAAGAGGAAAATATCACCGATTCTCCTCCACCGGTTTCTGCTGTTTCTAGAGTATCGCAGGACGGTACATCTACGACCACAAAATCCGGAAAGCCCAGGAAGCGTATGAAGTGGACTACTGACATGAATTCATTTATTATACGCTCCTACTTTAGAACAATAAAAAATGAGACTGATTTAACATCATATAGGTTCGCCCTTCATCGAGCATTTATACAACAATATCCGGAGTTTCAACATGTTACGGAACAACGTATTGCTGACCAGCGTAGAACAATTATTAAAAACAATTTACTACCTGCTCCACTGATGCAACAAATACGAAGTGAAGTACTTCTTGAGCTTCAAGTAGAAGAAGATCATAATGTAATCCAATATACAAATAATCATCTGGATAATGTAAGACTTAATGACCACATAGGCAATGACACACCAAACATGAATCAAAACGAAAACCTAAATACAGACAATACTACGCAAACTGACGAACACGAGAATGCTGTTGCCGAACTCCTAAAAGCAATAGCAGAATTTGACGGAACCAACCCAATTCATCGACCAATTTTACCCAAACTGAAATCCAATAGGAACACCAATGTGATCCTTGCACTATTTAATTAACTTTTAAAGGATCGTGCCAAGAACTGCCGAACTCTGGAAGAGATCCATAATCTTATCTACTGTAGTGCTGTTGCAGTGATCCGAAGTCACAACCAACAAGTCAGGTTTTCAAACCATAAATCTATTGAACATCATAAGCAACATAAACCTTGGTGGCAACAGCGACTTGAGAAGTCAATTAACGACATACGAAAGGAGCTGGGACAACTTACCGAATTTAAAAATAGCATAAAACCTTCCAGACGCTTAACTAATAGGGTCAGAAATTTAATCTTTAAAAAGATTAAAACCCACACTGGACATCCAAAGTATAAAGAACATCTATGCTCATATATGGACCTTCTTAGACAAAAGCTAAAGGCGAAATCCAAACGATTATCTCGATACGTTAAATGCACAAAAAAAAAAGAAGCAAAATCATTTATTTAACAACAATAAAAAGCTGTTTAATAGACAACTTAGTAGCGCTGGTAGTACAAACAACTAAAAATGAATTTACTGACTATTGGTCTTCAATATGGTCCAATCCTCAAAAACACAACGAGGGTGCAGCATGGATAGAATCTGAGATGGACAAGTCAAACATTGCTCCAATGATGTTTGATAAGATCACAACAGCTGAAGTAAACCAAGCTATAGGAGAGACTAATAGTTGGAAAGCTCCGGGAATTGATAACATTCAAAATTTCTGGTACAAAAAATTTGACAGCTTACACGAAGTACTAGCATCAAAATTTACATATATCCTTCAACATGAAGAAGACATTCCAGCTTTTCTCACTCATGGTTTGACCCATATGCTTCCCAAAACAGCTAACACACAGGATCCTTCGCAGTATAGACCAATCACATGTCTTCCAACGCTTTACAAGATATTAACATCATGCATTACTAACAGAATTTACAGGCATGTAGACCAAAATAACATCTTGGCAGAGGAGCAAAAGGGATGTAAACGTGGTCACCAGGGGTGTAAAGAACAACTTATCATCGATTCTGTGATCCTAAAGCAAGCGCAAAAGCAAAGTCGCAACATCTCGACTGCTTTTGTAGACTACCGTAAGGCATTTGACAGCGTGCCCCATTCCTGGCTCATAAGCATTTTAAAAATCTACAAAGTACACCCTAGCATAGTTACTTTTCTTGAAACATCGATGAAACAATGGAGAACAAACCTTCAGTGTAATATTAATGGCCAGTATCTTAAAACCGATGAAATCGCTATTCACAGAGGAATATTCCAAGGTGACTCACTTAGTCCATTGTGGTTCTGTTTGGCAATGAATCCACTTTCTCACTTGCTTAACGACACAAAATATGGCTTCAATCTTAAGACCAATAGAAACACCAACTGCACCGTTTCCCATCTTCTTTATATGGATGATATAAAAATGTTTGCTTCTAATCAACAACAAATTTAACATCTTCTGGATATAACCGAAAGGTTCTTCAGTGATATACGAATGGAATTTGGATAAATTGTCAATGGAGATGTGGCGCTACCTAATGGAGATATAATCGCTGCCATGCAAAATGGGGAAACCTATAAGTACTTGGGATTTCAACAAGCCAGATTGCTAGACCAAAAACAGTCCAAGTCCAAAATCAAGGATCAGTATACACAGAGGGTTAGTTCATTACTAAAATCCGAACTGAACGCAGGAAACCTTAACCGAGCAATTAATACATATGCCGTACCTGTGTTAACTTATTCGTTTGGGATTCTACGATGGACAAAAACTGAATTGGAAGATATTCAGAGAACAACAAGGACTATGATGACCAAGCACAGATATCACCATCCAACATCGTCAGTACTCCGAACAACACTACCGAGAAAGGAGGGAGGAAGAGCTCTATGCGACATAATCAATCTACGCAACAAGCAGATAAATAAATTACGAGACTTCTTTATCACTACATCAATGTCATCTAATTTACACAAATTTATTGTAGGAGCAGATAAAAATTATTCCCCTCTAAATTTAGCAGGTCCTAATGTGGATTTAGAAGTAACAACAGATGCTGAGAAACACGTAAAATGGGCCCAAAAAGCTCTACATGGTCGACATCATCACGACCTTAACCAACCGCACATTGACAAAATAGCATCAAATAGGTGGCTTGCTGACGGTACCTTGTTCCCAGAGACTGGAGGATTTATGATGGCCATTCAGGATCAAGTAATTAATACGAACAACTACAAAAAATTTGTTATCAGGGACCAAACTAGTACATCGGACAAGTGTAGACGGTGCCAACAAACGTCGGAAACCATACAACACATCACATCAGGGTGTTCAACCATAGCCAACACGGATTATTTACGCAGGCACAACCAGCTGTGTAATATTATCCACCAGAAACTGGCCAACAAATATGGACTGCTGAATACATATACACCGTATTAAAAGTACAATCCACAGGCAGTGCTCGAGAATGCAGATTTTAGGCTCTACTACGATAGGTCCATTATCACCGATAGACAGGTGACGAATAATCGACCCGACATTGTAGTAGTGGATAAAAAAGCTAATTCAGTGCTGTTAGTCGATGTTGCAGTTCCAAACAACAACAATATTTTGGACAAATATAAGGAAAAAATAGCAAAGTACACCCATCTTGCTATAGAAGTAGGGCTGATGTGGCATGCAGAAAAAGTGGAGGTGGTACCGATCATTGTATCATTAACTTGACTTATTCCCAAAAGTCTTGAAGGCAGTCTTAAAAAACTCGATCTTCATAAAAACACTTTTATTGACTTGTAAAAAGCGGCAATTTTAAATTCATGTCACACTGTTCGGAAATTTTTAAATATGTAAATTTTGAGCCTAATCCCATTTGCGTTTACGCTCGGGATAGGTAAATATTACCAGCGAAAGCTGAGTAAGTGCATAAGTCTTTTGATAATAATAATAATAATAATAATAATAATAATAATAATAATAATAATAATAATAATAATAATAATAATAATAATAATAATAATAATAATAATAATAATAATAATAATAATAATAATAATAATAATAATAATAATAATAATAATAATAATAATAATAATAATAGTAATAATAATAATAATAATAATAATAATAATAATAATAATAATAATAATAATAATGTGGATTAAAATATAATAAAACACATCTTCAATCTTACAAATAAAACCAAAGAAACACTAATTGAAGCTTTAGATACTCTTAAACAAAAATTAGCTGTCTATTCCACACGGCTAAGAAGGTATAAAGAATCTAACAAAAGAAAAATACAGAATATGCAGTTTAACAGAAGTGAGAAAAAATTTTACCGGACTTTAGAAAAACAAGAAAATATAACAATAATCCCACCTGATAAAGAAGAAATTAAAACCTTTTGGGAAAACATTTGGTCACAAGCAATACAACACAACGATAATGCCTCCTGGATTAGCGAAGAACAAGAAAAACAACAAAAACTCCTACAGCAAACAGACCATGTTATTACAATAGATGATTTAACAAAAACCATACAAAAAACCCACAACTGGAAAGCACCAGGCATCGATCACATCCATAACTTCTGGTACAAAAAATTTACTGCGCTACATCCTCTTTTAACTGAACAAATCAACAAAATAATACAAGAACCACAGACTATGCCACAATTTCTAACACAGAGTAAAACTTACATTAAGCCAAAACAAAATAATGAAACGCAAAACCCGGCTAACTACCGCTCAATCACATGCCTACCAACATTGTATAAAATAATAACAGCAGCTTTAACACTAAAAATTGACACACATCTAATGCAACAAAACATATTAACAGAAGAACAGAAAGGCTGTCGCAAACACAGTCAAGGGTGCAAAGAACAAATTATCATCGATAGTACTATACTGAATCAAACAGAAAAACAACATCGAAACTTAGTTACCTGCTATATCGACTACAAAAAAGCGTTTGATTCAATCCCTCATAGCTGGTTATTAAAAATCCTAGACATCTACAAAGTTGACAGCCATATAAAGAATTTTATATCAACAATCATGAAACAATGGAGAACAAAAATTTATCTCACAACCGACAATACTATAATAGAAACTGAGGAAATTACCGAAAATACATTATGCAGGAGAATATTACCACAGATTTATGTAGAAAGTGCCACCAATCCAAAGAAACAATAGAACACATAACTGGGGGATGTAAAATTCTAGCAGGAACTGAGTACGTAGATCGACATAACACGGCAGCAAAAATCATACATCAGGAACTTGCACTGAAACATCAATTAATACAGAATGAATATCCATACTATAAGTACACTCCTCAAAACATACTTGAAAACGAACATTGGAAACTTTATTGGGACAGGACACTACACACAGATAGAACAGTAGCCAGCAACAGACCAGACATCACTATGATAAACAAAAATGAAAATAAAACCTATTTAATTGACATCTTAATACCGAATGACTCTAACACGATTCAGAAGGAACAAGAAAAAACTACAAAATATACACCTCTAGCTATAGAACTAAAAGAGTTATGGAAACAAGAAGCGGTCTACATACTGCCAATAGTGATATCAGCTACTGGTATCACAACAAACAACTTTTTAAGCCAGCTAAAAATACTGGATATTAATCCACACTTACATACACAAAGACAAAAAAGTAAGAACCTTTCTACAACAGTAATCTAGTATCATACGACCTGGCCTACAGCCCGTCACATGATCAGCATCCGTACCTAACGAGAATAAATGATATAATATTAATAATAATAATAATAATAATAATAATAATAATAATAATAATAATAATAATAATAATAATAATAATAATAATAATAATAATAATAATAATAATAATAATAATAATAATAATAATAATAATAATAATAATAATAATAATAATAATAATAATAATACCCATAATACCCATTGCAATATCCAACATGGGATTAATACCAAAAAAACTATTAAAATCCCTTGAAGAACTGGACATAAAATCATACCATGTTCAACTAATGCAAAAGTCCGTCATATTAAACACATGCCGTACAACTCGGCGTTTCTTATATACCAAATAAGCTTTATTCCACTCATTTGTCATCACATAATTTGGTTGACACGATTATAATCCTCCAACCAAATCTAACCGGCCAATAACCGTGAAAACCCCTCCATAATAATAATAATAATAATAATAATTATAATAATAATAAAATAAAACGGTCAAGCTTGGTATAGAAACTATTAAGTTTCTTTATCTTGGGTGCAGCTAGAAACAATTTTCTACTTTTCATTTTTGGTATACTTTGTTGTTTTTTTACTTCTTCCATTGCCTATGTTATCGCCTAAGGCTTTTTTATGATAGAGAACCACTACATGCGGTCTGTTGTGTTCCACTATTCGTTTTGTTATGATATCCATATATTATTATCAGTAGATTTTACGGCTGCTATTCTCGTTAATTTTTCTGGTAATTATGAGTAATATAGTTCGTCTTCTTTTAGTATTTTATCCCTTTTTTAGATTGCCTGATGCAGTCTACTTATTACGTCTTTAAAGACTGCCCTAAAGCCAGATAAGTACATACCCAGGAAATGTGTTTAATCATTTCTGAAGATACTTGGCCCAATCGACATTTATCATGATCTATATTTTGTTTTGTAATATATTTCAGGTAGTTTTTTGTTGATACTACCTGCTCTTGTATCTTTAGGTAACCACCCCAAGAAAGCACTTAGTAGATATTGAGTTGACAGGCGAGTATTCGTTTCGCGTTCAAACAAGTTGGTAGGATACCCTCCTTGTAAAAATTTTACTTTCCATAGGTCTATTAACTGTTCTCGTCTTCATAGGTTCACGCGGTGCAGTAAGATTTAAGTTATTTATCTGCATCTATGAATAGGGTAGTCAGTCGACTCGAAACAATTTTGAAACTTTGCTTATTATTCTTCATGCGCATCACTGATATTAATAAGGCCTCTTTCTTATTTGTCTCGTGGTAAATATAATATTATACTCCATGCATGTGGGTGGTGCGAGCGGTAATTCATCATAGATGTCTTTACTTTTCGATCTAGGTCTTCTGGGTTCATTTCGGTTCACTGTGTATTATTGGTGCTATCCATCCCATGTTTGGGGCTGTAATTTTGTTTTTGGCTTAGAGTTAAATCTTAAGGATTGTTCCTATTCTCGCGGTAACCACATTATTTTCTTTTCATTTTGGTGTTATCTCTTGTTAATGCTTGTTGCATTCTAAGGTATTTTTATGTAGAACCAGATGACAAAGGTAAGAAAGTCATTTGGTCTAACAGTTGTATGCCTTGAGATTCCTGTATTTGTAGTAGCTCTTTGCTACAGTTGTTCAGGATTGGCTGCATGCGCTTTTAAGTCGTTCATGTAAAGTGTAGATGGTTTGTTCTTATTGTTAGTGGTTTCTGTAAGATAGAGCCGAAATTACTTCATTTCTGCATAAAGCTAAGTGGGTTTATCGCCATACAAAACAACAGGAGCAGGGGCTGTTACCTGTTTTGCTTCGTATATAAAGTGATTTGTTAGCACTTTTTTTGAGAAGCTTGCGGAAAGAGAAGTTGGCCATGGCCCCCAAAGGTGTTTTAGGGTTTTGGTATATACCATACACCTATGGTGTATCTAGATTTTTATAGTAATTTTCGTACTACATGCGCAGTGCTCATCACAACGGCTCTCTACATCATTGTAAGATTAAGCTTTCTTGGAACCTCTTTACTTGCTTCAAGTCCTGCAATCAAGATTACTTCTTAGTAGCCCCAATAACAATGGGTACTATATTGCTCTTCTTCTCTGTTTAACCGGTTACTTTACTTATTGCTTCTTTCTATAAATGCATGGATCAGATAAACATTTACCACAAACACATTAAGTTATTGTAAACATTGCTCAGTTATACTTAGAGGGAAATATAACCAGAAATATTCCTTAGGGCTAATAATATGATACGTCTTATTACTTTAATACTTGATTTAGTCCTTAACACGACTTTATTAACATCGGAAAGCTGTATCTCATAAAACAAAAATTTCGAAACAGCTGTCATTGAATAAAAAGATATAGCTATGGTCACTTAGTGACTCTGCTTCAATGACTACCCAGTGCGTGATGTTGGCATTGATATTATGTGTTGCAATGGTTAAATCTAGGATGGAAGAATATTCTCCTTTACGAAATGTGGGTTTATCCCCTTGATTCACGATAGATAAATCATTTAGGGCTATCCATTCTGTTACTACATATCCTCTCCTATCGGACACTTCTAATCCCCATTGTGGAGATTTTGTATTAAAATCCCCAGCCACTATTGCTTTCTCTTGGTTTGTTCGTTTTTTGTTTCCAATTTCAAATAAGGTTTCTGCTAAGGCCTCTATTTCATCATTTCCAGAACAGTAGCAACTGCAGATTGTGCAATTAGCTGTAGTAAGGTAAGTGAAACCAGGGCCTTGTGCTTGTTTCTTAATTACTATATTGTGGTCCATGACTTTTATAGCGGTTACCAATCGATCATCATATAGCCAGTCCTTCCTACCCCTGATGGCGTTTTTATTGGGTTCGCTTACGATCAGTAATGCAGCTCCTATTTCTTTTGCAGTAGCCAGCGCTAGGTCCTGGGCCGAGCCACTGGTATGGGTATTAATTTGTAGAATTTTTGTTTGATTCATTTCTTTCTGGCAGTGCATCCCGTCTTGGCCCACTCCTATTTGCGGTACATTTCGGAATCGCTGATGTCCCTCTTCTTTACAGTGCACACAGTAGGGTTTGTTTTTATATTGGGTTTTTATATGTCCTTCTTCACCGCATTTTAGGCACAAGTTCTCTCGGTTTGGACCACTGCATTTATCTTTTGACTGTCCATACTCCCAACACCCGTAGACTTTTACCTTCTGTTGTATCTCCATACTTTTACAAACAGTCCATCCTACCTGAATCTTACCCATCTGAATGAGTTCTTTTGTGACAATCGCATTATTACGGTCATATTTTGCGTATTTTGTAGGCTTTGTTTACATCTGGAAATCCTATATATGTTAAGAATTTTATCTGTGCTAGCTCAGGGTGGCTTATAAAATATATAGCTAAACGTCGGAGAGAGGGTCGTGGAAATAAATATTTTAATCCAGGGAAGAAGTTTACTAAACTCATAGATGATTTACTACACAAGAAAGAAAAGAGTATAAGGTTTTACAAAGTAAAGTGTTTATAGAGTTAAATCGCTATCTTCTATACAGCACATGAGTTATCTCCCAATTGGTACCAATTGTTCACAGTGTTTGAAATAAAGAAATTAGTAAAAGTAGCATAACCTAGGATGAAATATTAACAACATAATATTTAAGTTATTAAGTGATCTTTCTAATATACCAAAGCACAGTATGCGGAACTTATCTAGTGTAAAGCAACAAAAGCAATAGTTCTAAACCATATCCAGTAATTATAAGTAGTAGAGGAAATCCGAGTCCCATAGGTTCAACTTATAGGCTATAAGTATAGGTTTAAGCAGTAACCGTTGTAAGTATGAGGTTGAAGAGGTGTCGCCTTACTTTTAAAAGAAAAATATTAAACAGTCTTACTTGGTGGTTCTTAGTAACATGCAGTCATCTACTCAGCAGCCCTACCATTAGCCAAGCCAGGTGAGTGTGAGCTTTTCTAGCAGAATATATTAATTAAGGTGGTGTAGTAGTCTCCAGGCTCAGTCTTGTGTAACTAGTAGTAGTTACAAATTAGGAATTACAACCAAAAAAAGGCCTACAAAAGTAATGATGTTCCATACAGGATTGTACAATACTAACTACCTACAACTTACCATGTGGTGTTGGATGGCCTTTAAAGAAAAGAAACGAGAAAGGGAAAAATCCACAAAAAATGCGATATCAGACCTTTGATAGCATATTCCCTTTTCTGTTATAGGTAATTTACTTTTATTTTGGGCCAAAAATCCGAAATAAAATTCGAGTTTCAAAGAAGCACCTGCTCCAAGTCCAAAGTCAAAAGCAAAAAAAAACAATCCAAAATGGAGATGAACCAAGAGAGATATCTATACCATCCAAACTGAACAGTGATTGATGTGATTAACTGATTTACCTGTCAACCTTCGTTATAATACCATTAGTTAATTAAGTATACTTCAACAAGATAGGCCAACAGTGAAAAGAGAGCAAGAAGAAGACTTTATAGTGTCATAGAGGTTAATTTTATAAACAAACAATAAACTCATGGATGAAGGTTAAGTGATTTACATAGCTGAGTGGATTATTTTTAGTGGAGATACTGTAATGTTTATGCTGGAGTGTTTTAGTGGCTAGGTAAATAGAAAGAATTTTTACTTGTTTTTTCCAAAATTAAATTTAGATTTTCCTCACTTGAGTAAAATAGTTTAGCTACTAATCTAATATGAATATTAAGGTTAAAATGAATTAATTTAAAACTGTAACAAATTTAAAACCGTAACAACCCCCCCTTTCCTGGAAAAGTTTTTTTTAAAAAAAACAAAAAACTTAGTAACTTATGAGGTAACCATTAGTAGAACTAATTTAAATTATTTTTTCCTCTTAGTCAGAATCTAAATCAGACTGTGAGTCTTCCGGAGGATGAGCCTTCACATCTTTGGCATGCCAGACCCCTAGAGAACGTCCCTTGCTGTCATTTAGCTCATAGGACCAGGGTGAACAAATTTTCCCAATGATAAATGGACCTTCAAATTTAGGGACAAATTTTGCAGTTCTGAACTTGGTCTTATCAGAAAGAGCGTATCGACGTTTCCATACTTTCTGCCCAAGGATGAATCTTTTCTCTCGGCGGCGTAAGTTGTACCGCTTTCTCGTGTTCTCATACCCTATTTTAATGCGACGTCGAATATCTTGGAAGACTTCTAGTAACGCTTCAGAACGGGTAAGAGGGTCAGAGGTAGGGTTTTGTGGAGTAGCTAATGGATGAATGTCTTTTCCCGATAGCTGGATTTCACGACCAAATACGACGAAATTTGGACTAAGCTGTGTAACCTCGTGACAAGGGGAACGGATGGCGCATGCGATCTTCTGCAAAACCGTATCCCAGCGCCGATGATTATCCGCTACGTAGGACGTTAGAGCGGTTTTTATTACTCGATGGGAACGTTCTACAGGGTTGCTCTGAAGGTGGTAGTTTGCAACGTGGAAAGGCGTAACATCATATTTTTTTTTAAATATCCTGGAATATTGTACCCACAAATGATTTACCATTATCCATTATGACTTTCTGAGGAGCACCATAGACCAATATTACATGATCCTCAAATATTTCGGCGATGCGTTTTCCTGTAGCTTGCCGCAATGGGAAAAGAAGTACATATTTGCTGAAAATATCTTGTATGGAGAAGATGAACGAATATCCGGCTGTTGAACGTGGTAACGGCCCAACGGTATCTATGCTGACAATCTGGAATGGTCGGATAGCTGTAGGACCTTGACTAAGCATTAGCCCGGCCGGCGGTTTCTGAAGAGGTTTAGTTTGAAGGCAGGTTTGACACTTGGCAATGTAACGAGCCACGTCCTGCTTCTGTTTCGGCCAGTAATACTTCCGAGCAATTTTCATTCGTGTTTTGTACACCCCAAGGTGACCTGATGTAGGAGGATCATGATGCGCGGAAATTATTTCCGCCCGTTTCTCTTTTGGGACCACTATTAACCACCTATCCACATATTCAGCTAATTCCGGATAGGATACATCAATTTTCTTAAAAACCTGTCCGTCTTCCAATCGCCACAGCGGGTATTTAGCTGGTATCTCCTGTACTTGCTGACACATTTTCTGGTACTATTTATCTTTTGTCTAGAGGTTTGCACTGTCAATACGAGGTACAGATCTCGAGAGGGCATCAGGCACAGCATGGTCACTACCCTTTTGGTGAACTACCTTGAAATCGAATTGTTGTAGTCGGACTGCCCATCTCGCTATTCGTCCTACCGGGTCCTTGATATGGTTGATCCATTTAAGGGCAAAATGGTCAGTTATGACTCAAAATCTCACTCCTTCGAGATAAGGAGGTAAACGCTCGATGGCGAAAAGTACGGCTAGGCACTCCTTCTCACAACAAATGACTCTTTCATTATCGTCATCATCCATTTGTGATAAAACAGCACCCAACCCGTAGTCATCGGTCTGTAAAATGAACAGTCGTTCAAAGTCGGGACAGGAAAGCAGAGGAGCCGACACTAGGTATTCCTTTAGCGACTTGAAAGAATTCTCACATCCAAACGAATGGCTGGTTTTTCCGAAGAAGAGTACATAATGGTGCGGTCAGAGATGAGAAGTTAGGCACGAAACGGCGATACCAGGATGCAACACCAATAAGTCGACGAACCTCGGTAACCGACTTGGGCTGAGGAATCTGGAGGATAGCTTCCACCTTGTCTGGATCTACCATAAGTCCGCCAGCACCGATAACGTAGCCAAGATATTTTAATTCTGACTTGCAAAAATAACCCAATAACCTTATCAATAAAACGTTGCCACGTTGCTGGGGCATTGTGCAATCCCATCGGCATCCGACGAAATTGATATAGGCCACGGTTTGGGACAACGAAGGCAGTCATTGGCTTGGATTCTTCGGAAAGAGGTATTTGCCAATACGCACTCGTGAGATAGCGAGCGTCACGCAGTTTATCTAGGGTGGCACTCACGAAGGGAAGTGGGTAAGCATCCTTGATCGTAACCTTGTTCAGCTGCCGATAATCTACAACGAAGCGATGACGTCCAACAGGTTTCTTGATTAGGATTATCGGTGAGGCCCAAGGGGAATTTGATGGTTCTACCACTCCATCTTCGAGCATCTGGGTAAGCTCTTCATTCACTTGCTTTAGAATCGGTGGCGACAAGGGATAATGCCGTTGTTTTAAAGGCGGTGAAGATGTTCTGATGACATGTTCCACTAAATTGGTGCATCCCAGTTTGGGACCCATGCCTTGAAAGGTATCATCGATGAGTTGGTCCAGACGAGATCTTTGCTCATTATCCAGACTATCGGAGGAAATTAAGGCTAGATCTGTTGTTGTTTCAATTTGGGAAGAATCTTTAAAATGCCACTCACCCGAGAACATATCAGGGATTATTTGCATTTCTTTCCAAAAGTCCATTCCCAAAATAAGAGTGTGTGGAAGATTTGGCACAATAAGGACATTTATAATCTTAACCTTCCCGCACAGTGCCATAGGTAAAGACCCCGTACCTAAAATGTCGCAAGTATCTCCTGAAGCAACTACACAAGTCTTGTGGTTAGAGTCTTGGACCTTACAGAAAGATTTCAACATTTCCAACCAGACCCGCCCAAAATAGTGTTTGTAGCTCCAGAGTCCAACAAACCTAGTAGGTGACATCTATATATCTGAACTTGCAGATAAGGTCTCGTATCTCCCTTGGCATGAGCGAGGACATAATCCAGCAACACATGACGTTTGGAATCGGCCATAGACGATGAAGAGTCAGGCAGCTGGCCTACTGCTGACTTCGATTCCAGTTTTTTCGACAGTTGGGACAATTGTAAATTGAGCAATTGTTCTCGCCACATTTAAAACAGAATCGCTTCCGGGGCTGATCACACTTCTTAAAGCGATGGCCAGTCTTACCGCAATTCCAACAAGACGGCGACGTCGAGATGTTTGATGACGAGCCACTTGGTGAAGCACTGTCAGATGGCGTAATGCTGTTGTCTCGTTCTCGACCAGAGGAAGGGCTTTTAATCGCGGCTACCGACGGTTGGCCGGACGGTCTGCGATATGCCAATTCTGGTTCCAACAAGGACCGATTTGCTGAAGGTGGAGGGACGAATCGTTGTATCCTGATTTCGGTTTCTTCGACCGCTCGGCCTAAACGAATGAGTTCATCCACTGTTGACACTCAGTGAAGAGCTAAGTGGGTCTGGATGTTCGGAAGAAGGTTTCTCTTGATTAACGCTACTCGATCTAACTCCATCGGTGGTTGCTTCAGTTTACGAAATAGGTTCTCCATAATGGTAACAAACGTCAGAACCTTTTCTTGCGCACCCTGGGTCCTCCTTCTAATCTCATCCATTAAGCTGAATTCATAATCGTAAGGCAAATAGGCTTCACGGAGCTGAGCTACCAGATCTTGCCAAGAATCAAATCTTCTCGTCCTATACCATAATAATGCGTCTTGTGTCAAAAGTTCCGGAGCACCCCGTAGCAATTGCTGATGAGAGACTCCTCTCGACATTCTGAGTTCTTCAATTCTTTCCAGAAACTCATTTACACTGGTACGACCATTGAATTTTACATTCCACCTGGCTACGTCTGGCATGCGATAAGCGTTGTCGCAGTTAGACCCCCACTGTTGTTGATAGGGAGCATACTCATCCAGATGACTTGACATGAATTCAGGTCTATCCCAAGATCCTGTTGTACTATTCAGCGTTGCTCGTCTAGAAGAAACATTGGCCGGCTGGTAATGGTGTTCTGTAACCGTAGGTAGGAAATTCACATGGTGTCTAGGATCCACTGTCGGTCCAGTAGAAGAAGCCAAATTAAATGTTGGGTAAGACTGTGTCGTTGCAGCAATGGGATTTTCCTCAGGCATATCTATGATATCCCCCAGCACATTTAAGCTTCGATACCCCGCTGGAGGCTGATTAGAGGGTATGGGCACATCCAATCACGATAACTGCTGAACCGCTTTCGTAAGATTATCTGGTGGAGGTGTTGTTACCTTTTCTGAGGCTGCAGGCACCGAAACATTATCTAGGTTCGGGGTTAACTGATCTTTCGCTCGAGTAAAAGAGTGTGCATAAACTACTGCCAGTTTTGTCTTCAACTGAAGGCAGTGGTGGATCAACTTATTGCGTTTTTGTTCTTCCTCTTCGTTCTCTCCTTTAAACCGTCCTAACCGTGCAGAAACATGTTGAAGCCTAGAAGAGATTCTCTTGAAATCATTTTCCGCGTTTTCATTATCAAAATTTTCTAAAGCTTCATCTAATTCAACAACTTTCTTTCCACAAATCAATATTTCGTTCTCATATTCCAGAGGAATATCTCCTTTAATCAACGATTCGCCACCATCTCTTTCCCTCTTCAAAGCTTCCCTTACTTTCTGTCTCAAGTCCGCTACCGTATTTACCACAGGAAGTCTACGAATATACAGTTCGTAGATTAGCTCATCCTTAAGGAGTCTATTACTCTCCATTTTAAATAAATTGTATTTGTATTGTAAATTTATGTAAATACGAATAAAAAAATCAAAATGTTGATCAAAGCTTTAATCAATATAAAATCTTTCAAACAAAAAAAGTTACCGACAAAACAAATACAAAGAAGTGTGAATTTTAATATCCAAACCCTCCCCTTCCAAAAAAAAGGAGAAAGAACTCCGTAACAATTCAATTGCACTGCCAACCTTAAATAGACGTTCTATACTTACATTAATTAACTCCTAAAAGAATAGCTACTTAAATCTCTCATTACTTACACTATCCATACCAACAATAGCAAAACCTAATAAAAGCAAAATAATAACAACTTGTTCTTTTATTAAAGTATACGCAAGAAAATATTTATGTACGCTTTTCTAATATAGGCAACTTTCAAATCCTAATAATTCAATAACATTAACCAACTTCCTTTTTATTGTGTATTAGCCCTAATATTGTTATGATAATACTGATGAAAATTATTAAGTTTTATCATATTACCTAACTAAAACAGACCAGCAAAATTAAAATTCAATAAAAAAAAAGATATTTAATCAGTTTTGATATATTGACGGAAGAGAAAAGAATAAATTGTCTGTCGATATATATATGGGTGTTCTGCTATTCCTGACAATAATTTGTACAATAAATTTAAATCATGAAAAATTCCTAAATAAACCAAACCAGTACTACGTCCTGTAAAGATCGTTAGAAAAGACGAAAATGTCCGGATAATATCCTTGAGTTTTATGTTTCGTCCATGTGACAGAATCCCAAACTGACAGAACTGACACTGACAGACAAATTTGGTTATGTCTGAAGTACCTACTAAATCTAAATAATTAATAGATTTAAATTATTGAAGAGTCAACAAAACGTTCCCTAATACTTCTGTCTTCTGTTTATGTTATGTTATGTTGTGTTATGTACAGTTGACAGAAGCAAACATGAACCCTGGGTGGGCGTGTCCTTGTCGCTGTAGTTGTATTTTCATCTCACTTATGCAGCCACTAAAATTGATATTATCGTTAACATTGGCTCGTGATTGGCTGATTGTGATAATCTTTAAATTAGTTGGCATATTTTTCGCGGACCATGTTTGCTTCTGTCGACTGTACCTTGTGTCTTTTTGGTTTATGTAGTGCTGTTTATATTTTGTTTTGTTGTTATGCTATGCAATGCTGCTCTTTACAAACTCCTCAACTATCAAAATTCAGAAAAATTTACTGTAAGAGTTATTTTCAAGATGCTAAAGTGAGAAGGTATAACAAAGCTATTCAAATCTTATAGGTAGTAGTTAAATTTCAACTTCCACTGAACAACAGATAACAATTATTCAAAAAATGCATCAATTTTAAATCACTTCTTAAACCAAAATGTTTGAAATCTGCACTTTCTTACTTACTTGCTTCTACTTATATTTATAACCACTAAATGCAGTAAAAAAATCGACTTACACACGTTAAAGGGCGCCACTTTTTGTTACCAGGCTTTGTTTACATCTGGTAATCCTATATATGTTAAGAATTTTATCTGTGCTAGCTCAGGGTGGCTTATAAAATATATAGCTAAACGTCGGAGAGAGGGTCGTGGAAATAAATATTATAATCCAGGGAAGAAGTTTACTAAACTCATAGATGATTTACTACACAAGAAAGAAAAGAGTATAAGGTTTTACAAAGTGAAGTGTTTATAGATTTAAATCGCTATCTTCTATGCAGGACATGGGTTATCTCCCAATTGGTACCAATTGTTCACAGTGTTTGAAATAAAGAAATTAGTAAAAGTAGCATAACCTAGGATGAAATATTAACAACATAATATTTAAGTTATTAAGTGATCTTTCTAATATACCAAAGCACAGTATGCGAAAGTTATCTAGTGTAAAGCACCAAAAGCAATAGTTCTAAACCATATCCAGTAATTATAAGTAGTAGAGGAAATCCGAGTCCCATAGGCTCAACTTATAGGCTATAAGTATAGGTTTAAGCAGTAACCGTTGTAAGTATGAGGTTGAAGAGGTGTCGCCTTACTTTTAAAAGAAAAAAATTAAACAGTCTTACTTGGTGGTTCTTAGTAACATGTAGTCATCTACTCAGCAGCCCTACCATTAGCCAAGCCAGGCGAGTGTGAGCTTTTCTAGCAGAATATATTAATTAAGGTGGTGTAGTAGTCTCCAGGCTCAGTCTTGTGTAACTGGTAGTAGTTACAAATTAGGAATTACAATCAAAAAAAGGCCTACAAAAGTAATGATGTTCCATACAGGATTGTACAATACTAACTACCTACAACTTACCATGTGGTGTTGGATGGCCTTTAAAGAAAAGAAACGAGAAAGGGAAAAATCCACAAAAAATGCGATATCAGACCTCTGATAGCATATTCCCTTTTCTGTTATAGGTAATTTACTTTTATTTTGGCCCAAAAATCCGAAATAAAATTCGAGTTTCAAAGAAGCACCTGCTCCAAGTCCAAAGTCAAAAGCAAAAAAAAAAACAATCCAAAATGGAGATGAACCAAGAGAGATATCTATACCATCCAAACTGAACAGTGATTGATGTGATTAACTGATTTACCTGTCAACCTTGGTTATAATACCATTAGTTAATTAAGTATACTTCAACAAGATAGGCCAACAGTGAAAAGAGAGCAAGAAGAAGACTCTATAGTGTCATAGAGGTTAATTTTATAAACAAACAATAAACTCATGGATGAGGGTTAACTGATTTACATAGCTGAGTGGATTATTTTTAGTGGAGATACTGTAATGTTTATGCTGGAGTGTTTTAGTGGCTAGGTAAATAGAAAGAATTTTTACTTGTTTTTTCCAAAATTAAATTTAGATTTTCCTCACTTGAGTAATATAGTTTAGCTACTAATCTAATGTGAATATTAAGGTTAAAATGAATTAATTTAAAACTGTAACAAATTTAAAACTGTAACAAATTTAAAACCGTAACAGCGGGCCGAAGGGCTCTTATTTTAAACGCGTCTGGTTTTACTGAGATCGTATTCGTGATGGCTTCTTGTATTTCTTCTGCAGTCACTGTTTCGTCCATACCCTTGATATGGATTACTTTCTTGTCCACAAGAATGGAAGTAAATGTTTTCAGCATCTTTTTTTTATTTCCTTTTTTAATTTCATCTTTTTTGCCCCGTTTTTAAACGTGATTAATAGTTCCCCGTTTCTTGTTTTCATTAAAGTATTAACTTCAACGCCAGTATATTTCTGGTTTACGGTTTGTCTCATCGTCTTCAAAAGTTCAGCGAATGATTTATCTTTAGCATCTTTGCATGGCTTCTTTGCATATTGGTCTTCGACTTCCTCCGCCTTATCTTCATCCGTTAATATTGGATAATATATACCTCTATGGAAATATTGAATATTCCCGTCATTGTCTGGAAAATCAAGGAAGTGCACCATCATGGCAAAATTTCCTCTTTCCTTGTTTTGATTTCGAAGACCTTGCTGTCCTCCAAACTTGTTGATCGCTGTTCTCACTGTCTTAGTACTTGTGGTGATATTTTTCGTACACGGCAGCACAACCTCGTACTCTGGTGGTGCATGACGTATGTGAGTATTATTTTAGGAAATATTTCGTCTTCCCAATCCTCCTCTTTAATTTGCTTAAAGCTGTCAAAACTCTCATCGCGTTTAAGCATCGTTCTCCTTGCCCACGTCCTGTTAGTCTTTTTGCACTCTTCGCATTGAATGTTTGGGTTGTTCTGGACATCTCCGACAAGTTCGTATTTTCGGTTCTCCTCCAAAAAATGCAGCTGTTTACGAACCTAACCTAACCTAACCTAACCTAACCTAACCTAACCTAACCTAACCTAACCTAACCTAACCTAACCTAACCTAACCTAACCTAACCTAACCTAACCTAACCTAACCTAACCTAACCTAACCTAACCTAACCTAACCTAACCTAACCTAACCTAACCTAACCTAACCTAACCTAACCTAACCTAACCTAACCTAACCTAACCTAACCTAACCTAACCTAACCTAACCTAACCTAACCTAACCCAACCCTAACAATCAACATTGCAGAAATTCAAGTTATTGTTTTTAATACCTCCTTGTCTATATCATAAAATATAATATAAGCGGACCGACCGACGGCCCGACAAAGGTATGACGACCCTTTTTGTTATTCACTTTCTCTTTGTCAATCGCTGACGCGCCGATTTTCTTTGAAAAGCCTACATCAAATAGAATTAGTTTTTTTGCAGTGATTTATGGCTTGTGTGTTTTTAAGTCGGCACACACAACAATTTTTTTGTTGTTAAAATATCCTGCAGTTGGTTTTGGCTCTGCCAAGGTTTTTTTATTATTACTTATGTATTTTATTCTATAACGTTAAGTTCTGCGAGACTCTCGCAAGATACGCGAGACGAGACCGAAAAAAGTCTCGTCTCATCTCACACAAAAAAGTCTCGCGTCTCGTCTCGAAAACGAGAGTTTTTTTTTGCAGATTAGAAGGAGTAGTCGGGATTTCTGGGTATTTTGTTGATCTCAATGAGTCGTTAAAAAAATTGTTTTAATTTTACAGCATATCACACCTTTTTATCTCTTCTAGTCGAGTAAGAAACTTATAAAGTTCAAATTTTACACAACAGTGTAATTTAAATCGCAAATAAAGTGTAGTTATCTAATTCAAAAGATTTTAGTGGTGGTGGATCTCACATAACTGAAATCGTAAATAAAATATTTTTGTCTAATTAAAAAAAAGTACGGTTGTATTTCTTAATACCCCTTAATAGATTGAAAAAGTACAAAGAGAGGGGTTAAAATGGGCGTACCAGTGTAATTCAAGTCCCATTAGGGAATATATCGATAACTAAATCCCAAAAACTCTACGAGTGTTAGGCCCTAGCAGTCCTTTTATAATAGAAACAATAACGAAATCCCAAAAACTCCCCGAGTGTTAGGCCCCAACAGTCCTTTTATATAGAGAACCAATTTAAGTTTGAATTTGTTCGTATAATTAGTCATAAATCGGGAATACAAAATTATTGTATCAACCAAATTGATGAAAGTAAATTGTATGATCTCTTTGGGCTTCAGTCAAGATGCCAGTTTATTTTAGAGAATGCAAAGCATTGTCAATAAAATTGCTATTAAATACAAAGACATCCCAGTCCACAAATTGTTTGTGAGTGCTGGACGATCCGCAACAGCGGATTAAAAAAAAGAGTACTTAAAATTTTTGTTTTTTTAGGATATAAAAACAAAACAATTAAAACTATTTTCCGATGTTAATAGCTGTAAAAGCAAGGGTTACCTCACTAACACATTCCTTAATTCCCGTCGGTAAACTTTTTTTTTAATATAATATACTTTTTAAAACCAAAATTACATATAACGTAATTTTAAAATAATAAATAATTTGTTTTAACACAGTGATTCACCTAGGTGTCCTTTTCTATAAAAATGCTTATAAATTAAATCTTACAGGTATGCCAAAAAATGTATTAATTAGGTCTTACATTAAAGTGCTGATCTATAAAATTTGAATACAGAACTTTAAATTATTCAAGTATACAGGGCCGTCTACTAGTGCAGCTAAAAACATAAAATTTAATTTAAAAATTAATTTTAGAAATTACGCGAATATCATAATCATGTAGTAATATTTCAAATACAAACAAACCAGATTCTAATTAAAAAAATGATAAATGCTATACATTGAAGAATTCACAAGAATAAAGAGAATTAAAAAAATAATAAACCAGATACTAAGTAATTATTTTTATCAAAGATAAAGATCAATTCTAGAGGTATATCCTCAAACTATAAAAACATTAACTACCGCACAACCAATCAGATTAACACCAACCAAACCAAACCTAACCTAACCTAACCTAACCAACTCTACCCCGACCCACTATTTTTTTTTCAGAAGAATTTACAAAAGGTAAGCTAGTTTAGTACTGTGTGCTTATTAAACTAAATATACCAAACTACAAAATGCTTAATAATAATAAAATGGGTGCTTATTAACAAACATCAGATGCAGCCATAAGAGTAACGGGTAGCGTCGACGGGTTCAGGATCATTGGTGGTGCAACTGCCGCTACAACCGTAATTGCGGCAAAATAACCTGATTTTAACGACAAGGATGCTCCTAGATACTTTAAAAATGCATAAGCCGTGAGGCAAAGACATAAATATAAATATTGATAGTACAACAAACTATCTCGGGTTTTCTATGAATATTCTATCAAAGGTAAAGGGAGAAACCAACCAAAGCTCAGGGACCATATGAAATATAAATGTAGATAAAATGAAGATAAGAGCACGGCTAAGAAAAAGAATACGCTATATGTAGAAAAGTGTACATACATATTAATGTCAACTTAATTATAGCAAATGGCAACTTAATTATAGGACAGGTTATACTAAAGAGTACAGTTCCTGTAAAACAGTGGTTACGACAAGGGAATACCCTTTTGGCTCAAACTGGAGCGAGCAAAGTAATAAAGTTTCAGATATTTGTATACGGGGTATACGCATGTAAAAAAAGTATAAGGTCTCACATGAGAAAGGACTGTGTCATGTGCGAGACACCGGACAACAAGAATAAAAGTGGTAAAAAAAGGAAGTATGAGATTGACAAAACATTAAATTAAATACTCCACAAAGGAGAAAGCGAAATGCAGAAACAAAAAGGTTGAATAAATTTATATAATTGCGCCAAGTAAGGCGAATAAAATAAAGAATTTATAATAAAAGTAAATCAGGGAATCAGGAAAAATATAAAGGCGCTAATTAGTTGTACAGGAATGGGTACAAACGGAAAAAAATAAAGGCAGTAACTGCATGAGAAACGGGAGTAGAAGGGAAACGAACTAATTATCATAATAAAGTTAAAATTTAAATTTAATTTAACTAGGCATAACTTATGATATAGTAATAAATGCATTATTAAAAATTACTCATGTAGATGGCCATCAAATGAAAATTTTTAAACGTATTTTGAATATTTTATTATATAATTATATCTCGTGCATACCAGTACACGCTAAACATAGCTGATATTAGGCTCTTGTTACAAAACGCACCGATGAGTTTAAGTCGGACAGGACCTGACTGGCAAAAATGTGTATTAATAAAAAGTAATAAGAATCCTAGTTTAATTTGTGTACAATGAGCATAATCGGCAAGGCCATTATGAGGATAGCGACTGGATATAAAAATATATGGTACGAACTGAAAAAGAAAGGCACACTAACCTTATCACTCATAAACTGAAATCAAAAAAATAACACCAAAGTAGGTCAACGCTCTATGTACAAGCTGTGAAGGGTACTGACACTATGAAGTATGGGGGTTGACTCACGTACCTGCACGATGCCCTATGGTTACTGTGGATACTAACAGGCAACATAATTAATCTTTAACAAAATAAGGTATAGTAAATTATATTTTAAAAAAATTATCAAGACATATGTCAATTATGACAGAAAAGATTACTTACTGTAATATTTATGAATTTTTTTACTAATACACAATGTCCTCTGTCTATGTATTAAATACCCACTTTTTTATAGATTTATGGTCTGTCATGATGTTTTATAGATGTATGAAGAATATTAGAATTATACTCAGTTTGAAGCTTAGAACATAAAATAGTAAGGAAGTATTGCTCGTTCAAGGACAGTTGACCGGGATGGTTATCCAAGATGGCTACCGAAAGTTACTTTTTAACAGTGGCGTCCTATATTTTTATTAATAAAAAAATAATGTCCTTATTGAAACATATCTATTATTCAGTATGGACACTAATCATTATATATTAAAATAACCATTTTGATAAGGAGAGGAAAAAAATAGTATAACATTGCCTTAAATGGGGGTACTAGATTTAAGGAAATAAAACCAGTTTTTATTAAAATTTTTCATTCTACCACTATTGGCCCTTATCCAATATGGCCGACTTCCGTCGCCAGATTTTAACATTGAGGATATAGCACAAACTCCTTCCTTACTATTTTATGTTCTAAGGTTTGAAGTAAAATTTGAAAAATCGTTGTTTTATTTTTGTGTTCAAAATTTAAAATATTAGCATAAATAGTACTTAATACATAGACAGAGGACATTGTGTATTAGTTAAAAGAATCATAATTATTAAAGTAAGTAATTTTATGTATCATATTGAGAAATGCCTTTTTTAATGTAAAAAGATGTATTAGATTAATTTTGAGATAAGAAGTAGACATGGAGTTAAACCAAGATATAGCAGGTAGTCGTAAGTCTAATCACAAATATACAGTTGTATGTGTAGTGGACTAGATTAAGCCATATATGACCAGCTTTGAAGAAAATGCAGTTTAACACAATTTGAAGAAGAATAAATGTCGTGAGATTTTTTTGTTAAAATTAAATTTATTTATTTTTATTATTCAGGTACTTCCAGGTACCTGTCGAGGACGAGAAGACGGTGGAAGGTAAACTGTGGAGAGAACCCATTAAAATAATTGATAGTCAAAAAAGGTACACGTAAACTGCGGAGATTGCGCTCTCCAGTTGAGAGGTAAACTGCGGAGAAAGAAAAATGTGGGTACCTGATGATCAGGTAGTTAAATAAAAGTCGTTTCATGTAATAAAAATTAACTAATTTTATTTATACACTACAATATTTACATTCTAGATTTTTTTCGAAATATATAAAATATAACAAAAATGTTTTTTTAGTTCATCATGGCACATGGGATTTTCCATTGTATGAAACGCATTTTACAAAATTTGTTCGTGATATTTCGCCACTTTTATATTATACTAACCTAACCTACTCTAACCTAACCCTAATCTAACCTAACCCATCCTAATCAAATTGTATATAATTTAGCGTTGCAATTTTTATTTGTACAACTCCAAAAAGTTTTTTAAAACATTTTTTTTTGAAAAAGTATATCCACTGTAAAGTATTAGAATATTTCCACGTTCACTTGTAATAAATAAAATTTTCCATATTTTATGTTCGACGTATTATTGTCAAAATTAAAAAGTATACTCACCCCCTATAATTCAATCGGCATCAAGAAACCTTCTATAATATCTTTGTCTTGGAAAAATTACAAATATAAGGAAAAAACCCCTCTTTATAATTTGCATAAATTTTGGGAAATACAAAATTTAAACACCCTCTTTGTACCTGCATTGATTCTCCGCAATTTACTTGTGAAGATTATAATCCTTAGTTTCAGTCGTCCGGAATTAACTTCTGCAAAAAGGATTAAATGCACAATTTACCTTTACCGGAGAAGACATGTAATATGGTCAAACATAAGAAACTCAGTCACCCCCTAGCAGCACTGTTGTTTACTTACCCCTCACCAGGGTAAGAAAGGATCATGATTTGCAATAATGTCAAGGAGCATGTAGTGCATAGGGTAAAGATATGGTTAAATACTATATTTGGAATGGAAGTTGTGTATTCTTATAGTTATTATGTATTATTTTACAATAATTAATAAATCAAGTGTCTACTGATGCTTTGTTTAAAGCTATTTAGTTAACAAATTATAATACCATATTTATATAAATAATGAAGTTATAATACCAAATAATAGATTATTAAAGATGTATATTATTTACTTACATTCAACATCCACGATAATACGTTTGCTAACAGATGGAGGGACGCCGTTTGTAGCTATACAAAGATATGCACCCATTTCCGTACGACTGATGCGAGTGAGATTTAGCTGGTCTCCTTCGTACACGTTTACTGCAACAAAATTGATTTCTTTAGGCAATTTAAAATTTTGCAATCACCTTAGACATAATTCGGAGTTTAGAAAGTAAAAAAAATATTAAGTTGTAACGTACTTACAGTTACAAATGATTCATTAACAAAATGTTAAATAGGCATTATAGTCCAAACGGATTAGCAAAAGTGAATACAATATGGGTGGCTTTCTGCGATAATTGGCTTTAACTTTTAAAAACTTTAAATATATTAATAATTGCAAAAAGTTGTAAAAAATTTGTTACAAACAAATGATGAACGAAAAATCGAACTTTTCGTTGTTTACGCTCTATAAATTCGTTCATTTAGAAAGTAAGTAAAGTGGTATGTTTGCCAATGGACCATAAATTTGAGTTATCAGAGAAATGACTTAAAACTACAGAAAGACCCACAAAGAGTTCGTCTCATATATGCATTGAAGGATATTGAAGAAAACCTTAAAAGGCGAACTGTGTATTTGCTGGAAGAACTTTTGTTGGTTAAAAACCTGTTAAACACGAGGAATAAAAATGCAGCAACCTGCTTAACCAAATAATTTCTTAATACTGACTATTACAATGTCGCCGTTCGGGTAAATATTTTGTGCTGATATATATGAATAAACACACGTAGGCCTTATGAGTCTAACAACCACGTCCTCGCCTGTCCTTGAGAATAAATGGGCCAGCATAATCAACCCCGGTATAATCTAAAGGAAATGAATGCTGAACGCGGGAGGCTGGAATATCACCCATTGTAGGAGTAGTGGATAAAGGATTTGCCTTAAAACAGCTAACACATTTACGGATTATAGATTTCGCAGTATTTGTACCATAAATAGGCCAGAATCCTTCTCTCACGAGGTATAATAGCTGTTGGGGCCAGCAGTGTAATGTTGAAATGTATATATAGCCTTGAAAATAAGTTTAGTAACATAATTATTGAATGGAAGTAGAATAGGATGCCGTTTATCCTGACTGAATTGGGAATGTCTAAGTCTACTTCTGATGCGAAGAAAACTACTATTATCTACGAAAAGGTGCAACGAAACAAGAGGAGATTTTGAGGAGAGAGGCTTCCTGGAAAGCAGCGTTTTTATCTCAAGTTTAAACGACTGATATTGAACTATTTTTATTATACAATTTTCAGAGGCTTGTAACTCATAAGAGGAAACTGAATCAAAAAATCTGAGCAAAATGTTTGAGCATTTAGCGGTATAAAGAAATCTACGAACGACAATATGCTAGACATCGCTTTAATCGATGGAAATTGGAAAAACGTTCAAAAGAAAACTCTAAAGAGGTTGATGTTTTTAGTGATACAGATTTCAGCCTTAGTTCAGGAAGAGTTTTGTTATAATGATCAGGTTGAATTGGCATTTCAAAAGGATCGAGAGAAAGATAGTTAGGACCATTCCATCACAGGCAACAAGCACGTAGAAATGAGGGTTAAATGCGTTGAATTCAATAGTTAATGAATCAATGACCTTAGTTGCTAATCTGAAAAAAATAAGGGCTCCGCAAAGTTCAAGCTGAGGAAGACTTATTTTCTTAAGAAGGGCAACCTTACTCTTAGCACAAAGATGTTTAACACTAACTTCACCAAATGAATTGACACTGCGGACATATATACATGTTCCATAGGTCTGCTCAGATGAGTCAGAAAAGCCGTGCAGTTCAAGTCGGCTTGCTTCTGTGTATTTGAAATGACGTTCTATTTTAAGATCATAAGTAAATGAAGTTGACCTCGGAACGACCACCATTCGGTATGAGTACTAACTAATACTGACTGGTCCCAATCCAATTATTCCAGCTACAATTTTTGAATTAATATTTTTACCTTAATTATACAGGGTGCAAGAAGGCCTAGAGAATCATATATTTGTCCAATAAAAGATAGGATCGACCAGCAGCGGCAACTGGTGGTCGGCGAGGATCGTTATTGGGATCGGAGTTGGTGGACGACGCAGACTCCAATATTGAAAGATGGTTGAGGCAGATCGACCAACTAGGAGCAAAACATGGATGATCTGACTATGACCGTTCGGCGGTCGCTTAAACCAGGCTGGATGGCGTGGCAAGAAGGTGGTTTTGTCGACTGAACGAGTATGACCTAGCGTTGGTGTTTCCACGGCGGATAAATTATGTAGTCATTTTGGAGGAGTTGGTCAATCGGCGAAAGTTGAATTGCGAAACCATGACAACTTATTACCATTCAAAGTTCTCGCAGTGTGACTGAGCTCGTGTCAGATGCGCTGATGCGGTTTTTGTCATCATTCGAGGTCTACCCCAGGAGTTAAGTGCGAATGTGTATGCGGCGAGATGTACTACTCCAGAGGCGCTATAAAACACCTTTCTGGCGAGATTTGAGAGTTACGGCGGGGTGGAAGCTGGGACTCTAGTGGTGTCTTGAATCACTGTTCCGGTGAGAACCAGTAGGACTGACCACGGCGAGAGATCACGGTGCTACAATTGTCAACAAGTGACCACGCACCTTAGTTGGGACTGTCCTATGGCGAAGGCGGATAGGTGCACAAGATGTGGCGGTCAAGGTCATTGGGCGCAAGACTGCCTGAAAATAAGGGCAACTGGCGACGGCGTACGTCAGGTACGACTGCTAATTATACCAAGCGATTCCTGTTTCAGGTTAAAATAAATGGCGAACAGGTCAAGGCGTATTTGGATACAGGCAGTCAACAGAATTTGATGACTATAGCCACGGCGAGATATTTTACAGGGATTTGACGGAGCAACGGCGTATGCTATCGACTATTGGCCTTTGTAATTCACCGGCGGTGTTCCAGAGAATGATTCACAAAATGTTAGATAAATTGAGGTTTGGCGAGGTGTTGGCGTACATAGATGATATGCTTATTGCTTCAGACGGCGAAGAGGAGGGATTGGAGTTATAGGTGTTGGTGTTAGATTTAATCGAAAGAGCTGGCGTTAAGCTCAAATTGGAGAAATGTCCCTTCTTACAAGATACAATAGAGTATTTAGGTCATGAGGTTAGTGCCGGTGGTTAGGTTAGGTGGTTTTGGTTGGTAGGCATCATCTCAACGGTGATGAGTCCAACACTGTTCGGGTCCTGAGGAGGATCCAATCAAACATGAGTTTTTCCATCTTTTTTTCGTATTCCCAAACTGACTAGCTTCTGTGTAATTTCAATTTTGTGCTAAAAGAATTTTATTTTCAAGAAAAAATAAGTAAAGAGCAGATACATAAGATTCATTTACGTGTTAGGAGAGTGTTATCGTCAATCATAAATAGTTAGTGATGGTCAATCAGTGAGTTGAAATCAAGGACTAAATGAATAAGAGCCGTTACACATGGGACTGATGATCAGTCATGATCATCCGCGAGGGCTTTTATATTAAATACGACATTTCACATGTACTGCTTACCGTCAGTTCGTAGTTTCGTACGCTGGAGCCTACGTCGAGCCCGTGCGCACAGCGTATGATACGCATCAGAACGAGCTATTGTTCATATGAGATTTAACACACGAATCCTGATGGTAAGTTGCGTACAAAATCACAATTGAATACACCGTTGTACTTTTACTATTTTTTAAAGCACGATGGCGAAAACCGAGAGATACAGAAATTCTTATAAAAGAAAAAAGATGTATTTGGGATAGCTCAAATGAGCATTACAAAGATCGAGACTAGAAAAATAGGTCTCTAATAATCGTTTAACGTACAAAGCGGCAACAACGCGTCGTTTCGCGCGCTTCAGATACATATTTCAAACTGTTTCATACGCAACATGTGAAAGGCATCCGTTTTGCGTTGCGTACCATCAGGACTGATCCTTAGAACTGACCATCAGTCCCATGTGTAACGGCTCTTGTAACGAACATTTATTAAAAACAACGTTGATAATATCAGATAATATTTGTAAAACATTTTCAATTCTTTAAAGAAAACGAGGTAGTTGCTAATGACGACAACAGGAAAAGTTGAACATTTAAAAGAAGACAAGGAAAAACTTAAACAAATTATGCTTGAAAAAATAAAGTGGGGCATTATTCCAAAAAGTAGAGGAAATTTTGGAAAAAGAAATACATACTAGACAAAATAGTACATAAAAAGAATCTAAATAATGATGAAAACATTGACTTGAACAAAGTATTAAAATATAATAAAAAAGAACCAGTTATAGAAAAAGAAATTATACACAATAAACCGACTGAACAAAACAAAAACGAAATTGTAGAAACAAAAACAGAAAGTAATATTACTGTGACATAAAAAGGTTCTACGAATACGTATAAGGCGGAAGAGCCTATTGAGTGGATGGTGAAGAGGAAGGATGTATCTCCTTTGGAGGGTAGGGATCATAAGAGGAAGCAGAAGGAGAAGAAAGGGGGAAGGTAGAGATTGAGAGGAAGGCAGATGACAATGCAGATCTAAAGGAAATGGTAAGGCGGCTGAAGGAGAGAGTTGAAAAGCTGAAAAAGCAGAAGATGACGGCAGAGAAAAAACTGGTCATCAGTTTATCAGTAAATGTTAAAAATCAAATTGTAAAATAGATACCGCTCAGAGAATAAATAAGTACAGGGCTAAATTGAAAAATTCAAGAACAACGATTTCACGAACGAAAAATAGATCCAAAAATTAAAAAAAAGAAAAGAGGAAGACAAGAAAGAAGTATTTGGTCAATTCGTAGTGTAGGCTGAAGGCTGAACGAAGTTGGCTTACACTTTTTCCAAACTACGTGCGAAACACCAAATAGGTTAAATGAGCCTAAAAAGACATAAAACTGAACACGATAAGTCATTGGAAGAGGATAAAATATATAAGTATATAAAATATAAAAAAAGTAAATTAACAGGCTACTCAACAGTTTGTAACAATAAAACTCCCAAAAAGGGGCGCCAATTTGTAACCTTACTAGTCCCGAAAAGGCAGGGAGCCAATTTGTAACTATATACTCTCAAAAAAAAAAAGATTCCGGCTATGAGACTCTCTTAAGGAGTGGTTCGACTCCAAGTTAATGCTTACTATAGAAAGGATTGGTGGTATATAATGGTTAAGGGCGCCACTATCTTTTTATACGTTAACGAATAAACAACTGAAACTACATAAAAACTAAGGTGATAAAGATAGAAACACCTTGTAATTAAACTGAATTTGAAAGCCAAAAAGAAACTTTATTTAATGACAACCGAACACGCTGCACCCTTAATACTTATAGTCCATATAAATCAAACGGTTTTTAATGAATACTTGTTTATTAATAAAAAATGGTAAATTGCCAAAAGAAATACAAACGTAAATGTTCTAAATGGATTTGACTTATTTTTTTTTGGTAGAATGATCCGGTGGTCTCGGTATGTGTACATGCTTGATACAATTTAATGAAGAGAAAGACAAAGAAAAAGTCATGCAACATAACAATAAACTAAATGACATCAGGGAGAAATGAATATTTATAAACAACGATTTAACGAAAAACGAGAGGTTGAAACAAAAACGAACGAAGGACATAGCAAAAGAAGAGAGACAGAAAGAAAACATGGTTAAAATCGGACACAACAAAATAAATGGAGAGGAATGTAGATAGGACAAAAAATATTTTGAAGTAAAGAAAACTAATGCAAAAAACTAATAAAGAAAAATAAAACGAAAGAAAAGAAAATAGGAATGATAGATCGGCTGGAACAAGCTCATGACAAATTATCAAATAAAATAAAAATCAGAATTATGAAATAAATAAAAAA
Organism: Ophraella communa; assembly: GCA_035357415.1. Classification (NCBI taxonomy): domain Eukaryota; kingdom Metazoa; phylum Arthropoda; class Insecta; order Coleoptera; family Chrysomelidae; genus Ophraella; species Ophraella communa. The sequence goes on from CM068980.1 coordinate 29,716,678, forward strand.
AACAGATAACATAAAATAATAAAAATTGGCATATGGAATATTAGAAAAATGTTAACTGCAGGAAAAATTCACGAAATAGTAGCAGAACTAGGAAGGTACGGAGTAAACACAGCTGCCATACAAGAGACCGGATGGACAGGAAATGGCGAAATAGATCGCAAAAATTTCGGTCTGAAATACTCAGGAAGCGAGAGACAAGGACAATATGGAGTTGCATTTATGATTTTCGGAGATGTAATAGACAAATAATAATGGACAACGATTATGTAATTTAGCCACAAGAACAGATATGATCATAAGTAGTACAAAGTCTCCCCATATACATAAAATAACATGGATTTCACTAGATCAACAAAAAAAATCTCAGACAGATCACATTCTGATAAAGAGATGAAGAAATTCCTGAATTAAGGATGTAAGATCCCACAGATGAGCTTGCGTGGATTCAGACCACTTCATGGTAATGGCAAAAATAAGGACGGAATAAACTTAGAACTAATAAAATAAAAATATAGAAAGAGGATAAAATGCCGAACGAATAGGAAATTGGGCAAATTATAACCATCCACAAAAAAGGAGACCAGCAAGAATGCAAGAACTACAGAGGCATCACAATATTAAACATTGCCTATAAAATATTATCATCAATAATACAAAAAAGATCAATAGCTGAAACGCAAAATACCATAGGACAATATCAGTATCAGTGTGGATTCATAAGTGGCAGATCAACAACGGACGCAATACATACCATTAAACCAATCATGCAAAAAACACATGAGCATCAACAACAAATAGAAATATTATTCTTGGACTTCGAGCAAGCCTTTGACTATCTAAAGAGAAAGGAAATTTTGAAAGCCTTAAAGTATCAAGGAGTAAGAAAAAATTAAAAAAGTTAATAAAAATGAAAGTGAGCCAATCAAGAATTACTACCGTGACACAAAAAAGGGGAAAAAAAAGAATTTGAAATAAACAAAAGGGTGAGACAAGGAGACTCACTGTAAGCAACGCTGTAGATTTTCTGTTAAGAAAGATACAAAAGGGAAATCTAAGATCAACAGAAGCTCAATTAATTGCTTATACAGATGATACAGATTAAAGAAAAGGAAGGGAAGAGAGGATTAAACATTATTGAGAAGAAAACAAAAATAATGAGACTCGGAAAAACAGGGCAAAATTGAGAAATAAGAAGGTAAAACAGGGTAAAATAGAGAAATAAGAATAGGAAATAAAAAGTTCAAAAAAGTACAAAAATTTAAATACCTAAGCGTAATAATAAACAATAAAGGGGAAAGAAAAACGGAAATCGAAGTAAAAATAATAGCAACAAACCGGGCATACCAAGCAACTAAAAATTTGCTAAAAAGTAAAATATTGGCCAAATAATCAAATAATCAAACATGAATATATATTAAACGCTAATAAGAACCATAACAAAGTATGGAGTGGAAACGATGACTATGACAAAAAGAACAATAAACGAACAAAAGATAATAAGAACAATTCTTGGTTCAGTGAAGATCGGAGAACAGGACTATAGCAGAAGAACCTCAAATAGAGATAATAGACGAAATTGGAAGGAAAGAAAGAAATGAAATTTACCTAAGAGAGTTTAAGTGTAAATTTATTGTACCAACCCTTACTTTTTGGAAGTCCATCTTATTAAGAATAATAAAAAACTCTTTAACTGAAATGAAGAACTGAAGACTTTTTTATTATTTTTAATAGTTTAAGTGTACATAACAAAAAAAAATATTTATCAATACAATTTAATTAAACTGTTAAAAATTATTGTGACAATATGATGACAGAAAATTGTTATTATCCCAACAACTAAATCCTAGCAACTTCCGTGTTTCCTGTTTCCTACAAATTACAAATATATAATATATAATATATATATATATATATATATATATATATATATATATATATATATAAAATGAAGATAATGGGTTAAGCCCGCTAATGCAGCCGTAGACACGTGTTTCTGTCTCCTCAGAATTCATCAGTATGGCATAGCTAAGGAGAATATTACCAAAAAAACACTGAATGATGGAAAACAGTATAAATCACACAAACGGAGTCAACACAAGGGCCAACCGCACATTTGTGGCTTCAATTGGAATTACCGATTGATTGTCGGCGAAATTCCAACATCGCCACGGAGGCAGATATAACCACCTGCATGACAAACCGTTACCCAGGAATAAATACAAATGGTAGTAGTATTTTTGCGGGAATGAATTACGGCTGCATTAGCGGGCTTAACCCATTATCTTCATTTTTTTATTTAATTCATTCCCGCAAAAATACTACTACCATATCTATATATATACCCTACCCTATAAATAATTAGCAAATTGAAAATTAAAATTCAAAATTTAATTCTTTATTGAGATTAATCAAATCATCTCAATATATATATATCATCTCAACAAAACAAAAAGAGAATTCTTAGAAATGGTAAATATACAAACACACCAACCTTCAATTAACAAAAGATCTGATATTCAAAATCTTAACAACATTTACTCCTATTTACTGACCTTTGAAAGTGACACGAATGATGAGACAGTTAACTCGATGACTTCTTTTATGTAATTATCAATCAACATTGAAGCACTCACAGATTTCCTGGATGTGAACAAATCAAAGGAGTGGCAGTCCAATTGATAGTAAGCATCTAGAAAATACCATTTCCTTGGATAATTGGCAACTATCCATGTGTGAGACAATAACAGTTAAAAGGTTTTGATTAATTTTTTGCAACTAATAACCAAGAATGTAGGATGATGAAGAGTTAGTGAGGTGACAGATCACGACCTTGGAACCAGATAACATCTTCTCTGAAAACAACAATTGATGGGAACTAACAATTGGCAACTGTTAGTTGGTTTCGGATAAAAATTAAAGAAAACCAGAAAAATTACACAAAATTAGAAGTCAAAATTAAAACAACTTTGTATACAACCCTGGTATACAACAAAATTTAAAATTACCGCCAAAGTGTTGCTTGACATCTGACAAAATTAGTTTCTTTTTCGTTTTCGAATGTTGGTCTCACTCTACCGGTTTTGAGTAGTGGGAAGGACACATAAAAAAGACCCTTATCTACACATGTTTCACGTAAAATAATAATTTTTAAAAATTTTAATTTTGTAACGATGTAGTTTTTTAAATAGTAATTTTATAATTAATTTTAAAACCAGTGACAATTTTCTGTTTGATGTACTTTTGCTTTTATAATAAAACTGCTCACTTTGCAAGTAAGTTTTTACATAATTTTAATCAAAACAAATGTTAACACATGTTTTTCTTAATTGTAGCCTTGAAAAAGATAATAAACATTATCGAAAGCTTGGAATAGTAAAAAAAGAGTATTCTTTGATTACAACCCACCAAAAACCCTGGCTGTTTCCTCAAGTTTAAATTTGTTGTTGTATATATATATATATATATATTCCTTACATTAAGGGCGTTGCGCCTAGACTGTCTAGACTTTTCACACAACAATTGCCAAATATTAGGATTGCATTTAGGAGTTCCTTAATACTGAAATCATTATATACTACAGTTAAAGATAAAATTCCTTTATTAGATAAAAATAATGTTATTTATAGACTCAGTTGTATGGGTTGTACACAATCATATATTGGTCATACATCTCAAAAATTATCTAGTCGTTTGACTCTCCACAAAAGTGACATAAGGTTACATCCTGATAGATGTTCATTAGCCTCACATTCCAATTCTACGGGGCATCCCATTGACTTTCCAAATGCACAGGTTTTATTTTCTGAAAGTAACTACAGGAAGAGATTGTTTCTTGAAATGGCGTTCATCTTCCAAGAGAAGAATTCTATGAATAAAAACCGATATCAATAATTTGAGTGGTTTATATTCATTACTACTTACGCTAGACAGTAATCATCTCATTCCCAGTAGTGAAAATTCTTCCATTTCAGAGGATTAATCTTATCTTCTTTTTCTCATTTACCCCATTACAATTTCTAAATCTTTAAAAATATCCTTTCACATTCACTATGATCAATGTTGAATAATTCTGTTTTATTATTTAATTCCTTGATTCTTCAAATCTAGTAAATAATATAACAATTTCCTTAATTTCAATCCGAACTCATCGTTCTAAGATTTCGTTCCATTTTCTAACGATTAATAGGTTTTATTAGCTTTGATTGTTTCACAATTCATTTTGTCATTCTTTTTCATTTCAGTTTATTAATAGTGTCTCACTTGGTAAAATTTACCATGTTTGGCTGTGGTTGTTTAGGTTTTACTATTGCTTCTCTTTTAAAATTATTAAAAGAAGAAGAATTTTAACCTAACCAAATTCAGTTACACATTTTTGTGACACGTGGCAAAGGTAGTACTAACCTTTCCCAAATTTTAATATGTTAACTTAGTAAAGAAGTTTTTAAAAATGTAAACAATTTTGATTCAATTTTTCTGTGATATTTTATACTGGCTTGATTGGCTTTTTGCTTTTCTGGATGTAATCAAATGGTTCTTCACTTTCTCCAACTAACATCTAGACTTAAACCTCAATTAGTGTAAGTTACTTATTGTAAATCAGTTTTTACAGATTTGTAATTTCATACTAATTCACATTTGTAGAACCCTGATGATGCAAATAAAGATTTGCGAAAGCTTGGTATACTGAAAAGAGTACTGTTTATATAGTTTTTCACGTCCTTTCCGCTGCATTCCCAACCAAATTTTGAAGTTTATATCTAACTGATCAGCGTTGATCACAAAGGTTTCTACCTTTTCTAGATTATATATATATATATATATATATATATATATATATATATATTGTTATGAATATTATGTTTCTAAAGATAATTTATTGATTTATTTATTTATGAATTTGACTGATTAATATTTGATATTATTATTAGCAACAAGATCTTTTCCTCTGGGGTGTTTGGTTACGCCAGTTTCCAGTTGGATTATTAGGTATGTGAATGAAAAATTTGATTCAATTATAATTCTAAATTTATTACAAAATAGTTAAATTAAAACAGTAATATTGAAGTTTAATAAGGAAAAAGAAAGGCCTTTTTGTAATTATAAAAGAACTTACTTGATGTGAATTAAGTTAAATTAACCAATGTTGTTTATGTAATGGCAAATAAGATTATCAAATACACTAATTATTAAATATCAAGTAAATTCCTTTGTTTTTTTAAATTATAAAATTCAACTAACTACTACAAAAATTTTTAAAAGTTTACAATTTTATCTGACCTTGAAATAAAGTCCTGCTTCCTGATTGGTGGAAAAATCTGTAGTTGATCTATGAAAAACGGAGACGAACGAAGCGATACTTGGAACCTCCGACCTTGACAAAATGTCGCCTTATTAGACGTTTGGACTCTCGTGTAATATTATTGTGTTTTGTTTGTTCCTCAAATTTGATACAGTTTAGTGTTTGTTGGATTACTGTTCGTTTTATTGTATTAATAATGGTAAGTACACTTATATTCTTCTTTTTTATCGACCAAAAACGTTTTAATTTCACTTTTGGATTCAATCTTAGTAATGTCACTTTTTGTCACTTTATTTTACTTTTTGATTGTTTTACTTTATTCTTAACGTCACTATTTAACACTTTATTATGATAACTACTTTAAAAACTGTTTGTTCAAATTGACTGTTCACACTCAGATCTTCACTGTTTGACTTCCAATAATAAACTCCCCTTTTAACGACCTTTGTTCAGTCTTTTATAGGTTTTCAAAATTTCTGGAATCTTCGTTTTTGTTCTATGGTTTAGACATTTCTGGAAAAAATATGTGTATCTCTTTCTTTCATATTTATGACTAGACATACTCGCTTTGTCTATCATCGATAATTCCAGAATAAAATATAGTAAAAATATATCTGTCTCCTTTTAACACATTATCTGTCCTTTTTTTACACATTATATAATCAATTTTCGCGAAGTATCTACTAAGTACTAGATATAATATCGATACATTATATAATAAAATAATTTCCAACTTAAAATTTTCTTACAAATACACAAAATATACAATAAAATAATACAATATGATTAAAATTATTGGATTTAGTTAAATTAAACAACTTCTGTTGATATTTTAATCATTATACTATTGTCAAATATTTAAACATTACAATTAGCCCCCGATTATTTAAAAATATTTGTATAGTCATATAGAAATTTTTTTAAATAATACATTAAACATTTTTAAATTCTAAGTATATCACACGATATATATTTTTTTTTTATACTAACTAAGGTACAAAAATTTGTTTTGTGAACATTTAATAAAAACGAAGAAGCATTCTTACTGTTCTATAATTTTAAGTCTCCGGGTCTGACCTGATTCTTAGTTCTGTGATCAAATCAAGTATGTCAAATTTTAAAATCATCTGTTTCTTTATTAACTGAAAATTAAATTTGTGTATGCTTTAATTAATATGTTATGTTAAATTGATCTAAATATCATCTTTATATGTTTTAGGATTTTGAAAATATCTGCATCTGAAGATTTTTTTTTAAATTATTTATTTTCTTGAATAAACAGCAACATTTTAACATTATATTTGATATGGTTTTGAACTGCATATAAATAAGATTGTTTTTCTTTTCTTAACTCAATCACTCTAAGTAAGTATTGATCTTAATAGATATTTTATCATCTTGTCTAAGTGTTGTTAGTTCTTAACTTCTTTTACTCATATCTCTTGTTTACATTTAAGTTTATTTGATATATTTTCCCTCAATGAAACTATAATTTATTGGACTGTATAGTTTATTCTTGTTAAATTGTATAATATTATTATGTCTTTCAATTGTTTATATTATGTTTAATTTAATTGGTTCCATATATAGGCAATAATAGCAATGAAGTTTAAAATTATCATCATTTTGTTTCATTATATTTCTTGGAGTATTTTGTAAATAGATTATAATATATTTCCCTCAACTATCAACTTCTTATCATCTCATATTTCTTCTACTATACATACAATTATCATAATCTTATACTTATCATTTCATATTCATCATATTATCTTTATACCTTCTTAAATCATCATCAATAAACATTTTATATCATTTCATCTTATACACACTCATGTATCTTCCACAAATAAATCATATTCATTTCCATTTATTCCTCTAGTTCCTTAATAACTCTTATTTACACTGTTCTCCAAGTACTTATCTTCTAATATTTTATATTTGTTTGTATCTTCATACCAATTAATATTAAACTTTATATTTCTTATATGTAGTCAGGTATTTTGTTTTATTTATAGAATTAATGCTATAGTTTCATTGTTTTAAATTAGTTTTATAATTATTGTTAATTTCTATTATTTGAACAATTATTATACTAGTGTTTGTTGAATAACTTTGTTTTCATATATCCAATAGATCATTAGTTGTTCTTTTACTTAGTTTGATTTAGAGTGATTTATTAATTAGTTTTATTTTTCTTTTTTCAGGTAATATTTTAGATAAATCCATAAACTTACTTGTACCATACCTATATGAAAGATGTTTTGTCACCGATGCAGCATTTTTCTCAAAATTATGATGTCAAAGTTGTTGCCTTATTAGTTTTATTATTGTTTTAATTTTTAATCTTATTGTTAATGTAGTTTTTGCTTATTTTACTGTTGTAGATGTTACATTGATATTGCTCACTATTATAGATACTATACTAATAATCTTAATTCTATATCTTATATCTATTTCCTATACTACTATTTACATCTGTGAAGACTCTTTATCTAGTTTCTTTTCTTTCTTACTTTCCAATTTCGTTTATTATCTTTAATTGATGTGGTTATTATCTTTTGGTATAATTTCTTATGATTTATTATGTAGTTTTTGTTGTCATAATTATATGAGTTTGTATTATATTGTAGTTGTTTTATAAGTCTATTCTTATTGTTAATTCTTAGATTATATTCTTGTTTATTTCTTCTCATTTGTGTTTCTTCTGTTTTATTTAATAAGTTAAAATAGTTTATTCTTGGTTCATATTTTGATTGTACTTTTATTGTGTTATTATCTGGTCTCATTTTATATTTTTGTTTATTTGTCCAGGTTTTTAAATCTTGTGTTTTTATTTCATTATAGTAGTCTAAAGTTGTGTTATATGTAGATTGTACTAGTATCTTGTTATTGTTTAAGTTATGTTGAAGTTTCTTAGTCCATATTTCCTCTCGTGTATTTTCTTTTGTCGTATCCTTTATTAAGTTAAGTTTTAAATATTCTTTATATATTATACTTTTCTTGTATATGAATTCTTTAATTAAACTATTTTTGTGTATATTCTTAGTATTTATGTTTTGCAAAATCTTTTCTTTAGGTAGGTTGATGTTTTTTGTAACTTTCAAGTCACTACCTTTTGTCTCAGTTACATTAGTTTCTGTTTTTGTTTCTACAATTTCATTTTTATTTTTTTCAGTAAGTTTATTGTATATAATTTCAGTTTCTACTATTGTTTCATTTTTATTATTTTCCAAAGCTTTCTTCGAGTCAATGTTTTCATCATTATTATCTATATCCTTTTCATCTACTATTATTCTGTCTTGCTCATTATTATTGTTTGTCTGTATTTCTACAATATCATTTTTAACAGTTTCCTCTTCATTTTGGAACCTTTATTTCTTCTATCATAGTTTGATTAACTTTTTTCATATCTTCTTTTATTTGTTTCTGTGAATTTTCGATTTTGTTTTCTAAACTTTCCTCTAATTCTTTAATTTGACTTTTTATTTCATTTTTCAATTTTGAGTTTATTTCTTTATTTTCACTTTTTATATCTTTTAGTTCCTTCTTTTGACTTTTTATCTCATCTTGTAGTTCTTTATTTTGACTGCTCATCTGTTCAAGTAAATGTTTCATCATATCCATCAATTGTTCATTATTGTCTTTTGTTTCTTTAGGTTTTTCTATACTATCATATCTCACGCAGACAAAACCACCTCTTTCCATGGTTTGTTGTGCTTGAGTAGAAGTTAACTGTTCTTCTGTTTGAAATATGTATTCTTCAGGATTTATTCCCTCTTCTATTAGTACTTCCTGTAGTCTTTCTATTAATGTTTCTCTTGATCCTTCAGTATCTAAATTCCTGGTTTCTAATTCTTTTTTAAGTTCTGATAAGCTTAGTTCTTTTAATGTCTTTCTTGATTCCATTTTGATTATTTATTGTTTAAGTATTTAGTATAATAATTTATTTTATTAGATTTGATTGTGTTATTATATTATAAGAAAATTGTACTTATGTTACAATAAAATGCAAAAGGTATGTTTATCTGAATAAAATATCATATTATGTTGTCTTTTAATAAGAAAAAACCTTCCTATAGTTTAATATTAAATTGTCAACTATTTTTCAACAGAAATTGTTTATCTAAAAACCTAATTTTCCAACAGAAACGAGCCCTATAGTTGGGACGCCACTTGTTATGAATATTATGTTTCTAAAGATAATTTATTGATTTATTTATTTATGAATTTGACTGATTAATATTTGATATTATTATTAGCAACAAGATCTTTTCCTCTGGGGTGTTTGGTTACGCCAGTTTCCAGTTGGATTATTAGGTATGTGAATGAAAAATTTGATTCAATTATAATTATAAATTTATTACAAAATAGTTAAATTAAAACAGTAATATTGAAGTTTAATAAGGAAAAAGAAAGGCCTTTTTGTAATTATAAAAGAACTTACTTGATGTGAATTAAGTTAAATTAACCAATGTTGTTTATGTAATGGCAAATAAGATTATCAAATACACTAATTATTAAATATCAAGTAAATTCCTTTGTTTTTTTAAATTATAAAATTCAACTAACTACTACAAAAATTTTTAAAAGTTTACAATTTTATCTGACCTTGAAATAAAGTCCTGCTTCTTGATTGGTGGAAAAATCTGTAGTTGATCTATGAAAAACGGAGACGAACGAAGCGATACTTGGAACCTCCGACCTTGACAAAATGTCGCCTTATTAGACGTTTGGACTCTCGTGTAATATTATTGTGTTTTGTTTGTTCCTCAAATTTGATACAGTTTAGTGTTTGTTGGATTACTGTTCGTTTTATTGTATTAATAATGGTAAGTACACTTATATTCTTCTTTTTTATCGACCAAAAACGTTTTAATTTCACTTTTGGATTCAATCTTAGTAATGTCACTTTTTTGTCACTTTATTTTACTTTTTGATTGTTTTACTTTATTCTTAACGTCACTATTTAACACTTTATTATGATAACTACTTTAAAAACTGTTTGTTCAAATCGAGGTTCAAATTGACTGTTCACACTCAGATCTTCACTGTTTGACTTCCAATAATAAACTCCCCTTTTAACGACCTCTGTTCAGTCTTTTATAGGTTTTCAAAATTTCTGGAATCTTCGTTTTTGTTCTATGGTTTAGACATTTCTGGAAAAAATATGTGTATCTCTTTCTTTCATATTTATGACTAGACATACTCGCTTTGTCTATCATCGATAATTCCAGAATAAAATATAGTAAAAATATATCTGTCTCCTTTTAACACATTATCTGTCCTTTTTTTACACATTATATAATCAATTTTCGCCAAGTATCTACTAAGTACCAGATATAATATCGATACATTATATAATAAAATAATTTCCAACTTAAAATTTTCTTACAAATACACAAAATATACAATAAAATAATACAATATGATTAAATTATTGGATTTAGTTAAATTAAACAACTTCTGTTGATATTTTAATCATTATACTATTGTCAAATATTTAAACATTACAATATATATATATATATATATATATATATATATATATATAAAAGGTAGAAACCTTTGTGATCATCGCTGATCAGTTAGATATAAACTTCAAAATTTGGTTGGGAATGCAGCGGAAAGGACGTGAAAAACTATGAAAACAGTACTCTTTTCAGTATACCAAGCTTTCGCAAATCTTTATTTGCATCATCAGGGTTCTACAAATGTGAATTAGTATGAAATTACAAATCTGTAGAAACTGATTTACAATAAGTAACTTACACTAATTGAGGTTTAAGTCTAGATGTTAGTTGGAGAAAGTGAAGAACCATTTGACTACATCCAGAAAAGCAAAAAGCCAATCAAGCCAGTATAAAATATCACAGAAAAATTGAATCAAAATTGTTTACATTTTTAAAAACTTCTTTACTAAGTTAACATATTAAAATTTGGGAAAGGTTAGTACTACCTTTGCCACGTGTCACAAAAATGTGTAACTGAATTTGGTTAGATTAAAATTCTTCTTCTTTTAATAATTTTAAAAGAGAAGCAATAGTAAAACCTAAACAACCACAGCCAAACATGGTAAATTTTACCAAGTGAGACACTATTAATAAACTGAAATGAAAAAGAAACATATTTTATACAGTACAGTTCCGATTGAAAAATTGATGTATGGACAAGATTCACATACACATGCAACAACAATGTTTTTAAACAGGTTAGGGTATAAATTTTTAAATATGGAAATTAATTTAAATCATAAACTCATAAAATCTTTAGAAAGTAAATTAAATAATTTAAAAACAAATATTATCAATAGTACTAATGAACTTATTTGTAACAATTTCATTTCAAAACAGATTATAACATTTATAACAGATCATTTTATAAAGTCAAAAATAATAATATTAAAAAGTTAAATTCATTAAGGGATGAATTGTTTAATGATCAACTTAAGACTTGTGATTCGTGGATTAAGAATCTATCTCAAGTTACTCTTCCTCCCAATGTTTCTAAAATACTCTCTTTAGGTCCCAAATTTAGTATTGAACCTAAGTTGGGTGTGGACATTCCAATTAAGTCATTGTTAGCTGATGTTGATTGCATTTCTTCTTATATTTCAGATATTAATGTTAGAAATCTAACGATAGCTAGATCTGTCAATATGATTACTAATAATGTTTTTCAAAACATACCCCCTTCGTTTCTTCGAAATCTCTTTGAGGAGACTAAACACTTCCTGAAGAATCACCCTGAACTAGTTGTTACAAAGTCTGATAAAGGTAATGTAACAGTGATTATGTTAAGGGAAGAATATTTCAGGCTCTCCCAGAATTTATTAGACCAGGACACTTCTTATGTTTCCTTACAGTCTGACCCGACTTCTGGGATTCAAAGGAAATCTAATTCTTTAGTCAAACGTTCATTTGATAAAAAGCAAATAGATTTACTTACAAAGAAGAAACTCACATCTTACAGTGGCACTATTGCTAAGTTTTACACCCTTCCAAAAATTCATAAACCCACTTTATCTATGAGACCTATTGTCTCTTCCATTGGCTCGCCAACTGAGTTTATAGCTAGTTTTCTCACAGACATATTGACAAGATCTTATGAAAATAATGATTATAGTGTTAATGACTCATTTCATATTTTTGAATTATTCAATAAAAAGGTGTTACCACCAAACTATGTTCTTGTCAGTCTGGATGTTGTCTCCCTTTTTAGTAATGTTTATTTAGATGCAGTTATTCGTGCAATTCATAATCATTGGGAATCTATTAGTTCGGTTTGTACCATTAGTTATGACATGTTTATTGAACTGATTGAGTTTTTGTTCAATTCCACTTGTTTTTTATTTGATAATAAGTTTTATAAACAAACATTCGGCACTCCCATGGGTGCTAGCATTTCTCCAATCTTAGCGACATATATAATGGATGATCTGGGCCGGTATTCTCAACTCACTCCTCTCACAGCGAGCGATCACAAAAGGGAGTGATTTGATTGGCAGCGATATGGCTTTTCTAGATTCTCATGTATCCCTCCGCTCGCAAATTTATAACACGAGCAACTGGTACACATGAAAGCGAGTGAAATAAAGCACTCCTCTTTGACAGGAGCGATCCATGCGAGGAGAGGGCATGAGAATCGATTTGGCAGTGAATTTCACTCCCCTCGCATTCAACGACATCGATATCGCTCCAAGCGAGGACCTGAGAATACCGGCCCTGCTGGACATAGTTCTTCCTGTACTCCCTTTCCATATCCCATTTTTAAAGAAATATGTTGATGACATCATTTTAGCTGTTCCTCGAGACTCAGAGACAGAACTCTTAAATATTTTTAATAGTTATGACCCTTACATCCAGTTTACGTTGGAATGTGAAAACTCCAACAAAGCTGTTCCTTTTCTTGATATGTTGTTTATCAGAAATGATAAGAATATAATATTGATAGATTGGTACAGAAAATCATGTAGCTCTGGGAGATATCTCAACTACCTTTCTTACCATAAATTCAATATGAAATTTAACTTAGTCAAACAAATGACAACAAGAGTAAATCAACTCTCTGACCCTTCTTTCCGTCAAAAGAACCTAAATATCCTCTTTAACCTTTTTTTAAACAATTCATATCCTAAATCATTACTTAGGAAAGTTATGTATGGCACATCCTCTGTTATGTTAAATGCTTCAAACTCCATTTCTAACAATTCAGGTGCTAGGGAACGGAACACAATTGGATCCAACCAAGGTTCGCCACCTTGTGAGTTCTCATATGTATCTCTTCCTTACATTAAGGGCGTTGCGCCTAGACTGTCTAGACTTTTCACACAACAATTGCCAAATATTAGGATTGCATTTAGGAGTTCCTTAATACTGAAATCATTATATACTACAGTTAAAGATAAAATTCCTTTATTAGATAAAAATAATGTTATTTATAGACTCAGTTGTATGGGTTGTACACAATCATATATTGGTCATACATCTCAAAAATTATCTAGTCGTTTGACTCTCCACAAAAGTGACATAAGGTTACATCCTGATAGATGTTCATTAGCCTCACATTCCAATTCTACGGGGCATCCCATTGACTTTCCAAATGCACAGGTTTTATTTTCTGAAAGTAACTACAGGAAGAGATTGTTTCTTGAAATGGCGTTCATCTTCCAAGAGAAGAATTCTATGAATAAAAAAACCGATATCAATAATTTGAGTGGTTTATATTCATTACTACTTACGCTAGACAGTAATCATCTCATTCCCAGTAGTGAAAATTCTTCCATTTCAGAGGATTAATCTTATCTTCTTTTTCTCATTTACCCCATTACAATTTCTAAATCTTTAAAAATATCCTTTCACATTCACTATGATCAATGTTGAATAATTCTGTTTTATTATTTAATTCCTTGATTCTTCAAATCTAGTAAATAATATAACAATTTCCTTAATTTCAATCCGAACTCATCGTTCTAAGATTTCGTTCCATTTTCTAACGATTAATAGGTTTTATTAGCTTTGATTGTTTCACAATTCATTTTGTCATTCTTTTTCATTTCAGTTTATTAATAGTGTCTCACTTGGTAAAATTTACCATGTTTGGCTGTGGTTGTTTAGGTTTTACTATTGCTTCTCTTTTAAAATTATTAAAAGAAGAAGAATTTTAACCTAACCAAATTCAGTTACACATTTTTGTGACACGTGGCAAAGGTAGTACTAACCTTTCCCAAATTTTAATATGTTAACTTAGTAAAGAAGTTTTTAAAAAATGTAAACAATTTTGATTCAATTTTTCTGTGATATTTTATACTGGCTTGATTGGCTTTTTGCTTTTCTGGATGTAATCAAATGGTTCTTCACTTTCTCCAACTAACATCTAGACTTAAACCTCAATTAGTGTAAGTTACTTATTGTAAATCAGTTTTTACAGATTTGTAATTTCATACTAATTCACATTTGTAGAACCCTGATGATGCAAATAAAGATTTGCGAAAGCTTGGTATACTGAAAAGAGTACTGTTTTCATAGTTTTTCACGTCCTTTCCGCTGCATTCCCAACCAAATTTTGAAGTTTATATATATATATATATATATATATATATATATATATATATATAGTATAAACAAAATTGGTGTTAAAAAAATGGTAAATATAACTTAAAAACTATTTTAACTTTAATTTGGAATTTAAAAAATATTTTTTAAGCCGAATTATTTATAAAACAAAATAACGTCATAAAACTAATAAACAACTTAATTGCTTAAGATAAAATGTAATAATTAAAGAGTAGAAAATGATAGGTTATAATTTTATTTCTTGTTTCATAAAAAATGTAAATTTTGATTATAATATTGGATTGTTCTATGATAAAAAATAAAGATCTTATTATTTTTTATAATTTTGAATTAAGCTTCTAAAGTGTCATTAAAAATCAAAATAAAAATGTCAAATAAACGTCATGAATTTTAGGTATTATTTAGATCTTTATTTTTATCTGTAGATAGCAAATAATAATAAATGTCACTCAGATTTTTATGGTCACTTTTTTTATTAATAATATTATTGTCTTGTAAAATAGATGCCATTTCCAAAAAAAGTCTATTTTTATTGTTAAATTGTATATCTAAAATACTAACAGAAGCATAATCGATAAGATGGTCATTAGTTATGAAATTTTTAGCAAATTCACATTTTTCAGGATGTAACACAATATACTACAATACAATATACTACATAAGACAGCTCTAAAATTGGAGTTGAATGTTTTACTTTGCTGAAAAGTTTTTTTATGGTAAGACATGTTCTACTCGTAATTTTAATTTTATTTAATGTTTTAAAAATTCAACTCAATTTAGATAAAATTTCTCTAATATATGGTAAAGATATATTTAATTTTGTATTATTAGATTAAATTTCTAATTCTTTATTATCATTTTGATCATATGTATTTAAATTGTAAGAATAATTATTTAGTACATTTTTTAATAATTTATTAGAATAACCATTTTCTAAAAACATTTCGTGTAAAATTTTAAAATTTTTATTGTAAAAAATTGGATCCGAAATCAATCTTATTTTTTTTTCATTAGCATTATTAAATTAATTTTAGTTTTATGATATAACCAAAAATTCATTATTCTACCAGAATTTATTGGTTTTCTGTACCAATCTATAGTTATAGTGTTACCTTTTCTAATAAATTTTGTGTCTAAAAATGATACACTATGTTCTTCAACCTCTTTTTCTAATGTAAATTGGATATGAGGATCATAAGAATTGAATATAAAAAGAAGTTCATTTAAACCATCTTTAGGTAATGCCAAAATTCATCTACATATTTTTTAACAAAAATTAAATTAATAGGTAATACGGGAATAACAGTATCCAATAAATTATCCATTACATAATAAGAAATAATTGGAGAGATAGAAGTTCCCATTGGAGTACCAAATGTTTGTTTATATAATTGATTGTTAAATGAAAAACAAATATTTTCAAATAAAAAAATTAAAATTTCTTTAAAGTATTTTTTGGGAATTGAACAATGCTGGCTAATATAATTCCATTTTGTATCTATTGGTCTTAAAGCTAATTCTAAATAAACATTACTAAACATGTAGTATTCTGTATTGTAATCATATGCTTTTGTTAATATTTCAGTTATATATGAACCAAGTAAATTGTAGGAGTGTTTAATGAAGCTACAATAGGTCTAATTGATAATACTGGTTTATGAATTTTAGACAGACCATAAAATTTTGCTGGAATTCCATTATAGCAAATCAATTTTTGTTTCGTAGTTTTATCAATTTGTTTTTTATTGTAAAGTTTTTTTATTATAGAATTACATTTATTTTGAATTTTAATTGATGTATATTTTAATTTTACATAAGATGAACTATTATCTAGAATTTCCAGTGATACTTTTATATAATTGTCTTTAAACATAACTACAGTACAATTTCCTTTATCACTGTTAGTAACGATAATATTTGAGTGAATCTTTAAAATTTTTTAGTTTTATTATATAAATTACGAAAAAACTTTTTATTAGAATTTTGTTTAATATAATTTGTAATAATATTAGTTGATTTTGCTATTAATGTTTTCCTTAAGTTATCGTCTGATGTTTGAGATGTAATATATTCAATATCTGCTAAAGTATGTTTAAGAGGGGCGTCAAAAATGTGACAGCTGAAAACGGGTGGCAAGCCTGAATTGTACCCAAAATTTCAATCATTTTGTAAACAACAAATCTAAAGAACGCTGTTTAAATTGTAAAGTATAATTTAAACTGAGTTATTTCGCCAATTCATTTACACGCCACCACTGCCCAGTCCGGTTTCCTAATCGCTTCAATCCTTTGCTAAAACCCTAGTTCCAGCCTGTGTCCCGAAATTCATGCCGAGAGATATACACACAGAGCGCAAAGTGGGCGCTGGGTGGGTGCAGGTGTTAGTGCAGGTGTTCAAGTAGTAGTAAACAACCTCGGCCGTTAGCCAACGAGGGTTGATTCTCGCTTCCTCATTGGTTCAACGTCACCAAACAAAATATAAGAAATAAATTGCGCCCCAAAACGGTTTCTGTTTCACTTACGTTAAAGTTTTTTTTTGTGTATCAGCGAATTCTTCGTCGACTGGACTCTTGACTTCGTTCTCGACCACCGAACCAGACAGATCATTGCTGTACTGCTGTACATGTTAATAAAAATTGAGTAGCGATCTGGATGTATCGCATGTGAAATAATAAAGTGTTTGTTATTTACAAGAATTTTATTTTAAGAATGGAACCCCAATTTAAGTGTCCCGACTAAGGCCTAGTCGGCCCCAAACGGAAATTTTCCCATTTTCGTTCATGGTCCTTCGAGCCGGATGAAAAACTCTATGAACAAGTATAGATTTTTAGTGGCTTTGTTTAAAAGTGTAAATAGACTGGTAAAAGGTTAACTTTAAACCCTAAGTGAATTGTTATGAGAAACTCTCTTTTAAAACTCTGAAAATTGTGTTGGACTGCCCGTATCGGTTCAAAAGTGGTGGATTAAGTAGCTACATTTTGAAATCGATCCCAATATAATAAGAAAATAAAATTATGAACTTTTTCAACGACTCTCCGAAGATGAAGCCTTAAAGTGTGTATAAACTGATGTAAACTGTAAGTTTTAATTATTTTTCATTTATGTAATGTTCTCTGTTCCTCAAGTAAGGTTATTTAGAGTAAGAAGTATTTAAGTATATTATTTTTGTTGCGATTAAGAGCAATTTGCAACCATTCCTTGTCAAAGAATATTAATGCAAACTTTTAGAGTAGTTTTTATCTATAGTGGCGTGTGCTAGCGTTTGAATTTATTTTTATTGAATATCAAGGATTGCTGTGTAGGAGAAAATCGAGCCTGTGAGTGCCGATTTCTTTTTGTTTTGTTTTTAATTTGTTTACAGGACGTCCCAAGACATGATCTATCTTCGCTCTTCTTAATACATGTTTTGAAATAAAGTTATAAACCCTTTTGTTTTATTATTTAATTTATTGATCGATGTAAAGTGTTACTTTGTTTAAGAGTGCAACGCCACGCCACTAACCCATTTTTATTGTAAGCATTTATTAGTTAATATTGTGATTTAGTTTAAGTAACAATGGAAACATTAAAAAAGCAGAGAAGCGTTTACAAATCTTTAATGACTAAAGTAGTAACATGGTATGAATCCAACCCGAACGTAACAGATAAGTATCAATTGAAAAATAGGTTAGAAAGTTTAGAAAGTTATTTTTCAAAATATTGTGAATTTCAATCAGCTATTGAAATTGAATCAGAGAACTTAGAAACGGAATTTATGGACAGGTCCTCGATAGAAGAAAAGTATATCGATATTAAGTGTAAACTCCAGAACTCCTTTGAGAAATTAAACGCGCCGCCTCCTGTTGTCAATCCCCAACCTTCTCAAAGCAATGTTGGACGCAACATAAAATTGCCTAACATTGAAATTCCTATTTTTGATGGGAATTGTTTGAATTATAGAACATTTAGAGAACTTTTTGAGGCATTAATAATAAACAATAGTAGACTATCGTCCAATACAGAACGCTTATTTTATCTGAAATCGTTTTTGCGAAACGAACCACTTTCATTGGTCTCCCAACTAGAGGTCAATGACTCTAATTTGCAAATTGCTCTAAATTTACTAGATCAAAGATATAACAATCCACGACAGGTTGTTTCTGCTCATTTGTTAAAATTATTTAGTCTTAATTCTGTTCAAAAAAATTGTAACGCTAACCAATTAAGAACATTTACAGCAGACGCGAAATCAATTATTAATTCTCTTTTAAATTTAAATCTTGACAAGTCTGAATTATTTGACGCGTTAATTAATCATTTGTTATTAAGTAAATTAGATTTTCAAACTAAGAAAACCATCGAAGAAAGCGAAGATACACAAAGCCTTTTTTCATGTGATAAATTATTTGACCTTCTCGATAAAAGATGTAATGTGTTAGAAAATTTATTTTTTCAAGACAGTCACCCCGAACCTTCAAAGAGCTCATCTCGCGGATATCCAGTGGCGTCTTCCACCCCTCGTTCAAATAGAGTAACATTGGTTTCAACTCAAGAATCATCAAATAAAGATTCCTTACCTAATTTAAGCAGAATAGATTGTTTATCCAGCATTAACTCTTCAGTATTGCATACCTCAGTTGGAACCGAAAATTTTGGTGCAGCAAATCGCGGTTGTTCGGTCTGCAATGATCCTAATCATAAAATTTACTCGTGTCCGGAGTTCGGTGCACTTGCTGTACCAGATCGCTATAATATTGTTAAATCTAAAAAATTATGCTTTGGATGCCTGGGTTACAAGCATTTATTACCCGAATGCACGTCTTCTAAATTATGTTCTATTTGCAACCGCAAACACCATACTTTATTGCACTCGCAATCAACCTCTCCAAAAAATAATGTGGCAATTCAGTCTCTCAACCGCTCAAATCGAAACCATAATGCAGCTAACTCTTCTTCATTCTTAAGTGCTCAAAACACTTCAGCCACACAACTTCAAAATACACATACCACAAACAACTCCAATAATACTTCTGTTTATCACCAACCAACACAGAATCAAAATAATCCCTCTCACCCTCATGTGACCCTGCTAAATGTGAACGGAGGGCACGTATTACTAGCCACTGCTAAAGTCAAATTGTACCCAAAAGATGGCCCTCCTATAATAGCTCGCGCTCTCCTCGACCCAGGAAGTCAAAATTCTTTTATATGCAAATCACTAGCTGAGACTCTGGGCTATGACACCTATCATCAACCACTGATGGTATCAGGCATTTTTAATGGCCACCAAACAATTAATTCAATGACTGATTTAACTCTTTATTCGTTGGTAAATAGAAGTTTTAATTGTGACGTAAGCTGTGCAGTTGTTGAAGTAATCACTCAACCCTTACCCCAGGTGCAAATTAACGTGGCACGACTGCCCATACCTCCTCAGATTGTCAAACATTCTTTAGCCGACTATGACTTTGATAAACCTTCCCCAATTGACCTATTACTCGGTGCCGACGTTTACTATTCTCTTCTCAAACCAGGTTTCCGTAATTTAGGTAAACAATTTCCGTCCCTGATTTCTACTCAGCTTGGATGGGTAGTGTCCGGAGTAGTCCCTCCCCAATGCTTAGAGACGACGAATTTATGACTATCGAAGTCATTTCATGTATCTTCAAATGAACCCCATCCCGAAAACCACTTAGAAATCCTTTTAGAAAAATTCTGGGCCCAAGAAGAGGTCTTAGATAGTAACCCATTGTCTGAAGATGACATAAAAGCCGAAGAAAGTTTCAAACTATCCGTTACAAACCTGTCAAACGGCAAGTTCCAAGTTGATCTCCCATTAGTTAGTGCTGATTCCCACAAGCTCCTCGGTGACTCCTTCATAGCAGCCAAACATCGATTTCTTTCTCTCGAACGAAGACTTTCCAAGAACCCTCATATTAAAAACGAATACAGAAAATTATTGTTCGAATATGCAGAACTAGGGCATGGCAAATTCGTCCCTTTGACTTTACAAACTCCCACTCTTGATCATAAATACTTCGTTCCCCATTTATGTGTGGTGAGAGAAAACACTGTCAGCACAAAAATCCGCATTGTGTTCGACTATTCAGCCAAATCCTCCACCCAAGTATCCCTTAATGACATCTCTCTAAAAGGTCCCAGAGTCCAACCGGAGCTTCTGGACATTCTAATCAGATTTAGAAACTACAAATATGCCCTCACAGCCGACATTGAAAAAATGTACAGGCAAATACAATTAAATCCCAAATTTCATTTTCTTCAAAATGCTCTTTGGAGAGACACCCCTGCTGATGACTTCGTATGTTTGGAAATGTCTACTGTGTCCTTCGGACAAACAAGTGCCCCATTTTTAGCTTGCCGCGTCCTAAAAGAAATTGCTCTCCGCAATCCTCAATTTCCAGAAGCCCAAACAGCTCTCTTAACCCAAACATACGTCGATGACAATTTGAGCGGTGCAAACACTCTCTTTGACCTTGAATGTCTTTACTTCTCATTAAATAAAATACTTTCTGAGGCTGGATTTCATCTCCACAAATTCTGCTCAAATTCAACTGAAATGCGTGACTCTCATTTCCCTGATTCACTTTCAGGGAAAGACCTAAATTTAGACGAAAACCCCAGCAAAATTCTTGGAATCTATTGGAACCCAACAAATGATCTGATACAAATCTCTACCCCTACAGTTACCATTGACCCTTCAATCACAAAGCGGAAGATAATGTCCGTTGTTTTTCAATGTTTTGACCCTCTAGGCCTCATAAGCCCTGTGATAGTCCAGGGCAAGCTTATACTACAAAAACTCTGGCAAGAAAAAATACCCTGGGACACACCGGTCTCCGATACACTCATTCTACGAGATTGGAAGATATTTCTCAATAGTCTTCTTAAACTCTCTTTATTAAGAATTCCCAGATATACCCTTCACAACAAAATTCTTCTCTTACTAGAAATCCATGGATTTAGTGACAGTAGCTCTATGGCCTATGGAGCATCCCTATACCTTAGGGCACTATATACTGATGGCTCAGCATCTTCTCACCTTCTTGTCTCCAAATCAAGAATCGCCCCTATAAAGAAACCACTAACAATACCAAAACTAGAATTGTGCGGAATGACGCTATTAGCAAAATTGTATGCCCGGGTGAAAACTATTTTAGAACCACAACTAAGTATTTCCGCCGCTATTTTATGGACTGATTCACAAATCGCTCTGTCATGGATAAAGAGCAACCCCACACGATGGTCAGTGTTTGTGTGCAATCGAGTTAGCCAAATTCAAGAGTTAACCCCCTCTGTCTCATGGAGACATATAAGAAGTAACCTAAATCCCTGTGACTTGCTGTCACGTGGACACCCTTTAGAATTTCCGAGCACATTTTGGTTCTCGGGACCCCCGTTTCTTTATGAGTCAAATGAAGACACTGAACAATATGACACGTTTTTCCCTGTACATACTCTTCCTGAAGAGAAGAAAAAGGCCCTAGTCACGACAGCTCCTTCATTTGACCGTTATACCTCACTCATAAGCCGGTCATCATCACTACCCAAACTAATAAATTCCATGGCCTATGTTTTTAAATTTACCTCTATATTAAGAAACCGAGCAAATCGAAGCCTGCCTTTATCGACCATTGAAGTTGCTAATGCGACTAACTTCCTGGTAAAACATGTACAGAAACAGTATTTCTCCAACATAATTAACTCCATCCAGAACAAACGTACTATTTCTGATAAAAAACTCGATTCGTTGAATTTATTTATTGACCCTGACGGTATATTACGAGTTGGTGGGCGCCTTCACAACTCGGATCTTTCTTTCCAACAGAAGCACCCAATTCTACTCCCTTCTCGTAGCAATTTTACTACCCTCGTTTTGAAACACGAGCACTGCCGACTAGGTCACAGTGGACCTCAAAACGTTCTGTCAAATGTAAGGCTCCGATTTTGGCCATTGGATGGTCTTAGAGAAGTTAAACGCATCATTCGAAATTGCCACATGTGCCATCGTTTCAGAGCAGTTGCTGCCCAACAGCTCATGTCCTCTCTCCCAAAAAGTCGTATCTCCCCCTCTAAACCGTTTGAAGTTGTTGGCGTCGACTACGGTGGCCCATTTTTAATTAAATCGTCAACGCTAAAAAAGGCACCAATTACGAAATGCTACTTAGCTTTATTCATCTGCTTCTCAACAAAAGCCGTCCATCTCGAACTAGTCTCTGACCTCTCCTCTGAAGCATTCATAGCTACCCTAAAACGGTTCACTTCTCGCAGAGGATTGCCTTCTGTTATATATAGTGATAACGCTACGAACTTCGTAGGCGCAGCCAATCACCTCAAGGATTTGACCCAATTTCTTTTACACAATTTTGCCCCAATATATGATTATCTTCTCACGTCATCAATTCAATGGAAATTCATCCCTCCAAGGTCTCCCCACTGGGGTGGGCTTTGGGAATCGGGAATCAAAAGCTCTAAGTCCCTTTTATATAAATTGCTACAAAACTCCTCATACACGTTCGAACAGTATACTACAATTTTCTCCCAAATAGAAGCAATATTAAACTCTCGCCCCTTATTTCCAATGTCAACCGACCCCAATGATTTAAACCCCCTGACTCCAGGGCACTTTCTTATCGGCGCTCCATTGATGGTAGTGCCCGAAAAAGATGTTTCCCTAACACCCATGAATAGACTCAAGTTCTGGCAACAATGCACGCATATGCAACAACGGTTTTGGAAAAGATGGTCAGTCGATTACCTTAATCATCTACAACAACGTACAAAGTGGAGAAACCCTAGTACTGACTTAAAGATCAACGACATGGTGCTCGTTAAAGAAGATGACTCCCCCCCTCTTAGATGGCCCCTGGGCCGTATTGTAGGAATCACTCCCGGCAAGGACGGCAAAATTCGATCGGTACTTGTAAAAACGTCCGCAGGCGAATTTACCAGGCCAATTGTGAAATTAATACCTCTTCCAATGAATGAATACCTTCCTACGCAATTGCCTTAATACTTTGCATAGGCCTATAATTCATCAAACACCATTTTTATAATTTATTTGTTGAAACTCCTCTGTCAAACTTTGTTATAGCATTATACAAACTCATTTTGTTATTAGTGATACTCTCTCTTAAACCTATTATTATTAGTGACACTCTCTCTCTCTTAAACTCATGAAGTGAATGCCTCTCTTTCACGCTCATAGAGCATTTGTTATTAGTGATTCTCTCTCTTAAACTCATGAAGTGACTGCCTCTTTTTCACTTTCATGGAGCACTTATTATTAGTGACACTCTCTCTCTCTTAAACTCATGAAGTGAATGCCTCTCTTTCACGCTCATGGAGCATTTGTTATTAGTGATTCTCTCTCTTAAACTCATGAAGTGACTGCCTCTTTTTCACGTTCATGGACCATTCGTTATTGATACTCACTCCTCTCTATCTCTCTCTCTCAAGCTCATGAAGTGTATGCTTCACTTTCAGGAAGCATCTGTTATTGGTAATATGCTCTCTTTAGCCCATGATCTGAGAGCCGCTCTTACATGTTGTGGAGTATCGGTTTCCTTTTTTTGGTAATCCTCTCTAGCCCATGAAAAGTACGTCTCTCGCTCGTGGAGCAAAGAACACTCTCATTTCCCTTAGTAGAAAGAAGTTCCACCACTCATTCCCGCTGGCGTTGCCAGTATGTTTAAATTGTAAAGTATAATTTAAACTGAGTTATTTCGCCAATTCATTTACACGCCACCACTGCCCAGTCCGGTTTCCTAATCGCTTCAATCCTTTGCTAAAACCCTAGTTCCAGCCTGTGTCCCGAAATTCATGCCGAGAGATATACACACAGAGCGCAAAGTGGGCGCTGGGTGGGTGCAGGTGTTAGTGCAGGTGTTCAAGTAGTAGTAAACAACCTCGGCCGTTAGCCAACGAGGGTTGATTCTCGCTCCCTCATTGGTTCAACGTCACCAAACAAAATATAAGAAATAAATTGCGCCCCAAAACGGTTTCTGTTTCACTTACGTTAAAGTTTTTTT
The DNA here is from genome assembly GCA_035357415.1 of Ophraella communa. Lineage (NCBI taxonomy): Eukaryota > Metazoa > Arthropoda > Insecta > Coleoptera > Chrysomelidae > Ophraella > Ophraella communa. The sequence continues at coordinate 29,741,579 of CM068980.1, forward strand.
TTGTGTATCAGCGAATTCTTCGTCGACTGGACTCTTGACTTCGTTCTCGACCACCGAACCAGACAGATCATTGCTGTACTGCTGTACATGTTAATAAAAATTGAGTAGCGATCTGGATGTATCGCATGTGAAATAATAAAGTGTTTGTTATTTACAAGAATTTTATTTTAAGAATGGAACCCCAATTTAAGTGTCCCGACTAAGGCCTAGTCGGCCCCAAACGGAAATTTTCCCATTTTCGTTCAAACGCCTTTAAATTACGTATCCAAATTTTAACAGGATATAGCTTAGACCTTTCTCTAGGAGATAAGGTTTTTTAGTTAAGTTTTATATTGTAATGAAAGAGATATTGATGTTTAAGTGATGGTATGTTTTTAAAAGGTTTGACAATTTGTGATCACGAATTTTAACGCCAGAAGCTTAACTCCTAAAGAAAGCATAGAGAATGCGACTAGCAAAATATGAAGTTAAAGAAAGGTATATTTTTTGAGATTTGTTGCACGCAAAATTTGAACATTGCACTAATCTGTCAATTTAATTCAACAGTTTTGGTGGCGCTTTTTTTAAAGACGTATGTCTATTCTAATTCTCCAAATCCAAAATTCACTTAACATAACCAACCTAACCTTATTTCTCGCTTATAACGTCAAAATATATTAATTTTAGTGTTTTGCTTTTAAATATATAATTGGCTATATTAATATTGGTTTAAAATTTACATCGTTTATAGCACTATCCAACTGTGATATGTGCAAGGAATTTAGTGTTATGAACCGTTGTTATTTCCTAAATTACTTTTTACTTAAACATAGTCTTATTTTAGTCGAATTGGTAAAAATGTGAGTTTTGAGAGATCCGATTTTTGTTTATACTTTTTTTTTTAATCTTTTATGTTACCTAATCATTATCTTATATCTTTATTTGTTAAATAACTAAACCCAACCTAAGGGATTTGCATTTATAAATTAAAACCACGTATGTTAATATTAACAGCTAAGTGTTTAACTGTTTTTCTAAATGGGCATGATAATAATGTATCCACAAAGTAAGGGTTTCTACAATATTTATTTACATGTTCAATATTCATAAATATAATAGCTTTCTCTTTAGATAATGTGAAGAATTAAAATTTACAGTCAAATATGTAATATTTTTATTAAAACAGTTTTACAAATTTGGGTTGGATACTGGATACGTCTGTTATCATTATATATATCCCCTTCACCAATGAAAGTTTGTTGGTAAATGATAAAACAGACCAAAGGGTTCCATATTCATGTCAGAATGAAGTTCATATATTTCCATAATATGGTGAACTGGGTGCATATAATTGAAAAAATGAGTCCTAAAAAAGAAAAACATAAAACATTTACTTGTTATTTACTAACAATATGCTGATGTTATTTGGTAATGTAATTGAACCCTAAAATAAACATTTGTATTTTAAAACACATAGTAGCCCACAATAGGTTTCATATTGATGTAGCCATGAGTTCTATAAGGGTCCAGATTCAATGTTTTTGAAGAAATAGTTCTAAAAAATAAAAGATTAGAATTAACATTAAAAATTATTAATTATTTACTATAAATAGAATAAAACCTGTGTAGGCAGTTACTTCAGGTCCAAATTTTTTAAGGAAACAGTTCTAAAAAATTAAAGATTAGAAATAAAATATGAAATAATTCATAACATTACAAACTCCAGTTACAAATTTTGTCAGTCTTCTTACTATCAACAGAATACAACCAGTGTAGGCAGTTACTTGAGGTGTAATGAGTTTTTGAGGAAACAGTAGCATATATTTTGAAAACCATTGATTTATTTCTCCAACAATTTAATTATCTAAACATAGATGAAATAGCATATATGGTTGCCAGAAAAAGTATATTGCTAAAAATAGTATTTTCAGGACATTTTTAAATACTTTAGAAAAGTAGTAATCTATTGAATCTTGTAGAAATATTTTGTTTACCATACTCCACCTAATAAAATAATCCAAAGTTAATCAAATAGTTTTGATTTAGAAAATGATACTAAAATTCTTCCCAGTCTACACAAAATACCACTGATTTCAATTTTCCAAAGAAAATACTTCAACATGGGCAAATACTATTGGTAGGTACTTAAAAAAAAGAAAATTCATATATCTAATATGCAAAATACCTATATCAATACATCTTTTAAAACTAAATTTGATATTTAGATCTGAATCATAGATAATAAAATAAATAATACCTACCTATTAATTGTAAAAAAATTAAACCAGTAAATAAACAAATTAAAACTTACCTCTTATCCTTCTGATTACTAGATGGAGAGTGCTTTCAAATGTAAATAAAATATGGATCTTTATAAAATAAATAAGATTTTTTCATTTGTGTGAAAGATACCAGTTAAAAAATTAAAGATACAATCCTATTTGATACATTTTAATTTCAATTGATTCCACAAAGTATGGGGTTGACATTTTTGGAATATAATTAATAGCCATAATTTAATGATACAATTAGTTTTATTAAGATATACCCATAAAATTAACAATTATGTTTAGTACTTGCAAGAGTATTGTTGGCCAATCGCTGATAGTCAGCTTATCCTAATTCTTTAGGTATCTCGAAAACAGGTGCACAAAGTGTATTTTTATAGGTACTAGATTGGGTAGTTATTATCGTAGGTAATTGAAAACATGGAAATATTTTTTTCTTGCGCCACATTCTCAAAATAAAAATAAACTATAGGTAAGCTTTATTGTAGGGTGTGCTTTACTTTACTCCATTTTTCATTAAATCATGGATCTGGGTGGTAATTTAGGAATGTCCAATACTCTAAAAAATAAATTATATTTATTTATTTAGGCAGTAAATAATTAGCAAGATACTTACTTGAAGTCATATTGAAGACAGACTAACCTGTTAATGTTTACAAACATTATAGTAACACTTTTGCAATAATCATCAAACGTTTTGGAAAAGTATTTAAATTTTTCCCCACAAAATATATTCTAAAAATGTACATCTAGTTCAACACCTTCAAATACCTAATACATCCATCAGAAAGTAAATAAAATAATCTCTGATCAAACTAACCTCGTTTAATTTTGCATTGTCGCCAATACATTTCAATCTCAATTTTAAAAAAGGTATTCGCCTTTTCGAAAGTCTAGACGGCATCTGGAGGATAAATAATAAACCTACTTTGTGAGTAATCGCAAATTATTTTTAATTTTATTTTTGATTGTTATGTGGAGGTTGATGTTTGATTCTTTTATTTGTATTTGTAAAATTACCACCAAACAATTAAAACACACAACTCAACCCCTAAGTTCGACACCTCAAACAAAAAGATTACTCACAATCCTCCATATTTGTTTACGTTTCTTAGCGCCCTAAACGGTAGTCGAAATCGCGAATAATTACATACTTTCCACTTTATTTAAATTTTTCTTTAGACCATATTGATGTGTGTATATTCAGAAACCGTAATAAGTTTTTATTATAATTAATATAGTTATTCTAATAATATCCGGTAGTATCCGGATACTTCTGTACACGGATACAATATCCGGATACTTTTTATGTATCCGAAAGCTGTATCCAGATACTTTTTAAATTTTGTACCCGGTATCCGTATCCGTGACCAAATTTTAAAGTATCCGGTATCCGGATACTATTTTTGATATTCGGATACTTTTAATACTTCCGATAATGCACCTAACGTAGGCACAACACTGCCCTTCCTTTAATTCAGATGTGTCTAACATGTTTAATCCTATTTTTCATACTGGTCACCGCTATAATATATTATTACATTCTAATGGAGCTTTTTTTTTACCTATAAATCAGTTATAAAGTTTCATAAGTACGTTATTTATTTTTTTATATTTTCTATATCTTTCTTTTCAAGAACCCCTTTGTACCTTTATATATAATTATTAGAAGAAATTATTTTTCGGATTATAATAAAGGACATACTAATATTTATATTTTTATTTTAGTGTACCTACAAGTACAAATAAGTACACCCCCCAAAAAGTTTGAAAACTCGGCTGGTCCGACGCTGGCCAAATTCAATATCAAAAGCTCAGGCAGTGACACGAAAAAGTTTTTCCTTAGCTCATCATTAAATGTATTTTTATTATTATATATTACATTAAAAATACATGCACATCACATAGTTTTAATACTAATAATTTATGTCCTTTTTAAAAAAATTAGGTATCCTTCAAAGTATCCTAGGAAGTATCCGGATAATTGTATCCGAATACATTTTTAAATGTACCTATTCGAACTTTTTAAAAAGTATCCGGATACTTTTTTTCAATATCCGACCCAACTCTGGTTAGTACAACAAATTTCATTAATTAATTATCTGTTAGGAATGCCGAAATCTTATTTTATTTTTTTTGTATCGATATTTTAAATCCTAAAAACAATTTGGATAATTTATTGGATACTGTTATTCCCGTATTACCTTTTCATTTAATTTTTGTTAAAAAATATGTAGATGACATTATTTTGGCATTACCTAAAGATGGTTTAAAGGAACTTCTTTTTATATTTATTACTTATGATCCTCATATCCAATTAACATTAGAAAAAGAGGATGAAGAACAAAGTGTACCATTTTTAGACACAAAATGTATTAGAAAAGGTAACACTATAACTATAGATTGGTACAGAAAACCAATAAATTCTGGTAGAATAATGAATTTTTGGTCATATCATAAATTTTCAAAAAAATTAATTTAATAATGCAAATGAAAAAAAGAATAACATTGATTTCGGATCCAATTTTTCACAATAATAATTTTAAAATTTTACACGAAATGTTTTTAAAAAATGGTTATCCAAATAAATTAATAAAAAATGTACTAAATGAAATTGATTGTGGTAACTTTTACTTTGTGGAAGTCCATCTTACTAAGATCAATAAATAACTGAACGGTTGAACTAAACTCCCACTATTTATTCAAAAATACGCTTTAAAATGCAATTACAGCTATTTCACTAATAACAATTGTTTCGTAAACGTAAAAAGTTTTTCCTTAGCTCATCATTAAATGTATTTTTATTATTATATATTACATTAAAAATACATGCACATCACATAGTTTTAATACTAATAATTTATGTCCTTTTTAAAAAAATTAGGTATCCTTCAAAGTATCCTAGGAAGTATCCGGATAATTGTATCCGAATACATTTTTAAATGTACCTATTCGAACTTTTTAAAAAGTATCCGGATACTTTTTTTCAATATCCGACCCAACTCTGGTTAGTACAACAAATTTCATTAATTAATTATCTGTTAGGAATGCCGAAATCTTATTTTATTTTTTTTGTATCGATATTTTAAATCCTAAAAACAATTAATTTGTTACGCCTATGACACAACAATATCACAAAAAATTTCCAAAATATATCCAAATAGGATATTTAATAAAAAAATACAGGTATTTTTCATCTGTTTATGGTCTCAAGGTCGAATGTATGTGTATGTCGTCAAATGTGGAAACATTCAAAGATTTACGAAGTAAAATTCATATTTTCATCTCTGTCTTAGATAAAGAAAGTCAACAAGCTCTAAAAATATTCAAATTTATAATAAAAATACTAGTTTTGAAACCACTATCGCCATCTACTCTACATTCTTGTAATTTAAAAATAACCAGATTTTTCACTAAATTCGGGCAGTCTTACCAAATTAGAAACGCCCCTCTTAAATTTAAGATATTTTCCAATAATAGGTTTAATACTAAATTTATACCATATAGATAAAAAAAACAAAATGTCGTGTGGAATTTGAATGATCGTTAAATTTTTAATCCTTTTGGGATTTGTATTAAGTTTTAATTTAAATTCATCATCTATCAATTTAGTAAATTTTTTTTCTGAAAGAATTCATAGTTTTTAAATATAAAATTTGACGTTGATTGAATAATTTTATTTTTTAAATTTTGTTTTTTATTGAGATGTAGAAGGAACGGTGTTATTCCAAAACATGTTGACAATTCTATAGTACCTATAATAGATCTTTTACGTCGTCAAAATATTTCCATGAAGAAAAATACAGATTTTTTCTTAAGGTTAGGATCTAAGATCATTAATATTGAAAAATCTTGTAATCAAAACACTATTTTATCATTAGAAAAGAATTTAGAAAATATAAAAAATAACATTATTTAATCAACGTCAATTTTTATATTTAAAAACTATGAATTCTTTCAGAAAAAAACATTTAATAAAATATTTAATTAAACCAAAAGAAATAATATTAAAAAATTTAATAAATTGATAGATGATGAATTTAAATTAAAACTTAGTACAAATCCCAAATGGATTAAAAATTTAACAAACATTGAAATTCCACATGACATTTTGTGCTTTTTATCTTTAGGGCATAAATTTAGTATTAAACCTATTATTGGAAAAGATCTTAAATTTTAACATATTTTAGCAGATATTGAATATATTACATCTCTAACATCAGACAATAACTTAAGAAAAACATTAATAGCAAAATCAACTAATAGGTATTATTACAAATCATATTAACCAAAATTTTTTTCGTAATTTATATCATAAAATTTTTAAAGAATCACTCAAACATTATCGTTACTAACAGTGATAAAGAAAATTGTACTGTAGTTACGTTTAAAGACAATTATATTGAATTATTACTGGAAATTCTGGATAATGTAAAATTAAAAAAAAAATACAATTACAATTCAAAATAAACTTTACAATAAAAAACAAATTGATAAAACTACGAAGCAAAAATTGATTCGCTATAATGGAATTCCAGAAAAATTTTATGGTCTTCCTAAAATTCATTCATAAACCAGTATTATCAATTAGACCTATTGTAGCTTCATTAAACTCTTCTACTAACTTACTTGGTTTAAATATAACTGAAATGTTAACAAAAGCATATGATTACAATACAGAATACTACATTAAAGATTCTTATGATGTTTTTAAAAAATTTAATAAAATTCAGATTAGTAAAATTCAGTTCGGTAGGTACTCCAATGAGAGCTTCCATCTCTTCAATTATTTCTTGTTATGTAATGGATAATTTATTGGATACTGTTATTCCCGTATTACCTTTTCATTTAATTTTTGTTAAAAAATATGTAGATGACATTATTTTGGCATTACCTAAAGGAACTTCTTTTTATATTTATTACTTATGATCCTCATATCCAATTAACATTAGAAAAAGAGGATGAAGAACATAGTGTACCATTTTTAGACACAAAATGTATTAGAAAAGGTAACACTATAACTATAGATTGGTACAGAAAACCAATAAATTCTGGTAGAATAATGAATTTTTGGTCATATCATAAATTTTCAAAAAAATTAATTTAATAATGCAAATGAAAAAAAGAATAACATTGATTTCGGATCCAATTTTTCACAATAATGATTTTAAAATTTTACACGAAATGTTTTTAAAAAATGGTTATCCAAATAAATTAATAAAAAATGTACCAAATGAAATTGATTGTGGTAACTTTTACTTTGTGGAAGTCCATCTTACTAAGATCAATAAATAACTGAACGGTTGAACTAAACTCCCACTATTTATTCAAAAATACGCTTTAAAATGCAATTACAGCTATTTCACTAATAACAATTGTTTCGTAAACAATTTTACTAATATTATTCTTACATCTTTTTTAAAAAACAATTTTTTTTTAAATAATAGTTTTAAGTATATTTATATTAACAATTGTAAACAACAAATTTTATATCCTTAATTAAGGATATTAAAAAACTCTTAGTTTTAACAAAACTTCCACTATTTATTTAAAAAACTGCTTTTTTATACTCAATGACAGCCGTTTCGCTAGACAACTAGCATCGTCAGATTGACATATGTCTGCTTTTTTTTCAGTTGAAAAGATGGTGTGGGTATTGGCAGTTCTGAGAACCTTCCGTTTGTCAGTAACAACTTTGATATATGGAAGGGTAATCTTATTTTTTAGCTGCTGAGTGGAAGATTTAGAAGATGATGGAACCAGATTCCGTCTGATAGATCTTTTAATATGGTTTTTCTCTCAACCATTTTGTAAGAGGGCATTTTCAACGGAAAGTAGTTCTGTTTCTCTGTTATTTATATCACTTAGACGAACAGAACGAGATATTCAAGAATTAACAACCCAATTGTGTTGAGAAGGATGATGATGTGATTTGGCGTTTAACTAACGGTTTGTTTGTGTTGGGTTTCGACATACAGAGTGCGAGAAACTAGTATTAGGATTTTTAGAGATAAGAATATGTAGAAAAGGTAAACAAAGGTTTTCTTCTACCTGCATTGTATACTGAATACTATGGATTAAGAAAGAGTCCAATTCTTCCTTTCAATTAGGCCAGATTACAAAAGTGTCACCCACAAAATGTAGCCAACAAGTGGGTTTTAATAGAAAGGAGTGCAGAGCAATTTGTTCAAAATTATCCATGAAAATATTTGCGATAACTTGTGAGAGAGGAGACCCCATTGGAGCTTCCTTCTCTTGCCTGTAAAAATTGTTTTTGAATGAAAAGTATGTATTGGACAAAAAATGCTTAATTATAGACAGTGTGTCTGCAGGAATTTGTGAATTTAATCAAGAATTGCTAGTGTTATCGGAATAAGTATATTGGTGAACAAAGAAATTATATCAAAGCTGACTAGTAAATTGGTGGATGATATATTGTTTACCTTTTCTAAATATTTTTATCTCTTAAAATCCTGCAAATGGTTTCTTCCACTCTGTATATCGAAAACCAACACATACAAACCATTATTTAAACGCCAAATCACATCATGATCCTTCTCAACACAATTGGGTTGTTAATTCTTTAATATCTCTCTCTCTATTCGTCTAAGTGATATCTCCTAAATTTTCCACTCAGCAGCTATAAAATAAGATTAGCCTTTCATATATCAAAGGTGTGACTGACAAAATTAGTAAGGTTCTCAGAACCGCCAATGTCCGAATCATCTTTATAACTCACAAGAAAATCTCCCAACTCGTCCGGTCTGTAAAAGACAAATTACTCAATTAAAGTCATGGTGTATATGAGATCCCCTATAGTGATTCTTACATCCGTCGGATCCAAACCAGAATTTCTGAACATTCCCTATCCGTAAAACATTTGGACTCAAACAATGCTCTAACCCAACATAAAATTCGAACAGTTCATACTATTGACTTCCCTAATACCCGAACCATGGGCAATATTCGTTCCTTATTATTATTATTATTATTATTATTATTATTATTATTATTATTATTATTATTATTATTATTATTATTATTATTATTATTATTATTATTATTATTATTATTATTATTATTATTATTATTATTATTATTATTATTATTATTATTATTATTATTATTATTATTATTATTATTATTATTATTATTATTATTATTATTATTATTATTATTATTATTATTATTATTATTATTATTATTATTATTATTATTATTATTATTATTATTAAGTTTTTAATAGTTTTTTTAGAGGTCTCGATCTCAAAAATCAAAGTCTTCGTGAATTTAGTAAATTCACTAAGCTGTTTTTATTAGAACACTGTTTTTACAGTATCGATGATTTTTTAAAATTTACGCCCACAGACCGTTAATGTTAATTCTACTTAACATTCAATTATTAGTTGTTTTTTTTATTACCTTTTAACTAGTTGTTTAAATTATGTGTTGCGTTTCTCTTTTATTAATTGTTTCAAATATTTGTATTCGTCTTCTCATAACTGCTATTGTAACTGACTTCAAACATAATATATATGTATAAGTTGTCAATAAACGTATATCTATCTATCTATCTATTATTATTATTATTATTAATATTATTATTATTATTATTATTATTATTATTATTATTATTATTATTATTATTATTATTATTATTATTATTATTATTATTATTATTATTATTATTATTATTATTATTATTATTATTATTATTATTATTATTATTATTATTATTATTATTATTATTATTATTATTATTATTATTATTATTATTATTATTATTATTATTATTATTATTATTATTATTATTATTATTATTATTATTATTATTATTATTGGTGGAACAGTGCTACAGCCTTGTACTTTGTTGAATTGCTCTGTCGTCAACAATAAAATTCGTATTGATAGAGTGTTCAATAAATTGTGAAAAGTGTGTTAGTGCCTTTCTTTACGTTGGATTGTGTTACACAATTGTGGGCAAGTACTGTTTTTCATTTTTAGCTATTTGTTTACAAGTTTTTACTTACAACGAAAAACTTTTCTGTATAAAATCAAGTTTAAGTCCGAATAGTATTCCACCAGTGGTCGTTCGAATTCTTTATAAAACATATATTCTCAATAACAATTAGTACTTATTTTACTTATTAAAAAATGGCTAATAACGTAGATGACATTATCAGTCAAGAGGGTGGTTGTGCCAGATGCAAAAAGAAAGTCAAGAAAGGATTAAGTTGTAGGAAGTGCGGTATTTTATCTCACAAATGCTGTCTGGACATTCTTCAGCAAGTAAAATTTTTTGAAGATGATTCGGTAATTTGTTGTGACAATATAACTGAATCGTCTAACTCCAAGAGTGCCATCTCGGATGATGATTTTAATTATGAGTCTACTGTAGATAAATTGACAATTGCTCACTTACAGGAACTTATTGTAAAAAAGATATAATCATAAGTCAGAAGGACCTGATAATTAAAAATCAGAATATAGCACTTAATGCCCTTCAGGAACATCTTCAAACTTTAAAATCTTTAACAACTTTACCCGCAGAACACCAATATATGGATTCAACAAAACCTAGCTCAACTGCTTCATCGTCTAAATCTAAAGCTTCTAATAATAACCTAATGCAAGCATCATCCAGTAAAAATCTTGATTATAACCATGGGAATATTCAAACTATTACGAGAAATCAAGTATCAAATGCAATTTTACGTGCTGAAACATTAGGCGTTTGCGAGAACGTTGCAAATATGGGTAAATTTGATGTAACAACCAAAACAAAGGACAAGACGAGAGATAGAACTATTTTGATTGGAACCAGTACAAATACAAATAAGTGTCCTTTTAAAGCAGCAAACGTCGAAAAAGCTATACTCAAAAAACCAAGATCATACCACGTAACTCACCTGGACCCTGAAATCGATGAAAATGCCTTACTTCATTATCTCAGAGGATATGCACCCAGTATTATGCTTAGAAAACTGAACTCCAAACAGCCACATATTTATTCGTCCTTTAAAATTACAGTACCTGAGGCGGAGTCCAGCAGCATCCTTGACGCAGACATTTGGCCTGAGAAAGTTCTGATCAATAGGTTTTTTCTCGCGAAAGGACACTCCTATCAGAAAAAGGAAAACACACAAAGTGGTTAATAAAATTACTGCTGATGATTTCACTTATTCAATGTTTCATGTAAATGTACGCAGTATCTTTAGCAAAATAGATGACCTAAGCATATTTTTACAGGAAAATCCTTACGATATATTCTGTGCATCTGAGCATTGGTTAGATAATTCTGGTTTAAATATGCTTAAGTTACGGGAATACAATATAATATCATCATTCTGTAGAGAGAAAAAAAAAGCGCACGGTGGTGTGGCAATTTTTGCCAGAAATGGGACGATATTAAATAATATAGACGTTTCTGCCTTTTCTAGGGCATTCGATGCTGAATTTTGCGGTGCAGTATTGAAGGGTACGGATTGCGCTGTGATTGCTGTATACAGGTCATCTAGCAGGGGAGACGTAAATGTATTTATTGATTTATTTCATAAACTTTTGGACCATCTGTGGCATAAGTACAAATTAATCGTAATTTTGGGTGACTTCAATATTGATCTTGATGATAATACTGAGCACGCCATGGAACTGCGGAATATTTGTTCCATGTATGGACTCAAACACATGGTTCACGCGCCCACCAGAATAACGTTGACAACTAGGTCATGTCTTGACAACCTTATTACCAATATAGATGAACATAATCTGCGTGTGGGGCTGTGTGATCCATTGGTTTCGGACCATACTGGTACTTATTTGTTTTTTAAATCTCCTATGTTAAAAACTAACTTTGCATATAAAAAAAGGATTGTAAATGCGGATAATCTAGCAAACTTTACCAACCTGGTGTCTAATTGTATTTGGGATGAAAATTACTTTTCAACCACTAATTCCACCTATTGTGCAGAGGGTATTCTTAACATCTTAAAAACGCATGCCAACAATTCTTTTCCTATAAAATCTATTTACCATAAACAATCAGGAATTAAATGGTTTACTAACGAATTAAAATCTATTAGAGTACGAGTTCTAAGTTTAAAGAATATTTCTGAATGTTCAGGGTCCGCTGAGGACTGGAATAGTTACAGTGAAGAACGAAAATATTATAGAAGAGCTCTGAAAGAAGCGAAAAGAAGTGCTTATGCAGATAAAATTCGTTCAGCAGATGATAAAAATAAAACAATATGGAACATTGTGAATACTGAAAGAAAAAATAAATGTTCTGCTTCTTTCTCAGATTGCCCGATTAGTGTGACCGACTTTAATAGATTTTTTGTGGCTATATCAGATATGGTAACAAATGATTTAGAAGATGAGGCAATTGATCCTCTGTCATACATGAACAATGTCCTCAAACCTTCAACTCCTTTCGTGATTGACCCCATTACTATGCCAGACACATACGAAGCTATTACTTCCTTACGTAGTAAGCCGTGTTTGGATTATTACGGTCTAAACGCAGACATGATGAAGAGCTCTATTGACTTTTTGGTGGAACCGCTGACTTCATTATTTAACAAATGTATAGAAGAGGGTAACTGGCCATCACATGTGTCTAAAGTAATCCCAGTATTTAAAAAAGAAAAGCAGGATCAACCTGATAATTATCGTCCCATAGCAATAATACCCGTAGTCGGAAAAATATTTAAAAAAATCCTTAAATCAAGGATCGTCACATATGTCGAGAACAATCATATAATGTCTAACGCACAATTTGGTTTCCAGAAAGGCAAATCTACAATTTCTGCTTTAAAATATGTACTGGAATTCATAGTTGAGGGTCTGGATCATGGGTTTGAAACTAATGCTGCCTTTTGTGATTTGACCAAGGCCTTTGATTGCGTGGTTTCGGAGTTATTAATTAAAAAACTTGAGCATTACGGCTTTAGAGATAACATGCTAGGTTTATTTCACTCTTATTTAATAAATAGATACCAATATGTCAGCTTACACGGTTTGGAATCAGACGTCGTTCCTATATCGAGTGGAGTACCGCAAGGCTCAGTATTGGGTCCCTTGCTGTTTCTTTTATATATAAATGATCTACCAGCTGCAGTCAGTACAGTGGGAATACCAGTATTATTTGCTGACGACACCACGCTGCTGGTAAGCAGTAATAGTAATAATGGAGTGAGTGAGTGTTTGGTTGCAGCAAAATCTGAGCCAGTAAATCTCTTGGCATTACGCTTGACACTAGATTGAACTGGTCATCTCAAATCGACGCTCCCTATTCCAAGGTTTCTTCTCAACTTTTTGTCATGAGAAGGATACGTACCATAACAAAATGTAATGAGGACTGTCTATTTTGCTTTAGTTCAATCCCATCTGTTATATGGCATTACACTATGGGGTCGTTCTCCGCACGCGGTTCGTGCATTTAAGCTACAAAAATCAGCTGTACGAATTATCGATAGAGCCAGTTTTGGGACACACTGCAAGGAACTTTTTATAAAATACCGAATATTATCCCTTCCTTTCCTCTATATTCTAGAGTCTCTATCCTTAATACATCAAAATCTCCCTATTATTGAAAGGCATCGGGACGTTCACTCTTATAATACTCGGAGAGCAAATGATCTTGTTACTTACTACTCTCGTTTGACGGTAACACAACAAAACAAATTAGATATCAGGTTGTACAATAAAATTAAAATTCTAATGAATGTTGATAATCTCAATGATATGTCTCGTGCAAAATTTTACAAAATTTCTAAAAAATGGAACGCTGTTTTTATACTGTAGACGAATTTTTATCTTGTAATCAAAGAGTCACCGAATATATGTGGTCAATAAACGTATTGTATTGTATTATTATTATTATTATTATTATTATTATTATTATTATTATTATTATTATTATTATTATTATTATTATTATTATTATTATTATTATTATTATTATTATTATTATTATTATTATTATTATTATTATTATTATTATTATTATTATTATTATTATTATTATTATTATTATTATTATTATTATTATTATATGGAGCAGTGGAGGTAGGGGGAACCGAAGGCGGGAAACTATTAGGCGGGAATTATTGTTGGCGGGTAATTAGAGGTTTCCACGTTGGTGTTAATCGTTGTCCGTCATCCCGTTTGTTGATACAGTTTGAGTACTTTTCGATTTCTATTGCTTCTCTAATTATTCGAGGTTTTAAGGAACGAATATTGCCCATGGTTCGCGTATTAGGGAAGTCAATAGTATGAACTGTTTGAATTTTATGTTGGGTTAGAGCATTGTTTGAGTCCAAATGTTTTACGGATAGGGAATGTTCAGAAATTCTGGTTTGGATCCGACGGATGTAAGAATCACTATAGGGGATAATAATAATAATAATAATAATAATAATAATAATAATAATAATAATAATAATAATAATAATAATAATAATAAAATATAACCAAAGCAATCAACACGTATGCTTGTAGCGCACTAACTTATTCTTTTGGCATAGTGCCTTGGAGCAAAACAGATATCGAGAATCTCCATCGAAAAGTAAGAACGATGCTCACTAAAGCCCATATGCAGCATCCTCGAAGTGCTATAGAACGCACAACAATAACTAGACAAATGGGTGGTAGGGGGCTGATGGACATTAACAAGCAGCTGCATCAACAAATTCAAAATCTCAGAGGGTACTTTTTCAGAAAGGCGGAAAGTTCTACCATACATCGTGCAGTGTGTCAAATAGATTGTACAACACCACTACTACTTAAAGAGCAGGAGCTACAGCTACGGAGTCAAACTGATGAGGAGAAGGTACAGAGATGGCTAGAGAAACCCCTTCATGGAAGACACCCGAATGAGGTTGCCCAGGAAAATGTCGACAATAAGGCGTCGAACTACTGGATGACTGCAGGAGAGATGTTTCCAGAGACTGAGGGTTTTCTGATGGCAATACAAGATCAAGTTATACCAACAAGAAACTATCTCAAATACATTGTTGGAGACTCATCAGTAAAATCTGATAAATGTAGGTATGGATGTCAATCACAAGAGACCATACAACATGTGACAGGAGGATGTCAGGCATTTGCTGCGACCGAGTACAAAGACCGCCATGACGGTGTTGCAAAAATAATTCATCAGGAGCTAGCGAGAAAATGCGATCTGATTGGTGGCGAGTTTTTGCCTTATTACAAATATGTTCCAGAAGCTGTGCTAGAAAATGACAACTTCAAGCTTTATTGGGATCGCAGTGTTCTCACAGACCAATACGTCGCCCAAAATAGACCAGACATCATAATTATTGATAAAAACTTGAAAAAAGCAACCCTTATCGATGTCGCAATACCAAATAACAACAATCTTGTGGCCCGGCATAATGAGAAGATCGCGAAGTATAGGGATCTTGAAGTTAGAATTATGTCACAATGGAAAATGCGAAGCACGGAAATCATCCCAATTATTATATCAACTACAGGAGTAGTACCAAAGGAGCTTCTGGGCAACATCAGGAAGTTAGGACTCAACAGTGTTATATTCAAACCGATTCAAAAAGCAGTTCTGCTTTCAACAGCTCGATCGGTGAAGAAATTTCTGGGTAGCGTACCAAGAAAACTCAATCAACCCAACCCAGAATTAGTTAAGTGATTCCTTAGAGCTCAATCCCTTTGATCTATTAGAAGATCTGGGATGAGTAAATGTTCCCCTTAGAGGGAGGACGAATAAAAAAAAAAAAAAAAAAAAAATAATAATAATAATAATAATAATAATAATAATAATAATAATAATAATAATAATAATAATAATAATAATAATAATAATAATAATAATAATAATAATAATAATAATAATCTGAGTTGAACGCAACATCGAAGAAATAGAAGAATTTTGGAAAAGTATTTGGTCTGAATCAATCGAACATAATAGAGAAGCAGAATGGATAACAGAAGAAATTAATAGATTTGGAGACATAACACAAATGACGAAGGTTAATATTACAGAGGAAGATGTAAAGGAAGCAGTAGGTAAAACACTTAATTGGAAAGCACCTGTAACAGATAAAATACACAATTTTTGGATCAAACATTTTTTAGCTGCACACCAACCATAATCTAATATTTTTAATACTTTCATTGAAAATCCCAACTTAATCCCTGACTACTGAATAAGAGGAATCACATATTTAATACCAAAAAACCAAAACGATACGAAAAATCCTGCCAAATATCGGCCCATTACTTGCCTCTCAACGATATACAAAATCCTTACATCTATCATAACAAACAAAATATATTCACACACAAATACTAATAATATAATAGAAGAAGAACAGAAGGGGTGCAGAAGAGGAGCTAGAGGATGCAAAGAACAATTAATAATAGACACAGAAATTCATAATCAAATCAAACAAAAACACAGAGATCTATATTACGCATACATAGATTATCAATAAGCTTACGATAGTATTCCACACTCTTGGCTCATACACATACTCCAGATATACATACCATAGTATCATGACAAAAAGGCGTAAGCGGTATTGCTAAAACTTTTCAGAAATCGAAAAAAACGGATATTTTACCTAATATTGATTTTTGCTTCCTACTTTTTTCATACTATATATGATTTTATGCATTTATAAGAAACTGTTGTTGTTTTGTAAAAAAAAACAAACCGGTTTGCGATTATTTTAATATTTGGCGTTTAAGACTTTTCTCTAGTTTTTTCTAACTCTTACGCCTTTTTGATTGGTTCATAAGTCTTTAAGATTTTTTTGCAAATTGGTGTGTTTGGCACTTAAGCCTCTTATACGCCTTTCATTATTAAAGGTGAAATTAAAATATGGTGGTTAAATGTTTTCAGATTTTATTATAAAAGTATTAAAGTTACTATTATTGTTTTCAAAAAATAACAAAACTTAGATATCTTATATAAATTGTAAAAAAATATATGAAACGTTGTTTTTGATCGTACATAAAAATAGCAATATCTCATTGGAGTGTTAAAATTGTCTTTTTATTATTAATGCATTTGAAAATTTGTAAGTGTTTTAAAGTATAAATTTGTATTTGTATCACGCACGAGCATTCATTTGCTTTTGTGATTATTCATGTTTATTTATATATGTATACTCTCTTTTTTATTACCTTAATTATACAAATCAACATAGTACGTAAGACAAATTATATCTTTCTATGTAATTAATGATTTTTTAAATAAACCTTTATTATTATTATTATTATTATTATTATTATTATTATTATTATTATTATTATTATTATTATTATTTTTTTTTTTTTTTTTTTTTTCCTTCAGGTTTTGAACGTCCAAAGCCAATAGGCACTACAAGAAAAAAACAAAAAACATTGGAATAGTCATTGGAATGTCATTACTATCACTATCTGAATATTCTACAAGTCTTTTCTTAACATCTTTTATAATTGGTATATTTATTATTTCAAAGTTTTCAGTGCAATTTTCAGTCTTGTTAGTAGTCTTTTCAGTTTCTTTGTAGGAATAAATGTGAAAATTTTGTACTTCAGAATTAAAATTTGAACTCGAACTGCTGGCTTCTGTCAAGGATACAAGTTCTAATGAGTTCGGTGGTCCAAATTCTTGAAATGTGTAATTATTTTCTTGAAGTACGTAGTTTTCTTGCGTCTCGTAGATATTCGTAAATTTTTTGATTGTCGTTGTTTTCTTGAATACCATGGCCAAGTTCCATCTCGAAATTAGAATTTTGTCCGGATATTAAATTGTTGCGAGGACTTTCTAAAAGGTCACAGTTGGCACTGGTAAGTAGATGGCTGCTCTCATTGGTATTATAAACGGGAAGAATTGTTGTAGGTTTACACGTTTCTTTAATAATTATAAATTCATTTTCTAAAGCTGAATTTAAGAGTTCATTTTGATCACTACTATTTTCAGTATTATTTGTGTTTTGGGCTAATTCTAAAATTTTTCGACCACGAGACATCTAAAATAAAAAAAGCCTTAAGCGACACGTTAAAACCAAGATTTTAAAAAGTGTTTAATCATAAATAACAAGACTTTGACTTAATAATCGAATGTTTATAAAAACAAAACTATTTAATTTTGTGTAGAATGACCTATAACAAGTGTTTAGCAGTATTAATTTAGGAAAACAGGAGCTCTTATGGCGTATTTAACTTCAATGGGTAAATGGCGTTTACAATGTCTAATTACGAAAAAAATCAAAAGGCGTAACCGACTGGAAAATAAACAGTCGATTTTTGCTAGACTATGAGTTTAAAAATGATACATTTTAACTCAAATAAAAAGTAAAGATAGACACGAATAACTTTATTTGTATAGATACGTACCTTAGTCAAAGTTTACTAAACTATGGTCATTAGGCGTAACACTAACCTACCACTATGGGAGCATGGCGCATACTACTGTCGCTGGCCGAAATAAAAGAAAACGAAATTGGCGCTTAGGCAGTGATCCACCCAAATAATTCTCAAACTAAATTTTTGTCGTTTAAGCTAATTGTACCACTAAATAGGACTAAAAGTCACCGTAATATTGGTATTAAAATCTCTGTTTCGATTTTTTTGTCGCTTACGCCTTTTTGTCATGACACCATCGTAAAGATAGATATAAAAATAATAGAATTACTGAAACACACAATGTCACATTGGTATACAAGCCTGAAGATAAATTCTCCACGCGGTAATTTGGTTAGTAAAGGAATAAAAATTTCTAGAGGTATATTCCAGGGAGACTCGTTAAGCCCTCTTTGGTTCTGCTTGGCTCTTAATCCTCTGTCTCGCTTACTTAATAAAACCACATATGGCATAACGATCAAAGGAACTGAGTCTGTTAAAGTCACTCATCTTCTATATATGGACGACTTGAAACTGTTTGGTTGCAATAAACAAGAAATGGATAATTTACTTAAAATTACGGAGACCTTTAGTAATGATATATGCATGAAATTTGGCACAGATAAATGTAAACTAAATTGCATTATCAAAGGGAAACATCAACAGAAAGAAAATTATCTAACACATAATAATGAAACGATAGAGGCTATGGGACCTGAAGATAGCTATAAATACTTAGGATCCAAGCAGAGGAGTATTGTAGATTACAGTAAGGTCAAAGAGGAACTCACTAAAAGATATAAAGAAAGGCTCATAACAATTTTAAAAACCTATTTAAATGGCAAAAACAAAATAAAAGCTATCAACACATACGCGATACCTATCCTCACTTACTCGTTTGGTATAATAAAATGGTCTCTCACAGAACTGGAAGCTTTAAACACGCTCACACGCACCACTTGTTACAAATACCTTATACATCATATACACTCAGCAGTAGAACGATTTACATTAGAGAGAAAACAAGGAGGAAGAGGAGTTATAGACATAAGAAACTTACATTATACACAGGTTAAAAACTTACGCACATACTTTCTTAATAGATCCAGACGATAGTCCCATTCACAAAGCTTTGATACATTCTCACACATCAGGTACCCCTCTCAAACTAAACAATCATACTTACGATCCAAAAGAACTTATAAACACTGATGAAAAAAAATTGAGTAACTGGGCACAGAAAACTCTCCATGGTAAGCATATATCAGTCATGAACAATGAAAACGTAGATAAGGAAGCGTCTAATGCATGGTTATGTAAAGGGAACATTTTTTCAGAGACAAAGGGGTTTATGATAGCCATCCAGGACAAAACCGTCAAAACTAGAAATTACCTAAAACATATAATGAGAGAACCCAATGTGGTTGATAGGTGCAGACTTTGCAGTCAATACCTAGAAACCATAGATCACATTACAGGAGGGTGCTCAATACTTGCCAATAGACAATACATAACCAGACACGACAATGTAGCTAAACAAATACATCAAATAATTGCTCTCAAGTATAATCTAATAACAGTAACTACACCATATTACCAATACACACCCTCCAACATACTGAAAAATAGAGAGGCAAAACTTTATTGGAATCGCGACGTAACGACGGACAGAACTATGAAATGTAACCGACCAGACATAACACTTACCACTAAACATAATTTAACAACCTACCTAATCGATATCTCAATTACCAACTATGAAAACCTGCAAAAAAAACACAACGAAAAATCTCAAAATATTTACCTATAGCTGATGAAATAAAACAAATGTGGCATCAGGACAAAGTTACAATAATACCAATCATATTATCATCCACAGGAGTAATACCGAAAAATTTACATAAATCAATCAAACAATTAGATATCGACAAAAGTACATTCATACAACTTCAAAAATCAGTCATTATCGATACATCACCAATAGTAAGAGAATTTTTAAGTACAACGACCGAAAATAATTGAAATGACACTTGGCTTGCGCCCGTGACAATTCAAAAATAAAAACCTGAGGAGAACCATCTCTTCAAAATAATAATAATAATAATAATAATAATAATAATAATAATAATAATAATAATAATAATAATAATAATAATAATAATAATAATAATAATAATAATAATAATAATAATAATAATAATAATAATAATAATAATAATAATAATAATAATAATAATAATAATAATAATAATATTAATAATAATCTGAGTTGAACGCAGGAAATCTAAACCGAGCCATTAATACATATGCCGTACCTGTGTTGACCATCCAACATCGTCAGTGCTTAGAACAACACTACCGAGAAAGGAGGGAGGAAGAGCTTTAGCCGATATAGTAAATCTACATAACAAACAGATAAATAGATTACGAGACTTCTTTATCACAAAATCACTGTCATCTAATTTACATAAGTCTGTCATAGGAGCAGATAAGAAATACTCGCTTCTAAATTTAGCAGACCCTCATATGGACTTGGAAATAACAACAGATGCTGAAAAACAAGTAAAATGGGCCCAAAAAGCTCTACATGGTCGACATCATCACGACCTAAACCAACTACACATTGATAAAATTGCATCAAATAGGTGGCTTGCTGACGGTACCCTGTTCCCAGAGACTGAAGGATTTATGATGGCCATTCAGGATCAAGTAATTAATACAAACAACTACAAAAAATTTGTTATCAGGGACCCAACTATTACAACGGACAAGTGTAGACGGTGCCAACAAACATCGGAAACCATACAACACATCACATCAGGATGTTCAACCATAGCCAACACGGATTATTTACGCAGGCACAACCAGCTGTGTAATATTATCCACCAGAAACTGGCTAACAAATATGGACTGCTAAATACCTATACACCCTATTACAAATACAATCCACAGGCAGTGCTCGAGAATGCAGATTTTAGACTCTACTACGATAGGTCCATTATCACCGATAGACAGGTGATGAATAATCGACCCGACATTGTAGTAGTGGATAAGAAAGCTAAATCGGTGCTGTTAGTCGATGTTGCAGTTCCAAACAATAACAACGTTTTGGATAAGTATAATGAAAAGATGGTAAAGTACACCCATATTGCCATAGAAGTGGGACAGATGTGGCATGCAGAAAAAGTGGAGGTGGTACCGATCATCGTATCATCAACTGGACTCATTCCCAAAAGTCTTGAAGACAATCTTAAAAAACTTGATCTTCATAAAAACACTTTTATTGACTTGCAAAAAGCGGCAATTTTAAACACATGTCATACTGTTAGAAAATTTTTAAATCTGTAAATTTTGAGCCTAATCCCATTTGCGTTTACGCTCGGGATAGGTAAATATTACCAGCGAAAGCTGAGTAAGTGCATAAGTCTTTAAATAATAATAATATAATAATAAACGTCGGAGACCATACAACACATCACATCAAGGTGTTCAATCATAGCCAATGTAATAACCGATATGAATAAGTTTTTGATTTGTTGTCACCAGATGTAATAACCGATGAAGGTTTCTTATTTGTTGTCACCAGATGTAATACGCTAAAAGATTTTAATCTTAGTTTTTAATCAACTTTAGCCTAGCCAAGCGGATGTTAGGCTAAAGTTAGGGTTCGTGGATTCGGCCTCCGCAGTATTTGGTGTTGGGAGGTCTTACTTCGGCGGTTAGGAAGGACGGGATTTGTTGCTGGGCTCTGAAAAAGGTCTAGAGTCTAGAGAAATGATACACAATATTCTCGGGAGAATCTAGCAAATTTATTAAGTTTGATGGTACAAGTATAAATTTAGATAAAACTCTTGCGGAATGCTATGTGCATCTCCCAAAAAAAAGAAAAAACAAAAAAAAACTTTCTTTGATTTAACATAAACAAGATTTAAAACTAATCAACAAAAATAATTGAAATATGGTCTGATGGACCCTTGCGTGATATCAATTTGGTAACAGTTTAATTCTTAATCGTTACGTTATGTATGGCTTTCCCGGAGGACTCAGTTCTCTGTCGGAGAATATTATCTACGTCCCGACAGTGGAGACCCGGTAAACTCTATATATCCGGTTGAGGATAAAAGATACAATATCCGTCTGTACAATTATGACGATACAACTTCGCTTAACGACAAATCCAAACTCCCATAAAATTTCTTAGTTATTAAGTGTTTGTATAATCTGAATTGACTCACCAGTTTTCCCTGTAGCGAGTTTAGGTTCACTCACACACTCACTTATTTTATTAATCGCCCCGGTAAAATTAATATTCTGATTTATCACTTGGATATAATTTCACTGATTATTATTACTACAAAAAGATTATTACTTCGTTTCCGCGGCCCGATGATCGATTATTTAAATTATTATACTTTAATTATTTTATTGAAAATTAGCACTTAGCTCACTTCCCAAAAAAAAACACTTAACCTTGCCCTAAACGCGTTTGATTCGATTGGCATCTAGCCTATGGATCGCTCCAAATCGAATTGCTTGAATTGCTTTTGGTCCCCAGCAAAAGTCTTTTTCCCCCTAGTACCTCATGAACTACCCTTTCTCCCTCATTCTGTTCACTTGTCTTTTTTCTATTGGCTAGCTGCCCTGCTACCGGCACTGCTTCGGTACGTCGCAGGAGCTGATCCAGCAAAAATTTGGCTCACACATCGTTGCTCTCTTACGTGACTTTTTTTTGTATTTCAGCACCGCAATTTGTTTAAATTATTTAAATTATTTGATTTCGTGTTATACTTTGTTTTACAAACACATTCTTGAGAAATAACTTTTCGCTGACAAGTATCCTGCTATTACGGAAAGGTTACTTAGTTTCTTTTGAATTAATGATACGGGGGAGCTCCGATATGTTATTTAACTTATTGTCTTATTATTTGAATTATTGTAACTTTTATCCTCATATCAACCCGGGGCGGGGAAGGGGGGTACCTTCTGGATTATTACACCAACATGGATTATTTACGCAGGCACAACCAGCTGTGTAATATTATCCACAAGAAACTGGCCAACAAATATGGACTGCTGAATACATATACACCGTATTACAAGTACAATCCACAGGCAGTGCTCCAGAATGCAGATTTTAGACTCTTCTACGATAGGTCCATATCACCGATAGACAGGTGACGAATAATCGACCCGACATTGTAGTAGTGGATAAAAAAGCTAATTCAGTACTGCTAGTCGATGTTGCAGTTCCAAACAACAACAATAATTTGGACAAATATAATGAAAAGATAGCAAAGTACACCAATCTTGCTATAGAAGTAGGGCAGATGTGGCATGCAGAAAAAGTGGAGGTGAAGGAGGTGGCCTAATCCCATTCGTGTTTACGCTCGGGATAGGTAAATATTACCAGCGAAAGCTGAGTAAGTGCATAAGTCTTTTGATAATAATAATAATAATAATAATAATAATAATAATAATAATAATAATAATAATAATAATAATAATAATAATAATAATAATAATAATAATAATAATAATAATAATAAAAATAATAATAATAATAATAATAATAATTATAATAACATCTTGGCAGAGGAGCAAAAGGGATGTAAACGTGGTCACCAGGGATGCAAAGAACAACTTGTTATTGACTCTGTGATCCTAAGGCAAGCGCAAAAGCAATGTCGCAACATCTCGACTGCTTTTGTAGACTACCGTAAGGCATTTGACAGCGTACCTCATTCCTGGCTTATACGTATTTTAAACATCTACAAAGTACATCCTACCATCGTTACTTTTCTTAAAGCATCTATGAAACAATGGAGAACAAACCTTCAGTTAAATATAAATGGTCAGCATTTTAAAACCGATGAAATTGCTATTCGCAGAGGAATATTCCAAGGTGACTCACTTAGTCCATTGTGGTTCTGTTTGGCAATGAATCCACTTTCTCACTTGCTTAACGACACAAAATATGGCTTCAATCTTAAGACCAATAGAAACACCAACTGCACCGTTTCCCATCTTCTTTATATGTATGATATAAAAATGTTTGCTTCTAATCAACAACAAATTTAACATCTTCTGGATATAACCGAAAGGTTCTCCAGTGATATACTAATGGAATTTGGTTTAGATAAGTGCAGAACCTTAAACATCGAAAAGGGAAAAATTGTCAATGGAGATGTGGCGCTACCTAATGGAGATATAATCGCTGCCATGCAGAATGGGGAAACCTATAAGTACTTGGGATTTCAACAAGCCAGATTGCTAGACCAAAAACAGTCCAAGTCCAAAATCAAGGATCAGTATACACAGAGGGTTAGTTCATTACTAAAATCCGAACTGAACGCAGGAAACCTTAACCGAGCAATTAATACATATGCCGTACCTGTGTTAACTTATTTGTTTGGGATTCTACGATGGACAAAAACTGAATTGGAAGATATTCAAAAAAAAACAACAAGGACTATGATGACCAAGCACAGATATCACCATCCAACATCGCCAGTACTCCGAACAACACTACCAAGAAAGGAAGGAGGAAGAGCTCTATGCGACATAATCAATCTACACAACAAGCAGATAAATAAATTACGAGACTTCTTTATCACTAAATCAATGTCATCTAATTTACACAAATTTGTTATAGGAGCAGATAAAAATTATTCCCCTCTAAATTTAGCAGGTCCTAATGTGGATTTAGAAATAACAACAGATGCTGAGAAACACGTTAAATGGGCCCAAAAAGCTCTACATACTTACGATAGGTCCATTATCACCGATAGACAGGTGACGAATAATCGACCCGACATTGTAGTGGTGGATAAAAAAGCCAATTCAGTGCTGCTAGTCGATGTTGCAGTTCCAAACAACAAAAATATTTTGGACAAATATAATGAAAAGGTAGCAAAGTACACCGATCTTGCTATAGAAGTAGGGCAGATGTGGCATGCAGAAAAAGTGGAGGTGGTACCGATCATCGTATCATCAACCGGACTTATCCCGAGAAGTCTTTAAAAACTTGATCTTCATAAAAACACTTTTATTGACTTGTAAAAAGCGGCAATTTTAAATACATGTCACACTGTTCGGAAATTTTTAAATATGTTATCTTTGAGCCTAATCCAGTTTGCGTTTACGCTCGGGATAGGTAAATATTACCAGCGAAAGCTGAGTAAGTGCATAAGTCTTTTGATAATAATAGTAATTATAATAATAATAATAATAATAATAATAATAATAATAATAATAATAATAATAATAATAATAATAATAATAATAATAATAATAATAATAATAATAATAATAATAATAATAATAATAATAATAATAATAATAATAATAATAATAATAATAATAATAATAATAATAATAATAATAAGATGTGGAGATGTGGACACAAAATTCAGTCAGAATTGTCCCAATAATAGTCGGTGCAACCGGTGAAATAACCCACAGGCTTAGAGATTCCCTCGCTACCCTGAACATCAAGGATGAAACTTACATTCAACTTCAAAAAGCAGTCATCATCGATACGTGCAGTCTCACTCGTAAATTCCTTAACCAATAATCACAGAAAAAAGGACGCAGGTTGGTTGTAAAGACCCCCTACGACCCCTTAAACCCCGCTAGCACCAATCAAATGTTAGTGAGAGCCCACCCCAATAATAATAATAATAATACAACACATCATATCAGGATGTTCAACCATAGCCAACACGGATTATTTAGGCAGACACACCAAACATTGATCAAGACGAAAACCCAAACACAGACAGTAACACACAACCTGACGAACACGAGGATGCTGTTACCGAACTCTCTAAAGCAATATTAGAATTTGATGGTAGCAACCCACACCAATATTGCCCAAACTCAAATCAAATAAGAATACCAATAGAATTATTGCAGTCATTAATTCATTCTTAAAGGATCGTGCCAAGGACTACCGTACTCTGGAAGAGATACACACCCTTATTTACTGTGGTGCAGAGACAGAAGGATTTATGATGGCTATTCAGGATCAGGTTATAAATACTAACAACTACAAAAAAATTGTTATCAAGGACCAAACTATTATATCGGACTAGTGTAGACGTTGCCAACAAACGTCGGAAACGATACAACACATAACATCAGGATGTTTAACGATAGCCAACACGGATTATTTACGCAGGCACAACCAACTGTGTAATATTATCCACCAGAAACTATTCAACAAATATGGACTTCTGAATACCTATACACCGTATTACAAGTACAATCCACAGGCAGTGCTGGAAAATGCAGATTTTAGACTCTACTTACGATAGGTCCATTATCACCGATAGACAGGTGACGAATAATCGACCCGCTATTGTAGTAGTGGATAAAAAAGCCAATTCAGTGCTGCTAGTCGATGTTGCAGTTCCAAACAATAACAATATTTTGGACAAATACAATGAAAAGATAGCAAAGTACACCGATCTTGCTATAGAAGTAGGGCAGATGTGGCATTCAGAAAAAGTGGAGGTGGTACCCATCATCGTATCTTCAACTGGACTCATTCCCAAAAGTCTTAAAGAAAGTCTCAAAAATCTTGATCTTCATAAAAACACTTTCATTGACTTGCAAAAAGCGGCAATTTTAAACGCATGTCACACTGTTCGGAAATGTTTAAATATGTAAATTTTGAGCCTAATCCCATTTGCGTTTACGCTCGGGATAGGTAAATATTACCAGCGAAAGCTGAGTAAGTGCATAAGTCTTTTGATAATAATAATAATAATAATAATAATAATAATAATAATAATAATAATAATAATAATAATAATAATAATAATAATAATAATAATAATAATAATAATAATAATAATAATAATAATAATAATAATAATAATAATAATAATAATAATAATAATAATAATAATAATAATAATAATAATAATAATAATAATAATAATAATAATAATAACAACCAGGGGAAAATGGTGGTACCTGGCAGTAGGTATAAAATGCTTTAATCAAAATGTTGAGTTTTAAAACTAAATTACCCCAAGTGGGTAGAGTATTACGCTCACAATCCCACACGGCCGGTGTACCTGGTATGTCGGCTGTCTGCTCCACGGATTCTGGGGGGAGCAATAATTCGATTGTTACCGATACCTTAACACTTAGGAATCGTCCGGTGAATCGACATGGCAACACCTACAACTCTTGTCGCGTTCAAGTTGATGACAGAAGGGCTTGTTCGAAAACTGATGCATCTTCTTCCTCGGTTAGCGGCATGCGCAGCGTGACACCGAGTATGGCTACTGCGACAACACAAGAGCAAAATAACACCAAATCTCCTTAACCGGTTTCTGCTGTTTCTGGAGTATCGCAGGACGGTACATCCATGACCACTAAAGCCGGAAAGCCTAGGAAGCGTATGAAGTGAATGAATTCATTCATTATACGATCCTATTTTAAAATCACCAAAATTGAGACAGATCAAACAACTTACAGATTCGCCCTTCATCGAGCATTTATAGAACAATATCCGGAGTTTCAACATGTTACGGAGCAACGTATTGCTGACCATCGTCGAACAATTCTTAAAAACAATTTACTACCTGGTCCACTAATGCAACAAATACGAAGTGAAGTACTTCTTGAGCTCCAAACAGAAGACAATCATAATGTAATCCAACATACAAATGATCAGCTGGATAATGTAAGGCTTGATGGCCACACTAGCGATGACACACCAAACATTGATAGGGACGAAAACCCAAACAGAGACAGTAACACACAACCTGATGAACACGAAAATGTTGTTGCCGAACTCTCTAAGGCAATGTTAGAATTTGATGGTAGCAACCCAATTCACCGACCAATATTACCCAAACTCAAATCAAATAAGAACACCAATAGGATTCTGGCATGCATTAATTCACTCTTAAAGGATCGTGCCAAGGACTACCGTACTCTGGAAGAGATACACACCCTTATCTACTGTGGTGCAGTTGCAGTGCTGCGATGTCACAACCAACAAGTCCGGTTTCCGAACAAAAAGTCTACCGAAAAGCAGAAGCCATATAAACCTTGGTGGCAACAGCGACTTGAGAAGTCCATTAAAGACATAAGAAAGGAATTGGGACAACTTACATAATTTAACAACATCACCAAACCGTCCAGACGCCTAATTAATAGGGTCAAGAAAATTTAAAAAAAATTAAAACAAACACAGGTCATCCAAGGTATAAGGAACATTTATGCTCATATATGGACCTTCTTAGGCAGAAGCTAAAGGCAAAATCCAAAAGATTATCTCGTTACGTCAAATGTACCAAAAAGAAACAGAAAAACCACTTATTTAACACCAATGAAAAGCTGTTCTACAGACAACTTAGTGGCGCCGGAACAAACAACTACCACAATCTTTCAGGTAAAGATGAACTTACTGACTATTGGTCTTCAATATGGTCCAATCCTCAAGAACACAACGAGGGTGCAGCATGGATAAAATCCGAGACGGACAAATCAAACATTGCTTCTATGGTGTTTGATAACATAACAACAACTGAAGTAAACCAAGTCGTAGGAGAAACTAATAGTTGGAAAGCTCCAGGAATTGATAACATCCAAAATTTCTGGTACAAAAAATTTAGCAGCTTAGAGGAAGTATTGGCATTGAAATTTACACACATTCTTCAACATCCAGAAGACATCCCAGCCTTTGTCACTTATGGTTTAAACCATATGCTTCCCAAAACAGCTAACACACAGGATCCTTCGCAGTATAGACCAATCACATGTCTTCCAACGCTTTACAAGCTATTAACATCTTGCATTACTAACCGAATTTACAGGCATGTTGACCAAAATAACATCTTGGCAGAGGAGCAAAAGGGATGTAAACGTGGACACCAGAGATGCAAAGAACAACTTGTTATTGACTTTGTGATCCTAAGGCAAGCGCAAAAGCAATGTCGCAACATCTCGACTGCTTTTGTAGACTACCGTAAGGCATTTGACAGCGTACCTCATTCCTGGCTTATACGTATTTTAAACATCTACAAAGTAAATCCTACCATCGTTACTTTTCTTGAAGCTTCGATGAGGCAATGGCGAACAAGCCTTCAGGTAAATATTAATGGTCAGTATATTAAGACTAACGACATTTCTATTCGAAGGAGAATATTCCAAGGGGACTCACTTAGTCCATTGTGGTTCTGTTTGGCAATGAATCCACTTTCTCACTTGCTTAACAAAATATGGCTTCAATCTTAAGACTAATAGAAACACCAACTGCACCGTTTCCCATCTCCTTTATATGGATGACATCAAAATTTTTGCTTCCAATCAACAACAAATTCAACATCTTCTGGATATAACTGGAAGGTTCTCTAGTTATATACACATGGAATTTGGTTTAAATAAGTGCCGTACTTTAAACATCGAAAAGGGAAAAATTGTCAATGGAGATGTGGCGCTACCTAATGGAGATATAATCGCTGCCATGCAGAATGGGGAAACCTATCAATACTTGGGATTTTAACAAGCCAGATTGTTAGACCAAAAACAGTCCAAGGCTAAAATAAGGGATGAGTTTTCACAAAGGGTAAGTTCCCTACTAAAATCTGAGTTGAACGCAGGAAATCTAAGCCGAGCCATTAATACGTATGCCGTACCTGCGTTGACCTATTCTTTCGGTATTTTACAATGAACAAAAACCGAATTGGAAGATATTCAGAGAATAACCCGAACTATGATGACAAAGTACAGATGTCACCATCCAACATCGTCAGTGCTTAGAACAACACTACCG
Organism: Ophraella communa; assembly: GCA_035357415.1. Taxonomy (NCBI): domain Eukaryota; kingdom Metazoa; phylum Arthropoda; class Insecta; order Coleoptera; family Chrysomelidae; genus Ophraella; species Ophraella communa. Next base: position 29,772,008 of record CM068980.1, read on the forward strand.
AGAAAGGAGGGAGGAAGAGCTTTATGCGACATAATAAATCCACACAACAAACAGATTAATAAATTGCGAGACTTCTTTGTTACCAAATCACTGTCATCGAATTTACATAAATCTGTCATAGGAGCAGATAAGAAATACTCTCCTTTAAATTTAGCAGACCCTAATATGGATTTAGACATAACAACTGATGCTGAAAAACAAGTAAAATGGACCCAAAAAGCTCTACATGGTCGACATCATCACGACCTAAACCAACCATCAGCAAGCCACCATCAAATAGGTGGCTTTCTGACGGTACCTTGTTTCCAGAGACTGAAGGATTTATGATGGCCATTCAGGATCAAGTAATTAATACGAACAACTACAAAAAATTTGTTATCAGGGACCCAACTATTACAACGGACAAGTGTAGACGGTGCCAACAAACTTCGGAAACCATACAACACATCACATCAGGATGTTCAACCATAGCCAACACGGATTATTTACGCAGGCACAACTAGCTGTGTAGTATTATCCACCAGAAACTGGCCAACAAATATGGACTGCTGAATACCTATACACCCTATTACAAATACAATCCACAGGCAGTGCTCGAGAATGCAGATTTTAGACTCTACTACGATAGGTCCATTATCACCGTTAGACAGGTGACGAATAATCGACCCGACATTGTAGTAGTGGATAAGAAAGCTAAATCGGTGTTGTTAATCGATGTTGCAGTTCCAAACAATAACAACGTTTTGGATAAGTATAATGAAAAGATGGCAAAGTACACCGATCTTACCATAGAAGTGGGACAGATGTGGCATGCAGAAAAAGTGGAGGTGGTATCGATCATCGTATCATCAACTGGACTCATTCCCAAAAGTTTTGAAGACAGTCTTAAAAAACTTGATCTTCATAAAAACACTTTTATTGACTTGCAAAAAGCGGCAATTTTAAACACATGTCATACTGTTAGAAAATTTTTAAATATGTAAATTTTGAGCCTAATCCCATTTGCGTTTACGCATAATAATAATAATAATAATAATAATAATAATAATAATAATAATAATAATAATAATAATAATAATAATAATAATAATAATAATAATAATAATAATAATAATAATAATAATAATAATAATAATAATAATAATAATAATAATAATAATAATAATAATAATAATAATAATAATAATAATAATAATAATAATAATAATAATAATAATAATAATAATAATAATAATAATAATAGGATAGTATAGGATAGCATCTTTATTGACCAAACATTTATACATATAATATACATTTAGGGTCATTTAACAAAATCTAAAAATTCTTGTATGCTATAAAAATAATTTGTCATTAAAAATTTTTTTACGCAATTGTTAAAACTATTCATATTCATGTTTTTTACATCCAAATCTCTAAAAAATTTATTGAACTTGTTGTACATATCGACATCCACCTTATTATTCGCAGACAAGCAGATTCTTGAAAATGGAGTCATTAGATTTCCCGCCTGTCTGGTGTTATAGTTGTGGACATCGGAGTGGACAACAAATGCCTTACGGTTTTTGTGTACAAGTTTAAAATTTTCAAAAAGATAGACACAAGCAAGTGGTAAAATGCCATATTTTTTAAAAAGTGGTCGACAAGAAGTTTCGTACTTGGCCCCATCCAGAGCCCTTATCGCCGCTTTTTGAATTTTAAAAACATCATTTGCCCCAACTGCATTTCCCCATAACAAAATACCATATCGAATATGAGTATGTATCAGGGAATGGTATACTACTTTTAGTGTTTCCTTATCCAGTGTGAGGCTTAAATTCTTAAGAAGAAAAACTTGTGACGATAGTTTCGAGCAGATGTAGTCTGTATGTGACGACCAATTCAGTCTAGTATCTAAATAGATGCCTAGTAACTTCACTGGTTTAGATTTATATGCCAATTTATTAGAGCTAAGTAGAATATCGTTTGTTTTGCTTTCATTCAGTTTTAATTTGTTAGTTTTAAACCACTCTTTAGCTTCGTTCAAAGGTTCGTTATTCGTATTTCCTTTTTTTAAAATCGTTGTGTCGTCAGCATAAAGAATACATCAATACAATAATAATAATAATAATAATAATAATAATAATAATAATAATAATAATAATAATAATAATAATAATAATAATAATAATAATAATAATAATAATAATAATAATAATAATAATAATAATAATAATAATAATAATAATAATAATAATAATAATAATAATAATAATAATAATAAAGTGGCAAATATCATTCATCAAAAATGGTCACTCAAACATTTACTCCTACAGAACAGTAACACACCTTACTACAAATACAAACCACAAACCATCCTAGAAAATACCACACACAAACTATACCACGACCGCGTCATACTTACAGACAAGACCATACAATGTAATATACCCGACATAATACTACAGGATAAAATAAATAATACTACTTATCTAATAGACATTGCAGTTCCCAATACCCATAACCTACAGAAAACGATATCGGAAAAAAATAACAAATATGCGGATCTCAATGAAGAAGTCACTAGAATCTGGAAACAAAATATAGTATATATAATTCCAATAGTTCTTTTCACCACTGGTGTTGTCCCTCACCATCTCCTAAAGAGTCTTAAATTAATAGAACTTAACGAATCCACCTACATAACTTTACAAAAAGCCGCTATCTTAAATACTTGTAGAATTGTTCGGAAGTTCATGTAAGCAGACGAAAACTGAGCAGCCATATAAACAGAAACAAAATTAAACTTTATTCACTTGGAGAAGCCCGTGAATTTAGTAACATGACCAGTGTCAAGAATCAATTAATGATTAATAATAATAATAATAATAATAATAATAATAATACAAACGTCGGAAACCATACAACACATCACATCAGGTTGTTCAACCATAGCCAACACGGATTATTTACGCAGGCACAACCAGCTGTGTAATATTATCCACCACAAACTGGCCAACAAATATGGACTGCTGAATACATATACACCGTATTACAAGTACAATCCACAGGCAGTGCTCGAGAATGCAGATTTTAGACTCTACTACGATAGGTCCATTATCACCGATAGACAGGTGACGAATAATCGACCCGACATTGTAGTAGTGGATAAAAAAGCTAATTCAGTGCTGTTAGTCGATGTTGCAGTTCCAAACAACAACAATATTTTGGACAAATATAATGAAAAGATAGCAAAGTACACCGATCTTGCTATAGAAGTAGGGCAGATGTGGCATGCAGAAAAAGTGGAGGTGGTACCGATCATCGTATCATCAACTGGACTCATTCCCAAAAGTCTTGAAGACAGTCTTAAAAAACTCGATCTTCATAAAAACACTTTTATTGACTTGCAAAAAGCGGCAATTTTAAACACATGTCATACTGTTCGGAAATTTTTAAATATGTAAATTTTGAGCCTAATCCCATTTGCGTTTACGCTCGGGATAGGTAAATAGTACCAGCGAAAGCTGAGTAAGTGCATAAGTCTTTTGATAATAATAATAATAATAATAAGGAACGAATATTGCCCATGGTTCGGGTATTAGGGAAGTCAATAGTATGAACTGTTCGAATTTTATGTTGGGTTAGAGCATTGTTTGAGTCCAAATGTTTTACGGATAGGGAATGTTCAGAAATTCTGGTTTAGATCCGACGGATGTAAGAATCACTATAGGGGATCTCATATACACCATGACTTTAATTGAGAAATTTGTCTTTTACAGACCGGACGAGTTGGGAGATTTTCTTGTGAGTTATAAAGATGATTTGGACATTGGCGGTTCTGAGAACCTTACTAATTTTGTCAGTCACACCTTTGATATATGGAAGGCTAATCTTATTTTCTAGCTGCTGAGTGGAAAATTTAGGAGATATCACTTAGACGAATAGAGAGAGAGATATTAAAGAATTAACAACCCAATTGTGTTGAGAAGGATCATGATGTGATTTGGCGTTTAAATAATGGTTTGTATGTGTTGGTTTTCGATATACAGAGTGGAAGAAACCATTTGCAGGATTTTAAGAGATAAAAATATTTAGAAAAGGTAAACAATATATCATCCACCAATTTACTAGTCAGCTTTGATATAATTTCTTTGTTCACCAATATACTTATTCCGATAACACTAGCAATTCTTGATTAAATTCACAAATTCCTGCAGACACACTGTCTATAATTAAGCATTTTTTGTCCAATACATACTTTTCATTCAAAAACAATTTTTACAGGCAAGAGAAGGAAGCTCCAATGGGGTCTCCTCTCTCACAAGTTATCGCTAATATTTTCAGGGATAATTTTGAACAAATTGCTCTGCACTCCTTTCTATTAAAACCCACTTGTTGGCTACATTTTGTGGGTGACACTTTTGTTATCTGGCCTAATTGAAAGGAAGAATTGGACTCTTTCTTAATCCATAGTATTCAGTTTACAATGCAGGTAGAAGAAAACCTTTGTTTAGAGACTGTCACAGACGACATCACACGTCTTTCGGCAGAATTAGAAAAGGCATTGACGGAATTTTCAGGTACAAACCCGACTAATAGACCACGCATTTCTAAACAAAACAATTCACAAAAACTGAATCAACATACCGTAATTATTAATGATAGAGTCTTTCCAACAAAGTTACAGGCCATCGATAACTTTGAGGAACTGCACACGGTCATATATGCAGGCGCGGTAGCTGTAGTAAGGTGTCTAGGTGGAAAAATCGAACACAAGGACCCCATAAGAAGGAAAAGTAGAACAGAAGCCTGGGAACCAAGATTAGTAAAGGGAATTGATAATTTAAGAGCTGACATCGGTCGAGTTCATCAATATAAAAAAGCAATAGAAGTAAGAAAATGGTAAAGGCATTTCAACGAATATCTGAAGCACACTGAAAGAGATCCAAATAATAATAAAACAAGCGAAATTTAAGACACCTTAACACAAAAGCTTAAGGCAAAAACTAGCAGACTGAAAAGATATCGGGAATCAGCATTAAGAAGAGCAGAAAATTTAAAATTCAACTCTAATCAGAAGGGCTACTACAGGGATTTGAGATCCTTTAAAACCGATCATAACGAACCACTACCCCCACATAACGTAGTAGAGCAATACTGTTCTAGCATATGGTCACAACCCGTTAACCATGATGCTGATGCGGCATGGATGAAGGCTGAAGCAGCTCATATGGATAACGTACCACACATGCCAGCAACATCAATCACAACAGAAACCATCTCAAAGGTAATTTTAACAACACACAACTGGAAAGCACTAGGAATCGATAATTTACACAATTTTTGGTTAAAACGATTTAAAAGCACACACCCTCTATTAGCCAAAACCTTTACAACATTTTTAGACAATCCAAATACTATTTCATTATTTCTGACCCAGGGAATTACTTATTTACTTCCGAAAGAAAATGGGCCTCTCTCAGATCCCTCAAAGTACCGACCAATACCTTGCCTTTGTACCATATACAAATTGCTTACATTATGCATCTCTACCAACATCTACCAACATCTACATGAACATAAAATCCTTGCTGAAGAACAAAAAGGATGCATAAAAAATTCAAAAGGATGTAAGGAACAATTAATTATAGACTCTATTGTGATTGAACAAGCGGCCAAAAAGCATAGAAATAAATTTACAGCATATATTGACTACCAGAAAGCATTTGACTCTGTGCCACAGGGCTGGTTGATACATGTACTCAGGTTGTACAAAGTCGACGATAAAACCATTAACATCCTACAACATCTCACGTCGTCCTGGAAAACAACGCTGCGATTAAACCACGGTGAAACATCGATTACATCCAACCCAATTAACATAAAGAGAGATATATTCCAAGGAGACAGTTTGAGCCCACTGTGGTTTTGTTTAGCTTTAAACCCACTCTCTACACTCCTCAACACCACTAATCTTGGGTTCCAAATAAAACAGGGAATCGAATCAATCATGTTATTAACCATCTACTATACATGGATGATATAAAACTCTACGCCAAAAATGAAAAAGACCTGCATGAATTGATTCGGTCAACTGAGATATTTTCGAAAAATATCCAGATGAACTTTGGCATTAAAAAATGTAAAACGCTGAACATAAAGAAAGGCAAAATTATTATTTGCAACTTCGAGTTAGACGATGGGCGGATAATGGAATCGATGAGCGAAAGGGATACATACAAATACTTGGGACTCGCACAAAATAATCAAATCAATCATAAATCTATTAAGGAAAAGGTCTTAAAATCTTACCTTAAGAGAGTTTCTGACATTTTGAAGTTTAAACTTAATGGCCGAAACACCTTTAAGGCTATCAATACTTTCGCTATACCGGTTTTAACATACACCTTCGGAATTGTTCGCTGGACACCAACTAACTTAGAAGACATTCAGGTGAAAACCAGATGTTTACTGAGAAAGTTTAGAGCTCATGACCCAAAATCAAGTATACCCCCCACGTAATCTTGGGGAAAAAGGACTTATTGATATTGTACAACTGCACAACTCCCAAATTTCCACCTTGCAACAATATTTCATTCAAAAAGAAATATCTTTACATAAAGCTATCTCTAAAGCAGATTTAGGATATACACCCCTGGACCTTGCACATGTAACTGACGTAAAACGGCCAACAAGGAATAGTAATCATGACGACCATATAACGAGATGGACTAGCAAGGCACTCCACGGCAGGTATCCGAATGAAGTAAACCAACCTCATGTTGACAAAGAAGCGTCGAACAAATGGTTGACTAGTTCGGATCTCTTCGTCGAGACTGAGGGCTTCGTCATCTCGATCCAAAATCAAGTTGTACCCACCAAGAATTATCGAAAGTTCATCTTAAAAGAGAATGTCAATGACCAGTGTAGGAGATGTAAAGCCTCATCGGAGACCATTCAGCACATAATGTCAGGTTGTTCAAAGCTAGCACAAACAAGCTACCTGCAAAGACACGACCAAGTTGCATACGACTTGGTATAAACCCGTCGTAAAACTGATATACCGCAGATGCGAGAATAAAGAAATATAATAATAATAATAATAATAATAATAATAATAATAATAATAATAATAATAATAATAATAATAATAATAATAATAATAATAATAATAATAATAATAATAATAATAATAATAATAATAATAATAATAAATCCAGATCCTGTCATTGACACTCCTGAAATTACCATCATATGGGATACACAAGTCCACACGGATCGAACCATTACAGCGAACAAGCCAGATATTATAATTAAGAACAAGAGGACAAGGACGTGCACACTGATCGATGTTGCAATACCTTCAGACTACAACATCATACAAAAGGAGGCTGAGAAACGCCTTAAATACAAGAATCTCCAAATCGAAATTCAACGATTGTGGGGCATGAAAACCTGCGTCATACCTGTAGTCATTGGAGCCACAGGCTCAATATCACACACCACCTGTAAAGCAATCCAAGAACTTCCAGGTAGCCATAATTTGCTGACACTGCAGAAGGCAGTTGTGTTGAGTACAGCACATATAGTACGCAAAGTACTATAAAACAACATTTTTAACAACACCAAAGATAAATAGAGACACCTTAGGTGCACGGTGTGTACCCGGTGTTTCTTAACCAAGGAATCCATAGCCAAGACTATGTGAAAAGGAAGAAATAATAATAATAATAATAATAATAATAATAATAATAATAATAATAATAATAATAATAATAATAATAATAATAATAATAATAATAATAATAATAATAATAATAATAATAATAATAATAATAATAATAATAATAATAATAATAATAATAATAATAATAATAATAATAATAATAATAATAATAATAATAATAATAATATGACCACACTAGCGATGAGACACCAAACATTGATCAAGACGAAAACCCAAACACAGACAGTAACACACAACCTGACGAACACGAAAATGCTGCTGCCGAACTTTCTAAAAGCAATATTAGAATTTGATGGTAGCAACCCAATTCACCGACCAATATTGCCCAAACTCAAATCCAATAAGAACACCAATAGGATTCTTGCAAGCATTAATTCACTCTTAAAGGATCGTGCCAAGGACTACCGTACTCTGGAAGAGATACACACCCTTATCTACTGTGGTGCAGTTACAGTGCTACGATGTCACAACCAACAAGTCCGGTTTCCGAACAAAAAGTGTACCGAAAAGCAAAAGCCATATAAACCTTGGTGGCAACAGCGACTTGAGAAGTCCATTAATGACATAAGGAAGGAATTGGGACAACTTACAGAATTTAACAACAACGCCAAACCGTTCAGACGCCTAACTAATAGGGTCAAGAAAATTTTTAAGAAAATTAAAACCAACACAGGACATCCAAGGTATAAGGAACACTTATGTTCATATATGGACCTTCTTAGGCAAAAGCTAAAGGCGAAATCCAAACGATTGTCTCGTTACGTCAAATGCACTAAAAAGAAACAGCAAAACCACTTATTTAACACCAATGAAAAGCTGTTCTACAGACAACTTAGTAGTGCCGGAACAAACAACTACCACAATCTTCTAACTAAGGATGAACTTTTTGACTATTGGTCTTCAATATGGTCCAATCCTCAAAAACACAACGAGGGCGCAGCATGGATAGAATCCGAAGCGGACAAATCAAACATTGCTCCAATGATGTTTGATAACATCACAACAGCTGATCTAAACCAAGCTATAGGACAGATTAATAGTTGGAAAGCTCCAGGAATTGATAACATCCAAAATTTCTGGTACAAAAAATTTAGCAGCTTACACGAAGTATTGGCATCAAAATTTACACATATTCTTCAACATCCAGAAGACATTCCTGCCTTTCTTACTCATGGTTTAACCCATATGCTTCCCAAAACAGCTAACACACAGGATCAATCACATGTCTTCCAACGCTTTACAAGATATTAACATCATGCATTACTAACAGAATTTACAGGCATGTGGACCAAAATAACATCTTGGCAGAGGAGCAAAAGGGATGTAAACGTGGTCACCAGGGTTGCAAAGAACAGCTTATTATCGACTCTGTTATCCTAAGGCAAGCGCAAAAGCAATGTCGGAACATCTCGACTGCTTTTGTAGACTACCGTAAGGCATTTGACAGCGTGCCTCATTCCTGGCTTATAAGCGTTTTAAACATCTACAAAATAAACCCCACCATAGTTTCTTTTCTTGAAGCTTCGATGAAGCAATGGCGAACAAGCCTTCAGGTAAATATTAATGGTCAGTATATTAAGACTAACGACATTTCTATTCGAAGGGGAATATTCCAAGGGGACTCACTTAGTCCATTGTGGTTCTGTTTGGCAATGAATCCACTTTCTACCATGCTCAACAACACTCAACTTGGCTTCAATCTTAAGATCAATAAAAATACTAACTGCATCGTCTCCCACCCCCTTTATATGGATGACATCAAAATTTTTGCTTCCAATCAGCAACAAATCCAACATCTTCTGGATGTAACCGAAAGGTTTTCCAAGGATGTACATATGAAATTTGGATTAGATAAGTGCAGAACCTTAAACATCGAGAAGGGAAAAATTATCAATGGAGATTTGGCGCTCCCTAATGGGGATATAATCACTGCTATGCAAAATGGGGAAACATACAAAAACCTGGGTTTCCAACAGGCCAGGTTGTTGGACCAAAAACAGTCCAAGTCCAAAATCAGGGATGAGTTTTCACAAAGGGTAAGTTCCATACTAAAATCTGAATTGAACGCAGGCAACCTAAACCGAGCTATTAATACATATGCCGTACCTGTGTTGACCTACTCGTTCGGCATTTTACAATGGACAAAGACCGAATTGGAAGATATTCAGAGAAAAACCCGGACTATGATGACAAAGTACAGATGTCACCATCCAACATCGTCAGTGCTTAGAACAACACTACCGAGAAAGGAGGGAGGAAGAGCTTTATGCGACATTAGAAATCTACATAACAAACAGATAAATAAATTGCGAGACTTCTTTGTTACCAAATCACTGTCATCGAATTTACATAAATCTGTCATAGGAGCAGATAAGAAATACTCTCCTCTAAATTTAGCAGACCCTAATATAGATTTAGAAATAACAACTGATGCTGAAAAACAAGTAAAATGGGCCCAAAAAGCTCTACATGGTCGACATCATCACGACCTAAACCAACCACACATTGATAAAATTGCATCAAATAGGTGGCTTGCTGACGGTACCTTTTTTCCAGAGACTGAAGGATTTATGTTGGCCATTCAGGATCAAGTAATTAGTACTAACAATTACAAAAAATTTGTTATCAAGGACCAAACCATTATATCGGACAAGTGTAGACGTTGCCAACAAACGTCGGAAACGATACAACACATAACATCTGGATGTTCAACGATAGCCAACACGGTTTATTTACGCAGGCACAACCAACTGTGTAATATTATCCACCAGAAACTAGCCAACAAATATGGACTTCTGAATACCTATACACCGTATTACAAGTACAATCCACAGGCAGTGCTGGAAAATGCAGAGTTTAGACTCTACTACGATAGGTCCATTATCACCGACAGACAGGTGACGAATAATCGACCCGACATTGTGGTAGTGGATAAAAAAGCCAATTCAGTGCTGCTAGTCGATGTTGCAGTTCCAAACAATAACAATATTTTGGACAAATACAATGAAAAGATAGCAAAGTACACCGATCTTGCTATAGAAGTAGGGTAGATGTGGCATGCAGAAAAAGTGGAGGTGGTACCGATCATCGTATCATCAACTGGACTCATTCCCAGAAGTCTTGAAGACAGTCTCAAAAAACTTGAACTTCATAAAAACACTTTTATTGACTTGCAAAAAGCAGCAATTTTAAATACATGTCACACTGTTCGGAAATTTTTAAATATGTAAATTTTGAGCCTAATCCCATTTGCGTTTACGCTCGGGATAGGTAAATATTACCAGCGAAAGCTGAGTAAGTGCATAAGTCTTTTGATAATAATAATAATAATAATAATAATAATAATAATAATAATAATAATAATAATAATAATAATAATAATAATAATAAACCCAGAAAACTATAGACCAATTACATGCCAACCCACTTTATACAAAATAATAACAGCGGTCATAACACAGAAAATAGACAGATATCTAACACAACACAATATACTAACAGAAGAACAAAAAGGATGCCGAAAACATAGTAAAGGGTGTAAGGAACAAATTATCATTGATAGCGTTGTCATGAATCAAGTAGAAAAACAAAACCGGAACATCGTAACATGCTATATAGACTATAAAAAAGCGTTCGATTCTGTACCCCACAGCTGGCTCCTTGAGATATTGAAAATTTACAAAATCGACGAACATCTACAATACTTTTTATCCATAGCCATGAAAAGCTGGAGAACTAGAATAATATTAGCCACAGAAAAAGAATATATTGAAACAGATGAAATAAAAATAAATAGAGGAATATTTCAGGGAGATTCCCTAAGTGCCTTGGGGTTCTGTCTCTGTCTAAATCCCCTTTCAAATCTCCTTAACAGCACCACATATGGATTCAAAATAAAAAACCACAATTCCGAACATAAAATAAATCACCTACTTTACATGGACGATATAAAATTATTCGCTCCAAATAAAACAGAAATGCAAGGACTCCTAAAAATAGTTGAAGAACTAACTACAGATACAAGTATGGAGTTCGGAATTGAAAAATGCAAAATGCTCCACGTTTACAAGGGTAAAGTTAATACCAGGGAAACAACACAAACACTTAATAATGAACAACTTAAAAATATGCAAACAGAAGAGACATACAAATACCTAGGCTTTGAACAAAACACAAAAATAAACCATACTCACCTAAAACAACAACTTAAAAGAAAATATAAACATAGATTGACACTCATACTTAAATCTAAACTTAATTCAAAAAATTTATTCAAAGCTATAAATACATTTGCAATACCAGTTCTAACTTATTCATTTGGAATAATAAAATGGACTAGCACAGATCTAGAAGAACTTAATAGACTAACAAGAACAACACTAACCCAGTATAATAAGCATCATCCACACTCCTGTATTGAAAGAATCACCATAATTAGAAAAGAGGGAGGAAGAGGACTAATAGACATACAAACACTGCACAACTCACAGATTGCAAGTTTAAGAAAATACTTTCAAAATAAAAATACCCCAATACATCAAGCAATCATGCAGGCTGACAAACAATATACACCCCTCAACTTATCCAAGAGAAATATCCAAGAAGAAATACAACCACCACAAACTGAAAATAAAAAAGAACAATGGGCAAAAAAAACCTCTTCATGGTAGACACTACAATATTACACAAGACCCACATATAGACAGGGAACTAACATACAAATGGTTAGCACTGGGACAACTCTTTCCAGAGACAGAAGGCTTCGTCCTTGCTATACAGGATAATGTGATAGCAACCAGAAATTATAGAAAATACATACTAAAAGAAAATATAGACAACGACATGTGTAGAAAATGTCATCAGTTTAAGGAAACTATAGAACACATAACAGGAGGTTGCAAGTTGCTCGCCGGGACAGATTACACAGATAGACACAATACAGCCGGCAAAATAATACACCTGGAACTTGCCTTTAAACATAAGCTTATCGAAACAAAGATTCCATACTATCAATACACACCCGAAAACGTGCTAGAAAATAATGATTACAAATTATACTGGGATAGAACAATATACACCGACAAAACAATACCCTGTAATCGTCCGGACATTACACTAATTAATAAAAAGACAAATAAAACCTATCTTATAGATATATCTATTCCAAATGATATTAATATCTTACAAAAACAACAAGAAAAAATAACCAAATATACACCACTAGCATACGAACTAAGAGAACTTTGGAAACAAGAACAAGTTACAATAGTCCCAATCATTATATCAGCAACAGGAGTTACACCGAAAAGCTTTAAAAACTATCTTCAAACTCTGGATATCCCCCCTTATATTCACAGTACGATACAGAAAGCAGTTATTCTTAAAACAGCATCAATAGTAAGAAAATTTCTACTACTGGAATAGAAACAAGCATCGTATACGACTTGGTATAAACCCGTCGTAAAACTGATATACCGCAGATGCGAGAATAAAGAAATATAATAATAATAATAATAATAATAATAATAATAATAATAATAATAATAATAATAATAATAATAATAATAATAATAATAATAATAATAATAATAATAATAATAATAATAATAATAATAATAATAATAATAATAATAATATCCGCCATTGTCCCAATTAGGACAATGGCGGATGACGCCATTGCTTATCAAATTGAGACTGGTACAATGATTTTAATTAATTACGGTCCTTCGAGGTGTATATAAAGTTTCAGTCTCTGTTCAATGTTTTTTATTGACTGAATCGGGTGTTTTGAGCTTGTAAAGTAGTTTGGATAGATCCAATTTTATTTCGCGTTTCTTATGTCTGTTTTCTCGTTCCAGTTTTTGTTAATTTACCATATATTATATCTGATAATAAATCGAGGTTCTATGAATGTTCGTGAATATATGTAGTTTGAGATCCTTTCTTGGTCGCTTTTTTCAAATGGGTTTTTGTAATCTAGTCTTACTTTGATTACTTGGAATGGCATGTAACCTGTAGCGGAGTGAATACTTTATTAGTATTACTTTATTAGTAAATGTTAAGGCGTTTTCAGGCTTATGAAATATTTCTTAATACTTAAAAATAATATCAGTCAGAGCATTTTTCTCTTCTTGGTTTAAATGGCTTAACCTAAGATCATTTATGTTAATATTAGTTTTTTCTTGCTGGCTAGTTTTATATAAGTTAATAATGTCTTCCATGTGAAAGCATTCGTAAGATTCTTCATGGAATTTTGACCCAAAGGAGTTCAGAAACTTATCATAAATTTGAATAATTTGTGATTGATCAGTTTTATTGATAAATTCTAGCGAAACTAATCCATTTTTTATATTTAGTATATTCGCGGGTATTTATTATTGTGTCGTCGTTGTACGATAAGTCAGGGATCAATATATTTCCGTCTGTTATTGTTCTAACTCGTTTAAATACTGAGGAATTTGCAGGAATTTATACCTTTTGTGTCTCGAAGTCCATTCGATATTTTAGAGGTATTTGTATCGATTTGTTGTATAGTATTTTGGAATCTAGGTTTAAGTTCAGTTTTAGCTTTCGAAGATCTCTAATTCCGATTATACCGTCAAAATATTCGTGGAAGTCAAAGAGGATGAATTCAAGAGGGTCATATAAACTGAAATCTGTTAATAAAGAGGTTTTTGCTTGGTAGTTGGCTTGTTTTGTACCTGCACAGGTGGTGATTGAGGTAAGTGTTTTTTCAATGAGACTAGAAAAATATCTTTCGGCTATTGCTGGTTTTAATAGTGACGCGTGACATCCAGTGTCGATGGATGGGAGCTGGATTAATAGTTTCAATGAATGGAAGCGGATTTGGATTTTGGTTATTTAAATCTATTGGTTTTTTATCGGGGGTTTTTCTCTTTTGAAAATTTTGAGAATCGTATGATTCTGGGTTATGATATATAATAATATTAATAATAATAATAATAATAATAATAATAATAATAATAATAATAATAATAATAATAATAATAATAATAATAATAATAATAATAATAATAATAATAATAATAATAATAATAATAATAATAATAATAATAATAATAATAATAATAATAATAATAATAATAATAATAATAATAATAATAAGAAAGAAAATACGTAGTAAATTAACAAAAATCAATGAATGGAAACGGGGAACAACAAACAGAAAATTAAAGAAAGAGGTAAAAAACATTCTGAAAGAAATTAACGTTAAACTTAACGATAAAGAATATGAAATAAAATTGGAAGAAAGTATAGACAAAATGAAACAGACTATCGCAATGTTGGGGAAGAGGTTAAGAAAATACAATAAAAGTGAGAAACGACGAAACCAAAACAGAACATTTAAACAGAACGAAAAGCAGATCTACCAAATGTTAGAAAAATCCCAAGAGGAAACGAAAAATAGAGGACTTCCTGATATTAAGGAAATGTACGAGTATTGGAGTAAACTTTGGAAAAAGGACAAAACCCACAATACCAATGCAGAATGGATTAATTCAGAAGAAAAGAGATTTAGTCAAACACCACCTATGAACTCAGTCACCATAGATCTTGAAGACATCAAAGAGACCGTAGCAAAACTTCATAACTGGAGAACACCAGGACCAGATAACATCCATAACTTTTGGTGGAAACATCTTGTAGCGATACACCCATACCTCTGCGATAAAACCAACCAAGTCCTAGACAACCCAGAACTTATACCTACGTTTTTACTAGAGGGCATTACATATATGAAACCTAAAAATCAAAATACTAACGACCCAAAAATGTACCGACCGATCACATGCCTAAACACACTATATAAGATTATTACATCCCTCATCACAAAAAAAATTAACAGATATCTCGAACAACACAACATACTAACCGAAAAACAAAAAGGCTGTCGTGCTAAAACACAAGGTTGTAAAGAACAACTAATCATAGATGGAGTCATTGCTGAAAACGCAAGAAAAAAAAAGCGTAACCTAGCTGTAGCCTGGCTTGACTATCAAAAGGCTTTCGATTCATTACCTCACAGTTACCTAGTAGAAATTTTTAGGATCTACAAAATTGACCCAAAGATAGTTAAGTTTTTGGAAACATGCATGAGGAGTTGGCAGACCAAACTTATCGTGTCGTTAAATGGAGAGACACTGTACACCGAACCAATCTCAATACAGTCTGGGATTTTTCAAGGGGATTCCCTCTCACCTCTTTGGTTCATACTTTGCTTAAATCCACTATCAAATCTCCTTAACGATACCCATAATGGATACAAATTGCAAGACATAATTATTAACCATCTACTATATGTCGACGATGCGAAGATATATGCAGCTAACGAAGAAAAACTAAAAGAATTAATTACCATCATTGAAAAATTTTGCCATGATATCGGCGTGAGTTTTGGATATAACAAATGTGCCAAGGTAATCATAAATAAAGGAAAACCAATAAAATCTTCAGAAACAAATGACATCAAGATAAGACAGCTAGATGACTCCGAAAAATATAGATACCTCGGGTTTGACCAACACCTTGTAAAGAACAATAAAGAAATCAAAATTGAAACTGAGAAAAGGTTGATGGCAAGAGTTCAAAAAATTTTAAAAAGTGAGCTGAATGGAAGAAACAAAATCAAGGCCCTTAACACATGGGCAATACCTGTTATTTCTTATTCGTTTGGAGTCATAAACTGGTCCAACACAGAACTTGAGAAAGTCAATAGAAAAATTAGAGTATCGATGACAGAACACAGGATCCACCACACCAATGCCTCCATAACGCGTCTATACCTTCCACGAAAACTAGGTGGAAGAGGACTTCTTAACCTTCAGTACTTACATGATAAACAGATCCTCAACCTAAAAAAGTATTTCCAACAGTCACAATCAGAATTTATAAAAGTTATCTGTAAGGCTGACGAGTATTCACCACTTAAACTTAAATCATTCAGTAACATTATGATACCAAAGCTTTCAGATCAGCACGACACCTGGGCCAGTAAAGAGCTTCATGGGAGATACCCGTATGCATTAAAAAAAGGAGATCTAGAGGAATCGGTCAAATGGCTAACAAAAAGTGATCTATTCTCGGAAACTGAAGGGTTCATCACAGCTATACAGGATGGAGTCATTAAAACCCGAAATTATGCAAAATATATCCTGAAAGAAAACATAACAGATGATAAATGTCGACTGTGCCGAATATCCGCAGAAACTATTGAGCATCTTACATCTGGATGTAGCACGATAGCAAATACCGAGTACCTTAATAGACACAATCTTACTGCAGCCATCATACATCAAGACCTAGCAAGAAGGTGCAAATTCATTGAAGAAGTAGTACCCTACTATAAATACACCCCAAAAACAGTGCTAGAAAATGATAGCTACCGCCTCTACTGGGACATAAGTATCATCACTGATAAAGAAATGCATCATAATAGACCCGATATTACTCTTATAGACAAAATAACATCTGAAGCATTCATGATCGACGTGACACACCCCAACGATCATAACTTAGAAGCGGCAGAGAGTAATAAACTAACAAAATATTATGATTTGTCAGAGGAGTACAAAGCAATCCATCAGCTTAACAAAGTAACAATCATACCAATAGTCATTAGCAGTAACGGGATAGTGGGAAAAAATCTAAAATTCAATCTAAAAAAAATACAAGTCAACAGTAAATTAATAGGAGTTATGCAAAAATCAGTAATATTGGAAACATGTAGAATAACGCGAAAGTATTTAAATATCAAGGAATAACAAATGACAGCCACAGCTTGAAGCCATGTTCATACCAGCTCTACATTATCCATCACAAGTGATTGGCTATAATGCCCCACTTTTGATAATACTATCCTAATAGGATATGAAACTACAAAAAATAATAATAATAATAATAATAATAATGCCTTTCTTACTCATGGTTTAACCCATATGCTTCCCAAAACAGCTAACACACAGGATCCTTCCCAGTATAGACCAATCACATGTCTTCCAACGCTTTACAAGATATTAACATCATGCATTACTAACAGAATTTACAGGCATGTGGACCAAAATAACATCTTGGCAGAGGAGCAAAAGGGATGTAAACGTGGTTACCAGGGTTGCAAAGAACAGCTTATTATCGACTCTGTTATCCTAAGGCAAGTGCAAAAGCAATGTCGCAACATCTCGACTGCTTTTGTAGACTACCGTAAGGCATTTGACAGCGTGCCTCATTCCTGGCTTATAAGCGTTTTAAACATCTATAAAATAAACCCCACCATAGTTTCTTTTCTTGAAGCTTCGATAAAGCAATGGCTACCAGGGGAAAATGGTAGTACCTGGCAGTAGGTATAAAATGCTTCAATCACAATGTCGAGTTTTAAAACTAAATTACCCCAGGTGGGTAGAGTACTACGCTCACAATCCCACACGGCCGGTGTACCTGGTATGTCGGCTGTCTGCTCCACGGATTCTGGGGGGAGCAGTAATTCGATTGTTACCGATACCTTAACACTTAGGAATCGTCTGGTGAATCGACATGGCAACACCTACAACTCTTGTCGCGTTCAAGTTGATGACAGAAGGGCTTGTTCGAAAAATGATGTATCTTCTTCCTCGGTTAGCGGCATGCGCAGCGTGACACCGAGTATGGCTACTGCGACAACAGAAGAGGAAAATAATACCAAATCTCCTCCACCGGTTTCTGCTGTTTCTGGAGTATCGCAGGACGGTACATCTATGACCACTAAAGCCGGAAAGCCCAGGAAGCGTATGAAGTGGACTACAGAGATGAATTCATTCATTATACGTTCCTATTTTAAAATCACTAAAAGTGAGACAGATCTAACAACTTACAGATTCGCCCTTCATCGAGCATTTATAGAACAATATCCGGAGTTTCAACATGTTACAGAGCAACGTATTGCTGACCAGCGTCGAACAATTATTAAAAATAATTTAATACCTGGTCCACTAGTTCAACAAATACGAAGTGAAGTCCTTCTTGAGCTCCAAACAGAAGACGATCATAATGTAATCCAACATACAAATGATCAGCTGGATAATATAAGACTTGATGACCACACTAGCGAGGACACACCAAACATGGATCAAAACGAAAACATAGATAATGACACACAAACAGACGAACACAAAAATGCTGTTGCCGAACTCTCTAAAGCAATAGTAGAATTTGATGGTACCAACCCAATTCAGCGACCAATATTGCCCAAACTGAGATCAAATAAGAACACCAATAGGATTATTGCACTTTTTAATCTACTTTTAAATGATCGTGCTAAGGACTGCCGAACACTGGAAGAAATCCACACCCTTATCTACTGTGGTGCAGTTGCAGTGCTACGAAGTCACAACCAACAAGTCCGGTTTCCGAACAAAAACTGTTCCGAAAAGAAGAAGCAACATAAACCTTGGTGGCAACAGCGACTCGAGAAGTCCATTAATGACATAAGGAAGGAGTTGGGACAACTTACAGAATTTAAAACCAGCACAAAACCCTCCAGACGCTTAACTAATAGGGTCAAGAAAATCTTTAAAAAAATTAAAACTAACACAGAACATCCAAGACATAAGGAACACTTATGCTCATATATGGACCTTCTTAGACAAAAGCTAAAAGCCAAATCTAAACGATTGTCTCGATACGTTAAATGTACTAAAAAGAAGCAACAAAATCACTTATTTGACAACAATGAAAAGCTGTTCTATAGACAACTGAGTAGCGTCGGAACAAACAGCAACGATAATCTCCCAAGTAAGCATGAACTTACTGACTATTGGTCTTCAATATGGTCCAATCCTCAAAAACACAACGAGGGCGCCGAATGGATTCAATCTAAAAAGGATAAGTCAAACATTGCTCCAATGTTGTTTAACAACATAACAACAGCTGAAGTAAACCAAGCAGTAGGAGAAACTAACAGTTGGAAAGCTCCAGGAATTGATAATATCCAAAATTTCTGGTACAAAAAATTTGACAGCTTACACGAGATAATCGCATCAAAATTTACACATATTCTTCAACATCCAGAAGACATTCCAGCCTTTCTTACTCATGGTTTAACTCATATGCTTCCCAAAACAGCTAACACACAGGATCCCTCACAGTATAGACCAATCACATGTCTTCCAACGCTTTATAAGATACTAACATCTTGCATTACTAACCGAATTAATAGACATGTCGACCAAAATAACATCTTGGCAGAGGAGCAAAAAGGATGTAAACGTGGTCACCAGGGATGCAAAGAACAACTTGTTATTGACTCTGTGATCCTAAGGCAAGCGCAAAAGCAATGTCGCAACATATCGACTGCTTTTGTAGACTACCGTAAGGCATTTGACAGCGTACCACATTCCTGGCTCTTAAGTGTTTTAAACATCTATGTACATCCCACCATAGTTACTTTTCTTGAAACTTCGATGAAGCAATGGCGAACAAGCCTTCAGGTAAACATTAATGGACAGTATATTAAGACTAACGAAATTGTTATTCGCAGGGGAATATTCCAAGGTGACTCACTTAGTCCACTGTGGTTCTGTTTGGCAATGAATCCACTGTCTACCATGCTCAATGACACAAAATATGGCTTCAATCTTAAGACTAATAGAAACACCAACTGCACCGTTTCCCATCTTCTTTATATGGATGACATACAAATTTTTGCTGCTAATCAACAACAAATTGAACATCTTCTGGATATAACCGAAAGGTTCTCCAGTGATATACACATGGAATTTGGTTTAGATAAGTGCAGAACCTTAAACATCGAAAAGGGAAAAATTGTCAATGGAGATGTGGCGCTGCCTAATGGAGATATAATCGCTGCCATGCAGAATGGGGAAACCCATAAATACTTGGGATTTCAACAAGCCAGATTATTAGACCAAAAACAGTCCAAGTCCAAAATCAAGGATCAGTATACACAGAGGGTTAGTTCATTACTAAAATCGGAACTGAACGCAGGAAACCTTAATCGAGCAATTAATACATATGCCGTACCTGTGTTAACTTATTCGTTTGGGATTCTAAGATGGACAAAAACTGAATTGGAAGATATTCAGAGAACAACAAGGACTATGATGACCAAGTACAGATATCACCATCCAATATCGTCGGTATTTAGAACAACATTGCCGAGAAAGGAGGGAGGAAGAGCTCTATGTGACATAATCAATCTACACAATAAGCAGATAAATAAATTACGAGACTTCTTTATTACTAAATCAACATCATCTAATTTACACAAATTTATTGTAGGAGCAGATAAAAATTATTCCCCTCTAAATTTAGCAGGTCCTAATGTGGATTTACAAGTAACAACAGATGCTGAGAAACACGTAAAATGGGCCCAAAAAGCTTTACATGGTCGACATCATCACGACCTTAACCAACCACACATTGACAAAATAGCATCAAATAGGTGGCTTGCTGATGGTACCTTGTTCCCAGAGACTGAAGGATTTATGATGGCCATTCAGGATCAAGTAATTAATACGAACAACTACAAAAAATTCGTTATCAGGGACCAAACTATTACATCGGACAAGTGTAGACGGTGCCAACAAACGTCGGAAACCATACAACACATCACATCAGGATGTTCAACCATAGCCAACACGGATTATTTACGCAGGCACAACCAGCTGTGTAATATTATCCACCAGAAACTGGCCAACAAATATGGACTGCTGAATACCTATACACCGTATTACAAATACAATCCACAGGCAGTGCTGGAAAATGCAGATTTTAGACTCTACTACGATAGGTCCATTATCACCGATAGACAGGTGACGAATAATCGACCCGACATTGTAGTGGTGGATAAAAAAGCCAATTCAGTGCTGCTAGTCGATGTTGCAGTTCCAAACAACAACAATATTTTGGACAAATATAATGAAAAGGTAGCAAAATACACCGATCTTGCTATAGAAGTAGGGTGGATGTGGCATGCAGAAAAAGTGGAAGTGGTACCGATCATCGTATCATCAACTGGACTTATCCCGAGAAGTCTTGAAGATGGTCTTAAAAAACTCAGTCTTCATAAAAATACTTTCATTGATTTGCAAAAAGCGGCAATTTTAAATACATGTCACACTGTTCGAAAATTTTTAAATATGTAATCTTTGAGCCTAATCCCATTTGCGTTTACGCTCGGGATAGGTAAATATTACCAGCGAAAGCTGAGTAAGTGCATAAGTCTTTTGATAATAATAATAATAATAATAATAATAATAATAATAATAATAATAATAATAATAATAATAATAATAATAATAATAATAATAATAATAATAATAATAATAATAATAATAATAATAATAATAATAATAATAATAATAATAATAATAATAATAATAATAATAATAATAATAATAATAATAATAATAATAATAATAATAATAATAATAATAATGGTACAAAAAATTTGACAGCTTACACGAAGTACTAGCATCAAAATTTACATATATCCTTCAACATGAAGAAGACGTCCCAGCTTTTCTCACTCATGGTTTGACCCATATGCTTCCCAAAACAGCTAACACACACGATTCTTCGCAGTATAGACCAATCACATGTCTTCCAACGCTTTACAAGATATTAACATTTTGCATTACTAACAGAATCTACAGGCATGTTGACCAAAATAACATCTTGGCAGAGGAGCAAAAGGGATGTAAACGTGGTCACCAGGGATGCAAAGAACAACTTGTAATTGACTCTGTGATCCTAAGGCAAGCGCAAAAGCAATGTCGCAACATCTTGACTGCTTTTGTAGACTACCGTAAGGCATTTGACAGCGTACCCCATTCCTGGCTTATACGTGTTTTAAACATCTACAAAATACATCCTACCATAGTTACTTTTCTTGAAGCATCTATAAAACAATGAAGAACAAACCTTCAGTTAAATATAAATGGTCAGCATTTTAAAACCGATGAAATTGCTATTTGCAGAGGAATATTCCAGGGTGACTCACTTAGTCCACTCTGGTTCTGTTTGGCAATGAATCCACTTTTTACCATGCTCAACAACAACCTGTCCTTACTCTCTCTTAATAATGACATCAAAGTGGGAGTCGAAACGTCGAGACAAAAATTCTTCTGAAAGCGGTTTTTTCCAGAAAACTTAGTAATCATTCTTTTGACCGCGGAAGTTGTTCCGAACATTTTACGTATATATTGATATGATGCCCTTTTTTCTCAGGGTTAAGTGTGTGAGTTTTTTAACTAATATTGTTAAAAGTATTTATTGTTAATTCAATCTCAGGGTTACTATGTATGGTGGCTTATCGTATCCTTAAATTTCCATATTAGAATTGCCTCCTTGTTGTGATATATGCATTGTGTGTTGCGTTTTAGATAATGAAGGAAATACGGCAACCTTGTTTAGTTTTTACACAATTTATCAATCAATAATTTCCACAGAAAGTAGTAAAAATAAATCAAATAAAAATAAATATATAATATTATCAAAAAAATTTTTATTATTAGAAAATTACTGAGTTTAATGATGATTTCTTCAACCCTGCAAAAAGAAACTATTTAAGGCGCAACGCTCTTATATCGAATAAACTTGTAAAAGAAAATGAAATTAAAATAATAGACAGTGGTGACATCTAGTAACACTGCGTCGAGGTTCTAATACTGTCACATTTTCTGAACACGCTTCTAAAGTGATTATCTCGAATCTCGACTGAGAACTGGAATTTAGTGTACCGGATACATATAAGATGAAGTGTAGTGAAATAAATAATTTTATAAAACGTGATATGACTGTGATGGTTTTTTGTGGGTGTCCGTTTATCTCGGCAAAGCTCGTTCCTGTTTCCTATGGTGAAATTGTGAATATATAATTGGAAAATTCTTACATATGTCCTGGGTTTCTTGAAGATTAAAGTCTGCTGCAGGATGGCGAAGATTCTAGCTGTCGTCTCCACGTGTCTAAGCAGCAAGATGGCGAAGATGCTAGCAGTCTTCTCCACGTATGCCCAACGGATGTTTTGAAGCCGTCGAAATGCATTGGAACTCAGGTACAATTTGTAATTTTTTTGTTTAAATGTATTCGTTTCTTTGAAACATAACTTTTGAATGTATCTATGTGACTTGGAAGTGACTGCTTCCTCACAAATTAAATTTATTTTACGAACACTCGAGAATAACGTGCTCTCTCTTCCTGTTCCTAAAATAGACTATTTGTTTATTAAAAAAATGAATAAATCAATAACTGACCAGCCTTCCCTATATTGAATTATTTAACGTGTATTCTTATGGCCCAAAAGTCAATTGTTTATTTCGATTTTGTTATGCTGCTAATATTTGTTTACTTTTCTTAAGCTAGGTTTTTGTGACAGATTTTTGTCGCGTATACATTTATATTTGTAACCTATCCTAACATCTAATACTGTACAAACTGTGAAAAATATTTTATTATATTACCTAAACTATATTTCTTACTTGTATTGATTAATAAATGTCCTTTAATTTTATTCAATTGCCCTTTTTTATATAAATAGTTTGGAGGTATAATACAGTTTATACTTAAAAGGCTTTTAAAGCTTAATTTACTAGTCCAAACATTACCTCCATTCACCTTCATTGTCTGTCACCTATGAATGTTAGTTCTCACTGTCTCTACACATGTTTGTACAACAAATAAATGTTCTTAACAGTTGGTCTATTGATAAATACACGTACATGGTATTCTATGAACATAAACATTTGATTTATGAGTATTCAAATTTCCTTTTAATATCTATCATTTGTATTATATATATATATACTTTACTTTAATTTTGGGTATAGTAGTCAATATATGAAGGGCTTAAATAAAAGCACACTATTTTTTGAATATCCAAGCTTTCGGAAACATTTATTTCCTTTTTCAAGGAGTTCTACAAAACAATTGAATACAAAAATTACAATAGGAATCAAAATATTATGAATATTTATAACTTACCAAAGATTAGATTAATATTAAAATAACCAATTTTACAAAACTGAATATTAACAGCAAAAGGCTGTGGTAAAATAAATCGTAGTACATATCAATTTTTAAAAATATAAAAACATCGAAAAGAATCTTAAAAAACAGTTTAGAATTTTAAAAACAAGTCAAAAGTTAAAAATGATTATAAAAAAAAAACAAAAAACGTAATATAACATTGATATACTCTCTACGAGGCACATCACGAACTAAAAGGAAGGTTAAGAATGATTGAAAAATATTTAAAGTATTGAAGAGATGGAAAAAACATACATTATATTTATTTTTATACTAGAAAGAAACTTAAAATCAGTGGTACCAAAAAGTTTACATAAAACAATATTATTTAATCTATAGTATTATTGAAATTTAAAAAGAGCAAATTTTATGTTAGTTATAATTCTCTAACTTTAAAAGTAAATTATAGATCTTACTTAGATTGTCTATTTCTGATCTCTTATTTAAAGTATTGGAAGTTTTACTGATATGAACCATTTCCAAAAAAGTACGTTTATATGTTTTGCATATATATATATAATTAAATTTATGTTCTTTGCCGACTAATAGGTATTAAACCAAAATTTTTGTGGGGTATACGGCAATGTTTTTTAAGAAAACTCTTTTACTTGTTTTCCAAGCTTTCGAAATATATTTATTTCATTATCAAGGAATAAGCACGAGTATAAACAAAATTGATGTTAAAAAAATGGTAAATATAACATAAAAAACCATTTTAACTTTAATTTGGAATTTAAAAAAATTTTTTTAAGTCAAATTATTTATAAAACAAAATAACGTCATAAAATTAATAAACAACTTAATTGCTTGAGATAAAATGTAATAATAAAAGAGTAGAAAATAATAGGTTATAATTTTTAATTTCTTCTTTCATGAAAAATGTAAATTTTGAATATGTTTAAACTTATGTAAATTGAAATTTAAAATGCTCAAAAATAGTTTCTAATATTTTATATTTATTTCCAAAACCAGTAGCGATTCTCGTCAAATGTATATTTTCATAAAAAGTAGTATTTTAAAGAGAAACAGGATTGAATGTTTTGGTTTCGAGCAATATAAATAAAATATGTTTAGAATAAAAATTAAGTTTTAGATTGTATATCGGGAGTCTGGCCCAAAGAAAAATATATTTGATTACGGTTGTGAATAGTGTATAATAGTGTAATATATTGTAAATCTGGAATATAACGCATTGTTTCTCCTACACATATAGTTTCCTAGCCATATTTTCACAGTCAGGTTTTTGTGATACTTTTTTGGACTCCATCGCTGCGATACCGGCTCTTAAAATTTAAACTGTACGTTACATAAATTTGGTAGCAGAGCGTGGTTAGTTTTTTTTAATATCCGAATTCACTTTGGAAATCGCGATTTTATTTTGTAACGGGATAATCTGTAAACAGGTGGTTAAATTTAAGTTTTCTTGGACTCGACTGGTGTCATATTGCAGAGCGGTGAAGTTTGTGTTGGGGACTTTTGAGGGTTACCGGGACTTTTGCTCGTTATATTGTGTAACCTACCAACACAAAGTGACTTGTGAAGTGTGAAGTAGCGATATGGCATGTAACAGGAGACTTCTGGTACCGTTTTACACAAGTAATATTAACTGTTATTAAACAGACTGCTAAGGTAATAAACAACCATTTTATTTAACATATTTTCGTGGACAATTAAGTGAAAAATGTCGGATTTTGCTAAACAAATAAGTCGTGCTAACTTAATTAGTAAATTCGGTGAAAATACTAGCAAAAAGGGACCAAAAACAATAAATATTTCTTATTTGCAAGCTCGTCTTAGTCTATTAGAAAGATATTGGAATGAATTTTACAGTAATCATGTCAAATTAATGGTTTCTGAAGATTATGAACACTCTGATTATTACAAAAAAGATGTTTTTGATAATATTGAAAATGAGTATATTTTAAATTTGTCTTATTTACAAGGTAAAATAGATAATTTACAGGCTTCCGAGGAAAAAAAATTAACCGGTTCTCAAAGTTTACCTACGGCTAGTATGCGCCGTATTCCGGTTTTGAATATTCCTAAATTTAGTGGAAAGCAGAAGGATTGGGAAACTTTTAAGGAATTATTTTGTTCTATTATTAAAAACGATCCTCATTTAACACCGGTTGAAAAGTTACAACATCTTTTAAATTCTGTTGAAGGTTCGGCCGCGAACAGTTTAAAAGGAATTAAGGTTATAAATGCTAATTTTAATGTTGCTTGGGACAAATTGTTAAGACGTTTTGATAATAGTCGTATCCGATTAGCTACGCATTTGGACTCTTTGATTAATATAAAAAATGTTTCAAAAAAATATGCTGCTGATTTAAATTATTTATTAGATGTTGCTGATGAGGCAATCAAAGGATTAAGTGCCTTAGGTTGTTCTATCGATCAATACGATATCTGGCTTGTTCATTTAATAGCGCGAAAATTAGATAGTGATACCCGCGAAGATTGGGAAATTTCCCAAGAAAATTGCACGGAGTTCGCATCTTATGAATCTTTGCGAACATTTTTAGAGTCGAGGGTCAGATCATTGGAACAAGCACAATTTGCTAGTACTAACGTTTCCTCCTGTTTTAAAGAACGGAAAAATGTAGGTTCTGGGTTTAATTTTAAATCAGATAATAAAACAAATACTTTTAAATCTAAGCCTATGTCGGTCCATATGACGAAGAAGTCTAAAGGTTCTAATGTTTTAAATTCTAGTATAAAGTTGTCTTGTAAATTTTGTTTAGGTTCTCATAAGTTAAGGGAATGTGAATCTTTTAAAAATTGTACTACTGAGGAACGTCGAGCTCGAACGGAACAACTTAAATTGTGCATGAATTGTTTAGGTCGGGATCATTGTGCTGACGACTGTCCATCTTCGGCTAGATGTTTTATTTGTGATGAACGTCATCATGTTAAATTACATGTAGATAAATCTGAATTTAAAAAGGTTGAGAATGCAAATTATGATAAAGCAGTTTATTATGGAACTTTCGCGTCTCCTATTCTCTTAGCTACTGCTCAGGTAATTCTTATGTCTCAATCTGGTGACAAAATACTTGCGCGTGCCTTGATAGACCCAGGAGCGGAAGCGTCTTTTATTTCTAAAAAAACGGCTAATTTACTTTCTTTGCCTTGTCAAAAAGTGAATATCTCTATATCAGGTGTTGGTGCCACTCAAGCTGGGTTGGTAAGGCTAAAAACTCATGTTAAAATATTGTCTAACATTGATTCTGAATTTTCACTTTTCACACCAATGCTGATCATGAATAAATTGACCTCAAATATTCCTAGTTGTATATTAAAGACCAATACTTGGACGCATTTGTCTGGTTTAACTTTGTCAGATCCACACTTCTTTAAACCATATTCGGTTGACTGTATTCTGGGTGCAGATGTCTATGGGGAGATTTTAAAGGATGGAGTTATACGTGGTCCACCAAATACTCCAGTAGCTCAAGAAACTTATTTTGGTTGGATCCTGTCAGGGTTAGCTGGCGAGGAAAAAATATCGAAAAATATGGCAATACAGTCTCTACATGTATCATTAGAGCCTTCTTTGGCCTCAATTTTGGAAAGATTCTGGGAGGTTGAACGTGTTCCGTTAAAACCTATTCTTTCAGATGAAGATACATATTGCGAAAATCTGTATCGTGACACCACGGTGCGACGTTCAGATGGTCGATACATTGTCAGACTGCCAGTAAAAACAAAAGTTTTATTTACTGATTCTAGAGAAATTGCTCTTTCTTGTCTAATTAAGAATGAGAAACGCTTGTCTCGGCAACTGGAATTGAAAAAGAAATATACTGAATTTTTGCAGGAATATAAGAATTTAGGGCACATGAGGTATGTAAACCCAACACATAGTGACTCGACATTTTACTACCTACCTCATCACTCAGTTTTGGGTACAAATGGAAAATTAAGGGTTGTCTTTAACGCTTCACAAAAATGTAGCTCAGGAACTTCTTTAAATGACAGTTTATATTCAGGCCCAAAGTTACAGCAAGATTTGTCTGGCGTGATCTGTCGTTGGCGCATAGGAAAATATGCATTTGTCTGTGATATTGTTAAAATGTTTCGGCAGATACTTCTGGCGGAGGAGGACCTCCATTTACAAAGAATTCTTTGGCGACCTGATGATACAAAGACATTGTCGGAATTTACTTTATTGACAGTCACATATGGAATGACTCCAGCACCATTTTTGGCTATACGAACACTTCTTCAGTTAGCAAACGATGAAGAGTCTCGATTTCCTGACGCAGCACATTTATTGAGAAAATTATCTTATGCTGACGATATATATGGTAGTGGCAATACTTTGGAATTCACCCTTGCCTTACGGAACCAGTTAGTTGACTTATTAAAATCGGCTGGTATGTCTCTAAGTAAATGGGCGGCTAACGATGATAAGTTATTGAAGAAGTTATCTGACAGTTTAACACAATCTCAACTACCAGACTTAAGTGAATCTGTATCAACTTTGGGACTTCTCTGGTGTCCAAGTAAGGATCGTTTATCCTTCAAGGTTTCTATGAAAGCACCCGCTAATATCGTAACCAAGCGAATAATACTTTCTGAAGTGGCAAAACTCTTTGACCCAGTGGGATGGTTAGGACCAGTAATAGTCCGCGGAAAAATATTACTCCAGGATCTTTGGATTTCCGGTACTGATTGGGATACTGGCCTGTCTACTGAAGTGTCGCAAAAATGGCTGGAAATTAGGCAGGATTTACTTGCCATTCAAGGTATCCATATACCCAGATGGCTAGGTGGCACTAGTGAATCCTCTTGGGAGATACATGATTTTAGTGATGCTTCCAATCGAGCTTATGCAGCAGTTATCTATGTAAAGGCTACATTTGGGGAACCATTTCTACTAATGGGTCGGACTAGAGTCGCTCCTGTAAAGACTTTAAGTATACCGCGTTTGGAACTTTGTGGAGCTCTTCTTCTAGCTCAATTATTAAATTTTGTCTTGAAAGAGTTTTCAGTTAACTTCTAGAGTTAAATGTTGGTGTGACTCATCAGTAGTTTTAGCTTGGCTAAATAACCACCCATCTAGGTGGACTACATTTGTTGCTAATAGAGTCGCTCAAATAATTGAATTAATTCCGGATGTTCCGTGGGGATACGTACCTACTTCGGAAAACCCAGCTGACTGTGCTTCACGTGGAATGTCAGCTCAACAATTAATGGATTATACTCTGTGGTGGCGTGGACCAGTTTGGCTCAATATTCACGTTACTCAAGATCCAGATAATGAAGTTTCTTTATTTGAGACAGAACTAGAAAGGAAAACGCAGTCTGCCGCTTATACTGTCCAACCAGAAGAAACCAATCCACTTTTAGTACATATGCAGCGATTTTCTTCTTTATCTAGAATTGTTGCAGTTTTGGCCTATATTTTGAGGTGGAAAAGGAAATGGCAAAAAGTGCATATTTTATCCCAAAATTTATCTGGGGAAGAAATCCAAATCGCACAGATGATTTTTTGGCGTCTGGTAAAAAATCATCATTTTGCTAAAGAAATTCATTTATTAAAAAAGAAAGATCCTCTTCCAAAACATAGTACTCTCATACGACTTAACCCATTTTTCGATGAAAATCAGGTTATTAGGCTAGGTGGTCGTCTTAATAATTCTTTGTTGCCCTTTAATGAGAAACATCCGATTATCCTGCCCAAAGAAAGTTATTTTTGCAGACTATTGGTTGAAGAAGCACATCGTTGTACGATGCATGGAGGACCACAGCTGATGCAATCGTTTCTTAATCGATCATATTGGATTTTACAATCTAAACGGCTTATACGCTTCGTGTATCGACGGTGTATTAGGTGTATACGCTTTGGATCTCACACTAATGAACAACAGATGGCTCCTCTTCCAACTCATCGAATTACACCTCAACGTCCATTTGCAATAACGGGCTTAGACTACGCAGGACCCTTTGCCATCAGAGCCCATAAAGGACGAGGTCATGTTAGTTCAAAGGGTTATGTATCTATTTTTGTCTGTATGGTGACTCGAGCAGTGCATATGGAAGTTGTATCTGACTTAACTACTGCAGCTTTTTTGGCAGCTTATCGAAGATTTACTTCTCGTCGTGGTAATTGTCGTATGATTTACAGTGACAATGCAACTAATTTTCGTGGTGCTGCGACAGAACTCCAGCCATTATTTACTACAGTCTCCAATTTTAGTGAAGAACTGACAGCGACTTTGGCTAGAGAAGGAACATCTTGGTCATTCATACCTCCAAGAGCTCCACATTTTGGCGGTTTATGGGAAGGTGCCGTAAAAAGTTTCAAGTATCATCTCAGACGGGTAATAGATCAATCCACTTTAACCTTTGAAGAATTCAGTACCTTAGCTGCACAAATTGAGGCATGTTTAAATTCTAGACCATTATGTCCAATAAGTAATTACGCCAAAGATACCACTGCCCTTACGCCAGGTCACTTTCTCATCGGAGCATCTCTTCATACTCCTCCAGAACCCTTTGATGAAACGGATCTGTCAAAATCATATTCTTCACGATGGAAACACCTAATGATTATGCGCAATCATTTTTGGATGCGATGGCGCAAAGAAGTTGTGCAAGAACTTCAACAAAGAAGTAAATGGTTATCGCCTTCTGACAGCTTACACCTTGGTGATTTGGTTCTAATAAAGGATGAACAACCCCCCTCCCGATGGTTGCTTGGCCGAGTAGTTAAGCTCTATCCAGGATCTGATGGATTGGTTCGGGTGGCTGATATCCGTACAGCTTCAACGCAACTCCGGCGTCCACTTGTCAAACTTGTCAAGTTACCGATTGACCATGACGCAGTTTCAGCTTACACAGCCCTAAGAACTTCAAAATAATGGGAGCCCTTTATGGCGGCCGGGCGCTCTTTTCTAATTGTCAAATATAAATTGTATAAATTATATATTGTACAGAATTAGTAATTGTAATTGGGCCTCGCGTCTTTTGGATTTTTTCTTTTTTTGGTTAGAGTTAAGTTTAGTCATATAGAATGTATATAATGTATTCATTTTTTTTTCATTATTAGATAGCTAGTTTAAGAAAACGAATCGTCGTCTGTTAGACGGACGAGGCAGGCGGTATGTTTAAACTTATGTAAATTCAAATTTAAAATGCTCAAAAATAGTTTCTAATATTTTATATTTATTTCCAAAACCAGTAGCGATTCTCGTCTAATGTATATTTTCATAAAAAGTAGTATTTTAAAGAGAAACAGGATTGAATGTTTTGGTTTCGAGCAATATAAATAAAATATGTTTAGAATAAAAATTAAGTTTTAGATTGTATATCGGGAGTCTGGCCCAAAGAAAAATATATTTGATTACGGTTGTGAATAGTGTATAATAGTGTAATATATTGTAAATCTGGAATATAACGCATTGTTTCTCCTACACATATAGTTTCCTAGCCATATTTTCACAGTCAGGTTTTTGTGATACTTTTTTGGACTCCATCGCTGCGATACCGGCTCTTAAAATTTAAACTGTACGTTACAGAATAAAATATTTAATTGTTCTATGATAAAAAAAGGAAATCTTATTCTTTTTTTATAATTTTGAATTAAGCTTCTAAAATGTCATTTAAAATCAAAATAAAAATGTCAAACAGATGTCATGAATTTTAGGTATTATTTAGATCTTTATTTGTATGTTTATCCAAAGATAGCAGACAATAATAATTGTGACTCAAGTTTTTATGGTCACTTTTTTTATTCATAATATTATTGTCTTGTGATATAGATGCCATTTCCAAAAAAAGTCTTTTTTTATTGTTAATTTGTACATCCAAAATACTAACAGAAGCATAATCGATAAGATGGTCATTAGTTATTGAATGTTTAGCCAATTCACATCTTTCAGGATGTAACCTGGTATCACTCTTATGCAAGGATAAACGTTGTTTTAATCTTTGGCCAGTTTGACCTATGTATTTTTTGTCGCAAGCAGAACAAGGAATACAATATACTACATTAGATAAATCCAAAATTGGAGTTGTATCTTTTACTTTACTAAAAATTTTGTTTAAGGTAAGACATGTTCTACTCGTAATTTTAATATTATTTAATGGTTTAAAAATTCTACTTAATTTAGATGAAATGTATTATTGGTTTGAATAATTTGACTTAAAAATTTTTTTTTTAAATTCCAAATTAAAATTAAAATAGTTTTTGATGTTATATTTACCATTTTTTAACACCAATTTTGTATAAACTCTCGCTTATTCCTTGAAAATGAAATAAATATATTTCGAAAGCTTGGAAAACAAGTAAAAGAGTTTTCTTAAAAAACATTGCCGTTTACCCGAAAAATTCTGGTTTAATACCTATTAGTCGGCAAATAACATACATATATATATATATATATATATATATATATAAAGTAGTCACAATTTTTTTTGACTAGTTTGGAAAAAAAAACAATTTCGTTACTTTAATTTTGGGTATAGTAGTCAATATATGAAGGGCTTAAATAAAAGCACACTATTTTTTGAATATCCAAGCTTTCGGAAACATTTATTTCCTTTTTCAAGGAGTTCTACAAAACAATTGAATACAAAAATTACAATAGGAATCAAAATATTATGAATATTTATAACTTACCAAAGATTAGATTAATATTAAAATAAGCAACTTTACAAAAATGAATATTAACAGCAAAAGGCTGTGGTAAAATAATAATCAAATCAGAAACCATTCTATTTGCCTTCTGCTGCAATGTATTTACTGGACTTCTATTGAGTTGTTTATAATTATATTGAATAATTATATTGATAGAACTTTAGAATTACTAAATGACACTAAATAAATAGAATGGTTTCTGATTTGATTAATAACAAATATATTGACACTGATTTGGGTAAATCGATGAAGATCTATAATGCAATAGCACCTAGATTTTATGCATTACCTAAAATACATAAACCAACTCTCAGTATGAGACCTATTGTTTCATCAATAGGTGGCCCAAATGGTCCAATTGCTCTTTTTATAACAAAGATTTTAACAGATTCATATAATGTTAATAATGAATTTTATATTAAGGATTCGTTTAGTTTTTCTAGTTTTATCAATGATTTTAATCTTCCTGAAAGTTATGTAATTGTCAGTTTTGATGTAGTTTCTCTATTTACAAATTTACCACTATCTACAATATTAATAAGTATTGAGAAGCATTGGGATGAGATTTCACAACATACTTCAATTAATCTAAATTATTTTAAAAAACTAATTGAATTTACCTTTGATTCCAACATCTTTATTTTCAATGATAAATATTACAAACAGATATTTGGCACTCCAATGGGGTCTAGTGTTTCACCTATTCTATGTCACTTTATATCTTTATAAATATATTGTTTCAGATTAAAAACAAATTTGACTCTAATACGTTATTATGTATTAAAAATTACATTCACTTTTCTTTAACTTTACAACCCTATAACTAATTTAAATAAACATTTTATGAATTTTTACTAAGTTTCTGCCCTCGGGACTATAGAGACCTTTATTTCTGCGTTTAAATTTTTATACAATAATAAGTGGTCTTTTCAGGATTCGAAAAAAAAACGATTGCATTTAAAATGTCATATTCACCGTTTTTATAGAGGTTTATGCTGTTGTGCTTAACAATGCTTTACGCTACGATTTTGACTAAGTTGTAATTAGTTTAAATATTAGAGTAAAATTTAAGTTTTATTATTAATATTATGGAAAAAACACAGTCATGTAAATATAAAAACATATGTTGTATTTTTTAATGTTTAATTATTTACTTAAGCATAATTTAAGTATTTTGCAATTTAAATTTGTGCAATTGTATAACACTTAAATTATGCTTAAAGTAATTATTTAAACACACACATGCTTTCATATTTACATAACGGTGATTTTATTTCCATAGCATGAATATGAAAACTTTAATTTTACTCTAATATTTGAACTAATTAGAACTTAGTCAAAATCGTAGCTTAAAGTTTTGTTAAACACATCAGCATAATACGTCTATCGTACCTGTGAATATGAAATTGTGATTATGCAGTTTAGTTCAAAACAACTAAGTACAAACTGTTGGTGTTGAGTGGGTGGCAAGTTGATTGAATAATACCAGACCGTAAGTTTCATCAGCACTTTTAAATTTTCGTCCTTGCAAATAAGTTGCTATAGCTGCTAACAAGATAAAGACAGTATGTTACACTTAAACTATAGCTAAGTTTAATATACAAATAATAATATATTAAGTTATGAATTAGTTGTTTTTCCATTTCACTAACGTCAATTAATTTGGATTGTAACTATGTGTATCTATGTATGTAACGGAATCTTTGAGCTTAATTTTCACCGGTTTCTAGAAGTCTGATTAATTTGAAACTATGCGTACCTATCAAGGTCCAATAACAGTACAATGATTTGATAACAGTTTTCAGTTAAAATGATTGTTTAGTAAAAATAATAAAGTACACTGGAGGGGAATAAAAAGTATGGAAATGTTTTTTTTAGCTTTAGGAAGTAAAATGTTGAATCTGGAACTGTTGGCGAAACTGATACCGAAACCGTTTACATTACCACTACAACAACACTCACTTTTAACCGCCAGACCCACGTTTCGATGAACAAATTATCTGTTGGTGTAGTGGTAGCGTAAACGGTTTCGGTATAGCTTTAGGAAGTGAAATTTTAAGGTACTAGGTATAGAAAAAGTGGAAAATAAAGATACAGAGTGAGCTAAGAAAAATCAAGTTTACGATGGGAAAATTAGAAATATATTTTTTAGTTTTAGGAATACTTAAGAAACATTTTTAGGTTTTCGTGAAAGGAAAAGTGGAAAATAAAGATACAGGGTGGGTTAAAAAAATAAAGTAAATAATAGGAAAAAGAAAAGTTTAAAAACGTTTTTTTTAAATATAAGAAGGTTTAAGTAAAATTTTAAGGTTCTCGGGAAAGAAAAAGTGGGAATTAAAGATACATGGCAGGTTAAAAGATGAAGTATACAGGGGCAGAGGGAGAGGAAGAAGTTTAGTAATTTTTTTTTGTTTAAGGAAGGTTTAAGTGAAATTTTAAGGTTTTTAAAAAAGTAAAAGTGAAAAATAAAGCATACAGGCTGGGTTAAAAAGGATATACAGTTAACAAGGAGAGAATAAGAGAGAAAAGTTACTACTGATCTTGATATTTAATGAAAGTTTAAGTTTTCATTCTTTTCAAATCCACTGAATATGCGGAGAAAGATGCTGATATTATCATCTTAAAGCTTGTGTACCTATTCAATAAAGCCTAGCGATGGGGGTGATAATAATTACTTTTTACTATTACTTATTCTTCATTGGGAGTGAACGTTTTTTTTTATTTTAGTTGGTGAAAAAAAATAAGAATGTAGTGAGTTAAGTAAATAAAATTAACTATAACAATTTAAATTAAAAAGGAATTTAAATTACTTTACTTATTACTGTATTAAATACAATGGCAGTCACTAAAAAAGATTTACTGTTTTCTATAAAGACTTCAGAAATAAATTGTTTGTTAAAGGTTTAGTCTCTTATTGGAAAAATAGGAAAGTCGGGAAGAAGAGCTTTATGTGACATAATAAATCTATTCAACAAACACACTTGCTTATTATCAAAACACAGTCATTAAATTTACATAAATTATTATTTGAGGAAGGTTAGTACTACCTCTGCCACGGGTCCTTGGAAATTAAAAACATTTTAATATGTTAACTTTGTGATTTAAAAATGTGAACAATTTTAATTCAATTTTACTGTGATATTTTATACTGGCTTGATTGGCTTTTTGCTTTTCTGGATGTATTCAAATGGTTCTTTACTTTCTCCAACTAACATCTAGACTTAAACCTCAATTAGTAACCCTGATGATGCAAATAAAGATTTGCGAAAGCTTGGTATACGGATTGGGGAGTGCCTCTCAGATATTGGTGGTACCGGTGAAATCAAATAGCCGACGCGGACCAAAACTGGTATAATAGCGTCTGACCCGGAGCGGGCGGCCATCAATGGTTAGATCAGACCCAACAGCCGAAGAGAAGGCAGTTGATCTAGGGAGGGTACCCGAACAAACCCAAATACCTGGCAGTAGGAAAAAATGCAAAGTAAAATAAACCATGAAGAAGTACACTACTTTAACCCAAACGTTTACGGAGCAGCTGGACGGATCCCCAGTTGCGGTCGGTGACGCGGGTGCGCGAGCAAACCCCGCCCGACCGTCAGCCAACTACTGCCCAGCATCCCTGGTGGATTTCCAGGCCGAGGATGCAGTATTTGCTACTGGAAGTCCTGAAGACACACCCCCACAAACGAGCATCGTCGTTGACAGAGAAACCAATCCTTTCGAGAGAAGTTCGATTACTAGGACTACCCCAAGGCCTAGAGCTACGTCTCTCACCGACCTGAGTCCAACAAAAACAATGCCAGAGTTAGATATTCAAGACCTTCTAGCCAGTGAAACAGATGAAAATCCATCAAAGAAACGAAAGTGGCAGTTAGCCCTGAACGATAAGAATCCCACAAATATGGGCAAAACACTTGTGAAATACATCGAAGGAGTTGCTTTTGTGGCCAAATCATTCGAGAAAACAGTTTCACAAACCTATAAGTGTAAAAGAGAATTTAGCGAAGCCAGCAGCAATTTAAATTACATTGTTGAAAAACTTAAGTCATGTGAAGCTATGGCTTGGCTGAGCTCTGTGGTAGATAAAGAACTAGATACTCCAGTAGAAAACAAAAGCTTGAAACCAGAAGAGAATACATACCACCAAAAATATCTCTTACTTACTGCATACATAAAGAATACGGAAGATACACACAAAGAAGAAATTGAAAATTTGAAAAAGCCCGAAGAGAATATATACCTCCGAGAAAATCTTAAACTCCTTGCACAAATAAAGAAAATGGAAGAGACGCATAGAAAAGAACTTGAGGTTAAGAAATGATTTGAAAAGTGCGAGAAGTGCAAAGAAGTACAGAAAATACAAATTAGAAAACATCAAATAATAGGGAATCAGAGTCTAGAAGAGTTTAAAACCATAAGTGAGGAAGAATGGGAGAGTGAAATCTTCCAGACGCCTCAGATTGCGAAGGGCAATGTCGTCAGACACTGACATACTGCTATCTTGCAACGTAGACATCAGTTCAATCTTTACAGCTGCCAATAGAGCAGTAGATGTACTCTGTGCCAAAACAGAACTAAAACGTCAAGGAAAGAAGCCCGGAGAGTGTGCAGTAATGACACATTCACTAGGATTCCCAAACACCGAAGGCAAAATAGACTATGCGACAAATTGGATATACCACCCTATCTTCGGTGATAGCTCATCAAAATTTGACGACGACAGAGATATGTTCACTTCTTCGCAAAAGGTAAAAAATAGTATGCTTTTGCAAAACAGAAAGATAATAGCCTTACCTGATATGAATGACATCACAGGAGTAACAGTGATTAGAATGCTGAAATACCTGCTTATTGACACGTCAATACAGATGACTGTATACAAGAATGATTCAACAACGCGAACATTCCGAGGACGTGTCAAGAGCACTACGGAAGGCCAAGAGAATGTTAAAAAAAAACAGCTCAGACCAGTAAGCCAAAACAAGACGCTCTCTTCGTACAAATGAAAGGACTAAGCTATACGGATGTTTTACGTACTATTAAATCGGTAGTAAACCCTAGCGATTTAGGCGTGGAGATAAGGAAGCTTAAGAAATCAAGAAACGATGACTATATACTTACCATTCAAAATGGAGCGGACAAAGCAGAGATTCTGGGAAAGGAACTAAATCTGAGAGTTCCTGGTATAACAGCGAAACTTTTGACATCCAAAAAAGTACTACACATCAGAAATATGGATGAGCTCACGACTGTGGAAGAAATTGAAAGCGCAGTTCAAAAAGCTGTGGAAATTGGACCGGAGGCAGTTGAAGTTGGAGCTGCGTACGGAAGAAAACAAAATGCCACCCTGATAATGGGAGACGCAGAAGCTAGGAAACTTATAGAAATGGGGTCGATACAAATTTGCTGAATGTCATGCAAGATCTCCGAAAGGATTCAAGAACTTCGATGTTTTGGATGCTGGGGCTATGGGCATACCAAGGCGCATTGTAAAGGGCCTAATAGGGAGCACCTATGTAGGAAGTGTGGCAAGGAAGGACATAAAGCTCGTGAATGCAGAAGTGAGTCTTTCTGCGTCTTTTATAATAAAGAAGGACATTAATCTAACCCAAGATGCCAAAGGGGGCCAGAAAAGGAGGTATGGAAAAGGCGAAACACTTCCGAAACAAATGCTTAAGGTACTCCAAATCAACACATATAGGAGTCGTCTTGACATGGCTGTGGCCACAGCCAGAGAAATAAAAGCTAACATTTTTGTGGTTAGTGAGCCAAATCGTAATAGCATAAACAACAGAAAAGACTGGATACAAGACCAACATCAAAAAACCGCTATCAAAGTAATAGATCACAGACTGCCAGTAAAAAATTGGGGACAGGGTCCAGGCTTCACCTATATCAGCACAAGTGACTGTACAATTTATAGCAAGAAAGCTCTCGTCAGATACAAGGCAGCCAATGTACTAGTGGAACGATAGAATAGCAGAACTACGGTGAGATTGCCTGAAATGGCGTAGAAAATATACAAGAGCAAGACGGAATGGATCTCTCACAAACCTTGACTTATGGGACATCTACCAGGTAAAACAGAAGAATCTGAGAAAGGCAATCAGAAAATCAAAAAAAGACTGTTGGAAATCCCTATGCGATAAAGTAGACCGTGATATTTGGGGGGACGGATACAAAATAGCCATGAAAAGCATTCTTGGATTTCCACCAAGGATAAACCGTACAATGGAAAGAATGGAGGAAGTGGCAAAGCATCTTTTTCCCACTCACGGACCCGTGATATTCAACCGCGATAACATATCTAGATTTACCCATTTTAATCCAAATGAATAAGCAGCCGCAGCTAGCAAGCTAAAAAATGGCAAAGCCTCGGGACCTAACAATATCCCAGCGGAGCTCATAAAAGCGATAGTAAATAAAAACCCAGACTATGTGTTAGCTATCTACAACAAATTGGCCACTGAAGGTGAATTTCCGACCGACTGGAAGAAGGCGAAACTCCTGCTGCTCCAGAAAAATAACAAACCCCTCGACGATCCGTCTTCGTTTCGTCCGATCTGTTTTTAGACATAGAGGGCAAGTTATTTAAACAGTTGCTATTGGTTAGGCTCAAAAGTGAGCTGTCACGAACAGGAGACCTGCCCCCGAATCAATTCGGCTTTCAGAAAGGCAAACAGACCGTGGATGCGATAAACGAGGTCTTTAGAACAGCAAGGGAGGCTAAAAACTTCTCACATGCCAACAGAAGATTATGCGCGGTGATCACATTAGACGTCAAAAATGCATTCAACAGCGCATCCTGGCAAATTATCTTAGACGAACTAAAAACAAGAAGAATAGACGAGAGCCTTATTAAAATGATAGCTTCATATCTCTCAAATAGATATATTATCCTTAGCGACGGTTCAAATTCAAAAGCCCTACAGATAAATAGTGGAGTAGCCCAGGGATCGGTACTTGGTCCCACTTTATAGAACATCATGTATGATGACCTGTTGCGAACTGAAATGCCCGATGGAACCACTCTGGTGGGATTCGCTGACGATATAGCTCTTGTGGCTATTGCAAAAACGGAGAACATGCTAATGAATATAGCAGATACAGCTCTGCTGAGGATCTCAAGCTGGATGAGGAGACAAAACTCTCTTTAGCTCCAGAAAAAACAGAGGTGGCTCTCCTCACTAGAAAAAGGAAAATACTGCCTCTAGCTTTTAACGTGCAGGGCAAAATAGTAAGGCCGAAGAACTCTATTAAATATCTCGGGGTATTTCTGGATACAAAGATGTCCTTCACAGCCCATATCTCGAACATTATGGACAAAGCCGATAGAACCATTAGGACCCTCTCTAATCTAATGCCCAATGTAGGAAGAACAATAAATAACTGCACAGTTAAACTAAACTTCCACTATTTATTTGAAAAATTCGCTTTAAAATCAATTACAGCTGTTTCGCTATAACTAGCATCGTCAGATTGACATATTAAAATTACATGTTGTTTGTTTGTAACTAGGTGCTTGATGTTGTTAAGGAGTTAAGGCTGGACCAAGTAAGGAAGTAATAAGACATAACAATATTAAAGCCTAGATGTTAATTTTAATAAAGAAATTGAGATCATAAAACAAATAGCTACATCTAATGGCTATCCAATACATTTGATAAATAAATTAATTAATAAGAAAGAACAAAAATGTCACTAGAACTAATATTTCCAAAACAAACTAAAGAAATTAAAAGCTATAAAAGTATTACATATTGTGGAAATATTTCCAATGCAATTTCAAAAATAATATCTTCGGCAACATCAGCATTAATATCATTTAAAACACAAAATAGTATTGGAACAAAATTGTTAAATGTAAAAACAAAACTACCAAGAAATTTTGAAGTAAGATTTAATGAACACTTAAGAGCATATAGATTACAACAACCAGATAAGTCGAACTATGCAAAACACCTACTGGAACATCCAAACTCACTTATACACACCAATGACATTCATATTCTACACATTTGTGATAAAAAACAAAATTTAGATTTTCTAGAAGACATCTAGCAGATCAACAGTTTAAAGTAGTTAATGAACAAATAAATCTTGGAAGTTCTCCACTATTAAACTGTTTACTTTGATTGAGTCTTCATTTTATACATAGATAAGACATTATTGTAACATAAATATATTAAGTTATTGTAAAGATCAGCATGATATAGTTTTTTCCTGGTTTTTCTATATCATTGCACAGTTATACTGATCTTAGAGGGAAATACATCCAGGATAATCCCTTAGGGCTAATAACATCTAGGCTTTAATATTGTTATGTCTTATTACTTCCTTACTTGGTCTAGCCTTAACTCCTTAACAACATCAAGCACCTAGTTACAAACAAACAACATGTAATTTCAATATGTCAATCTGACGATGCTAGTTATAGCGAAACAGCTGTAATTGATTTTAAAGCGAATTTTTCAAATAAATAGTGGAAGTTTAGTTTAACTGTGCAGTTATTTATTGTTCTTAGTAAGATGAACTTCCAAAAAGTAGAGGTTAACACAATCAATTTCCCAATGTAGGAGGTCCTAAAACAACTAAAAGGAGAATGCTATCGAGTGTCGTACACTCCCAAATTCTTTACGGATGTCCTGCTTGGTACGAAGCGTCAAAGAACAAAACTCTCATGACCAAACTCAAGAGAATCCAAAGAGTTATATGCAGCAGGGTATGCAGTGCATACAGGACAATCTCTACGCAGGGAGTAGGGGTTATTTCTGGAATCCCTCCCATAAACTTAGAGATAGAGGAACGACGTGAGAGATACCTAGGGGTGCCTAAACTTACGGCAAAATCAAATTTGATTAGCAAATGGCAAGACGAATGGGATAGAGGTGTGTACGGGCGCTGGATGTATAACCTCATTCCAAATGTAGAAAGATGACAGAAGAGACCATACGGAGAGACCGACTACTTCCTAACGCAAGCACTTTCAGGCCACGGTTGCTTTAACAAATACCTCTATGGAAAAAAAAGAACAAATACAAGTGGATGTGTTTACTGTAATCTAGACGACGATGCGCAACACACGCTGTTCCAGTGCCCCCGGTGGAATGGGATTAGAGATATTTACCTGCAAGAAACGGGTAGACGACTCACTGCAGAAAATATGATGGAAAGTCCAATGGTGGACGAGGAAGGTTGAATTTATGCATACAAGGCCGTGAGAGCAATTTTAGAGACAAAAGAAAGGGAACATAGAGCAGTAGCCTAATACCTGAAGTAAATATGTATATAAATACTTGTGAGTGAAGCCTACAAACCGAAATCGGAAGGTCCGGTGCATAGTATTGAAGTAATGCGAAAGCGGTTTCCAATACTATAGCGCTGTATAGAGGGGGATATATATATTGAGATGATTTTATTATCTCAATAGAGAAGCGGTTTCCAATACTATAGCGCTGTATAGAGGGGGATATATATATTGAGATGATTTTATTATCTCAATAGAGAATTAAATTATGAATTTTAATTTTTTTTTATTATATTGAAATTTAAGTAATTACTCAAAGTCAACTGATGCCTTTTTCTTACACACTTTTCATTTTTATTTTGACGAAGCATTTTGTCTTCACCCTCCAGTCCTCAAACAAATTTCCTGTCCTCAAACTTTTAAGTACTGTCCTCGAACAAACAAAGTTTCTGTCCCCAAACAATTTCTTGGGGAAACAAAAAGACCTCAAAGAAACAGTTACGCATATATATATATATATATATATATATATATATATATAATATATATATATAAATATTAATTTTCAAATTACTAATTATTCATAGGGTAGGGTTCCAACAACAAATTTATTTTAATTGTTTTATTTTATTGAAATTTAAATAATTACTCAAAGTCAACTGATGCCTAACTAATTTCTATCCAACTAATTCCTATCCAACTAATCCCTATCTGCTACCTATCTAGTTTTAACTAATTACTTAACTATCTTAACTAATTAAACTAACCTTAACTACCGCTTATTGTCCTTTAATTCCCAATATTCTTCTTCTCACTTCTTCTACGAACACCAGGTTACCATTATCTTCTCCAAAGGTCCACTTTCC
Organism: Ophraella communa; assembly: GCA_035357415.1. Classification (NCBI taxonomy): domain Eukaryota; kingdom Metazoa; phylum Arthropoda; class Insecta; order Coleoptera; family Chrysomelidae; genus Ophraella; species Ophraella communa. The sequence goes on from CM068980.1 coordinate 29,815,534, forward strand.
AATACTTTTATCTTCCTATTTTTTATATTTTTTTTACTTTAGTTTTAATCAGTTTATATTTTTATTATTCATTTTCTAAATACATTTACTATTCAAGTAAATATTAATATTAACTTTACTTTTCTCTTCTCTTTTCCTACTGAAACGTCAAAATAATTCTCTCTTTATAAACTGGAACTGCTTTACTATTTAAATAAACTTCTATAACTGGTTTCTTTTTATTTATTATTGATTAAACTTACTCTTCTATACCTTTTACTTTTTAAATTATCTATTTTAACTCTTAGACCTTTTTAATTCAACCATCCAAAATTAATTTTTAAACTCTCTTGACTTTCTTTATTCATTCCTTCAACTAACTGTCAACCAACTTTCTTACTCACTCACTACAAAGCATTACAAATATTTTCTTAACCTAATAAATTATTTTTTTATATTTTGCACTTATAAAAATCTTCATTATAAAACGCATTTGCGTATCGTAATGTAACTTTTACGCACGCAAATTTTTGTTTTAAATGGTTGGCGACATGAGTGAAGTATCTAGAGGCAAGACTATTGACAATGACATTTGTGGCTAATAGCAATTTATTAATTTTATATTGTTTTTTGGGAAAGTATCTGTGAATATGAATATATATATATTTCACTTATATAATATATTATTATTGGTATATTATTCATTTTAAAATATTTTAAAACATTAACATTTGATAATTTAAATGTCAGAACTGTCAAATTTTATAAATTACACAGTGCTGCCGATATACTTTTTAAAATAAAAATTTTCGTAATTACATAAAAATAAAAAATTAATTTAAAAAATGGTAAAAAGGGCAAAATATTAAAAATATTATAAACAACTTATTTCATATGGCTGTTGTGACACTCGTTCTTTAAAAAACTCATCGCTTCGCGATTCGTTTTTTAAACTTGAACTCGTGTCATAACAGAATTCCATATGAAATGCGTTGTTTAATATACTATTTTACTTTAACAATTTATTTCAAATTATGACGTTTCCGAAAATAATAATAAAACTAAAATAATATTTGATGTCACCCTAAATATACCTTTTCAATTTCCCCCAATTAAAATTTTGCATAATTTTAAATTTTATTTGGAATTTATGAAATTCCTTATTTTATTTAATTTTTTTTATTGTTAATTCCCTTTTGTTTACGTATATCCAGATATCTTTTTTTCCTTCTTGTTAATCTCCTCATCTACTAAATTAAAAAAATTCAACTACCCATTTTAAAATCTTATGAAAATTTTATTAACTAATTTAAAATACTACTCTAAAAATCCCATTATCTATATCTGTTTACATTTCCTTACTACATCCCCCCTATTCATTGAAAAGTCTGATTTTTTCTTCACCTTTTTCCAATTTTTATCTATTAAAATTTGTATAGTTTTTATATGATGCAATGCTATTGTTTCTGAGACCTCTGCCTTAAAATGTCTTCCAACATATAAAACGAATTCTTCTTTGTTCATTGCGGGTTTCAAATATTGTGCCATATTGTATAATTGCATAGCATAAGTATTTAAATTTCTACTCTTATTATAATCAAATTTTCCGAAATATAATCTTTCTCGAATCTTAGTCTGGCGAACTTCTCCTCAGAAATATGTTAAAATTTGCTTCTCAAATTCTTGTCAAATGACAATAATTTGATTTTCTTTATTACAAAACCATAATAATGCATCTCCTGATAACATTTTCCTAATTATTATTTTCTTATCGATCATGTTCCTTATTCCTTTTACTTTGCTTTTTATTATTGTCATAAAAACTATTGGGTGAATTACTTCTATATTTTCATCAAACTTTATTCCTGTTTATACATTTTCCGTATGGATAATGCCTCCGCTATTTCTTCTTATGTTCTCTTCTATTTCTTCTTGAATATCTTGCAATTTTCTATTCAATTCCTCTAATTCTTTGTTAATTTGATTACCCATTATTTGACTTCTTTTTTCACATGTTTCTGTTTTTGTTTTCATTTTACTATCAAAATCTTCAATTGTCCTTTCAACACCTTGTCGATACTTCTGCATCAATTTTTCATTAGTCTGTTCACGCAATTTTATATATCCTACTTCGTTACTTATATTTTCGGTTTGTTTATTTACTTCTGTTTTTATTTCTCTAGGTAAATGTTCTACAATACTTCTTCCTAATTCCCGAATTTCTTCTACTATATGTTTTTCTAATTCTTCTCTAATTTTACTTCCGTTTTCTTGGATCTCTGCTTGTAAATTCTGCTGTTGGTTTTTAATTTCTTTCTTTTCTTCTATCATCTTCTTTCTAGACTGTTCGTTTTCCTCCCTAATTTTCTTCATTTTCTTTAGACTTTCCATATTACTGTCTTTCAACTTCTTGTTCAAATCTTCATTTCTTCACATCTCTTGTTTATCTCTAGTTTATTTTCATCAAATTTTCTATCCAATTTTTTATTCAAATCCATCAACATTTCCCTTAACCAATTATCACTCCTTGCCGTTTCTTGTCTTCTATCACCTCACCTAACTGCTTTCCATCCCTAAGAATCATCTTCTTGTCCGCCAGGTTAAATTATTTTTATATGAATGTTATAAAAATTCTAATTTTTGGTTTATTAATACCTTATTTTTAAAATTATTAAGTTAAATTATTATTACTAAATTATTAATTTTTTTTAAAACTCCACATATAAATATTGTGAAGTCCCTACTCGGGCGCCAATTGAGATGATTTTATTATCTCAATAGAGAAATAAAATTTGAATTTTAATTTTCAAATTACTAATTATTCACAGTGTAGGGTTCCAACAACAAATTTATTTTAGTTTTATTATTTTCGGAAACGTCATAATTTGAAATAAACTGTCAAAGCAAAAAAAATAATTTATTAGGTTAAGAAAATGTGAATTGTTTTGAATTCTGTTTTGAATTTTGTAATAGTTTAAGTGTAGATAAGAAGTGTAGTGATAGTGAGTAGGAAAGTTAGTTGCCGGGGAGGAAGTTTGACAGTTAGTTGAAGGAATGAATAAAGAAAGTCAAGAGAGTTTAAAAATTTATTTTTCCTACGACCACATATGAAAGTGCTAGTTTGCATACTTATTTGTACTTAAGAAAGTAGCTAATATCAATACACGTATTGAAAAGTAAATATCAATACACGTATTGAAAAGTAAAAAAAAATAGTTCTATGATCTGTGACATTTACGTCAAATTTATCAATAGTAAAAACACATGAATGTCAAAGCAAGGACCATTTATTTTTTTAAATCTTCCTTGTGTCAAATATTGTATTGTAATTGCCAATACAAATTTTTCTGTATAAAGTAAGAATAAAGTTTCTTCTAGGTTTTTAAATTTTTAAAAAATAAACATATTTTTATTCAGTATTATTATTTTTATAAAAACACTTTTAGAAAGAAGAACAGTTTATTCTTCTTTTTTATATTGTGTTATGTTCCGTGCATGTGTCGAATGTGGATTTTTGAAGTTATGTTTGTGTTTCTGTTTACAATTATCTTTGTGTCAATTATTATTACATTACTTGGAAAATATTTGAACTTTGTTGTGATTTGTGTTCAAATACATACTACGTATACAAGAAAACTTAATTGACATTATAAAGTGTTAAAAAGATTACTGGGTTATACATTTGAAAGAAAATTTGTTCTCCAGATAGTGAAGTTCCAAGGCTGATTGGATTTTACCACAGAATAATGTGTATTCTGTGATTTTACTTTAAAAAATACTTTTGTTGAAGGATTTTTTACGTGGTCGTAGGAAAAATAGTGTACATAACTCGTTGGAAAGTGTATTTCTTGCACTCGTTTAGTTTCTGCACTCGCCGCTACGCGGCTCGTGCTAAACTTTAACTCGTGCAAAATGTTACACTTTCCACACTTATTATGTAATATACTATTGGATGATTGAATTTTTTTTTTATTAAATTAAAGTGTCTCAGCTGCTAAGGCCATTGACACACAACGAAAAATATATATATATATATAAAGAACAATTAAAAGATATTTACAAATGTAACAAATAGGTCCAATTCACAACTTGCGACACATTAAAAACCGATTTTATTCCGTTTTAAACTGAACTATACATTTTAATGTTTTTCAGAAACTTTATAACGGCACTAAACTTGTTCGGAGAAAGTACATCCTTGAGCTCTTCATTTAGTCCATACAATCTTCGGGATGCTGCATAGTGGTTGCATTCGACTAGGACATGTTGGACGGATAGTTGAGTATTGCATATCTCACAGTTTGGGGGATTTTCGGAGGCCATGATATGCCCATGAGAAAAGCGAGTGTGTCCTATTCGTAATCTTCTTATAATCGACATCTCTTTTCTGTTCATACCTGGCATCTTGGGTGATGGTACATTAGGTTGTATTGTAAAGAGTTTTGTATTGCATCTACTCCAATGATTTTGCCATGTTCGCAGAGTTATTTGTTTGACGCTGTACTTGAGGTCTTGGTAGAGTTGGATGTTTTCTGGTGGCAAGTCTGTGGTGCATGCTTGCTTTGCTGCTTCATCTGCGTTCTCGTTACCAGCAATTCCGATATGTGAAGGTATCCACACAATGTTAATCAGCATACCTGAACGGAAAAGGTTGTGGCAAGCTTCGTGAATGAGTTGCACTATTGGATTTTTTGAAAAGGCATCTTTTATAGATTGAATTGCAGACAGAGAATCAGTGCATATTGTTAAAGTTTTAATAGTTTCTACTGCAGTCTCCAAAGCTTTAAGTAAGGCATACAATTCTGCAGTGTGTATAGAACAGGTTTCGGGTAGACGAAAAAGTAATTTGTTTGTTTCTGAAGTAACAGCACATCCAACACTTTGTTCATTCTTAGAGCCATCAGTGAAAATAACCAAGTCGGGTTTTTGATGATAAAGTAACTCCCTAAATGCTTGTTTGTAAAGGAGACTAGATGTTTCTGTTTTGTCGTTATGTGGGCTAGTATTTATAGTAGGTAACATTTTGGTCCATGGAGGAATATTTGAAGTTTTTATGGCAGTGGTGTTGTGCAGATTGAAGTTTTGTAATAGACACTTTATAGTTTGTGGGACTGACTTTGTACATCTAGGTTTATTTATTGGAATCGGTGGAATATTGCTAATAAGTTTTGACGTTGGGTTGTTCGGATTTGCAGAGACTTTCACAAAATAAGACAGGGCTAATTGTTGCCGTATAATAATAAGGGGGGTTCACGTGCTTTAACATAAAGACTTTCCTTTGGACTGGATTTAAAAGCCCCTAAGCAAAATCGCAATGCTGTGTTTTGTATTACATTGAGCGATTTTAAATAAGATTTACAAGCGGTCTTGTACAGCATGGAACCGTAGTCTAATTTTGATCTGATCAATGCTCTATAAATTCGTAACGACTTCTTCTTCTGCTCCCCGTTGCAGGTGTGCTAATGACTTTAATAGGTTAATTCTTTTCATGAAGGTTACCCTTAATATCTTCTATATGATGTTTCCATGTGAGCTTTTTATCGAATATTATCCCCAAAAATTTACAGTGGTCAACAGTTTGTATTAGTACTCCATTCAGTTTTATATGAGGTATCCATTGATTGTGTTTCCTACTAAAGTTAATGACCTTGGACTTGGAAGGTAAGAAATTAAATCCAATATCACGGGACCATTTATGCAAATTATTCAATGCGTTTTGCAGAAGAGTACAAGAGCTTTTAGTTACTTTTCCTTGACAGGAAAGAATTAGATCATCGGCATATATAGAATATTTAACAGGAAATTTTATGAGTGATGGTAAGTCATTAAATATAAGCAGAAATAAAGTAGTACTCAGTACTGAGCCTTGAGGTACACCATTGTGAATAGTCAAGTAATTGGACATTTTTCCATTTGCAAAGACTTTGAAACTTCTGTTTGTCAAAAAATTTTTTATAAAAAAATATATATTTCCAGATAGGTTAAAATCTATGAGCTTTTTTAATATTCCTGGTCTAAATATAGTGTCAAAGGCACTTTCGATATCAAGTGACACGACGGTAAGGTCATTATTTTTGGAAAGGGCTTCTGCTACATCAGTTTGAAGAATCACTAAGTTGTCCATTGTACACCGATTCTGTCTGAAGCCTGACTGAGCTGGATCTAATAGTGAATTGTTTTCGAGATACCACATCAGGCGTTTATTAACTATTTTTTCTAACAATTTGCATAGTGTGCATGTAAGTGAAATTGATACGGTTATTTGATATTCTCGATGCAAATAGAATATTTTTGGGTCCAATAATATTGCCAATGGATTTTACATAGTCGTGCAGCTTCAAATTTTCATCCGCGTGCATAACGATGGCTTGATCTTTTTTTTGAAAGACTGGCTTTGGAGTTGATTTTACGGCTGATACATAAGAAAACGACGATTGTCCTGAATTACTGTTATTAATGTTTTGAGACATCTTGATATTTGCTACTGTTGTGGAATTGTTTGGTACGCCACTGCTCATGTAGTCAAAAGCAAGTGGATGATTGTATGCCTTTTTGCTTTTTACTTAAGTCAGATTAAAAAACAAAATTCGGCTATACATTTTGTGTATTTCTGCACTTGAACCAAGTCAAGGACAGATGTTTGTTGTTTGTTTTTAGTTATCGAATACTTGATTTATTAATGCAAGAAATGTTTAATACATACGTGGTAATTTCACAGTAATTATAAATCACTTAAGATAACGAATTATTTGCGAAAGTAACTAAACTGTATACAAGCGATGTTCACTCATTGAGCGACAGGACTCGAATCCCGATGATTGAATTAAAAAGGCCAAAGAGTTGAAATAGATAATTTAAAAAGTGAAAATTATAGAAAAATAAGTTTAATAAATAATAAATAAAATAAAACCAGTTATAGAAGTTTATTTAAATAGTAAAGCAGTTCCAGTTTATGAAGAGAGAATTATTTTGACGTTTCAGTAGGAGATTAAAGAAGAGAAAAGTAAAGTTAATATTAATATTTACTTGAATAGTAAATGGATTCAGAAAATGAAAAATAAAAATATAAACTAATTAAAACTAAAGTAAGAAAATAAATAAGGAATAGGAAATTGATTGTACTAACCCTTACTTTTTGGAAGTCCATCTTATTAAGGATAATAAAAAACTCTTCGTTTTAACAAAACTTCCAATATTTATTTAAAAAAGCAATTTTTAAATAAATATTGGAAGTTTTGTTAAAACGAAGAGTTTTTTATTATCCTTAATAAGGAATAGGAAGATAAAAGTATTGGAAAGTGGACCTTTGGAGAAGATGATGGTAATATGGTGTTCGTAGAAGAAGTGAGAAGAAGAATATGGGGAATTAAAGGACAATAAGCGGTAGTTAAGGTTAGTTTAATTAGTTAAGATAGTTAAGTAATTAGTTAAAACTAGATAGGTAGCAGATAGGGATTAGTTAGATAGGAATTAGTTAGGCATCAGTTGACTTTGAGTAATTATTTAAATTTCAATAAAATAAAACAATAAAACAACTAACAGTTGCCAATTGTTAGTGCCCATCAATTGTTGTTTTCAGAGAAGATGTTATCTGGTTCCAAGGTCGTGATCTGTCTTCATTCACTGAGTTTTTAAAATTCAGCTGATCAGTTTTATCTTTAACTAGTAAGCCAAAGGTTGTCCAATCAACATTTGCAGTTTTCCATTTACTTTGTACGTATTTTGGCTGGTGTTCATTATTTGAAACGAGAATGGGAAAGTGGTTGCTATCGTAAAGACTATCCAGTGTTTGCCAAGTAAGTGATGTCGCTGTTATTGGATCGCTTAAGCTGAGGTCTATTGACGAGAGAGATCCTGTTTGAATATGAAAGTATGTTTTACTTCCTGTATTTAAGAGGTTGATGTTGGAATTGATTATAAAATTTTCTACTATTTTACCTCGGCCAAATGTGTTGTTAGATCCCCACATGTTACTATGAGCATTAAAGTCACCTACTAGAATAAAAGGTGTGGGTAGTTGGTTGACTAAGTCTGATAGCTCTAAATAAGTCAAAGGGTAGCTTGGTGGAATATATATACTACAGATTGTTATCTTATTTGGGCACCATGCTGTTATTGCTATTGCTTCTAGGGTTGTATTTAATTGATATTCTTGATGAAATTTATCTGAGGAGATAAAAATAGAACTACCACCACTTGCACGTGCTTGGTTAGTCCTGATGTAATTATAATTAGTATAGTTTTTGAGAGTAGGATTGTGAAATATCGTAAAATTGGTTTCTTGCAGGCAGATAAAGTCGGGTGAGAATTCGCTTATCAGTTATCAGCATAATAGCCGTCGCAGTTCCACTGTATTAAATTGAATGTAAACTCGTAGTGTTAGTATGTGGACATTTGGGATTTATGGGATCGTTGGGATACGTCGGAGTCGTCTTCTTCATCGCTAAGTTCGGTTGAGGAATGTAAACTCGGTAAGCTAGAAACTTCTGAATGTTCAAGTGTCAATTTATGTTTAATCTTCTTTGTCAAACGTGTGAATCTGTTTTTAATTGATCTTTCTGTGAGAAAAGGATAAACTGTGTGAAGATTAGAAAGTAGCCTTTTTACATCTTTTGTAAATTTTTCCGCTTCGGCGTAAGGGTCGTTGTTACCAAAACTATTTTCAAGGAATACAACAAAATTATCTATCGGAAGAACAAATGAGTCTCGTTCCTGTGAGTAAACTTTTTCTATAATTTTCCTGGTACTTTCTGTTAAGCCAGTTTCTACAGAGGTACTAGCTTTACGTTTTTTCTTTTTTGTCGAATTTTTTAGGGATTTGGTTTGGATTTGTTGACTCTAACGTTGGCTCTAACGGAGAAATTGAATCGATTTGCTGAGGATCTATGTTTATTGCTAAAGGCTTTGGACAGTTAAAAGCGATGTGTCCTACTTGTTTGCTAATAAAACATTCCATTTTGTCGGTGGAAAGAAATATTCTAAAGTCATTACCTTCAAATGAAATTGCTTGTGATGTTTGTAGTTCGAAGTATTCAGTGGAACAAAAAACGTAAACTTGGCGCCGAAAGCTTAGAATGTGCTAGTATTCATCACCAGGAATACCAGCCCGCAAAAAAGAAATTGGAGAAGCCATTTGTAGACCTAGATTTTGTATAACTGTTTCAACTAGCTCGTGGGGGATGCATGGTGCTATATTCGAAATTATAATTCTTTTGGTTGGTGAATTTAACCTTCGGATATTAATTGAAATATTACCTAAGGTTATGGTTGGATGAGACTGTAGAAGTTTATTAACTAGATTGGAATTACTAAGGTAGATGCAGATACGGTTATTTGATATTCTCGATGCAAATAGAATATTTTTGGGTCCAATAATATTGCCAATGGATTTTACATAGTCGTGCAGCTTCAAATTTTCATCCGCGTGCATAACGATGGCTTAATCTTTTTTGGGAAAGACTGGCTTTGGAGTTGATTTTACGGCTGATACATAAGAAAACGACGATTGTCCTGAATTACTTTTATTAATGTTTTGAGACATCTTGATATTTGCTACTGTTGTGGAATTGTTTGGTACGCCACTGCTCATGTAGTCAAAAGCAAGTGGATGATTGTATGCCTTTTTGCTTTTTACTTAAGTCAGATTAAAAAACAAAATTCGGCTATACATTTTGTGTATTTCTGCACTTGAACCAAGTCAAGGACAGATGTTTATTGTTTGTTTTTAGTTATCGAATACTTGGTTTATTAATGCAAGAAATGTTTAATACATACGTGGTAATTTCACAGTAATTATAAATCACTTAAGATAACGAATTATTTGCGAAAGTAACTAAACTGTATACAAGCGATGTTCACTCATTGAGCGACAGGACTCGAATCCCGATGATTGAATTAAAAGGGCCAAAGAGTTGAAATAGATAATTTAAAAAGTAAAAATTATAGAAAAATAAGTTTAATAAATAATAAATAAAATAAAACCAGTTATAGAAGTTTATTTACATAGTAAAGCAGTTCCAGTTTATGAAGAGAGAATTATTTTGACGTTTCAGTAGGAGATTAAAGAAAAGAAAAGTAAAGTTAATATTAATATTTACTTGAATAGTAAATGGATTCAGAAAATGAAAAATAAAAATATAAACTAATTAAAACTAAAGTAAGAAAATAAATAAGGAATAGGAAGATAAAAGTATTGGAAAGTGGACCTTTAGAGAAGATGATGGTAATATGGTGTTCGTAGAAGAAGTGAGAAGAAGAATATGGGGAATTAAAGGACAATAAGCGGTAGTTAAGGTTAGTTTAATTAGTTAAGATAGTTAAGTAATTAGTTAAAACTAGATAGGTAGCAGATAGGGATTGGTTAGATAGGAATTAGTTAGGCATCAGTTGACTTTGAGTAATTATTTAAATTTCAATAAAATAAAACAATAAAACAACTAACAGTTGCCAATTGTTAGTGCCCATCAATTGTTGTTTTCAGAGAAGATGTTATCTGGTTCCAAGGTCGTGATCTGTCACCCCACTAACTCTTCATCATCCTACATTCTTGGTTGTTAGTTGAAAAATTAATCAAACCTTTTTAACTGTTATTGTCTCACACAAGGATGGTTGCCAATTATCCCAGGAAATGGTATTTTCTCGATGCTTACCATCAATTGGACTGCCACTCCTTTGATTTGTTCACATTCAGGAAATCTGTGAGTGCATCACTGTTGATTAATATAATGGGGTATTAAAATTTACATTACCAAAAAGTTTTAAAGGTTTTAAGGTAAGCGCACTTTTATAATTAATCAGATTCGTTTTCGCCTGATTTCTTTGTGTGCTGAATAAATATTAATAACCAACTAAATTAATATTAATTATTAAAAGTTAACATAAAATCAATTTTTAAAGTAAAAAGTATTAGTCGAATGCAATTCTCAAAATATAAAGGATAAAAAGTATTGAGAGAGGCTTTAGAAATTTAACATCTAAAAACAGGGGGAGTAAATTGTAATCAAAATTTTAATAATTTTGTAAACTAATAGTCTAAATAACACAAGTGAATTATGTATTTCAACATTAACAGAATGTAGTTTTTCTATCGGATTTAAGCATTTTCAAATTTATATGTAAATAAATAACTACATCTGAAAACTAGCTTTAATTCTATTTAAGTTGCAGCCAGACATGGAAGGTGACACAAGTCCCAGAACATATCAAAGAACCACCGATTTTGTACTATAAATTAGCAAATGTCAAATATGTTGAGTTTTATATTGTAGATAATAAAAAAAATTGTCATTTAAATGGTGGTATAAAAAGTTAACAATTTGTGATCGCAGATCACAAAAAACCATTAAGAGTGGTTTCAGAAATTTGACACCTAAAAGGGGGCCTTAATTATAATTAAAATTTTAATAATTTTAAAAACTAATAGTCTAAATAACACAAGTGGTTTATGTATTTTAACCTTAACAGAATGTAGTTTTTCTCTCGGATTAAAGCTTCTTTAAATTTATACGTAAATAAATAAATACATCTGTTAACTAGCTTTAATTCTATTTAAGTTGCACCCAGACATGGAAGGTGACACAAGTCCCGAAACATATCAAAGAACCACCGATTTTGTCCTGGAAATTGGCAAATGTCATATATGTTGAGTGTTATATTGTAATAAAAAACTCTGCCCTTTAAATTATGGTATGAAAAGTTTAACAATTTGTGATAACAGATCACAAAAAATATTAAGAGTGGTTTTAGAAATTTAACACCTAAAAACAGGGGGCCTAAATTGTAATCAAAATTTTAATAATTTTGTAAACTAATAGTCCAAAGAACACAAGTGATTTATGTATTTCAACATTAACAGAATGTAGTTTTTTTCTCGGATTTAAGCTTTTTCAAATTTATATGTAAATAAATAACTACATCTGTAAACTAGCTTTAATTCTATTAAAGTTGCAGTCAGACATGGAAGATGACACAAGTCCCGGAACATATCAAAGAACCACCGATTTTGTCCTGGAAATTAGCAAATCTTATATATGTTGACTTTTATATTGTAATAAAAAACATTTTCATTTAAATGATGGTATGAAAAGTTTAATAATTTGTGATCACAGATCACAAAAAAATATTAAGAATGGTTTCAGAAATTTAACACCTAAAAACAAGAGGCCTAAATTGTTATCAAAATTTTAATAATTTTGTAATCTTGTTACGGTTCGTTTTTAAAAATAAATTTGATCTTAAATTCATTTAGTTGTTTAGGTTTTCTCTATAGGTACTAAAGATATTTATAACCTTAATTGTAATTCATCTAAATCTTTTGATTGTTCATCTAATTAATAATTTTAGATATAAGTTAATAAAATATACCTTACCATTCTCTTTAATAAAATAGAAACACAACCTTAAACACAAATATAAAATAACTACACACAACCAAAATAATTTATTAAATATCAGTAAAAATAGGTAAACATTGTTTATTTAGATTAAAACATTTAATATCAAAGTTCAATAGGTTAATAGAGGGCCTCTTCTTCTAGTCTTCAATCAAATCAGAAGTGCCAATTCAACCATTTAATTTTAATAAAAATCACACTTTACCAGGCTTTACTTTGTACAGTCGACAGAAGCAAACATGGTCCGCGGAAAATATGCCAACTAATTTCAAGGTTATCACAATCAGCCAATCACGAGCCAATGTTAACGATAATATCAATTTTAGTGGCTGCATAAGTGAGATGAAAATACAACTACAGCGACAAGGACACGCCCACCCAGGGTTCATGTTTGCTTCTGTCAACTGTACTTTGAACCGGTTTTTTTTTGTTCTTGGCATTGTTCTGAATGAAGCACATGGTTTCTTGAACTTCGAGTTTTATTTCGGATTTTTATGCCAAGAAAAACAAAAATAATAGAAGACATTAGGATCACTACATTGTAATAGTTACATAATACACTTAATTGTGGATCTGGATTCAATCTTTCTCACTTATTGGTCACATTTCACCTCCTGTAAGTCCATAAGGGATTAAGCTTAAATTTCAAATAAAAATATTGAATATTTAAATTTCTTTTTAGGCCAAAAACCTCTTCCTGCTTTATAAGACCTACTTCTGCTTATTTTTTTTTTCTAAATCTGCTTTTCTTCACTTCATTCTTCCACTTCTGGCTTTGGCACCTGCACTAACCAACTGGGGGCTGCTTACTCCTACTGTACAACACTACACACCTACACATCTCTGCTGCACACCTTGCTTGCATGTGCTTGCTTTGTTTAAGCACTCATTAGAAGTAGGAGCTCCTTCTCTAGACTTGCTCATAACTGCCTGCCTCCTTGGCACCTGGATAAACCACAAGTAAGAGATTTCCATGTTTTTTTTTTGTATCCATCATAGTGACAGCATTAAACTGATATAATCCAGCACTTGGCAAATTCAAGTTATCATCGAAGTGTTAACTACTCTTTATATTAGCTAATTTATCTATATATTTATTATGAGTTGATAATAGAATATAATAGGTTAAATTCTAGTGTGATATACCCTTTGTGAGCTGGATGGTACCACCCAGAGACCTTAATTGATGTTGGGTTTGTTTAGATTAAATTTATTAGGGTGACTATATCTGTATATTTTCTTTCCTAACAAATAATTAAACCCCCCCTACTATACGGGAGATACTATTATCTCTAATTATTAACTCTGAACTAGCTTAATCGGGAATAACAGTACCTGCGCCCCATAAGGAATTTATGGGGACTAACAAGTGGCGCTCCAACGTGTATTTATGTATGTTTTTCCAGTAGTAGTGATCTTGGATTGATATTTTCATAATTTTCATCATATTAAAATAAAAACAATCATTTAGGTGCAACATTTTTGACACAAACTAATAAATTTTTGAGATTTTGAGGTTAATATAATTCTTCTTTCTTCTAATATTATTCTTTTTTCTTCTTATTCATTTTAGGCACTGGCACAAAACTTAAGACCTGTGGAGTGAGTTATCCTGTCATACAATTTACGGTTTACAATCGATTTATAGTATCGATTATTGGTTGACTCGATTGTGACTGATAAATTATATGCACTTTTCTTTTCATTTAATTCTTGTAGATATTTTATCTTCTAATTAAGATAGTATAAAAGATTAAAAATAGAAGTAATTTTAATAAAACAATATTAATTTTAATAATATTTTATTACCTTGTTAGTACAGGTGATAGGTATTTTATATAGTTACAGATTTTTTGTAAAGTTTGCCTTTTTAGTTAAATTGCATACAGGGTGAATCTTGAAATATTTTGAGGTTGTTTTCTTATTGTTGAATCTTTAAATACATAGCAATATAAAAATTACAATAAAAGTTTTTAAATAGATTACAGGGTAATCTTGAAACTTAACATTTTTAGTTGTTATACAGGATGGTTCCATATCAATTTCTTTAATTTTTTTTTTCTTTTTTTTGCGCGTTTATAAAAAGAAGTTAATATCGGTGTTTATTATTAAATTTTTCATTTTGGGTTCTTTGTTAATTCAAGTTAAAATATTCAACTTGCTCGTTTAAAATTACGTAGTAGTGATAGATAGCTGTATTTTCTTGTATTTTTTTTCGGCTCTTTCTTTATTAAGAAAGGGGGGGAATTGTGTGTTTTTTCCTTCCTTTATCTGAAAGGATATGTCGAAAATGATGGAGGTAAATCGGCTGAAACAAGATGAGCTGACCTATGAGTTAAAGATAAGAAATTTAACTGTTGGTAACACAGTAACCGAAAAACGTGCTACTCTACGGCAAGCTCTGAAAAATGAGAGGAAATATGGGACTGCGGACATCGAGTACAACTTGGTCTTGGATTTTGAGGAAGAATTAAAGACATGTACACGGAAGTTTGAGGAAATGGAACAAGAAATTGAAGCCTTTGACACCGACATGATTACCAGCGAATCTACTCTAGACTAGTTCATTTAACACAGCGTTTAAGTAGGATAGAGGGTCATGCTAAAGATCAGGAAGAAAACCGTGCCAAAACTAGAAAGGCAGTGTCAGGAACTCTTTGGTAACCTTAATTTGGCTTATGAGCTTGGAACTGCAACTCGTGTTGGTACCTTTAAAAAGCCAAGAATTAACTATACCTCAGTGGATACGCATCAACAGTCTGCTCCTTTAGAAAATAGAAGATCTGAACTGTCAGCGTTCAAGGATGGTGAAAGAAATCCTGCTCCTTTAGAAGATAGAAGACCTTCGGAAAGGACTGCGGTTGTGGACAGTGAAGAAAATCAGGGTTGTGCTCTGTTAAAAAGAGGTGATAGGTCAATTTTAGATGATCCAAACCCTCCAGTTAACAGAAACTCCAGGAATTTTTCGATAGTAGGAGACCTCATAGATTATCCGGAGGAGTGTTTTCCAGGACAGCGAAGATCAGAAGCTCCTCATCAGTTATCGACGCCTGGGCATTCAAGCAGCTATTACGATAGCCATGTACCAAATTATCAACATAAGGAGAGATACCACGAAAATCAATTCTACAGAGATAACTCTGGGTCGAGAGTACATTTTTCATCCGATACTTCTAGAATGGCTACAATTGATGACTCAAGGATGTCCTATCAAGATTGGAACAGATCCCACCATCTTTCACACCACCTGAATAATCTTGAAGTTTCGCCAATTCCTTCCCGAAGACCACATGATTATTTTACTCCAATTCCAGATGTTCATAGATGAAATGTCAAGTTTAATGGCCGAACAAGTGTGAATGACTTTCTTGAACGTATCGAAGAGATCAGGATTTCACGTTGGATTACCAAGGATCAACTTTTACGTTCCGCCCCTGAACTCTTCTTCCAAGACGCCTTGGTTCAGGACTTGCAGATTTACGTCATGGGATGATTTGGTGGCTCAGTTAAAGGAGGCTTTTAGGCCATACGACTATGAGTATAGTCTTTGGGAGGAGATTCGTCGAACAACACAAGGATCTCAAGAGGAGGTGCTTACCTTTATTACCGCTATGGAGAATTTGTTTCGACGGTTAGATCAACCACCAAGGGAGGATTATAGAGTTAACATCATAAAGAGGAACTTACTACCCTATATACAGACTCCATTGTCTCTCCATCACATAACCTCCATCCGAGATCTGTTGAGATTGTGCCGAACAATTGAAGAGACTGAGGAAAGAGTGAAGAGATTCGCTCTTTCTCCAACTTCCTATAGATCTCTTCTAGAATCAGAATTGAGATTCCACAGACCAGCTCATTCCACTTCCAGTTCGGTAGCTTCACTGAGAACCAATACCACATCTATTAGTACGTCGGAAACCGGATTATTGGTTCAACCGGCAGGAATTTCGACGTTGGTTCATGCAGTTTCGTCTTCATCATCCCCACCACTCTGTTGGATTTGTGGTAAAAATAACCATAAATTTCGAGCTTGTCCAGAACAAAAGAAGAAGTTCTGTTTTATATGCGGCTATGAGAAAGTCATGGTAAAGAACTGTCCAGCGTGTTCGAAAAACCAGAAGGCAGGTCCGAATTAGACCGGTCGAGACCACCTGTCATCAATTCGGTCAACGCAGGATCATCATCCATGTCAATTCTACTAGACTTCGCAATCGCGCATGCAAAAGAAGACACTCGTCTCTACCTTTCCGTCAACATCCTAGGTAAATAATTTCTGGCTCTTCTGGATAGCGGATGCTCGAAAACCGTGATTGGAGGTTTAGGTTGGGAGCAACTTAAATCACTAAACCCCTCTTCCACTTTGAAGGAGTGCGTTGTCGCCAATGGAGGAAAATGTGATGTGCTAGGCTCTATAACGGTTCCAATTCAGTTACAGGACAGAGTGAAAGTGCTAGAACTCATGGTTGTTCCTAGTATTCCACACGCAGTCATATTAGGTGTCGATTTTTGAACTTCGATGGAAATTGTGCCTGATCTATATTCTGACCAGTGGGTTTTTAGGACCGAGAGTGACCTTTCTAGTCTTAACATAGCGGCTATTCAGTCCTCAGAGCACCTGTCAGTGGCTCAAAAGGCACAGTTAGACGATTTGGTCGAGTCAACTTTTAGCGCTATGGGAAACAAGATAGGATGCACTCATTTGGTAGAGCATGAGGTAAGGACACAAGCACAACCCATCAAACAAAGACACTATCCCATCTCCCCTGCTGTGCAACGACAAGTAAACGCGGAATTGGACAAAATGTTGGATGATGATATTGTGGAGCCCTCTAAGTCTCCATGGGCGTCCCCTATAGTCAGGGTTAAGAAGTCCGATGGAAACTATAGATTCTGCGTGAACTATAAAAAATTGAATGAGGTCAGCGAGAGAGATGCTTATCCGTTACCATTTGTGGGAGCAACACTGGACAAGCTAAGGGATGCCAGATATCTTACTACCCTCGATATTAAGTCCGCATACTGGCAGATCAAGGTAGCAGAAAAGTCACGACCTCTTACAGCTTTTGTCGTTCCAACGAGAGGATTGTTCCAATTCAAGAGGATGCCTTTTGGGTTGTACACGTTATCATCTGTACCCCTACTTTTGAACTCCATTTGAAGGTACTCGAAGAAGTTCTGAAAAGGCTTGCTGAAGCGGGACTCACTCTCAACCGGGATAAGTGCCATTTTTGCAAACCCGAACTGCGGTATTTGGGATATGTTGTAAATGCTTCAGGTTTGATGGTTGATACCGAAAAGGTAGAAGCCATTATCAACATCCCCGATCCAAAGAACGTGTCTGAAGTCCGTAGGGTGGTAGGTTTAGCATCTTGGTACCGGCGCTTCGTACCGAATTTTTCTACCTTGATTGCACCTTTTACTGCCTTATTATGTAAAAATGCGAAGTTCGACTGGAATGACTCATGTTCGACAGCTATGGGAAAAATCAAGGAGCATCTCATATCGGCTCCTATACTGACTTGCCCTGATTTTGAGCGACCTTTTATCATCCAGACGGATGCCAGTGATTATGGTCTTGGCGCGGTTCTGTCCCAAATGTTTGAAGACGGCGAAAAAGTTATAGCGTACCTTAGTCGATCCCTAACTAAGGCAGAGCGTAAGTTCAGCACAACCGAGAAGGAGTGCTTAGCGGTCCTCCATCCTGTAGAAAAGTTCCATCCATACGTCGAGGGTTCTCGCTTCCAAGTCATCACCGACCATTATAGCCTCAAGTGGTTATACAACTTCAAAGATCAAGCTGGTCGAGTAGCTAGGTGGGCCCTACGGCTCCAACAATACGACTTCGAGATAATACATCGGAAGGGAGCTGAACACGTAGTACCAGATACCTTATCTCGTTCAGTACCGTGTGTATTGCCATAGAACCCATCACTAACATCGAAGACGTTAATGACCTTTGGTATAAGCGGCAGTATGAGAGAGTAGAGCAAAAATCAGAAAAATATCCTGACTGGAGGATTGAGAATGGCAAGCCAGACATGGAAGGTGACACAAGTCCCAGAAAAAGGATAAAAAGTATTTAGAGAGGCTTTAGAAATTTTACATCTAAAAACAGGGGGAGTAAATTGTAATCAAAATCTTAATAATTTTGTAAACTAATAGTCTAAATAACACAAGTGAATTATGTATTTTAACCTAGACAGAATATAGATTATCAGTCGAATTTAAGCTTTTTCAAATTTTTATGTAAATAAATAAATACATCTGTAAACTAGCTTTAATTCTATTTAAGTTGCAGCCAGACATGGAAGGTGACACAAGTCCCGGAACATATCAAAGAACCACCGATTTTGTTCTGGAAATTGGCAAATGTCATATATGTTGACTTTTATATTGTAATAATAAACATTGTCATTTAAATGATGGTATGAAAAGTTTAACAATTTGTGATCACAAATCATAAAAAAATATTAAGAATGGTTTCAGAAATTTAACACCCAAAAACAGGAGGCCTAAATTGTAATCAAAATTTTAATAATTTTGTAAACTAATAGTCTAAAGAACACAAGTGATTTATGTATTTCAACCTTAACAGGATGTAGTTTTTATCTCGGATTTAAGCTTTTTCAAATTTTTATGTAAATAAATAAATACATCTGTAAACTAGATTTAATTTTATTAAAGTTGCAGCCAGACATGGAAGGTGACACAAGTCCCGGAACATATCAAAGAACCACCAATTTTGTTCTGGAAATTGGCAAATGTCATAAATGTTGACTTTTATATTGCAATAAAAAACATTGTCATTTAAATGATGGTATGAAAAGTTTAACAATTTGTGATCACAAATCACAAAAAAATATTAAGATTGGTTTCAGAAATTTAACACCCAAAAACAGGAGGCCTAAATTGTAATCAAAATTTTAATAATTTTGTAAACTAATAGTCTAAAGAACACAAGTGATTTATGTATTTCAACATTAACAGAATGTAGTTTTTCTCTCGGATTTGAGCCTTTTTAAATTTATATGTAAATAAATTACTACATCTGTAAACTAGATTTAATTTTATTAAAGTTGCAGTCAGACACGGAAGATGACACAAGTCCCGGAACATATCAAAGAACCACCGATTTTGTCCTGGAAATTAGCAAATCTTATATATGATGACTTTTATATTGTAATAAAAAACGTGGTCATTTAAATGATGGTATAAAAAGTTTAATAATTTGTGATCACAGATCACAAAAAAATATTAAGAGTGGTTTCAGAAATTTAACACCCAAAAACAGGAGGCCTAAATTGTAATCAAAATTTTAATAATTTTGTAAACTAATAGTCTAAAGAACACAAGTGATTTATGTATTTCAACATTAACAGAATGTAGTTTTTCTCTCGGATTTGAGCCTTTTTAAATTTATATGTAAATAAATAACTACATCTGTAAACTAGCTTTAATTCTATTAAAGTTGCAGTCAGACACGGAAGATGACACAAGTCCCGGAACATATCAAAGAACCACCGATTTTGTCCTGGAAATTAGCAAATCTTATATATGATGACTTTAATATTGTAATAAAAAACATGGTCATTTAAATGATGGTATAAAAAGTTTAATAATTTGTGATCACAGATCACAAAAAAATATTAAGAGTGGTTTCAGAAATTTAACACCTATAAACTGGGGCCTAAATTGTAATCAAAATTTTAAAAATTTTGTAAACTAATAGTCTAAAGAACACAAGTAATTTATGTTTTTCAATATTAACAGAATGTAGTTTTTCTCTCGGATTTAAGCTTTTTCAAATTTTTATGTAGATTAATAACTACATCTGTAAACTAGCTTTAATTCTATTAAAGTTGCAGTCAGACACGGAAGATGACACAAGTCCCGGAACATATTAAAAAACCACCGATTTTGTCCTGGAAATTAGCAAATCTCATAAATGTTGACTTTTATATTGCAATAAAAAACATTGTCATTTAAATGATGGTATGAAAAGTTTAACAATTTGTGATCACAAATCACAAAAAAATATTAAGAATGGTTTCAGAAATTTAACACCCAAAAACAGGAGGCCTAAATTGTAATCAAAATTTTAATAATTTTGTAAACTAATAGTCTAAAGAACACAAGTGATTTATGTATTTCAACATTAACAGAATGTAGTTTTTCTCTCGGATTTAAGCCTTTTTAAATTTATATGTAAATAAATAACTACATCTGTAAACTAGCTTTAATTCTATTAAAGTTGCAGTCAGACACGGAAGATGACACAAGTCCCGGAACATATCAAAGAACCACCGATTTTGTCCTGGAAATTAGCAAATCTCATAAATGTTGACTTTAATATTGTAATAAAAAACATGGTCATTTAAATGATGGTATAAAAAGTTTAATAATTTGTGATCACAGATCACAAAAAAATATTAAGAGTGGTTTCAGAAATTTAACACCTATAAACCGGGGGCCTAAATTGTAATCAAAATTTTAATAATTTTGTAAACTAATAGTCTAAAGAACACAAGTGATTTATGTATTTCAACATTAACAGAATGTAGTTTTTCTCTCGGATTTAAGCTTTTTCAAATTTTTATGTAGATTAATAACTACATCTGTAAACTAGCTTTAATTCTATTAAAGTTGCAGTCAGACACGGAAGATGACACAAGTCCCGGAACATATTAAAGAAGCACCGATTTTGTCCTGGAAATTAGCAAATCTCATAAATGTTGACTTTTATATTGCAATAAAAAACATTGTCATTTAAATGATGGTATGAAAAGTTTAACAATTTGTGATCACAAATCACAAAAATATATTAAAAATGGTTTCAGAAATTTAACACCCAAAAACAGAAGGCCTAAATTGTAATCAAAATTTTAATAATTTTGTAAACTAATAGTCTAAAGAACACAAGTGATTTATGTATTTCATTATTAACAGAATGTAGTTTTTCTCTCGGATTTAAGCTTTTTCAAATTTTTATGTAGATTAATAACTACATCTGTAAACTAGCTTTAATTCTATTAAAGTTGCAGTCAGACACGGAAGATGACACAAGTCCCGGAACATATTAAAGAACCACCGATTTTGTCCTGGAAATTAGCAAATTTCATAAATGTTGACTTTTATATTGCAATAAAAAACATTGCCATTTAAATGATGGTATGAAAAGTTTAACAATTTGTGATCACAAATCACAAAAAAATATTAAGATTGGTTTCAGAAATTTAACACCCAAAAACAGGAGGCCTAAATTGTAATCAAAATTTTAATAATTTTGTAAACTAATAGTCTAAGGAACACAAGTGATTTATGTATTTCAACATTAACAAAATGTAGTTTTTCTCTCGGATTTAAGCCTTTTTAAATTTATATGTAAATAAATAAATACATCTGTAAACTAGATTTAATTTTATTAGTTGCAGCCAGACATGAAAGGTGACACAAGTCCCGGAACATATCAAAGAACCACCGATTTTGTCCTGGAAATTAGCAAATCTTATATATGATGACTTTAATATTGTAATAAAAAACATGGTCATTTAAATGATGGTATAAAAAGTTTAATAATTTGTGATCACAGATCACAAAAAAATATTAAGAGTGGTTTCAGAAATTTAACACCTATAAACCGGGGGCCTAAATTGTAATCAAAATTTTAATAATTTTGTAAACTAATAGTCTAAAGAACACAAGTGATTTATGTATTTCAACATTAACAGAATGTAGTTTTTCTCTCGGATTTAAGCTTTTTCAAATTTTTATGTAGATTAATAACTACATCTGTAAACTAGCTTTAATTCTATTAAAGTTGCAGTCAGACACGGAAGATGACACAAGTCCCGGAACATATTAAAGAACCACCGATTTTGTCCTGGAAATTAGCAAATCTCATAAATGTTGACTTTTATATTGCAATAAAAAACATTGCCATTTAAATGATGGTATGAAAAGTTTAACAATTTGTGATCACAAATCACAAAAAAATATTAAGATTGGTTTCAGAAATTTAACACCCAAAAACAGGAGGCCTAAATTGTAATCAAAATTTTAATAATTTTGTAAACTAATAGTCTAAAGAACACAAGTGATTTATGTATTTCAACATTAACAAAATGTAGTTTTTCTCTCGGATTTAAGCCTTTTTAAATTTATATGTAAATAAATAACTACATCTGTAAACTAGCTTTAATTCTATTAAAGTTGCAGTCAGACACGGAAGATGACACAAGTCCCGGAACATATCAAAGAACCACCGATTTTGTCCTGGAAATTAGCAAATCTCATAAATGTTGACTTTAATATTGTAATAAAAAACATGGTCATTTAAATGATGGTATAAAAAGTTTAATAATTTGTGATCACAGATCACAAAAAAATATTAAGAGTGGTTTCAGAAATTTAACACCTATAAACCGGGGGCCTAAATTGTAATCAAAATTTTAATAATTTTGTAAACTAATAGTCTAAAGAACACAAGTGATTTATGTATTTCAACATTAACAGAATGTAGTTTTTCTCTCGGATTTAAGCTTTTTCAAATTTTTATGTAGATTAATAACTACATCTGTAAACTAGCTTTAATTCTATTAAAGTTGCAGTCAGACACGGAAGATGACACAAGTCCCGGAACATATTAAAGAAGCACCGATTTTGTCCTGGAAATTAGCAAATCTCATAAATGTTGACTTTTATATTGCAATAAAAAACATTGTCATTTAAATGATGGTATGAAAAGTTTAACAATTTGTGATCACAAATCACAAAAATATATTAAAAATGGTTTCAGAAATTTAACACCCAAAAACAGAGGGCCTAAATTGTAATCAAAATTTTAATAATTTTGTAAACTAATAGTCTAAAGAACACAAGTGATTTATGTATTTCATTATTAACAGAATGTAGTTTTTCTCTCGGATTTAAGCTTTTTCAAATTTTTATGTAGATTAATAACTACATCTGTAAACTAGCTTTAATTCTATTAAAGTTGCAGTCAGACACGGAAGATGACACAAGTCCCGGAACATATTAAAGAACCACCGATTTTGTCCTGGAAATTAGCAAATTTCATAAATGTTGACTTTTATATTGCAATAAAAAACATTGCCATTTAAATGATGGTATGAAAAGTTTAACAATTTGTGATCACAAATCACAAAAAAATATTAAGATTGGTTTCAGAAATTTAACACCCAAAAACAGGAGGCCTAAATTGTAATCAAAATTTTAATAATTTTGTAAACTAATAGTCTAAGGAACACAAGTGATTTATGTATTTCAACATTAACAAAATGTAGTTTTTCTCTCGGATTTAAGCCTTTTTAAATTTATATGTAAATAAATAAATACATCTGTAAACTAGATTTAATTTTATTAAAGTTGCAGCCAGACATGAAAGGTGACACAAGTCCCGGAACATATCAAAGAACCACCGATTTTGTCCTGGAAATTAGCAAATCTTATATATGATGACTTTAATATTGTAATAAAAAACATGGTCATTTAAATGATGGTATAAAAAGTTTAATAATTTGTGATCACAGATCACAAAAAAATATTAAGAGTGGTTTCAGAAATTTAACACCTATAAACCGGGGGCCTAAATTGTAATCAAAATTTTAATAATTTTGTAAACTAATAGTCTAAAGAACACAAGTGATTTATGTATTTCAACATTAACAGAATGTAGTTTTTCTCTCGGATTTAAGCTTTTTCAAATTTTTATGTAGATTAATAACTACATCTGTAAACTAGCTTTAATTCTATTAAAGTTGCAGTCAGACACGGAAGATGACACAAGTCCCGGAACATATTAAAGAACCACCGATTTTGTCCTGGAAATTAGCAAATCTCATAAATGTTGACTTTTATATTGCAATAAAAAACATTGCCATTTAAATGATGGTATGAAAAGTTTAACAATTTGTGATCACAAATCACAAAAAAATATTAAGATTGGTTTCAGAAATTTAACACCCAAAAACAGGAGGCCTAAATTGTAATCAAAATTTTAATAATTTTGTAAACTAATAGTCTAAAGAACACAAGTGATTTATGTATTTCAACATTAACAAAATGTAGTTTTTCTCTCGGATTTAAGCCTTTTTAAATTTATATGTAAATAAATAACTACATCTGTAAACTAGCTTTAATTCTATTAAAGTTGCAGTCAGACACGGAAGATGACACAAGTCCCGGAACATATCAAAGAGCCACCGATTTTGTCCTGGAAATTAGCAAATCTTATATATGATGACTTTAATATTGTAATAAAAAACATGGTCATTTAAATGATGGTATAAAAAGTTTAATAATTTGTGATCACAGATCACAAAAAAATATTTAGAGTGGTTTCAGAAATTTAACACCTATAAACCGGGGGCCTAAATTGTAATCAAAATTTTAATAATTTTGTAAACTAATAGTCTAAAGAACACAAGTGATTTATGTATTTCAACATTAACAGAATGTAGTTTTTCTCTCGGATTTAAGCATTTTCAAATTTTTATGTAGATTAATAACTACATCTGTAAACTAGCTTTAATTCTATTAAAGTTGCAGTCAGACACGGAAGATGACACAAGTCCCGGAACATATTAAAGAACCACCGATTTTGTCCTGGAAATTAGCAAATCTCATAAATGTTGACTTTTATATTGCAATAAAAAACATTGTCATTTAAATGATGGTATGAAAAGTTTAACAATTTGTGATCACAAATCACAAAAAAATATTAAGAATGGTTTCAGAAATTTAACACCCAAAAACAGGAGGCCTAAATTGTAATCAAAATTTTAATAATTTTGTAAACTAATAGTCTAAAGAACACAAGTGATTTATGTATTTCAACATTAACAGAATGTAGTTTTTCTCTAGAATTTGAGCCTTTTTAAATTTATATGTAAATAAATAACTACATCCGTAAACTAGCTTTAATTCTATTAAAGTTGCAGTCAGACACTCAAGATGACACAAGTCCCGGAACATATCAAAGAACCACCGATTTTGTCCTGGAAATTAGCAAATCTCATAAATGTTGACTTTTATATTGCAATAAAAAACATTGTCATTTAAATGATGGTATGAAAAGTTTAACAATTTGTGATCACAAATCACAAAAAAATATTAAGAATGGTTTCAGAAATTTAACACCCAAAAACAGAAGGCCTAAATTGTAATCAAAATTTTAATAATTTTGTAAACTAATAGTCTAAAGAACACAAGTGATTTATGTATTTCAACATTAACAAAATGTAGTTTTTCTCTCGGATTTAAGCCTTTTTAAATTTATATGTAAATAAATAAATACATCTGTAAACTAGATTTAATTTTATTAAAGTTGCAGCCAGACATGAAAGGTGACACAAGTCCCGGAACATATCAAAGAACCACCGATTTTGTCCTGGAAATTAGCAAATCTTATATATGATGACTTTAATATTGTAATAAAAAACATGTTCATTTTAATGGTGGTATAAAAAGTTTAATAATTTGTGATCACAGATCACAAAAAAATATTAAGAGTGGTTTCAGAAATTTAACACCTATAAACCGGGGGCCTAAATTGTAATCAAAATTTTAATAATTTTGTAAACTAATAGTCTAAAGAACACAAGTGATTTATGTATTTTAACCTTAACAGGATGTAGTTTTTATCTCGGATTTAAGCTTTTTGAAATTTTTATGTAAATAAATAAATACATCTGTAAACTAGATTTAATTTTATTAAAGTTGCAGCCAGACATGGAAGGTGACACAAGTCCCGGAACATATCAAAGAACCACCGATTTTGTTCTGGAAATTGGCAAATGTCATATATGTTGACTTTTATACTGTAATAATAAACATTGTCATTTAAATGATGGTATGAAAAGTTAAATAATTTGTGATCACAGATCACAAAAAAATATTAAGAGTGGTTTTAGAAATTTAACACCTATAAACTGGGGGCCTAAATTGTAATCAAAATTTTAATAATTTTGTAAACTAATAGTCTAAAGAACACAAGTGATTTATGTATTTCAACATTAATAAAATGTAGTTTTTCGCTCGGATTTAAGCCTTTTTAAATTTATATGTAAATAAATAACTACATCTGTAAACTAGCTTTAATTCTATTAAAGTTGCAGTCAGACACGGAAGATGACACAAGTCCCAGAAAAAGGATAAAAAGTATTGAGAGAGGCTTTAGAAATTTTACATCTAAAAACAGGGGGAGTAAATTGTAATCAAAATTTTAATAATTTTGTAAACTAATAGTCTAAATAACACAAGTGAATTATGTATTTTAACCTAGACAAAATATAGGTTATCTGTCGAATTTAAGCTTTTTCAAGTTTTTATGTTAATAAATAAATACATCTGTAAACTAGCTTTAATTCTATTTAAGTTGCAGCCAGACATGGAAGGTGACACAAGTCCTGGAACATATCAAAGAACAATCGATTTTGTCCTGGAAATTAGCAAATCTCATATATGATGACTTTTATATTGTAATAAAAAACATTGTCATTTAAATAATGGTATGAAAAGTTAAATAATTTGTGATCACAGATCACAAAAAAATATTAAGAGTGGTTTCAGAAATTTAACACCTTAAAACTGGAGGCCTAAATTGTTATCAAAATTTTAATAATTTTGTAAACTAATAGTCTAAAGAACACAAGTGATTTATGTAGTCGAATGCAATTCTCAAAATATAAAGGATAAAAAGTATTGAAAGAGGCTTTAGAAATTTAACATCTAAAAACAGGGGGAGTAAATTGTAATTAAAATTTTAATAATTTTGTAAACTAATAGTCTAAATAACACAAGTGAATTATGTATTTTAACCTAAACAGAATATAGGTTATGTGTCGAATTTAAGCTTTTTCAAGTTTTTATGTAAATAAATATATACATCTGTAAACTAGCTTTAATTCTATTTAAGTTGCAGCCAGACATGGAAGGTGACACAAGTCCCGGAACATATCAAAAAACCACCGATTTTGTCCTGGAAGTTGGCAAATGTCATATATGTTGACTTTTATATTGTAATAAAAAACATTGTCATTTAAATGATGTTATGAAAATTTAATTAATTTGTGATCACAGATCACAAAAAAATATTAAGAATGGTTTCAGAAATTTAACACCTAAAAACAGGAGGCCTAAATTGTAATCACAGTTTTAATAATTTTGTAAACTAATAGTCCAAAGAACACAAGTGATTTATGTATTTCAACCTTAACAGAATGTAGCTTTTCTTTCGGATTTAAGCTTTTTCAAATTTATATGTAAATTAATATCTACATCTGTAAACTAGCTTTAATTCTATTAAAGTTGCAGTCAGACATGGAAGGTGACACAAATCCCGGAACATATCAAAGAACCATCGATTTTGTCCTGGAAATTAGCAAATCTCATATATGATGACTTTTATATTGTAATAAAAAACATTGTCATTTAAATAATGGTATGAAAAGTTAAATAATTTGTGATCACAGATCACAAAAAAATATTAAGAGTGGTTTCAGAAATTTAACACCTTAAAACTGGGGGCCTAAATTGTAATCAAAATTTTAATAATTTTGTAAACTAATAGTCTAAAGAACACAAGTGATTTATGTAGTCGAATGCAATTCTTAAAATATAAAGGATAAAAAGTATTGAAAGAGGCTTTAAAAATTTAACATCTAAAAACAGGGGGAGTAAATTGTATTTAAAATTTTAATAATTTTGTAAACTAATAGTCTAAATAACACAAGTGAATTATGTATTTTAACCTAAACAGAATATAGGTTATGTGTCGAATTTAAGCTTTTTCAAGTTTTTATGTAAATAAATAAATACATCTGTAAACTAGCTTTAATTCTATTTAAGTTGCAGCCAGACATGGAAGGTAACACAAGTCCCGGAACATATCAAAAAACCACCGATTTTGTCCTGGAAGTTGGCAAATGTCATAAATGTTGACTTTTATAATGTAATAATAAACATTGTCATTTAAATGATGGTATGAAAAGTTAAATAATTTGTAATCACAGATCACAAAAAAATATTAGAAGTGGTTTCAGAAATTTAACCCCTATAAACTGGGGGCCTAAATTGTAATCAAAATTTTAATAATATTGTTAACTAATAGTCCAAAGAACACAAGTGATTTATGTATTTCAACATTAACAGAATGTAGTTTTTCTCTCGGATTTAAGCTTTTTCAAATTTTTATGTAGATTATGAACTACATCTGTAAACTAGCTTTAATTCTATTAAAGTTGCAGCCAGACATGGAAGGTGACACAAGTCCCGGAACATATCAAAGAACCACCGATTTTGTCCTGGAAGTTGGCAAATGTCATATATCTTGACTTTTATATTGTAATAAAAAACATTGTCATTTAAATGATGGTATGAAAATTTAAATAATTTGTGATCACAGATCACAGAAAAATATTAAGAATGGTTTCAGAAATTTAACACCTAAAAAGAGGAGGCCTAAATTGTAATCACAGTTTTAATAATTTTGTAAACTAATAGTCCAAAGAACACAAGTGATTTATGTATTTCAATATTAACAGAATGTAGTTTTTCTTTCGGATTTAAGCTTTTTCAAATTTTTATGTAAATTAATAACTACATCTGTAAACTAGCTTTAATTCTATTAAAGTTGCAGTCAGACATGGAAGGTGACACAAGTCCCGGAACATATCAAAGAACCATCGATTTTGTCCTGGAAATTAGCAAATCTCATATATGTTGACTTTTATATTGCAATAAAAAACATTGTCATTTAAATGATGGTATGAAAAGTTTAATAATTTGTGATCACAGATCACAAAAAAATATTAAGAATGGTTTCAGAAATTTAACACCTAAAAACAGGAGGCCTAAATTGTAATCAAAGTTTTAATAATTTTGTAAACTAATAGTCTAAATAACACAATTGAATTATGTATTTTAACCTAGACAGAATATAGGTTATCTGTCGAATTTAAGCTTTTTCAAATTTTTATGTAAAGAAATAAATACATCTGTAAACTAGCTTTAATTTTATTAAAGTTGCAGCCAGACATGAAAGGTGACACAAGTCCCAGAAAAAGGATAAAAAGTATTGAGAGAGGCTTTAGAAATTTTACATCTAAAAACAGGGGGAGTAAATTGTAATCAAAATTTTAATAATTTTGTAAACTAATAGTCTAAATAACACAAGTGAATTATGTATTTTAACCTAGACAAAATATAGGTTATCTGTCGAATTTAAGCTTTTTTAAATTTTTATGTAAATAAATAAATATATCTGTAAACTAGCTTTAATTCTATTTAAGTTGCAGTCAGACATGAAACGTGACACAAGTCCCGGAACATATCAAAGAACCACCGATTTTGTCCTGGAAATTGGCAAATGTCATATATGTTGAGTGTTATATTGTAATAGAAAACATTGTCCTTTAAATATTGGTATGAAAAGTTTAACAATTTGTGATCACAGATTACAAAATAAATATTAAAAGTGGTTTCAGAAATTTATCACCTAAAAACAGGGAGCCTAAATTGTAATCAAAGTTTTATTAATTTTGTAAACTAATAGTCCAAAGAACACAAGTGATTTATGTATTTCAACATTAACAGAATGTAGTTTTTCTCTCGAATTTAAGCTTTTTCAAATTTATATGTAAATTAATAACTACATCTGTAAACTAGCTTTAATTCTATTAAAGTTGCAGTCAGACATGGAAGGTGACACAAGTCCCGGAACATATCAAAGAAACATCGATTTTGTCCTGGAAATTAGCAAATCTCATATATGATGACTTTTATATTGTAATAAAAAACATTGTCATTTAAATGATGGTATGAAAATTTAAATAATTTGTGATCACAGATCACAAAAAAATATTAAAAATGGTTTCAAAAATTTAACGCCTAAAAACAGGAGGCCTAAATTGTAATCACAGTTTTAATAATTTTGTAAACTAATAGTCCAAAGAACACAAGTGATTTATGTATTTCAACATTAACAGAATGTAGTTTTTCTTTCGGATTTAAGCTTTTTCAAATTTTTATGTAAATTAATAACTACATCTGTAAACTAGCTTTAATTCTATTAAAGTTGCAGTCAGACATGGAAGATGACACAAGTCCCGGAACATATCAAAGAACCACCGATTTTGTCCTGGAAGTTGGCAAATGTCATTTATGTTGACTTTTATATTGCAATAAAAAATATTGTCATTTAAATGATGGTATGAAAAGTTTAATAAATTGTGATCACAGATCACAAAAAAATATTAAGAATGGTTTCAGAAATTTAACACCTAAAAACAGGAGACCTAAATTGTAATCAAAATTTTAATAATTTTGTAAACTAATAGTCTAAAGGACACAAGTGATTTATGTATTTCAACCATAACAGGATGTAGTTTTTATCTCGGATTTAAGCTTTTTGAAATTTATATGTAAATAAATAACTACATCTGTAAACTAGCTTTAATTCTATTAAAGTTGCAGCCAGACATGGAACGTGACACAAGTCCCGGAACATATCCAAGAACCACCGATTTTATCCTGGAAATTAGCAAATCTCATATATAATGACTTTTATATTGTAATAAAAAACATTGTCATTTAAATGATGGTATGAAAAGTTTAATAATTTGTGATCACAGATCACAAAAAAATATTAAGAATGGTTTCAGAAATTTAACACCTAAAAACAGGAGGCCTAAATTGTAATCAAAATTTTAATAATTTTGTAATCTAATAGTCTAAAGAACACAAGTGATTTATGTTGTCGAATGCAATTCTCAAAATATAAAGGGGAATAAGTATTGAGAGAGGCTTTAGAAATTTAACATCTAAAAACAGAGGGAGTAAATTGTAATCAAAATTTTAATAATTTTGTAAACTAATAGTCTAAATAACACAAGTGAATTATGTATTTTAACCTAGACAGAATATATGTTATCTGTCGACTTTAACCTTTTCCAAATTTTTATGTAAATAAATAAATACATCCGTAAAAAAGCTTTTATTCTATTTAAGTTGCAGCCAGACATGGAAGATGACACAAGTCCCGTAAGATATCAAAGAACCACTGATTTTGTCCAGGAAATTGGCAACCGTCATATATGTTGAGTGTTATATTGTAATAGAAAACATTGTTCTTCAAAATATGGTGTAAAAAGTTTAATAATTTGTGATCACAAATCACAAAAAAATATTAAGAATGGTTTCAGAAATTTAACACCTAAAAACAAGAGGCCTAAATTGTAATCAAAATTTTAATAATTTTGTAAACTAATAGTCCAAAAAACACAAGTGATTTATGTATTTCAACATTAACAGAATAAAGTTTTTCTCTCGGATTTAAGCTTTTTCAAATTTTTATGTAAATAAATAAATACATCTGTAAACAAGCTTTAATTCTATTTAAGTTGCAGCCAGACATGGAAGGTGACACAAGTCCCGGAACATATCAAAGAACCACCGATTTTGTCCTGGAAATTAGCAAATCTCATAATATGTTGACTTTTTTATTGTAATAAAAAAAATTGTCATTTAAACGATGGTATGAAAAGATTAAAAAGTTGTTATCACAGATTACAAAAAAATATTAAGAATTGTTTCAGAAATTTAACACCTAAAAACAGAAGGCCTAAATTGTAATCAAAATTTTAATAATTTTATAATCTAATAGTCCAAAGAACACAAGTGATTTATGTATTTCAACCTTAACAGGATGTAGTTTTTATCTCGGATTTAAGCTTTTTGAAATTTTTATGTAAATAAATAAATACATCTGTAAACTAGCTTTAATTCTATTTAAGTTGCAGCCAGACATGGAAGGTGACACAAGTTCCGGAACATATCAAAGAATCACCGATTTTGTCCTGGAAATTGGCAAACGTCATATATGTTGAGTGTTATATTGTAATAGAAAACATTAACCTTTAAAATATTGTATAAAAAGTTTAACAATTTGTGATCAAAGATTACAAAAAAATATTAAGAGTGGTTTCAGAAATTTAACACCTAAAAACAGGGGTCCTAAATTGTAATCAAAATTTTAATAATTTTGTAAACTAATAGTTTAAAAAACACAAGTGATTTATGTATTTCAACATTAACAGAATATAGTTTTTCTCTCGGATTTAAGCTTTTTTAAATTTTTATGTAAATAAATAAATACATCTGTAAACTAGCTTTAATTCTATTTAAGTTGCAGCCAAAAATGGAAGGTGACACAAGTCCCGAAACATATCAAAGAATCACCGATTTTGTCCTGGAAATTAGCAAATCTCATATATGTTGACTTTTTTATTGTAATAAAAAACATTGTCATTTAAATGATGGTATAAAAAGTTTAATAATTTGTGATCACAGATCACAAAAAAATATTAAGAATGGTTTCAAAAATTGAACACCTAAAAACAGGAGGCCTAAATTGTAATCAAAATTTTAATAATTCTGTAATCTAATAGTCTAAAGAACACAAGTGATTTATGTTGTCGAATGCAATTCTCAAAATATAAAGGATAAAAAGTATTGAGAGAGGCTTTAGAAATTTAACATCTAAAAACAGGGGGAGTAAATTGTAATCAAAATTTTAATAATTTTGTAAACTAATAGTCTAAATAACACAAGTGAATTATGTATTTTAACCTAAACAGAATATAGGTTATCTGTCGAATTTAAGCTTTTTTAAATTTTTATGTAAATAAATAAATACATCTGTAAACTAGATTTATTTTATTAAAGTTGCAGCCAGACATGGAAGGTGACACAATTCCCGGAACATATCAAAGAACCACTAATTTTGTCCTGGAAATTAGCAAATCTCATATATGTTGACTTTTATATTGTTATAAAAAACATTGTCATTTAAATGATGGTATAAACAGTTTAATAATTTGTGATCACAGATCACAAAAAAATATTAAGAATGGTTTCAGAAATTTAACACCTAAAAAAAGGAGGCCTAAATTGTAATCAAAATTTTAATAATTTTCTAATCTAATAGTCTAAAGATCACAAGTGATATATGTAGTCGAATTCAATTCTCAAAATATAAAGGATAAAAAGTACTGAGAGAGGCTTTAGAAATTTAACATTTAAAAACAGAGGGAGTAAATTGTAATTAAAATTTTAATAATTTTGTAAACTAATAGTCTAAATAACACAAGTGAATTATGTATTTTAACCTAGACAGAATATATGTTATCTGTCGAATTTAACCTTTTCCTAATTTTTATGTAAATAAATAAATAAATACATCTGTAAAAAAGCTTTAATTCTATTTAAGTTGCAGCCAGACATGGAAGATGACACAAGTCCCGGAACATATCAAAGAACAAAGAACCACTGATTTTGTCCAGGAAATTGGCAAACGTCATATATGTTAAGTGTTATATTGTAATAGAAAACATTGTTCTTTAAAATATGGTATGAAAAGTTTAATAATTTGTGATCACAGATCACAAAAAAATATTAAGAATGGTTTCAGAAATTTAACACCTAAAAACAAGAGGCCTAAATTGTAATCAAAATTTTAATAATTTCGTAAACTAATAGTCCAAAAAACACAAGTGATTTATGTATTTCAACAATAACAGAATGTAGTTTTTCTCTCGGATTTAAGCTTTTTTAAATTTTTATGTAAATAAATAAATACATCTGTAAACTAGCTTTAATTCTATTTAAGTTGCAGCAAGACATGGAAGGTGAAACAAGTCCCGGAACATATCAAAGAACCACCGATTTGGTCCTGGAAATTAGCAAATCTCATATATGTTGACTTTTTTATTGTAATAAAAAAAATTGTCATTTAAACGATGGTATGAAAAGTTTAATAATTTGTTATCACAGATTACAAAAAAATATTAAGAGTGGTTTCAGAAATTTAAGCCTAAATTGCAATGAAAATTTTAATAATTTTGTAAACTAATAGTCTAAATAACACAAGTAAATTATGTATTTTAACCTAAACAGAATATAGGTTATGTGTCGAATTTAAGCTTTTTTAAATTTTTATGTAAATAAATAAATACATCTGTAAACTAGCTTTAATTCTATTTAAGTTGCAGCCAGACATGGAAGGTGACACAAGTCCCGGAACATATCAAAGAACCACCGATTTTGTTCTGAAAATTTGCAAATGTCATATATGTTGACTTTTATATTGTAATAAAAAACATTGCATTTAAATGATGGTATGAAAAGTTTAATAAATTGTGATCACAGATCACAAAAAAATATTAAGAATGGTTTCAGAAATTTAACACCCAAAAAAAGGAGGCCTAAATTGTAAACTGTTTTAATAATTTTGTAAACTAATAGTCCACAGAACACAAGTGGTTTATGTATTTCAACATTAACAGAATGTAGTTTTTTTCTCGGATTTAAGCTTTTTCAAATTTATATGTAAATTAATAACAACATCTGTAAACTAGCTTTAATTCTATTAAAGTTGCAGTCAGACATGGAAGGTGACACAAGTCCCGGAACATATCAAAGAACCACCGATATTGTCCTGGAAATTGGCAAATGTCATATATGTTGACTTTTATATTTCAATAGAAAACATTGTCATTTAAATGATGGTATGAAAAGTTTAATAATTTGTGATCACAGATCACAAAAAAATATTAAGATTGGTTTCAGAAATTTAACACCTAAAAACAGAAGGCCTAAACAACTACATCTGTCAACTAGCTTTAATTCTATTTAAGTTGCAGCCAGAAATGAAAGGTGACACAAGTCCCGGAACATATCAAAGAACCACCGATTTTGTCCTGGAAATTAGCAAATCTCATATATGTTGACTTTTATATTGTAATAAAAAACATTGTCATTTAAATGATGGTATGAAAAGTTTAATAATTTATGATCAAAGATAAAAAAAAAATATTAAGAGTGGTTTCAGAAATTTAACACCTAATAACAGGGGGCCTAAATTGTAATCAAAATTTAAATAATTTTGTAATCTAATAGTCTAAAGAACACAAGTGATTTATGTAGTCGAATGCAATTCTTAAAATATAAAGGATAAAAAGTATTGAGAGAGGCTTTAGAAATTTAACATCTAAGAACAGGGAGAGTAAATTGTAATCAATATTTTAATAATTTGGTAATTTAATAGTCTAAATAACACAAGTGAATTATATATTTTAACCTAGACAGAATATAGATTATCTGTCGAATTTAAGTTGCAGCCAGACATGGAAGATGACACAAGTCCCGTAACATATCAAAGAACCACTGATTTTGTCCAGGAAATTGGCAAACGTCATATATGTAGAGTGTTATATTGTAATAGAAAACATTGTTCTTTAAAATATGGTATAAAAAGTTTAATAATTTGTGATCACAAATCACAAAAAAATATTAAGAATGGTTTCAGAAATTTAACACCTAAAAACAAGAGGCCTAAATTGTAATCAAAATTTTAATAATTTTGTAAACTAATAGTCCAAAAAACACAAGTGATTTATGTATTTCAACCTTAACAGGATGTAGTTTTTATCTCGGATTTAAGCTTTTTGAAATTTTTATGTAAATAAATAAATACATCTGTAAACTAGCTTTAATTCTATTTAAGTTGCAGCCAGACATGGAAGGTGACACAAGTCCCGTAACATATCAAAGAACCACTGATTTTGTCCTGGAAATTGGCAAACGTCATATATGTTGAGTGTTATATTGTAATAGAAAACATTAACCTTTAAAATATTGTATGAAAAGTTTAACAATTTGTGATCAAAGATCACAAAAAAAATATTAAGAGTGGTTTCAGAAATTTAACACCTAACAACAGGGGGCCTAAATTGTAATCAAAATTTTAATAATTTTGTAAACTAATAGATCAAAAAACACAAGTGATTTATGTATTTCAACATTAACAAAATAAAGTTTTTCTCTCAGATTTAAGCTTTTTTAAATTTTTATGTAAATAAATAAATACATCTGTAAACTAGCTTTAATTCTATTTAAGTTGCAGATAAAAATGGAAGGTGACACAAGTCCCGGAACATATCAAAGAACCACCGATTTTGTCCTGGAAATTAGCAAATCTTATATATGTTGAGTTTTATACTGTAATAAAAAACATTGTCATTTAAATGATGGTATGAAAAGTTTAATAATTTGTGATCACAGATCACAAAAAAATATTAAGAATGGTTTCAGAAATTTAACACCTAAAAACAGGAGGCCTAAATTGTAATCAAAATTTTAATAATTTTGTAATCTAATAGTCTAAAGAACACAAGTGATTTATGTTGTCGAATGCAATTCTCAAAATATAAAGGAGAAAAAGTATTGAGAGAGGCTTTAGAAATTTAACATCTAAAAACAGAGGGAGTAAATTGTAATCAAAATTTTAATAATTTTGTAAACTAATAGTCTAAATAACACAAGTGAATTATGTATTTTAACCTAGACAGAATATATGTTATCTGTCGAATTTAACCTTTTCCAAATTTTTATGTAAATAAATAAATACATCCGTAAAAAAGCTTTAATTCTATTTAAGTTGCAGCCAGACATGGAAGATGACACAAGTCCCGTAAGATATCAAAGAACCACTGATTTTGTCCAGGAAATTGGCAACCGTCATATATGTTGAGTGTTATATTGTAATAGAAAACATTGTTCTTCAAAATATGGTATAAAAAGTTTAATAATTTGTGATCACAAATCACAAAAAAATATTAAGAATGGTTTCAGAAATTTAACACCTAAAAACAAGAGGCCTAAATTGTAATCAAAATTCTAATAATTTTGTAAACTAATAGTCCAAAAAACACAAGTGATTTATGTATTTCAACATTAACAGAATAAAGTTTTTCTCTCGGATTTAAGCTTTTTCAAATTTTTATGTAAATAAATAAATACATCTGTAAACTAGCTTTAATTCTATTTAAGTTGCAGCCAGACATGGAAGGTGACACAAGTCCCGGAACATATCAAAGAACCACCGATTTTGTCCTGGAAATTAGCAAATCTCATATATGTTGACTTTTTTATTGTAATAAAAAAAATTGTCATTTAAACGATGGTATGAAAAGATTAAAAAGTTGTTATCACAGATTACAAAAAAATATTAAGAATTGTTTCAGAAATTTAACACCTAAAAACAGAAGGCTTAAATTGTAATCAAAATTTTAATAATTTTGTAATCTAATAGTCTAAATAACACAAGTGATTTATGTATTTCAACCTTAACAGGATGTAGTTTTTATCTCGGATTTAAGCTTTTTGAAATTTTTATGTAAATAAATAAATACATCGGTAAACTAGCTTTAATTCTATTTAAGTTGCAGCCAGACATGGAAGGTGACACAAGTTCCGGAACATATCAAAGAACCACTGATTTTGTCCTGGAAATTGGCAAACGTCATATATGTTGAGTGTTATATTGTAATAGAAAACATTAACCTTTAAAATATTGTATGAAAAGTTTAACAATTTGTGATCAAAGATCACAAAAAAATATTAAGAGTGGTTTCAGAAATTTAACACCTAAAAACAGGGGGCCTAAATTGTAATCAAAATTTTAATAATTTTGTAAACTAATAGTTCAAAAAACACAAGTGATTTATGTATTTCAACATTAACAGAATATAGTTTTTCTCTCGGATTTAAGCTTTTTCAAATTTTTATGTAAATAAATAAATACATCTGTAAACTAGCTTTAATTCTATTTAAGTTGCAGCCAAAAATGGAAGGTGACACAAGGCCCGAAACATATCAAAGAATCACCGATTTTGTCCTGGAAATTAGCAAATCTCATATATGTTGACTTTTTTATTGTAATAAAAAACATTGTCATTTAAATGATGGTATAAAAAATTTACTAATTTGTGATCACAGTTCACAAAAAAATATTAAGAATGGTTTCAAAAATTGAACACCTAAAAACAGGAGGCCTAAATTGTAATCAAAATTTTAATAATTCTGTAATCTAATAGTCTAAAGAACACAAGTGATTTATGTTGTCGAATGCAATTCTCAAAATATAAAGGATAAAAAGTATTGAGAGAGGCTTTAGAAATTTAACATCTAAAAACAGGGGGAGTAAATTGTAATCAAAATTTTAATAATTTTGTAAACTAAGAGTCTAAATAACACAAGTGAATTATGTATTTTAACCTAAACAGAATATAGGTTATCTGTCGAATTTAAGCTTTTTTAAATTTTTATGTAAATAAATAAATACATTTGTAAACTAGATTTATTTTATTAAAGTTGCAGCCAGACATGGAAGGTGACACAATTCCCGGAACATATCAAAGAACCACTAATTTTGTCCTGGAAATTAGCAAATCTCATATATGTTGACTTTTATATTGTTATAAAAAACATTGTCATTTAAATGATGGTATGAACAGTTTAATAATTTGTGATCACAGATCACAAAAAAATATTAAGAATGGTTTCAGAAATTTAACACCTAAAAAAAGGAGGCCTAAATTGTAATCAAAATTTTAATAATTTTCTAATCTAATAGTCTAAAGATCACAAGTGATATATGTAGTCGAATTCAATTCTCAAAATATAAAGGATAAAAAGTACTGAGAGAGGCTTTAGAAATTTAACATCTAAAAACAGAGGGAGTAAATTGTAATCAAAATTTTAATAATTTTGTAAACTAATAGTCTAAATAACACAAGTGAATTATGTATTTTAACCTAGACAGAATATATGTTATCTGTCGAATTTAACCTTTTCCTAATTTTTATGGAAATAAATAAATACATCTGTAAAAAAGCTTTAATTCTATTTAAGTTGCAGCCAGACATGGAAGATGACACAAGTCCCGGAACATATCAAAGAACAAAGAACCACTGATTTTGTCCAGGAAATTGGCAAACGTCATATATGTTGAGTGTTATATTGTAATAGAAAACATTGTTCTTCAAAATATGGTATAAAAAGTTTAATAATTTGTGATCACAAATCACAAAAAAATATTAAGAATGGTTTCAGAAATTTAACACCTAAAAACAAGAGGCCTAAATTGTAATCAAAATTCTAATAATTTTGTAAACTAATAGTCCAAAAAACACAAGTGATTTATGTATTTCAACATTAACAGAATAAAGTTTTTCTCTCGGATTTAAGCTTTTTCAAATTTTTATGTAAATAAATAAATACATCTGTAAACTAGCTTTAATTCTATTTAAGTTGCAGCCAGACATGGAAGGTGACACAAGTCCCGGAACATATCAAAGAACCACCGATTTTGTCCTGGAAATTAGCAAATCTCATATATGTTGACTTTTTTATTGTAATAAAAAAAATTGTCATTTAAACGATGGTATGAAAAGATTAAAAAGTTGTTATCACAGATTACAAAAAAATATTAAGAATTGTTTCAGAAATTTAACACCTAAAAACAGAAGGCTTAAATTGTAATCAAAATTTTAATAATTTTGTAATCTAATAGTCTAAATAACACAAGTGATTTATGTATTTCAACCTTAACAGGATGTAGTTTTTATCTCGGATTTAAGCTTTTTGAAATTTTTATGTAAATAAATAAATACATCGGTAAACTAGCTTTAATTCTATTTAAGTTGCAGCCAGACATGGAAGGTGACACAAGTTCCGGAACATATCAAAGAACCACTGATTTTGTCCTGGAAATTGGCAAACGTCATATATGTTGAGTGTTATATTGTAATAGAAAACATTAACCTTTAAAATATTGTATGAAAAGTTTAACAATTTGTGATCAAAGATCACAAAAAAATATTAAGAGTGGTTTCAGAAATTTAACACCTAAAAACAGGGGGCCTAAATTGTAATCAAAATTTTAATAATTTTGTAAACTAATAGTTCAAAAAACACAAGTGATTTATGTATTTCAACAATAACAGAATGTAGTTTTTCTCTCGGATTTAAGCTTTTTTAAATTTTTATGTAAATAAATAAATACATCTGTAAACTAGCTTTAATTCTATTTAAGTTGCAGCAAGACATGGAAGGTGACACAAGTCCCGGAACATATCAAAGAACCACCGATTTGGTCCTGGAAATTAGCAAATCTCATATATGTTGACTTTTTTATTGTAATAAAAAAAATTGTCATTTAAACGATGGTATGAAAAGTTTAATAATTTGTTATCACAGATTACAAAAAAATATTAAGAATGGTTTCAGAAATTTAACACCTAAAAACAGGAGGCCTAAATTGTAATCAAAATTTTAATAATTTTGTAATCTAATAGTCTAAAGAACACAAGTGATTTATGTAGTCGAATGCAATTCTCAAAATATAAAGGATAAAAAGTATTGAGAGAGGCTTTAAAAATTTAACATATAAAAACAGGGGGAGTAAATTGTAATCAAAATTTTAATAATTCTGAAACTAATAGTCCAAATAACACAAGTGAATTATGTATTTTAACCTAGACAGAATATAGGTTATCTGTCGAATTTAAGCTTTTTCAAATTTTTATGTAAATAAATACATACATCTGTAAACTAGCTTTAATTCTATTTAAGTTGCAGCCAAAAATGGAAGATGACACAAGTCCCAGAACATATCAAAGAACCACCGATTTTGTACTGGAAATTAGCAAATGTCAAATTTATTGAGTTTTATATTGTAGATATTAAAAAAAAATTGTCATTTAAATGATGGTATAAAAAGTTAACAATTTGTGATCACAGATCACAAAAAACCATTAAGAGTGGTTTCAGAAATTTGACACCTAAAAGGGGGCCTAAATTGTAATTAAAATTTTAATAATTTTGTAAACTAATAGTCTAAAGGACACAAGTGGTTTATGAATTTCAACCTTAACTGGTTAACAATTTTCGTTGTTTAATTGTTTTTTAAGAATAATAAAAAACTCTTCGTTTCAATGTAACTTCCAAGTTTATTTGGAAAAATATGTTTTAAATGACTGCTGTTTCTCTAAAAAGCATCTTCAGATTGACATTTAAAATACATTTTGTTTGTTTGTAGCTAGGTACCTGATGTTTAGGTACTATTAAGGCTAGACCAAGTATGGAAGTAATAAGACATAACAATATGTAGGTGTTAAAAGCCCTAAGGGATTACCTTGGATGTAACTCCAAGATCAGTATAACTGTGCAATGATATAGAAAAACCAGGGACATCTTCGCTAAAACTCGCTGCTTCTTTTGTAGCCCGGTCGGCTGTTTCGTTGCCACATATGTTAACATGTGAGGGGACAAATATAAGTGTGATTAATGTTCCAGTTGAGATCAGAGTGTGACAGCAGTCTTGTATATTTTGTACAATGGGATTTTTTGTATTGATGTCTTTAATGGATGTTATGGATGCCAATGAATCGGAGCAAATTGCCAAGTGTTTTGTATCTGGATGTTTCAATTTTATTGCCTGAAGTATTGCATGTAGTTCGCCTATATACACACTAGCTGGAGATGGTAAAAATGAAGTTTTGATGGGAGCATTTCTAGAAGTGACGGCGCATCCAATACCAACTGCACTTTTTGAAGCATCAGTATATAGGACTTCGTCAAAGTTATATTGATTGAGTATTTCCAGAAAAGCTTGCCTCAAAAACAGGTTAGGGGTATTTTGTTTAGGATAGTTGCTAAGTGAAGTTTAACGTCAGGCAATCGTTTTATCCAAGGAGGGGTATTAGAAATAGAGATAGGTTTTGTTATAGAGAGATTAATGTCTGAAATTAGGGGTGTAAGGATTTGTGTAAGAGATTCTAATTTGATGGAAGACCTAGCTTCTAAAGAGGGTTGATTAAAGAGTACACTGGATTTTGAGGATTGG
Source organism: Ophraella communa (assembly GCA_035357415.1). NCBI lineage: Eukaryota > Metazoa > Arthropoda > Insecta > Coleoptera > Chrysomelidae > Ophraella > Ophraella communa. The sequence goes on from CM068980.1 coordinate 29,857,672, forward strand.
CAGAAACTCTTGAAACATAAGTTAATAGAAGTTGTTTCGGTCGCAACCATAGAGGAAGTTCATTGCTTTCACAGTACAAACTATTAGCGGGGCTGGATCTAAAGGCTCCAAGACAGATTCGCAATGCAGTGTTATGCACGCTGTTTAGGGTCCTTAAATCGGTTTTTGCGGCTGACATGTAGATGAAGCTGCCGTAATCTAATTTAGATCTAATGAGAGATCTGTAGATTCTCAGTAGAGTATCCTCTTCAGCTCCCCAATGATGGTGAGAAAGCGTTTTTAGTATATTTAGTCTAAAAGAACAATTGGCCTTAATATTTATTAGATATTGTTTCAAATTAGGACGACAATCGAAGGTAAGACCTAATATTTTAAGTTTTGTGGAAATGGGCAACTTTACTTTATTTAAATATAATTTGGGAACTAATGTACTCGAATGTCTTCTAGAGAATTTGATCACTTTTGATTTTTCAGCAGAAAAGTGGCAACCTGTTCTAACTGACCACTGGAAGAGATGATCCAGCACTACTTGAATTAAGCTAGAAGTTGAGTTGGTGCAAGTACCGTGGCATGAAATAATGAGGTCATCAGCATAAAGATAATGTTGAACTGGTGAATTAATGTTCTTGGAGATGTCATTGATGGCTAAGATAAACAGTGTGGGACTAATAACAGATCCTTGAGGTACACCATTCTTCTGTTTAAAAAGGCTGGATATTTTCCCATTGAATGAAACTCTAAATGATCGGTTTTTTAAGAGATTCCTTATGAAAAGTTACCAGTGATACTGTGGTCCTGCAGTTTTTTTAGGATGAAGTCTGTGGGTAGAGAGTCAAACACCCTTTCTATGTCAAGAGCAACGGCTATTACATCTTGTTTGCGTTGGAATGCAGTAGAAATTTGTGTTTGGAGCATTATTAAGTTATCCGCAGTGCTACGTTGTGATCTGAATCCGGACTGGGAGGCATCTGCTGTGTTTCTCTAAATACCAGAGAAGTCTCCTATTGACCATCTTTTCAAGAAATTTACACATAGTGCATGTCAATGAAATTGGACGATAAGAACTAGGTGAAGTTGTGGGTTTATCCTGTTTTTTAATTGGAATAATAATTGATTCTTTTGGAAATTCTCCATTAATCCAGAGTTTATTGTATATGTTTAGTAGTTTGGAAAGAGTGTATTCAGAAAATTTTTGATAAAAATAAAAGGAATATTGTCAGGACCTGCAGCTGAATTACGACAAGAGGATAATGCGTTGAGAAGTTCAGAAACAGAAAAGAGAAGTTCATTGCATCGAGATCTGATGTCTGTGTGTCGCTTAACTTTTCAAAACTTTTGGTGGTAGAGATTGGGTTAGGTAAAAGACTGTTTTGGAATCTGCCGTAGAAGTTTGTGGCCATAATGTTTACGATCTTTTCATCGTCGGTAACGATTTTGTTCTGAAAAGTTATTCCAGGAATTTTCATGTAGGTTTTTTTCCCATTCATTTGCCTCACCTTTTTCCAAATCTGGCTGGAGGTAGTATCCGATGTTATGGAAGAAAAGTATTGCTGACAAGATTGTTTTTTACTGTGTTTAAGTACATATTTAGCTTTAGCTCTTAGTTTTTTTAAATTTTAAAATTGATAAGATTTTCCTCATTTCTAACACGTCTATATTTATTAAGAGCTCTTTTGCTGTCACGGACGGCATCTGCACAATTTTGATTCCACCAAGGTGTTGCTTTTCGGTTATTGGAAATCACACTTCTTCCGATATGTTTTTCAGCAGCAGAGATGATGCAATTATTGAATATACAGAGATCATTATTTATATCTAGGAACTGGAAAGTCTACATTTTACTATCGATATGCTTTCTAAAATTGTCCCAATCTGCTTGAGGAATTTTCCACCTGACGATGTCATCTGATAAGCTGTCGGTATTATCAGATATTATAATAGGATAGTGGTTGCTATCATAAAGGTCATCAGCTGTCTTCCATGTAAGCGAAGGATACGATATTGGATCACATAAACTTAGATCTATTGCTGAGAAACTTCCTGTAGAAATATGAAAATGAGTATCAGATCCCGTATTCATCAAACACGAGTCACAAATATTTAAAACGTTTTCTAAAATTTTTCCTCTTCCAAATATTCTTTCTGAACCCCATAAAGGATTGTGGGCATTGAAGTCACCTACCAATATATACGGAGAGGGGAGTTGGTAAATGAGGTCCACTAGTTCTGCTTCTGTAAGGTTATAAGCAGGTGGAATATATACCACATATACTCAGTTTCTTTGGATACCATATTGTTACTGCAATAGCTTCTAGTTCAGTAGTAAGAGGTAGTACTGTCGAATGAATATCTCTAGAAACGAATATTGACGAACCCCCGCTTGCTCTTGCGCAGTCTGTCCTTAGAAAGTGGCAGCCTTTAAATCCTTTTAGGAGTCGCAGATGTTTTTCAGTAAAATTTGTTTCTTGTAGGCACAAAATATTGGCGTTCACGTCCGAGATTAACTGTTGTATTTTTTCCAGACGGGGGTAAAACCCGTCACAATTCCATTGTACTAGGTTGAAAGCAACGTTAATAGGAGGTATGTTGGGAAATCTGTGAACTGTCTGAGAAATGCTCGTCTTCAGACAAATCAACCGAAGATGTTAGGCTTAGTATATCTTCATATATTCTGTTACACTTCGTTCTTATTTTTATTAACTTACCTTGTTTTTGAAATTATCTCTGTCAACAATTTAGTCATTTAAATTAGTCTCTATTTTGTATGAGGTTTGCAATAGTTTCCATCTGAAATATAATGTTGTCAGCTGTTTGGGAATAATAATGTTTTGTTTACGTCTGAAATATAATATTGTCAGCTGTTTGAGGATAGTAGTTTTATTGGTTATAAACTTGGTCAAGCGTATGATTACTTTCAATTCAAGCTGACAATACAATACCTGCTATTCTAATAATTAAAATCACTGTTTATTTAATTTGTATTCACAATATTAGTAACTTAAAAACAGGTGCATAGTTTCTTCTTCTTCTACTTTTAGTTAATGTCGTTCGAGACCATAGGTTAAAATTTGAATTACTGGGTAAGTTGTTGTTTTGTTGTGACCACATGTTCTATGGTTCTATGTTTGGGTGACTGATTGTTCGATCGGTCAGAGGCGGAGTAACGGTGTTAAACCTCCGAACGGTTCCGGGAAAAGGAAGTTTGGGTTGTATGTCATCAACGGTTCTCGCTCTCTTTCCGGCCTTACCTCGTGCTTACCGCTAGGTAAATATTTCATCGTAAAAATTGTTAACGGATTTTCTAGTAGCATAGCAATTTTAAGGAACTAAATGTGTTGGATTTAGTAGTTGGGACAAGGAAGTCCTGTTTGGTAGTAAAATTTAGTTCTATCTTCGTTAGAAGGATTTTTGGTAAGAGACCGAATACAGAGCCCATCTAACATCTCAGGGTATGTATAAGTCTGGTTATAAGGGACTGAATATTCATTAGAACCTTCTTGTAGGCTGTACCGTTTTGGGGAGAGCTCAATCTCTCAGGTGGGATAATTTGCTGGTTCCGAATACTAGGAGTTATACTTTGGCGTTGACACAATCCAGTTTTTTTTGGTAATCACTAGTTTTTATGGAGAGATGGTTTGTACAACAAGATGGGAGACTTCACCTTGAATTTCTCAAGTTATGTTATTTTATTCTTTATTAATTTCCTACAAGGTTAGACCAACCTTACTAGAGATAATATTCTAGGACCAATAATTAATTAATTAAAGTATTGTATTTCAGCATTGTAATAGGGATATTAGTGTAAATCTACAGGACTGGGGTAGGGGTTAAATAAGATTGTACATGTAAATTATTCTTTTTTTTTATGGCTTATAACTTGTAACTGGGGTAGGTAGGATTTAAATAAGATTGTACATGTAAATTATTCTTTTATGGTTTATAACTTGGAACTGGGGTGGGATTTCTTTTTTTAATCACAGATTGTGTTATTCAAATAGAGTAATCACCTTCTTTACTCGGTCTCCCTTCAGGAGCCAAGCAGTAAATTGTTGGATCATTTTCTTTACTTGGTTTCCCTTCAGGAACCAAGCAGTGATATATCACAATGTATTAATAACGTATTAATCATAACTTATGTACTTTTTAGAGAAAGTTTTGTGAACCGTCCCTTTCCATTTGATCGATCAAATGGAGCGGATTGGATAAGGAATACTGTGGAAGCCTAAATAAATCTGCAACCTTATATATTGTTTTCTTTCCTTTTATAAAAAAGAATCAGCGTCCAAGCTAATTGGACCCTAGAAGGTGAGTACCATATTTCATTCTATTCAGTGGGTACTGTTCTCGTAACATCAAGGGACTTTGGGATTTGGGTCAGCTTTTCCAAATTCCTGGCGCGGTATAAATCTACCAGAACCCTTCGGCTGAGCTAGCGGTGTTCTGCTGTCGTGCTGAAAGCAACAGTAACCCCTGTTGGTTGTAAATCATTTTCAATTAATTGGTCCTCAAGTAAAGAACGTAGCAGAATTTGGCAGCCCAACGTGGTTATTTCTTTTTTGTAATATTTGAGTCTATTTTCTTTACACACTATAAATTAAATAAGTAAGTGGAAGTTGCCACAATATAGTTTTTGCCTTTTTATTTTTAGTAAAATTTGGAACCATTTGATTTAATAGTTAAATCGTGTTATTTGTTTTGTAATAATAGAGTGCTATTGTTGAATTTAGGGATTTTGGAATATATTATTTTCACTTTCACCTCAGGGATGGTAGTTTTACATTACTAGTGATTGGTAACTAGTCTGTCCCATTGCACAGATAACTAGATTCAGATATTACTTTTAAAATTGTTTTTTTCCTACATCTTAGGAGTGTAACTCCGAACTTGAAAAATCTGAATTTTTAACCTTTTGCAGAATTTCTGCAATTTTTCTTTTACTTGCATTTACCTTACTTACTTTTATTATCGGTAATTTATCTCTAGTACAGGTGTATTTAATTTGTTGTAAGTTTTTTTTCTTATTTATTGTACAAAATGGATTACCGTATGTCTATTAATTACCTTAAGAAGGATGAATTAAGGTATGAACTTCTTGTGCGTGGTATACCTTCTGAGGACACTACAACAGTAGATGATCTACGCGCATGCCTACGCCCATTGTTGAAATTAGAGAAGGAGGGAAAATCTATAAAATATCCTAAAGTAGATTTAAAATTTGAGGATGAGAGTAAAATTATTAGTAAAAGTTTAAAAGAATTAGTATCGTTAATTGATAAGGTACCTGGTAAAGATTCTAAAAATAAATTTGATAGAGTTCAAAGTAGATTAGTACACTTACTTCATAGGTGTGAGCGAATTGAACCTGAGGAAGCTATTTTGGCTGATAGGGCAGCATTAATAGGTCAAATTCTAAAAGCATTAAATCATTTGGAAACAGTTTCACTAACTGATCCAGAATTGAGTCAGATGTTCACAGATTTCGAAATGCATCAATCGTTGATTTCAACTCCTAGAAGTTCAAATAATAAAGACACTAATCAGGAAAATTTACCCAACAATCAATTGACCCATACAGAACCAATAGGCAATAATCAAGATGTTGATATTGAACAATCCCATATTAATAATGAACCCCTTAGGAATACTCAGCCCACTACTGATAGTCAACCCCAAACTGGAAATCATCACTTAGGATGGGTTGGTAATCAACCTTGTAATCACAATGTTCAAATGTCACAACCCCCTTTTTCATTTCAACCCCATGGTAGTTTTTATCCGAATGTTGCAAATGCAGATTCACGAATACCTAGTACTTCCAGTTATAGTAATCATCTTCCTATTTACAAATGGAATATTAAATTCACGGGTACCGCTGATGGTTTATCAGTTTATGAATTTTTGGACAGGATTTCGGAGTTGCGAGTTGCTCGCAGAGTATCAGAACAAGAATTATTTGAATGCGCTTATGAGTTTTTTGAGGGTGGAGCTCGAAGTTGGTTTGTAAATAATAGTTGTAGGTTTAGTAATTGGCAGGAGTTATCACAACTCCTTATTGATCATTATTCATCCCCTGATTATCGTCCTCGACTTTTTGAAAATATTTTACGTAGAACCCAGGATGTAGATGAGTCTATTGTTGACTATCTTAACTGCATGAGGTCAATGTTTCGTCGTTATGGTGATATTTCAGATTCTATGCAGTTGGATATTATTATCAGAAATTTGGCACCATTTTATACATCCCAACTTCCTAATGTCAGTAGTTTAATAGAGTTGGAGAAGGAATGTCTCAAGTTGGAGACTAAGAAGTTTCGAGTTGATGCATATATACCTCCAAGTAGGAAAAATTTAGACTTAGTGGATCCCGAATTTTCATATCGCCCATCGAAGGTTAGAACTAATAGGAATGTAACTTTACACAGTGTGGAGCATTCGCAGTTGAACAATATAGTTTGTTACAATTGTAATAAAAATGGTCATTTTAGTAAATTTTGTTCTCAACCTCGAAAATTGCATTGTTTTCGTTGCGGAAGTCAAGGAGTGACTGTGAGAAATTGCCCCAAATGCAATTTTCAGGGAAACGAATCAAGGAGGAATCGATAGGTGGTCGTTCTACCTCCGTTATGTCTGAATCCACCATTTCCCAATCTCAAGCAACTTTACTGGATTTTATCATTTCTCATGCGAAAGGTGATCAACGCCCTTATATAGAAGTTAGAGTTTTAGGTCATAAAATGTTAGGACTTTTGGACAGTGGTAGTTCAAGAACGTTAGTTAATGATGAGGGTTACAAAATATTAAGAAAATTAGGTTTGTCTTTAAACCCTTTGACTACTCAATGCACTGTAGCAAATGGTCAAAGTTGTGTAAGTCTAGGTCATGTCACAACCCCCATTTCTTTACTAGATAGGTTGAGTCTGTTAGATATTCTGGTAGTACCTCAGATTTCTCAGAAACTCATTTTAGGTATTGACTTTTGGAAGTCGATGAATCTGATCCCAAACTTATCAGAGGATATTTGGCACTTTACAGATCAGGTTGACTCCATAGATTGTCAGTCAGGGCATGGTATTTTGGACCAGTCAACTTTAAATGCTGAACAGAAATTGGAGTTGGATAATTTAATTAAAGAGAAGTTATCTTGTATGGGTACCCAGTTGGGACATTGTAATGTTGGTAGTCATGATATAGAGATTTTGCCTAATACTAAACCCATTAAGCAGAGATACTATCCGGTTAGCCCGGCTCGTCAAAAGATTATAGATGAAGAAGTGGAATCGATGTTAAAGGACGGAATAATTGAACATTCAAAATCCAGTTGGTCCTCGCCAGTTTGCTTAGTCCAAAAGAAATCCGGAAAATTTAGATTCTGTATAGACTATAGACAGCTAAATAGTGTCACGAAAAAAGATGCTTATCCCATTCCATATATCGCAGCTATTTTGGATCAATTGAGGGATGCTTCTTATCTGAGTTCTCTTGACATTAAGTCAGCTTATTTTCAAATTCCATTAGAGGATAGGGCTAAAGAATATACGGCATTTACAGTCCCAGGTAGGGGGCTTTTCCAGTTTAAAAGGATGCCATTTGGATTAACTAACGCACCAGCTACTTGGCAGCGTATTATAGATAAAGTGTTAGGAGTAGATCTTCAACCTTTCGTCTTTGTTTATTTGGACGACATAGTCATTGTAACGAAGGATTTTAAAAGTCATTTGGAAATTTTAGGTATTGTTTTGGATCGTCTACAACAAGCAGGTTTGGTAGTAAGTTTGGAGAAATGTAAATTTTGTTTACCAGAACTTAGATATTTAGGTTATTTGGTGGATAGTAAGGGCTTGCACCCTGATCCAGAAAAGGTGGAGGCTATCCTTAAAATCTCCAGTCCGTCGAATGTCAAGGAAATACGTCGTTTCATAGGTACTGCATCATGGTATCGTAGGTTTATACCCAATTTTTCTTCTATTTTGGCGCCTTTGAATCGGCTTGCGCAGAAAAAGGTTAAATGGGAATGGTCCGCTGAGTGTGAGAAATCATTTCGTACCATTAAGGAGTGTTTAATTTCAGCACCCATTTTAGCTTGCCCGGACTTCGATAAAACCTTCATTTTACAGTGCGATGCATCTGCTTATGGCATTGGTGGTTGTTTGGTGCAAAATTTTTCAGATGGAGAAAGAGTTATTAGTTTCGTTTCTCGAACCCTAACTAAACAAGAGCGGAATTATAGTACCACGGAAAGAGAGGCTCTGGCAGTCATTTGGTGCATAGAGAAGCTTCACCATTATCTGGAGGGGGTACATTTTCAAGTGATAACAGACCATCATAGTTTGTTGTGGTCGCAGAAACAAAGTAATCCTCAAGGTCGTCTTGCTCGTTGGATTTTGAGACTTCAGCCTTACGATTTTGAATTAATTCATAGACCTGGTAGGCAGAATGTTGTTCCTGATTTTTTATCACGTGCTGTTCCTGTGGAAGCTGTTGATGCACCACAAACTTTGTCTTTCGAGAACACTTCAGATGATTGGTACAGGAAAATGTTAAATCTTGTATCTGTTCACCCGGAAAAATACCCATCGTGGAGAGTCGAAAACTCAGTTCTCTATAAGTATATTAAGTGTTCTATTCCCGAACTGGCGTCCTCTACCGATTATTGGAAGATTGTTGTTCCTAAGGATAAACGAAAGGAAATCCTTATCCGTTGTCATGATGACACTACTTTAGGTCACTTGGGTGGTTACAAAACATTTTGGAGGGTGCGCAGTAGGTATTTTTGGCCGAAAATGAGGTGCGACGTTTTAAGATATATTAATTCTTGCAGAGTTTGTGCGGAGCAAAAACCTGAACAAAAAGCTCCAGCTGGCTTGATGGGTAATCGTCCTAAAGTTTCTTAACCTTTCCAGATGATCAGTCTTGATTTCCTTGGTCCTTTGCCACGTAGCACTCAGGGTTATGTGTATTGCTTGGTTGTAACTGATTATTTTAGCAAGTATGTAGTTTTATTTCCTTTGCGTTCGGCTAATGCCGCATCGTTAGTAAAGTGTGTAGAGGAGGGTATCTTTTTGGTGTACGGATCACCGCAATTTTTGATTTGTGATAATGGTACTCCTATGAAGAGTAAACAGTTTCAACAGTTATGTCAGAAGTACAAGACCCTTATTTCATATACCCCGCATTATTGGCCTCGTGCAGATCCCTTAGAAAGAACGATTAGAGTAGTGAAGACTATGATTTCTTCTTATGTGAAAGACAATCATCGTCATTGGGACAAAAATATCGCCGCATTAACTTGTGCTATCCGTACTGCTAAGCACGAAACTGTCGGGTTCAGCCCCTATTTCATTAATTTCGGTAGGGAATATAAGTTGTATGGTCAGGATTTTTGTGAACAAGTTCCTAAAGAGGAATTGGATCCTTCTGATGAGATTGCTACTCGGCAATCTGGTTTTAATAAAATGTATGAGAAGGTGGTTGCACGTTTACAAAAATCTCATGAAGTAAGTAAAAAGCGGTATGATTTAAGACGTAGGCAGGTGGAGTTTCAACCTGGTGAAAAAGTATGGAGGAGAAATAAATCTCTATCTGACGGTTTTCATTATTTCAACGCGAAGTTAGCTCCGAAGTCTTTAGGTCCTTTTATAATAGGTAAGAAAAAAGGCTATTGTACTTATGAATTAGTGGATGATCAAGGCAATAAGAAAGGAGTTTGGCACGTTCAAGACATGAAACCTTTTCATGAAGATCGTGATGATAATTTTCCAGTGTAGTTTAATATAGTTTCGCTTGCTTTCTGTCAGACCAGAGTAGTGCTAACTCTGCCACAACTCGAGGTGAAGTTGTGCAGTCTGTAACCATCACTACTCATTATTATCTAGAGTCAATATCAGAGAACGAATCCTTAGGGATTTCTCTTCCCTCTTTGTTAGCACTAATTTTATTTACGCTGCGTAAGTGGTGGTAAGTATTACGTTCTCTGGTTAAATCATTTTATTTTTGGGTGGGTTTTGTTTCTTTTGCGTGGATTTATTTAGGGTTAGGCTACGTTTTATCGTTTCCTGAATATCATTCTTTTTTTTTTCCGCTGTGCCCTGTGATTGGGGGCCGAAGAATACCATTCACCCGAGGATTGTCCAGGCGGGGAGGTAAGAGTCCTTCAACCTAACCACCTTTTAGACCACGTTTTCTATCATTTGGTTAAGGTTGGTGCAGTTAGTTTCGTCGTCATGTTGTGTCAGATTTGTAGGTGAGTTCAGCAGGGGTTGCTCGTGCCTTAGGGACCACATTATGTGAGTGCGAGGCTCTTGGCTGTTCTTTTATACCGCATCTACAATCAGCTGAATTATGTGTTGTTTCTTGCTTCCCAGCACCACCCTATGTAACGAAGTAGGCCATGTGATTCCCCTTTGTTGCTTTTGACTATCCCGATTTTGACGCTTTTGATTATCCCGATTTTGACACTTGCTTATTTATTTTTGAGAAGCAGTATCTAAGCACATTTTATCCCGATTTTGACGCCATATCTTGCAATAGTATTCCCATGACGGAATTATTTGGAGGTTTTTTCTCTTTCCTGTTAAAAAAGTAGATTCCGTGTTCTCTAGTTTTTTGTTACGGGCTAATACTATTATGGGTGCGAGCCTGGCTGTGTGGTCATCCGTTAGGAAATTGTTGAACCAGGGCTTTGAGTGGTGAAGCATCTACATTGATGGACACGCCAGATTAGGGAACCATCGCCGTTGAGGGTGTAGGGTGTTTTTATCACGAGAGGACTTGGGGATATAAGACTGCACAGGATTGGGTCGCAGTGTAATGGGATTAGAGATCCATTCATTATTTCTCTTTCTGGACTTAGTTCCATTTTACTAGTTTTTAAGTATTTTTTTGTTGGTTATCCCTTCAGGATACCATATTATTATTGAGTTGCAGTACTCTGAACTGCGCTGCGTTTCATCTGTAATCAATTTCCATTGCAGTGTGGGGTGATAGGAGTTGCTACGATGTAATGTGGAGGCAGTCGAATTGAAAGGGAGGCTCCCTTTGCCGCTAAGGGTCGCGCAGTTCAATTTTGTGGAACCAATTCCAACAGGAACCACCCTCGGCTTCTATATTGTGTTGTAGGGACTTGTGTCATCTAGCCTGCCTATGTAGGCGTTTGGGTTGTCCAGTACCCTTTCCTAGAAATCTGATCACATGTGTGTTGGGTTATCTCCCGGCTGAGAGCCGAAAAATTTTAGTTTGGTGAACACTAGTTTTGAAAAAAAGATTGAACAGCTTTGTAGAAAAATACAATTTAATATCAACAAGTCAGTTTGGTTTTAAAGAAAAAGTCTCCACAGAAGATGCCATCATAGAATTAACCGAAAAAATACACAAATCTCTAGAGGCAGGGAAACCATGTCTCTGTGTTTTTATTGATCTCAGTAAGGCTTTTGATACTGTAGACCATCAATTATTACTACAATGCTTAGAATCCAATGGCATTAGGGGAAACTGTCTTAAACTCTTTCAAAGTTACCTTTCTCAGCGAAAACAGATGGTCAGAATAAATAATGAGATTAGCGATGAAATGATTATCAAATGCGGAATTCCACAAGGGACTGTTCTAGGCCCCATATTGTTTAATCTTTACTTAAATAACTTATTCAAATTAAATACGTCTGGGCATGTTATCGGGTTTGCGGATGACACCGCTATCTTTTACGAGGCGGACACTTGGAAGAATCTTAAAACAAAAGTTGAAACAGACCTTTGTATTGTAAAATCATGGTTTGACCACATGCGTCTTACAATGAACCTAGAAAAAACAAATTTTGTACCTTTTAGCTGTAACATCATTGGTTCGGCTCCATTCGATCACCTAGAATTACCTATTCAAAAAGGTGTTGTGTTCATTCAGGTTGTAAATGAAATAAAATATTTAGGTGTATATATTGATACCAACTTAAAATGGGACTTTCATATCAAATACATAATAAAAAAGTTACAAATGATACTATATAAATTTAAATTTTTGAGTAAGTACTTACCTCAAAATGAATTGAAAAAACTATATTTCGCCCTTGTAGATAGTCACATCCGATATGCTATAACAGCTTGGGGCGGAGCCTTAAGAACACATCTTAATCCGCTGGAGATTCTTCAAAAAAGATTTCTACGCTTTATCATGCAAAAGCCCTACAAGTACCCATCCGATACTCTCTACAGCGAATCAAAAATTTTTGACTTGAGACAATTGTATTACTTCTGTGTGAATGTCAAATATCATTTCAGTAGAACAAAAACTACCCCACGAAATCACGGTTACGATACCCGAAATAAAGAATTACTTACTTATCCGACTATACTAAAAAAGTCCATTTCACAAAGAACCTATTCCTATATGGCAATAAAACTTTACGGCACAATTCCCGAATCATTAAAAATATCTAATAACAAGCAGGTTTTCAAAAATAAATTACGGCTATTCCTATTAAGTAATGAAAGAAACCTAATTCTGAATATTATAAAATAAATAAAATACAGTACTAATATTAATAAAAAAAACCTACCTCTAAATATAAACTAAATAAAACACAGTCCTAATATTGAAAAAAAAACCTTGTGTACCTACGTTAAACTCTCTCAGTATATAGCAAATAATGCATCTATATAGAGCCTATAAAAATGAAAATTAAAAAAAGAAAAAAAAGTTTTGATTTACTTCTTCACTTCTCTGGATATTTGTCATTGTAAAAGTATGTTACATACACACCTATCTTTTTATAAAATGTAGTTCATGATTATTTTTTTTTGTATGTTTGTTTCTGTTGTGTTTAATTTTAAATCTACTTTAGTAGAAAATGAAACTATTTAAAATTACTATAACCAAAACAAGTGTAACTACACTTATTGGTTAGTCGCTATATTTCATTAATATTTTTTCTCTTGTATATGTACTTTAATGAATAAAGCGTTATATATACTATAGTTCACTGGGGTACATAAGTTGTCTCCCGGCTGAGAGCCGAAAAATTTTAGTTTGGTGAACACTATAGTTCACTGGGGTACATAAGTTGTCTCCCGGCTGAGAGCCGAAAAATTTTAGTTTGGTGAACACTATAGTTCACTGGGTTACATTAACTGTTTCCCTGGCCGAGGTCTAAACTAAACATTTGGATTTTTTTTTTCTCTGCGATGTGTCATAGGTAATTCACCATCGTCGTTTAAGTTCTAGGAACTTTAACTCCTTCGGAAGGAGAGGGGGAATGTTACACTTCGTTCTTATTTTTATTAACTTACCTTGTTTTTGAAATTATCTCTGTCAACAATTTAGTCATTTAAATTAGTCTCTATTTTGTATGAGGTTTGCAATAGTTTCCATCTGAAATATAATGTTGTCAGCTGTTTGGGAATAATAATGTTTTGTTTACGTCTGAAATATAATATTGTCAGCTGTTTGAGGATAGTAGTTTTATTGGTTATAAACTTGGTCAAGCGTATGATTACTTTCAATTCAAGCTGACAATACAATACCTGCTATTCTAATAATTAAAATCACTGTTTATTTAATTTGTATTCACAATATTAGTAACTTAAAAACAGGTGCATAGTTTCTTCTTCTTCTACTTTTAGTTAATGTCGTTCGAGACCATAGGTTAAAATTTGAATTACTGGGTAAGTTGTTGTTTTATTGTGACCACATGTTCTATGGTTCTATGTTTGGGTGACTGATTGTTCGATCGGTCAGAGGCGGAGTAACGGTGTTAAACCTCCGAACGGTTCCGGGAAAAGGAAGTTTGGGTTGTATGTTATCAACGGTTCTCGCTCTCTTTCCGGCCTTACCTCGTGCTTACCGCTAGGTAAATATTTCATCGTAAAAATTGTTAACGGATTTTCTAGTAGCATAGCAATTTTAAGGAACTAAATGTGTTGGATTTAGTAGTTGGGACAAGGAAGTCCTGTTTGGTAGTAAAATTTAGTTCTATCTTCTTTAGAAGGATTTTTGGTAAGAGACCGAATACAGAGCCCATCTAACATCTCAGGGTATGTATAAGTCTGGTTATAAGGGACTGAATATTCATTAGAACCTTCTTGTAGGCTGTACCGTTTTGGGGAGAGCTCAATCTCTCAGGTGGGATAATTTGCTGGTTCCGAATACTAGGAGTTATACTTTGGCGTTGACACAATCCAGTTTTTTTTGGTAATCACTAGTTTTTATGGAGAGATGGTTTGTACAACAAGATGGGAGACTTCACCTTGAATTTCTCAAGTTATGTTATTTTATTCTTTATTAATTTCCTACAAGGTTAGACCAACCTTACTAGAGATAATATTCTAGGACCAATAATTAATTAATTAAAGTATTGTATTTCAGCATTGTAATAGGGATATTAGTGTTAATCTACAGGACTGGGGTAGGGGTTAAATAAGATTGTACATGTAAATTATTCTTTTTTTTTTATGGCTTATAACTTGTAACTGGGGTAGGTAGGATTTAAATAAGATTGTACATGTAAATTATTCTTTTATGGTTTATAACTTGGAACTGGGGTGGGATTTCTTTTTTTAATCACAGATTGTGTTATTCAAATAGGGTAATCACCTTCTTTACTCGGTCTCCTTTCAGGAGCCAAGCAGTAAATTGTTGGATCATTTTCTTTACTTGGTTTCCCTTCAGGAACCAAGCAGTGATATATCACAATGTATTAATAACGTATTAATCATAACTTATGTACTTTTTAGAGAAAGTTTTGTCAACCGTCCCTTTCCCTTTAATCGATCAAATGGAGCGGATTGGATAAGGAATACTGTGGAAGCCTAAATAAATCTGCAACCTTATATATTGTTTTCTTTCCTTTTATAAAAAAGAATCAGCGTCCAAGCTAATTGGACCCTAGAGGGTGAGTACCATATTTCATTCTATTCAGTGGGTACTGTTCTCGTAATATCGAGGGACTTTGGGATTTGGGTCAGCTTTTCCAAATTCCTGGCGCGGTATAAATCTACCAGAACCCTTCGGCTGAGCTAGCGGTGTTCTGCTGTCGTGCTGAAAGCAACAGTAACCCCTGTTGGTTGTAAATCATTTTCAATTAATTGGTCCTCAAGAAAAGAACGTAGCAATTCTAACTTTAGGTGATTTTTCAGTTTTTTGGTTATTCTAGTAAATCTATTCTTAAGTGACCTTTCTGTTAAAGCTGGGTAAATAATAAACATATCATTTAATAGAGATTTGATATATTTTGTACATTGTTGTGCCTCTTCTATAAGGTTACTACTGCGATGAGAGTTTTCCAGAAAAGCTATTATGTTGTCCACAGGTATATTAAATTCTTTTGAAGAGGTGTGGTAGAGATTCTTTATGATGTCTTTTGAGGTATCTGATAAATTCGAGATGTCGGTGGAGGTTTTCTTTGGTTTCTTTTTGCTTGGTTATATGGACTTTTGTTTATCAGTCAAAGATGGCGGGGGTGAAGTAGGATTTATACTTTTTTTTGAAAAGGGAACTTTGAAGAGGTAATGAGTATCAGATGAGTCGGGAGTAGAAAGAGGTCGTTTGTGACCGTGGACTGGCGGGGTCTCAATAATTGCATTAGTTACTGGAATAGTAACTGTAGGAGTGCTTTGTGGAACCGCACTAGTCGTTTGTTGGTTCGGGCAGTTGGTAGCGACGTGGCCAGGTTCTTTACAGATGAAACATTCCATTTTGTCTGTTGAAAAAAATATACTATAAGTTTTGTAATCAAACGGGATAACTAAGGAAGTTTGCAGTTCGTAGTTGTCTTCTTTTGGGATGATATACACTTGTCTGCGAAAAGATAAAATATGGTTGTATTTTTCATCCGAAATAGCCATAATCCTTGAGTGCCGTTTCAATAAGCTCGTGTGGAATTGAAGAACAGACATTGGAGATTACTATCCGCTTGGCTGGTGTTACAAGTCTGCGTATAGGGAGATCCAGATCACCTACTTTAACAATAGGGTTGTTTTTAATTAATTGGTCGACATACTGAGTTTTGGTAAGATAAATACAAATTCTATTATTTGATATCCGAGAAGCAAAACATATATTCTTGGGGCCAATTATGTCACCGATTGATTTTACATAGTCAAGTAATTTTAGAGTGTCAGCAGAATGAAAAAGTATTGCTTGTTCTTTTTTTGGGAAAAATCGTTTTTGGCGTGGTTTTTACATCAGCAACATATGATATAGTGGCGGATGTAGATGGTGAAGTATTAGTAGTGGTAGCAGACATTATGGTGGTATTTACTGTTGGAGTGGTGCAATTGTTTTCACCCATGTAGACAAAGGTTATAAATATATTAATAATTTAGATTATTTGTGCCTTTAATTTAGACAATCCGATGTACGGCATACTTGAAATACTGGTTGCCTATTCTGATAACGAACCAGCGTAGGTGTAATTAGCTGGTATCAACGTTATCAGACCAGCCAGCACAAAACAATAACTTGAAATGACAATGTTATAAAGTAGTTTTACCAAGTAATAGGAACTCGTATTTCTCAATTGTTTATATAATTTTACAGTATAATGCACAGCACCTTTGTTCATATGTTAGCCAAAATTCAGTAATTAAATTGTTGGATAACAGCAGAAATTTTCGAAAAAACACGACACAAAATCAAAATGAACTCGGGAGGGTTAATATTATACTCTAGCTATTAGGTATTTAAGGGTTCGAATACTTTTTAAATATAAAAATAACTCGTGACAAAGTTTTTGGTTAATTTTTAAGACTGAACTGATACTAGTTATAAAAAGGTGAAGGGCGTAGAAAATCGATAATGTGACGTGTGACGTAAGGTTGATTGGTTGATGTAGTTCCAGTTGATTAACAGTATAGGATTCGTTACATATTATAATTTATTTAAAATTAAGATAGGTAAGGAAATTAATTAATTAAGCGTAAAAGTTTGAATAAAATGGAATAAACAAATCAAGGATGTTAATTTAATCAATAGGTTCAGATTTTTTAAAAGCGTGTCACTTCTATCTACTGGTAAAATTGTTAACTCTGCAAATAATATTAATATATGCTTAATCTAAATTTGAAATAAAATATTAAATTATTTATCACTTTTGGTCAAAGCAAATATCGTACAAATTCTATTTAAAATAATGTCCGTTTATTCATCATTTATACATAAGAAATAAATTTACTCGAAATTACTTAAAACCTTCATTTATTACGTAAACATGAATCGTATTCTGAATTTACAATAAATCGACAGCATTAAATATTGCTTTAAAATTGTTCAAACAGTTTCATAGTACATACACGTGCATAGTTCCTTGTTTCTTACAAGAGGGGCGAAGGGCGTCAATGCCCATTTTTTATTAAAATCTTAGCTATGTTCTTTTATGTTAAGCTTCGATTTAAATAAAAAAAAATATTATACAGGGTGATTGATTAGTGTGAGGAAGCTCAGTAGATCTATTATAGTAAAAAATACAAAAAAAGTTATTAAAAAAAATTGTAGGCAACTTTAAACTCCACATTTTGAAATTAGTTACAATCTTACAGGGTGTTCCATAAGATGGTGGCACACCAAACTTATGTTTTTTTAAATAAAACAGCCTGTATTTTATATCACTATCTAAAAGTACTAATATCATTCTTCAAATTTTATGAAATACTCCCTATACCTAGTTATCAGTTTTCTAGATATTTTTATTTTTTCATCAAAGTATTAATTTGATAGATATTTTAACGTTTACCAATAATTATTGTCAGTTGGTCATGATTAGTTTGTCAGAAACTGACAGTTTAACATTATTGTTTATTAATGCAGTAACGAAATAGCGTCACAGAAAAAGAAACAATTTATTTCAAATAAAATGTATAAAAAATAGCCGAAGGAAATAAAAAAAAAATAACAACACATAGAAAACTAAAACAAACAACAGTAATTTTAACTAATCTTACTTAAGTAAGGTGTTCAAAATGACTTCCCAAATGATAGTAATGAATTTTTATTGCATTCCCCTAAAATCCAGGTCATATCTACAATTTCATTGCTGATTTAGATTAAATTAATTACTTACTAAATAATAATTGTTGCTAATTTACGATGTACCACAATATTGAATAATGTCAAACTGCCAGTTTCTTGCAAACCAATCATGGCCAACTCACAATAATTATTGGTAAACTTTAAAATATCTACCAAATGAATACTTTGATAGAAAAATAAAATTAATCAGAAAACTGATAGCTTTAGGTATAGGGAGTACTTCATAAAATTTGAATAATGATATTAGTACTTTTCGATAGTGATATAAAATACAGGGTGTTCTATTTAAAATTACTAAGAAAATAATGTACATGCATTTTGACTTACCCTGTATTTAATTATAGTTATTATAAAAACGAATATGTTTTATAATTATTAACAAATATTAAAAAACTATGATTGCAATAGATCAATGCTCCTATACTCCTTTTGAATTATACAGGGAGTTAAATTTGATAAGATTTTCAGGTTATATTGGTTATAACTTTTTAAATACCCCGTATAACATAATAAAACTTTACATGTTGTGATGTGAAAGTGATATAGATTTCGAATTTAAAATAAAATACAGGGTGTTCCATTTAAAAATACATGTTTGGTGTGCCACCATCTTATGGAACACCCTGTAAGATTGTAACTAATTTTAAAATGTGAAGTTTAAACTTACCTACAATTTTTGTCAATAACTTTTTTTTGTATTGTTTACTATTATAGACCTACTGAGCTTCCTCACACTAATCAATCACCCTGTATATACATACTCTATCTCCAAAACCGTCTCGAATGCTTTCTTTATGTTGGACACGTAGGGTTGCCAGATTAAAGTCTAGTTTTAATGTAGTAACCTACTTTAGCGTCTACTTCGTGTAATATATACTATTTTTTCTACAAGCGCATTAAGTAAAAACCTAAACTCATTTAATTTATTCTGAAATAAATACTAGTCGGCCATCTTACTTTATTTGACAGTTGTATTGATCGCGTTGGTACGTAACTATTGATTATTATATTTTTTTTAATTCGTGTAAAGAATAAATATTAATTAAATATTCTGCATATATATTAATTCATAAATCGTTAGTTTTCTTTAAGAAATTTCAAATTAACCTCACTTTATGACGCCCCCCCCCCTTGGCCTTACAATACATTTTTTTACTACGTTTACACATATACAGAAAGATGCTTTTTTGGTACATGAAGAAATAAGTAGTTTTTCGTACTGTAAACTGTCCGGTAAAGTAAAATATGATAAGTTTTAACGGAAAATTATGTTTAATAAAACTTTTAGTGAAATATTACAAAATTTATGGTTTTTTTTTTGGAAATTAATTGTTTTCACAGTATTTTGAAAATCCTGTTACAGCACATCACCAGTAAATGCCCAATTAAAATATATATTTTAATAATTGGGTATAAATATTATTTTTGTATTAAGATGTTGTTCCTATAAATATTTGGCATTTGGTGTAATTAGGTCTGGTGGCCAACAAAAAGAGACTAAGGTATGAATGACCAATTTGTTATGAACCTAAAATGCCAAAAGAAAATAAAAGCATCCTTAAAAGTGCTTTAGACTTTGTCACAGAGTATAAAGGTTACACTTTGTATATATTGTATAAATGATATTATGTCTTGATTAGTACTATGTGAAATAACTTTAATTACTAATATTAGTTTTTAAAAATATATTGTTTAGATTTCAATGAAAAATGCTGTATTATAACTTGGAGAAGAATAATCCTTTTCAAATTACTATGGTTTTCTGGTTTTTGCTAACTAAACAATTAAATTAACGTATTAGTAAGGTAATCCAAAATTACAATAATGATTTATTTGCAAAAACATATTGTCCCGGAAGTTACAAATTTTTTAAATGTTTTTATCTTTTAAAGCAATAGAGAGCGTGCACACTGCGTCACGAACAGTGAAGCACTGCCAAGGAACTGTAGCTGAACTGGCAAAACGCCACAAGGTTATCCTTGAATGGGTACCAGGACACACAGGGATTCTTGGAAATGAAAAAGCTGACCTCCTAGCCAGGGAGGCTTCAGAAGGAACCCTGATCGGACCTCTTCCCACATGTGGGGTCTCATACCAACATGTAAGGGAAACAATAGAGGAACGACTAAGGGAACAACATAAGAAACTCTGGATGGAACTGCCTGGACTCAGGCAATCCAGATTATTCATAACAGGTCCATCCAGGGAGAAAACTACAGAACTACTCAGCCTAAGTAGAACCCAATTGAGAAAGGCAGTGGGACTGCTTACAGGACACTGCCATCTCCGAAAACACATGAACATAATAGGACTCGCTGAGGACCCATTATGCAGAAAATGTGGTGAGGAAGACGAAACTCCTCTTCACGTAATATGTCACTGTCCGAGCCTTAAGTGGCTTAGACAGAGACACTTTGGCATTCAGTTTCCTGAGCCAGAGGAAATCGTGAAAGCGAATATCAGGGACATTCTAGAATACATGAAGGAAACGAACCTGGTATGATTACTTCAGGGGGGTACAATGAGCCTAGAGCTCCAGTACATGCATGAAACGCACCCCAGAAGAATAGAATAGAATAGAATGGAATCTTTTAAAAAGAGAGTACATAAAATATTTCACTACCTTTCAAAAAGATATTGGATATATGATATAATTAACATATATACTTTGATATTCAAGTGATGCTGTGAAGGTCCCGGAAAGTAGCGAAAGTCATATATATATACCAGAATTATTGGGGTAAACGGCAATGTTTTCAAGAACATTCTTTTACTTGTTTTCCAAGCTTTCGAACTATATTTATTTCATTTTCAAGAAATAAGCGCGAGTATATACAAAATTGGTGTTAAAAAATGGTAAATATAACACAAAAAAACTATTTTAACTTTAATTTGAAATTTAAAAATTATTTCAAATTATTTATAAAACAAAATAAAAATTAAATATTATAATCAAAATTCAAAATTTGGCAAGGATTTTGGTCATTCCAATAATGTGAATTTTTTCGGTTTACCATCCCATTTTTTGTAAATTTTGCTTCATCGCACCTTACTATATTTTTTTAAAAATTTTCATCTTGTGTTTTTATTAGCATAAATTCTGCAAATTCTAATCTTTTAATATAATTTCTTTCATTAATGTTGTGTTGTAAACAAATGGAATATGGGTGAAATTTATGTTTTTTTAATATTTGGTGAATAGAACTTTTTGAAATTCCCAATTCTCTTTCGGCGTCTCTTACTGATGCCTGGGGTATGCATTAAAATATCCAAGAACATTAACTTCGTTGTCATTGTTATTTGTTATGGGTTTTCTTTTGTTATGTTTAGATTTAAATGAACCAAAATTTTGTAAATTGTTTATAATTTTATGTACTCTTCTTACGGTTGGACGCGGTTTCTCGGGAAATATTCTTGCAAATTCAGTGCAAGTTCTCTTTGCAAATTTTCAATGAAACATAATCTTCATTATTTAATTCTATTCTTACCATAATTTTATTATTTTTTAATGCAATAAAACAATGTTATCGTATGACAACCAAAAAAGTAACAATAATAACAACCAAATTATAACGCAGAAATTCCAAAGCACCTTACTCAAAAATCAAAAACTAAAAAGATGATACAGGGAGGTAAAAAAAATATTTTTTGAATTTGGTTACTATTTTGGTAATTCTTTAAATTAAAAGTTTTATTTTGAAATGTTTCATTTTCTCTATTTCCTTTTCAAAACAAAATTGATTTTAATCGAAGACTAAACAACAATAATGAAACAAAGCCAAATAAAGTTGCATTGTAACCGAAAATCGTTAAGTATCTAATATCTCAAAAACTATTAGGAATTGATATAGGGAAGTAAATATGAACTTACCTTATTTTTTTTATAAGGAATTAAATTAAAATAAAAAAAATATGGGTTGCTATTTGAAGTAAGGAAGATACCTTCGTTTTTTTAATTTAAAATTTAACTCAATAGTGTGATCACCCTGTATAATATTTTTTTAAATACACTTTATTTACTTACAATTAAAGATCTTAAATGCAAAATAATACATTTAGTTTTTAATTTAAATAATTTAGGTAATGAAACAATCATCATTTTATTAAGCGTGATTTCTGTCAAAATTTTCGAAAAACATTAAATTTCTCCTAAACGGTTAGTTTTAGATACAAAGTACCTTACATAAACTAATACTTAAATTTAACGAACTAACAAAAATAAGAAAATAAACAGGGTATTGCATTTAAAATAGTGAAGTTGGTGTCGGTTTCCGGTATAACCGGAAGTGCAATCAAATTTAAAATATTTTAGTTAAACTCAGAAGTATCAAAAACCCCTGTATACCAAATTTCATTAATCTCGCGTTTTTCCTTCCCCATAAACTTTTAGGTGGCACTCGTCGTAGGACACCCTCTATATTCATGCACATACAAAAATAAAAAAAAAATACTAAGAAAAATAAACTTCTATATAATTATCTTTTACTAATTATTGTTTATTGCTTTTGATTCTACCAATTATGATACAATGCTTGCTTCTAATATAAATAAACTTTTGCTTTTTGCCTTCGTATTTAGCCAACTGTCGAACTTCTTATATCTCCTGTCATCTAATCTTTTTACTCTTTATCAGCTACACTTTTTATCTACGCTTAATCTAATAAAATATTAGTTTACATTACAGATTTTTCCATCATACATAATAATTTAATTTTGATTTCAAATTTTCACTTTTCTCTAATAAAACTAATAAACTAAAATAAAAGTTGATAAGGTACTTTTGTACTTTTTTAATATATACTGTAATGAATATTGTGATTTAATGATTATTTATTGATTAGTTGATTTGTATTTATTAATATTATTAATTTTTAAAATGTTCTAATAGTAGCAAGATCTTCTTTTTCTCAGGGGTGCTTTGTTATATAATGAAACTAATTTGTAGGAAAAATAAGAAAAAAGAAAGGCCTTTTATTAACTATAAAAGAACTTACTTGATGTTGAATTTGTGCTAAATTAATTAATGTTATTTATGTAATGGTGAGTAAGTTATTATCGAAATACAGTAATTATTGAGTATCAAATAAATTCTTTTGTTTTTAAATTATAAAACTTAACTAACTACTACAAATTTCAAATTGTTTACAATGTTATCTGACCTTAATGTAGAGTCCTGCTTTCTGATTAGTGGAAAAAATCCGTAGTCCCTCTATGAAAAACGGAAATCAACGAAGGTATACGTGGAATTTCCGACTTTAACAAACTAGACTTAGCTAAGTCTAGCGAAACGGCTGTCATTATAGTTAAAAAAGCAATTTTTTAAATAAATATTGGAAGTTTTTTTAAAACGAAGAGTTTTTTATTATTCTTAATTTTATAAAAAGAAAACTTATTCTTACTGATCTATGATTTTTAAGTTTCCGTGTACAGTGTCTTATTCTTAGTTCTATGATCAAATCGAATGTCAAAATTTTTAAATCATCTGTTTCTTTATTAACTACAAATTAAATTTGCGTTTGTGTTTAATTAATAAGTTTAATTTGATCTAAATATTGCTTTTATATGTTTTAGGATTTTGAAAACACCTGCACCTGAGGATGTTTTGTTATTTATTTTCTTGAATAAAGAGCAAAAATTTTAACATTATATTTGATATGGTTTTGAACTGCATATAAATAAGATTGTTTTTCTTTTCTTTAGTGGATCACCCTAAGTAAGTATTGATCTTAATAGATACTTTTTATGTCTAAAAGTTGCTAGTTTTTAACTTCATTTACTTATATTTCTTGTTTGGAATATACATTTTTTAAATATATTTTCCCTCCATGAAACTATTTATTGGCTTGTAGAATTTATTCCTGTATAATAGTATTCTCTCTCTTAGTTGTTTATACTAGGTTTAAATTAATTGGTTCCTATATATAGGCTATTGAGAACAGTCAAGTTTAAAATCATCATCATATTTTTTTTATTATAATTCTTCGAGTATTTTATAAATAGATTATAATATATCTCCTCCAACTATCAACTTCTTATCACTTCATCTTTCTTCTTCTACACACACAATTTTCATGATCATAACTTCAATTATTTTATCTTATACTTATCATTTCTTGTTCATCATATATAATATTTATACCTTCTTCTTAAATCATTGACACACATTTCATATCATTTCTCATCTTATACACACTCATGTATTTTTCACATATAAATCATATTTATTTCCATTTATACCTCATTACCTTATATCATTTATAACCCTTATTTACACTGTTCTCCAAATACTTATCTTCTAATATTTTATATTTGTTTGTAACTTTGTACCAATTAATATTAAACTTTATATTTCTTATATGTACTCATTTTGCTTTATTTATAGAATGAATACAATAGTTTCATTGTTTTATATTAGTTTTATATTGTTTGTACTGGTCAAATTAGTTTTATAATTATTGTTAATTTTTGTTACTCGAACAATAATTATACTAGTGTTTTTTGAATATTTTTTTTTTCATATATCCAATAGATCATTATTCTATTACTTAATGAGTTAGAGTTATTAATTAGTTTTATTTTTCCTTTTTCAGATAATATTTCAAATAAATCCATAAACTTAGATATACCATGTATGAAAGATGTTGAAATTTTCACCGATGCAGCATTTTCTTCAAAATCATGATATCCAAGTTGTAGTCTTATAAGTTTTTTTTTTAATTTTTTTTAACTTATTGTTGCTTATCTTACTGTTGTTGTTTCCATATTAATAACATTTACCATTATCCCGTGGGTTTGGAGCCTATCGGGCGCGTCCCCAGGTGGCGGATAGGGGCCCCCCAGAAAAGTATCTGGTCTGTTTGAGCAGCTAACACTGCAACATGGCAGGCTAGGAACAACACTGGGGTTGTGCGTACTATACGGACGGCGAGTCTTGCATGAGCGGTGTAAAACCCGCAAGATTGTCTGACGAGTCGTACCTAAGGTCGCACCGCGGACCAACCACCCCTTCCCAGCTGTCGTGTCGTGGCTAAGGGATTGCACAGGGGTACACGATGCCGGCGAGGTCCATTGACCGAACCGAAAAACCAGTAACCTTGTCGACCGTGGATTATTATGTCTCGCGGATAGGGTTACGGAGGTCTGGGCTTAACAACCTGGACCAAGAGGAGACAACCTCAATAAAAACCTGAATCTCACGGTGGGACACCAGGCCAAGGGGATGCGTGGCTGAACAGAAGATCAGCAGCGACTGGTAGTCACCTTGGGGCACCGGGCGAAACCCCATTGTATTTAGCCTTCCCCTGGCATGCGGGGCTCTGTCAGGGGCGACCACCCCTTCCCTAGCTGCTCGTGGGACCAGATGTGGATA
Source organism: Ophraella communa (assembly GCA_035357415.1). Classification (NCBI taxonomy): domain Eukaryota; kingdom Metazoa; phylum Arthropoda; class Insecta; order Coleoptera; family Chrysomelidae; genus Ophraella; species Ophraella communa. Next base: position 29,883,051 of record CM068980.1, read on the forward strand.
CCAAACAAAAGACGAAAAGATCGGGAGCGCACCGTCGAAAGATGAAGCGCGCCCGAAGACTTCTTACCGGAGATGGTGGAACCGTAGAGGGACAGCCAGCTCCGGTATTGACACCAACTCCTTCAGAGTCCGACACCTCAATCAAGGGGCAAGGAACCAGCGGAGGAGGCAAGATGGCTGAGAAGCCCATAAAACCGAGACCGGCAGGGACTCAGAAGAGGCCCAGACCGGACGGGCGAACACCACCTGAAAAGGTGGTAAAAATACTACAAGCAAATATACATCACTGTAAGGCAGCCACGGCTGTATTACAGAGATGTCTACTCAAACAAGACATAGATCTTGCTTTTGTGCAGGAACCCTATGTCGTTGGGAGAGCGGTCAAAGGGTTACCATGCGCGGGAGGCTACGACTTGATCTATTCGACGAATGGCCACCCTCGGGCATGCATAGTAGCCAAAAGAAATCTTGATGTTTTTCCACAATGGGACCTGTGCACAGGAGACCTAGTGGCAATTACAGTCAAGATTAAAAGAAATAACATGTCGAGGCAGATTGTTATTGGCTCGGCATACCTACCTTACGACCAATCAGGTCCCTCTCCTTCCAAATAGGTGAGAGAACTGGTTACACATTGTAGGGACAAAGGGATCGAACTCCTTCTGGGGTGCGACGCCAATGCTCACCATATCATATGGGGGAGCACATACATTAACTCAAGAGGGGAGTCACTTCTGGAATACATTGCTTGCAATAATCTAGAGGTGGCTAACGTTGGGAATGACCCCACTTTTGTGATCGAATCGCGGGAGGAGGTCATTGATATCACAGTAGGTACAAGAGAGGTGTGCAGGTGGGTGGACGGATGGCATGTCTCTAGGGAGATGTCTATGTCCGACCATAGGCATGTCCTCTACAACCTAACCTGTGAAACGGGGAAGGAAGAGGTCACATATCGCAACCCTAGAACCTGTGATTGGGACTCCTTCAGGGAGCACCATGAGCAGGGTCTAAGCGAATGCCTCCCAGCCCCAAAGAATGTGGCTGAAATAGACTTCCTCTCAGAACAACTGACTGGAGGTCTTATGGAGGCCTATAACAGAAACTGCCCAGAGAAAAGGAAGAGGGCTAATAGGGACACTGTATGGTGGACCAAAGACCTCTCGAGTCTCAGGACAGAAGTGAGAAGACTCTTCAACCTGGCCAAAAGAACAAATGGCTGGGAAGCCTATAAGGCTAAAAGGAGAGATTATGGCTATGCGATCCGCAAAGCCAAAGAAAACTCTTGGAGAAAATTCTGTGAGGACATTGACAGCCTTCCAGAATGCTCCAAGCTGAGAAAAACTCTCCAGAGGGACACCATGGGTAGGGTAGGATCTCTGAAGAATGAAAAAGGGGAATACACAACGACCGGTGAGGAAACTTTAGATCTTCTTCTAAAATCACACTTCCCGGGATGTGAACCTGTCACGGAGCAGGGGCACATCTGTTCAGGGGCACTCCGTAGGAGGGCATCCAAGGACAGCTGGGCCCTTGCCAACAAAATTGTGAACAGAACCAGACTTGCATGGGCGATAAAATCCTTTCACCCATACAAAGCTGCGGGACCAGACGGTATCTTCCCGGCACTGTTGCAACAGGGCAGGGAAATCATCGAGGGACCAATGTGCCGACTACTCAGGGCTAGCTTGGCACTGAGCTATATCCCTATGAACTGGAGGTCTGGAAGAGTAGTCTTCATACCGAAGCCTGGTAAGGCCACGTATGCTGAGACGGGCTCCTTCAGACCTATCAGCCTGACCTCCTTTTTTCTTAAAACTTTAGAAAAACTGGTGGACAGGTCCCTAAGGGACGGTGCTTTGAGGGTAAAACCTCTGCATCGAAACCAGTTTGCGTATAAGAGTGGGGTGTCCTGCGAAGTCGCGGTACACAAGCTGCTCCTGAAAGCGGAGCAGGCACTCTTAAATAAAGAGATATCCCTAGGTACGTTTCTGGATATTGAAGGGGCATTTAATGTTGCCTCCTTCGATTCCATACTTAGGGCCATGCAGAACCGTGGCATAGAACAGGACATTGTAAGATGGACTGGTAATATGCTACGGGAAAGAACAATAATAGGTACGCTCTTTGGGGAGACGAGGATGGTCTCAGCCACTAAGGGGTGTCCGCAAGGAGGGGTGTTATCTCCTCTTCTGTGGAACCTGGTGGTTGACGAGCTCCTTTGTAGACTCAATGACGAGGGTATCTATGCCCAAGCCTTTGCTGATGACGTCAGCATAGTTGTAAACGGTAGATTCGGGGCCACTGTGTCCGAGAGAATGCAGCTGGCACTGAGGATTACCGAAAAATGGTGCAGACAAGAGGGATTGTCAACTAATCCGGCAAAAACCTCCGTGATAGCGTTCACCCTCAGAAGGAACCTCGACTTGAGGGAACTTCGTATGTGGGGCCAAACGCTAAAGTTTAAAGGGGAAGTCAAATACCTAGGGGTAACCCTAGATAACAAACTAACCCTTTCCAACCACATTAGAAACACAACAGATAAAGGCCTAAGAGCTCTCTGGGCATGCAGAAGAGCTGTGGGCAATACGTGGGGGCTTAAACCCAGTATGATGCACTGGCTCTATACAAGGGTGGTGGCACCCATCATAACCTATTGTTCTGTTTTGTGGTGGCATAAAGCGAGATGCTCAGTAGCATCTAGACAGCTAGGCAGGGTACAGAGAGTAGCCTGTCTAGCCATAACCGGGGCGATGAGAACAACGCCCACGGCGGCCCTGGAAGCTATGCTGGGACTACCTCCACTACATCTTATTGTGGAAAGGGAAGCACTGGCAGCTGCTTACAGGCTGAAAATAAACAACGAATGGGGCAGGGCGATCCCTAGGTACCATTCCACAATCTCGAAAGAGATTGAACATAATCAATTACTGAGCATGCCCTCAGATAGAATACCTATCTGCTACGACCTTTCCAAACCATATACGGTTCATATTCCGGATAGGGACGAAGCTCGTACCAAGACTAGGAAACAACATGAATCCGTTTGGTACACAGACGGATCCAAAACAAGCACTAGCACTGGGATTGGAATCTACAATGAAAATACAGGGAAGACGTATAGTCTCAACCTGGGTTCAGTAGAGACTATCCTGCAAGCTGAAGTGGTTGCCATCAACACATGCTCGGAAATCATCCTGAACGAGACGGTCCCTAACAGGACTGTCAGGATCAGAAGTGATAGCCAAGCAGCTCTCAAAGCAATAGAGAGCGTACACACTGCGTCACGAACAGTGAAGCACTGCCAAGGAACTGTAGCTGAACTGGCACAACGCCACAAGGTTATCCTTGAATGGGTACCAGGACACACAGGGATTCTTGGAAATGAAAAAGCTGACCTCCTAGCCAGGGAAGCTTCAGAAGGAACCCTGATCGGACCTCTTCCCACATGTGGGGTCTCATACCAACATGTAAGGGAAACAATAGAGGAATGACTAAGGGAACAACATAAGAAACTCTGGATGGAACTGCCTGGACTCAGGCAATCCAGATTATTCATAACAGGTCCATCCAGGGAGAAAACTACAGAACTACTCAGCCTAAGTAGAACCCAATTGAGAAAGGCAGTGGGACTGCTTACAGGACACTGCCATCTCCGAAAACACATGAACATAATAGGACTCGCTGAGGACCCATTATGCAGAAAATGTGGTGAGGAAGACGAAACTCCTCTTCACGTAATATGTCACTGTCCGAGCCTTAAGTGGCTTAGACAGAGACACTTTGGCATTCAGTTTCCTGAGCCAGAGGAAATCGTGAAAGCGAATATCAGGGACGTTCTAGAATACATGAAGGAAACGAACCTGGTATGATTACTTCAGGGGGTACAATGAGCCTAGAGCTCCAGTACATGCATAAAACGCACCCCAGAAGAATAGAATAGAATACCATTATAGTTACTATACTAAGAATATTAATTCTATATCTTATATCTATTTCCTATACTACTATATACACTTGTGAAAACTCTTTTTATCTAGTTTTTTTTTTCTTAATTTCCAATTTTGTTTATAACCTTTAATTGAGGTGGAAATTATCTTTTGGTATAACCTCTTCTGATTTATTATGTAATTTTTAATGGTACAGTTATCTGAAGTTGTGTTGTATTGTAAAAATCCTATGTCTATTATTATTATTCATTCTTAAATTATATTCTTGTTTATTTGTTGTCATATTTGTTTCTTCTCTTATATTATTGGATTATGGTAGTTTAGTGTTGGTGCATATTTTGAATGTACTTTTATTATGTTATCATTGTCTAGTCTTATTTTATATTTATGTTTATTTGTCCATGTTTTCAGATCTTGTGTTGTTATTACATTATAAAGTTTTAGTGTTGAGTTGTGTATATTATGTTGTATGTTTGTCACATTGCTGCAACTTCTTATATTGTAATGTAGTTTTTTTGTCCTAATTTCTTCTTGTGTATTTTCTGTTGTCTTATCCTTTATTAATTCAAGTTTTAAATATTCTTTATATATTATACTTTTCTTGTATAGAAATTCTTTGATTAATCTATTTTTGTGTATATTCATAATATTTATGTTTAAAACTTTTTCATGTAAGTTTTGTATTACTATCTTTTGTCTTAGTTGTATAATTTTCGGTTTTTATTTCTACAATTTTATTTTTGTTTTGTTCAGTCTGTTTATTGTGTATAATTTCTGTTTCAACTACTGCTTTCTTCGAGTCAATGTTTTCATCATTATTATTTACATCCTTTTAATCTACCATTATTATGTCTTCCATTAATCTGTCTTGCTCATTTTTATTGTTTCTCTGTATTTCTACAATACCCTTTTTCAAAGATTCCTCTTCTTTTTGGAACTGCTGTTTAATGTCTGCCTTTATTGCTTTTAGCATAGTTTCATTAAGATTTTTCATATCCTTTTTATTTGTTGTTGTTTTCAATTTTGTTTTCTAAACTTTATTTAATTCCTTGGTTTGATATTCCAACTTGTCTTGTAATTCTTTATTTTGTTTTTTTATTTCATTTTCCAATTTTGAGTTCATTTTTGTGCATGTCTGTGTTCATTTTCTAAAACATTTCCTTATTTTCATATTTTTGACTCTTGATCTGTTCAAGCAAATGTTTCATCATATCCATAAATTGTTCACTATTGTATTTTATTTCTTTAGGTTTTTCTACACATCATATCTCTCACAGACAAAATCACCTCTTTCAGCATTATGTTGTTGTACTAGTGTAGTTTTTGGTTGTTCTTCAATTTGAAATAATTGTTCTTCAGGATGAATTCCCTCTTATACTAGTGTTTCTTGTAGTCTTTCTATCAGTGTTTCTCTAGATTCTTCGGTATCCAGATTCCTGGCTCCTAATTCATTTTTAAGTTCTGATAGGCTTAGTTCTTTTAGTGTTTTTCTTGAGTCCATTTCGGTTAATTATTGTTTAAATACTTAATGTAATAATTAATTTTTTCGACGATCGTTAAAAAAAGTCCACTTTTTTTCACAGTTATTAGTTCATAAAGTACCACTTTTTTTCACGTGTTAAAAAAAGTTACTTTTTTTAACATGTTAAAAAAAGTAAAATGACAGCTTACAGTCTAGTTATAAGAAGTTTTGTCATCAATTTAGTGGTCTGTCACGATAGCGTATGAGCAAGCACAAGGTCCTACTAAGCAAGAGGTCGTCGGTTCGAATCCCGCGTCGGAACTATTTTTTTTATTTATTAAATACTTATACCTATCCAGGGATAGGTTATCAAAACTGGGAAGTATTTAAAATTATTCCTGTTAACCAAATTATAGAAAATTTCATTATAAAACACATAGAATCGGCCAATCACGTCACCTATGGAAAACCAAATAAGAGTTGACATTTTAGAAACGCTAAGTAATTTGTTTGTGATTTGACAGTTAGTAATTATAATTTGTTATAATAAAAAAATATTTAAAACAGTTCAATAAATAAATTTGTTATATTTGTTCTCTCTGTTTATTTATCTACAAATTAATAGGCTACATTCTGTTACTAATTCTGCAACAAAACGGAAAATAAAGTAAGTATGGGACAAAATTTCTTACGATCGTCGAAAAAATATTGTATGCAACACATGCATAAAGTGCCTTTTTTTCACTCTTGGGATTGCGGCACTCACCTTCGGTTCGTGCGCGCAAATTTCCCAATCGTGAAAAAAAGTACCACTTTATGCACTTGTTGCATAAATTACTATTATTAAATATTTGATTGTGTTATTATAAGATAAGAAAATTTTACTTATGTTAAAATAAAATGCAAAATGTATATTTATCTTAATAAAATATCTAATAATGTAGTCTTTTATTAATGAAGAAACCTTCCTAGTATTCAATATTAAATTGTCTACAGAAATTGTTTAAATAAAAACCTAATTTTCCAACAAAAACTGGCCCTATAGTTGGGACGCCATTTTGCAATGAATATTGTGATTTATAAATTATTTATTGATTTATTGATTTGAATTTATTAATATCATTTATTTTTTAAATGTTCTAATTGTAGCAAGATCTTCTTTTTCTCAGGAGTGCTTTGTTCTGCAAGCTTCTAGTTGAACAATTAGGTGTATGTAAATGAAAAATTGATTAATTAATTACAAATTTATTATAAAAGAGTTAAGTTAAAACAGTAATCTTAAAAGTTTAATAATTAAACTAATTAGTAGGAAAAATAAGAAAAAAGAAAGGCCTTTTATTAACTATAAAAGAACTTACTTGATGTTGAATTTGTGCTAAATTAATTAATGTTATTTATGTAATGGTAAGTAAGTTATTATCGAAATACAGTAATTATTGAATATCAAATAAATTCTTTTGTTTTTAAATTATAAAACTTAATTAACTACTACAAAAATTCATATTGTTTACAATGTTATCTGACCTTAATGTATAGTCCTGCTTTCTGATTGGTGGAAAAAATCCGTAGTCGCTCTATGAAAAACGGAAACCAACAAAGGTATACGTGGAATTTCCGACTGTTAAAAAATGCCGAGGTTGTTTGGTTTCTTGTGTAATATAATTGTTCTTCCAATTCGATTTATGGATATAGTCCAGTGTTGGATTATAGTTCTTTTAATGATATTATAAATAGTAAGTGCACATATCATTTCTTCTTTTTTATAGGCCGAAAATGTTTTTTAATTACACTTTTGATTACTTTGGTATTAATCTTTAATATATGTTCTTAATGTCACTATTTAGCACTTTGTTTTAGTTCTTAATTGTTTTAACTTGTATTTTAAAGTCACTAATTAACACTTTATTTTTACAACTTTTAAAAACTGTTTGTTTACTGACTGTTCACTCTGACTGATCTTCTATGGTTCACTTCCAATAATATACTACTCCAACGGCCTCTGCTCAAGTCCTTTTGCCCAAGATTCGCTTTTGTGTAGGTTATTGTTCTGCGCTTAAATAATTTTGAAAAAACTTTATATATATATATCTATATATATACAAGTAAGAGAATTTTTTTCAGAATTGTTTAAGCTCAGAACAATAACCTACACAGAAGCGAATCTTGGGCAGAGTACGGTAACCGATTTTTCATCCGCATGTGTCACGTAAATGGTGAGTTGGGACTGACATACTGACATTTTTTTTGTATACAGGATTGTTTAAAGTGTTTGATATTTTAATTATATTTTTGTGTACTTGTGAATTGATTGACGTAAATAACTTCTAAAAGCGGAACTAGATGTGTTTTTTGGACTGTTCCTCTAAAACGGGCAAAGGAATTTTCCTTTTGTGTTTTCCCAACAACAGAGAGAAGTAAGTATAATAACATATTCTGGAACTGTAAAATACTTTATTGATAACCTTAAACTAAGACCTAAGAAAAGTATTTTGGTTTTTTCTTTTACCATAGAAAATTAATAAAGTTTATTTTCAATATTTGCAAAACATTATATGATGATGGTGTCTTCATAATTTTATAATTTTACTATGGAATTTTTGTTACAAACCTGTAGTGGAAATATTTATTTGTTAAATTTTATGAAACAATCTCAATATACCACAAGTTGTGTGAAAAGTACTTTCAGGAGCACTGCTAAACTAAAAGGTTGAATTAACTTTCACTATTTAATCGCAAAATACTAATGTAATGATGGCCGTTTCGCTATAGTAATAGCATCGTCAGATTGACATTAAGGCTAGCCTTAATACTACCTAATCAACATCAGGTACCTAGCTACAAACAAACAAACTGTAACTTCAATATATGTCAATCTGACGATGCTATTTCTATAGCGAAACGGCCGTCATTACATTAGTATTTTACGATTAAATAGTGTAAGTTAATTTAACCTTTTTGTACATTTTATATAATTTATTTTTATATCATTTTATGTATTATTTGCGTAATTTATACTTATAAATATATTTCAATAAATACATTTTTTATTATTCTAAGGAGATATCAATATCATTACCTGAAACAAATAAAGTGCTTTTCAGATAAAAGTACCCGCCTTCAATAAGTTTTGTAATACTGGTATTTAGGAAAAATTCAAAAACACGTCAATTTATGTTGGAACGGTCAAGAATTATGGCTTATTTATACTTACTGGAAAAGCCACCCCCTTACCCCTAGCAGCATCCCTTCTTTTTAAATTACTTCTCATACACACTTTTTATGTAAAATTTGTATACTCCTTTTTGAGCTGATTTCAAAAATGTATAATACTTGTAGGTTAAAGTGGTTAGTTTATGAGATAAACAATTTTTTTTTAACAGCAAAAATTTCATTTATTTTTTTTTCACCTTATTTGCCTTTAATAAAATGGGTTGTGCAACAGTTCAAACTCTTTAATCTTTTTAACTGTGCTATTTATTCTACTTCAAAAATCCAAACAACAAAAAAATCCACTTATTATTAAAGTTTGACATTGTCAACTAGAATTTGTAGTCACTATTGATAGTGTACTTTGATACATCATTTATTTTGTTTCGCTGAAATGGTTTACTCTTTGCAAGAAAGAATCGAAATTGTAGGTTTATACTACCAAAATAATAAGTGTGCAAGAGCTGCTGCTAGAATATTTAACGAATTACATATGTAATTCAACTGATGGAGAAATTTACCACAACAGGGTCTGTTTGCAATAAAGTGCATAATCGGAACACTCATATCCCTTTGCCCATCCATTACATATTGGTTTTCATACATCAAACATACTGCCTTAAAAAATGATTGTAACTGCACCCCTGCTTTCAAGACGAATTAGAATGGTGGATTAGAAATTTACCTAATTGTAAACATTATTTTAAAAACACAGGGTTAAAAATTGAAATTTTTGCCTATGCAAGTAGAAAAGGTTGGGGTGCGGTTGCAAATAGCGAAAGTACTGATGGAAATTGGTCTCTAGAAAATCAAAAACGCACAATAAACTATCTAGAACTCCTTGCGGCTTTTTACGAGTTAAAATGTTTTGCAAAATATTTGCCAATATTTTTTCACGCATTAATAACACGACCACAATATAAGTTATCAACAGAATGGGCAATGTGAAATATCATCATCTTAATGACATAACATGAAAAATATGGTGCGAAAAAGGGAAAACAATAATTTTCCTTCTTATATTAATACAAAAAAGAAAATAACATCGCAGATAAAGAATCAAGGTTCCTTTTTAAAAACACTGAATATTCACTTAATCTCGAAGTTTTTAATAAAGTAACTGAACAATTTGGTAAACCAGAAATTGATCTGTTTGCCACTAGCAATAAAAAATGCAAAATATTTATTTCTTGACCCCGATTCTTTAGCAGTGAAAAAACATGTTTTTCTAAGCATTTCCACCTTTTTCGCTGATTCCTCGTGTTCTTAACTAAATCATTTTGGACGGAGCAAAAAGAATACTTATAGTACCATATTGGCCCCCACAACCCCAGCGCCCCCTATATAAGAAACTTGCATTTTGAAAAAAACTGCTATTTGGACCATCTAAAAAATTATTAATATCTCCTTTTAGACAACCACATCCAATGTTTCGGAGCCTTATCCTGGCTGCAATGATATTATCCGCAGAAGCTTCCAATGTAAAGGAGCAACTGAAAGGAGTAGACCAACCCTAATATCATCATTAAATACTAATACACGGAAACAATCTAACACAGCTTATAAAAAATGGTGGACATACGTGAACTCAAAAAACATACAGATTCTTCAACCCTCACTCAGCAAAGTTCTAGATTTTCTCCGCTCGCCCTAAGTATTATTTTAAAATTTTTTAGTGATAAAAACGATACAATAAAAATATTTATAAAGGGTGTTTTTAAATCAAAACCTATCTTCCACAAATATTCACATACGTGGGACCCTTCCGTAATTTTAAACGTTTTAGAACAATGGCGTAAATCTCAGCTAAAAATTGAAAAACTAACTTTAAAATTATGTATGTTAATGGCACTAACAACCGCACAAAGGGTCCAAACGCTTTCCCAAATCAAATTAACCGACATAATAATTCAGAAAGATCAAAAAATTAAAATCATCATTTCTAGCTCCAAATAGCAAATAAAATTAAGATCATTTTGGATACTGTTGGCTGCCAAGAAAACCAAATTTTCTTTTACAGGATTGGCAAACCAAATTAAAAATTGTTGGAATAAATCTAAATCTAAAACTCTTATGTCCGATTTCACCAACCTTTTCCTAAAGTAAGGAATTACCTAAATAATACCAATTATACGCAAAATTTATACAAGTCCAATTTTTAGCTAGGTATTTCTTACCTAAGAATTTCTTAGGTTGGTGAAATCCGTTTCAGGTAAAGTATCAAATTTAGATATTTCCTAGCTTAGGAAGTTACTAAAATCAAGTTGGTGAAATCGCGCATTAGAGAATCAAGCAACGGAAAAATTTTCAATCGCCTACTCAACAACTACGTTTAAAAGAACTCCGAAGTGAACTAGAAACTCGCAAAAATAACGGTAAACATGACTTAACTATAAAATACTTTAATGGCACACCCAGATTAACGGAAGTTTGTTCATAATTTTTCTTTTGACATATTTAATGACTGGCTGTTTCTTTACACTAATTTAGACTCACTTCTCGCTAAATTTGAAGAGTTTGTATGTACCGTGCAACTTATTAAACCACACATCAGGTGTATCGCTAAATCCTGGTTAAAACCATCAATTCTGTACTCTTTTGAGCATATAAACGGATATACTATATATCGTAAAGATAGAGAAAACCATGTGGGTGGTGGTGTTTGCATATATTTATTTAAAAGTATTACTACAACTCTACTAAACCATTAGTTCTAGTAAAGATGCTATTCATGAATCTGTTACTAATAATCCATTTTCTCTCAATGTAGTATGTATATATCGTCCACCAGATACACTACTTACGCAGGACCACATTTTATTAGAAAAACTTGAAGAACTGTCATCTTTGGATTCGACATCGTTAATTCTCATAATTTGATTAACAACTTCGTATCATATTGAAATTTTACACAATTGATCACAGAACCCACTAGATTTCGAAACAATATTTAACCTTTAATTTTAGATCTTGTGCTTATTAAAACGACGAAGAACTTTCATCTCTAGAATTCAGCTCTCCAATTGAAAAATCGGATTATGTAGTGATAACTGCTCATATTCAATTCAAAAAGTTACGAGATATGACCAAATTTCTGCTCCAGGAACATGTTATTCCAACACAACAGCATGGATTTGTCTCTGGACGATCTACTCTGATCAATCTCTTACACTGTGTTAATTATTGGATATTATGTTCGGACAGCCGGACGTTGTATATTTGGATTTTTCTAAAGCTTTCGGCCGTGTTCCTAAAAACAGACTCTTATACAAACTAGAACATTTTGGCATTCTTGGTACTTTGCATTAGTGGATTAACGATTTTCTGACAGAAAGGTCACCCCATTTTTAAAAAAGTTAATAAAATTGACTGTATCAATTATCGTCCGATTAGCCCCTTCCCAGTAGTTAGAAAAGTCATGGAAGCCGTTATTTCAGAAGAGTTGACCGAATTTCTGCTCCAGAAATATGTTATTCCAACACAACAGCATGGATTTGTATCTGGACGCTCTACTCTACTCTACTCTACCAATCTTTTACACTGTGTTAATGACTGAATATCATCCCTTAACAGAGGAGAGCCCACGTTTCGCTGATTAGCCATCATTGTAATTTAAAACATAATTTTAAATAAACTTGGAAGTTACGTTTAATTGAAGAGTTTTTTTATTATTCTTAACCTGTAGAATTGTTTGAAAGTTTATGCAAGCAGACGAAAACTAAGCAGCCAAACAGAAAACAGAAATTAAACTTTATTCACTTGGCAAAACCCGTGAATTTAGTAACACTGACCAATGTCAAGAATCAATTAATGATTATAATAATAATAATAATAATAATAATAATAATAATAATAATAATAATAATAATAATAATAATAATAATAATAATAATAATAATAATAATAATAATAATAATAATAATAATAATAATAATAATAATAATAATAATAATAATAATAATAATAATAATAATAATAATAATAAATAAATATGGCGTCAAGATAAGGTGGTTATAGTTCCGATAGTTTTATCGACGACAGGAGTAGTTCCACGTTCTCTTTTAAAAAGTCTCCAAAGCTTAGAATTAGAACACCAAATTATTATTCAAATGCAAAAAGCAGTTTTAATCAACACGTGTAGCTTAGTTAGAAAATTTTTAAACATACCACAATAAGCAATAGAAACTAACATCTTGCCTCTTGACCGATGTTTAGTAACAATATCAACCTTCTAAAAGAAGAGAATTAAAAGAAATAATAATAATAATAATAATATTAATAATAATAATAATAATAATAATAATAATAATAATAATAATAATAATAATAATAATAATAATAATAATAATAATAATAATAATAATAATAATAATAATAATAATAATAATAATAATAATAATAATAATAATAATAATAATAATAATAATAATAATAATAATAATAATAATAATAATAATAATAATAATAATAATAATAATAATAATAAATCAACATCATCTAACTTACACAAATATATTGTAGGAGCAGATAAAAATTATTCCCCTCTAAATTTAGCAGGTCCTAATGTGGATTTAGAAGTAACAACAGATGCTGAGAAACACGTAAAATGGGCCCAAAAAGCTCTACATGGTCGACATCACGACCTTAACCAACCACACATTGACAAAATAGCATCAAATAGGTGGCTTGCTGACGGTACCTTGTTCCCAGAGACTGAAGGATTTATGATGGCCATTCAGGATCAAGTAATTAATACGAACAACTACAAAAAATTTGTTATCAGGGACCAAACTATTACATCGGACAAGTGTAGACGGTGCCAACAAACGTCGGAAACCATACAACACATCACATCAGGATGTTCAACCATAGCCAACACGGATTATTTACGCAGGCACAACCAGCTGTGTAATATTATCCACCAGAAACTGGCCAACAAATATGGACTGCTGAATACATATACACCGTATTACAAGTACAATCCACAGGCAGTGCTCGAGAATGCAGATTTTAGACTCTACTACGATAGGTCCATTATCACCGATAGACAGGTGACGAATAATCGACCCGACATTGTAGTAGTGGATAAAAAAGCTAATTCAGTGCTGTTAGTCGATGTTGCAGTTCCAAACAACAACAATATTTTGGACAAATATAATGAAAAGATAGCAAAGTACACCGATCTTGCTATAGAAGTAGGGCAGATGTGGCATGCAGAAAAAGTGGAGGTGTTACCGATCATCGTATCATCAACTGGACTCATTCCCAAAAGTCTTGAAGACAGTCTTAACAAACTCGATCTTCATAAAAACACTTTTATTGACTTGCAAAAAGCGGCAATTTTAAACACATGTCATACTGTTAGAAAATTTTTAAATATGTAAATTTTGAGCCTAATCCCATTTGCGTTTACGCTCGGGATAGGTAAATATTACCAGCGAAAGCTGAGTAAGTGCATAAGTCTTTTGATAATAATAATAATAATAATAATAATAATAATAATAATAATAATAATAATATTAATAATAATAATAATAATAATAATAATAATAATAATAATAATAATAATAATAATAATAATAATAATAATAATAATAATAATAATAATAATAATAATAATAATAATAATAATAATAATAATGCTGAATACCTATACACCGTATTACAAATACAATCCACAGGCAGTGCTCGAGAATGCAGATTTTAGACTCTACTACGATAGGTCCATTATCACCGATAGACAGGTGACGAATAATCGACTTGACATTGTAGTAGTGGATAAGAAAGCTAAATCGGTACTGTTAGTCGATGTTGCAGTTCCAAACAATAACAACGTTTTGGATAAGTATAATGAAAAGATGGCAAAGTACACCGATCTTGCCAGAGAAGTGGGACAGATGTGGCATGCAGAAAAAGTAGAGGTGGTATCGATCATCGTATCATCAACTGGACTCATTCCCAAAAGTCTTGAAGACAGTCTTAAAAAACTTGATCTTCATAAAAACACTTTTATTGACTTGCAAAAAGCGGCAATTTTAAACCCATGTCATACTGTTAATAATAATAATAATAATAATAATAATAATAATAATAATAATAATAATAATAATAATAATAATAATAATAATAATAATAATAATAATAATAATAATAATAATAATAATAATAATAATAATAATAATAATAATAATAATAATAATAATAATAATAATAATAATAATAATAATAATAATAATAATAATAATAATAATAATAATAATAATAATAACAAAAATAAAAAATGGTAGTACCTGGCAGTAGGTATAAAATGCAACTTCAACGATGTCGAATTTTAAAACTATATATTACCTCAGGTGGGTAGAGCACTACGCTCACAGTCCCACACGGCCGGTGTACCTGGTATGTCGGCTGTCTGCTCCACGGATTCTGGGGGGAGCAATAATTCGATTGTTACCGATACCTCAGGAATCGTTGCGAAAAACCACAAATATGCGTTTGCGGTAAAGACCCACATCAGGGACAACCCTGTCAAGAGCCCATAGTATGTGTAAATTGTAATGGTAACCATTTGGCTAGATCTCGAGACTGTCCCAGTTATAAAACTGAGGCTGCAATTCAGGAAATCAAAACAAAGGAGAATACAAGTTACATGGAAGCTAAGAATAAGGTTGTAGTTAAGACACCGGTACCTGGAGTATCGTATGCGAAAATAACAGCACCACACGCTAACGTAGATACGCAATCCCTAATTGATCAAATTCTTCCACCTCTTTTAGAAGCTATTAAAGCAGTACTTCCAATAACAGAGATAACAGTAAAAGATACGTCCGCTTTTAAAAAGCCCTCGACTCCTGTAGCATCGACAGACAAACATGAAAGTGATGTATGTACTAAAGGAAAACGTAAAAATAGTATTAAAACACCTAGCCCAGATGTGGTGTCAGAATCAGAGGAATCTGATGCGAGTCTACATAGGAAAAAGAAGGGGTGGCCAGCGGGGAAACACCGTAAACCACCAAAAGATAACTGAGAGTGGCTATGATATATGTATATATTTATTTATTTATTTATTTATTTATTTATTTATTTATTTATTTATTTATTTATTTATTTATTTATTTATTTATTTATTTATTTATTTATTTATTTATTTATTTATTTTTTTTATTTTTTTGTCTATTTAGTTAGTTATTCGACGTTATTTATTTTTTTAAGAATTAAATAAATGATTATTATTTACATATAATTCAAGAGAAAAATATTCTTTTTACTTTTTATGTCAGATACAACCTATAAATTAAAAAATAGTATTATGCAGTGGAATTGTAGAGGTATCATTAAACACGGATATGATGTGAAAATTCTCTTGAACGATTTTGAACCAATGTGTCTCTGTATACAAGAAACAAATTTAAAATTAAACCAACCGTATTTATTAAAGGGTTACAATGTATTAAAAAAGGATTACATAAATAGAGAAAGGGCTTGTGGAGGTGTCGCGATCCTTATTAGGAACAATATACACTTCTCTCAAGTTACACTTAATACTAACTTACAAGCAATTGCTGTAACGATGAACCTTCCTAATAAACTCACGGTTTGTAACTTGTACCTACCGGATAGGTTGTGGCAAATTGAATATCTGGAGCAACTTGTACAACAACTTCCGAAACCATTCATTCTTGTCGGTGACCTAAATGTACACAATTCAATATGGGGATCATCTAAAATTGATACAAAAGGAAGAATGCTTGAAAATTGGTTAAATAGAATTGATATTGTATTACTCAACACTGGAAAAGCTACCTATCACAACCCTCGGTCTCGAACGTTTGATGCAATCGACCTCAGCTTTGCCACACCGGAATTAGTTCCACATCTTGATTGGAAAGTTCATGATGATCTTCATAATAGTGACCATTTTCCAATTATCATTGACACAGATATTACCAGACCTGTAACAAGTTGTGTAAAAAGATGGATTACAGAACGTGCAAATTGGGATTGTTTTCGGGAGAATTTGAAAGTGCCAACAAATATTGATGTACAATCAGTAACAGATGCTATTTTAAGTGCTGCAGAAGTAAGTATACCACGAACAGGTGATTCGATTATAAAGCGACCTATACCATGGTGGAATGCTGAAGTAAAAGCTGCAATAAAAAATAAAAAAAAAACAAGCTTTTAGACGTTATCAACGTACTAACACCGTTGAAAATTTAATTGCCTTTAAAAAGGCTCGAGCAATGAGTCGCCAAACAATTTTGAAAAGTAAGCGACAATCTTGGAACGAATACACATCTAGTATCACTTCTAACTCAGATATTAAAGAAACCTAAAATTAAAGCTATAAGTGGTAAATATCAAAACCGATCAATACACTACCTAAAAACTGAGCAAAATTACATTAGTGATGATCAAATGTGTATAGCTAATTCTCTGACACATTATTTCCACAAGATAAGTAGCTCAACAAACTATAATTCCGAATTTTTTGAGACAAAACAACTCAGAGAAGTTATACTCTCCTAGATTACAATGCTGAATTTGTTAAAGAAGAACTCGATAATTGCTTAAATACATTAAAAAGGTCCGCTCCCGGTCCTGATGGAATATGTAATAGCATGATCGCTAACTTATCACCTGAAATGAAATCGGCGTTACTAGCACTTTACAACTTAATATGGCAATCTGGTATCTATCCAAGGGAATGGAAAATAGCGATTGTCATACCAATACTTTTCCGTGGGAAACTGTGAATGTAATAATGTGTTAATTAATACACAAATAAATTTATTGTACAACGTTGCTTTAGAATACTCCATAAACATAAAAATAATTGACATATACAGTTATGAGATTAACCAAAAAATTGTAAATTAATGATATTTAAAATAAAATATCCTCTTTCCATTATTGATACGCCTATGTCACTTTAAGTAGATAGTTAGTTAGGGAACAATACAAAGTATTAATTTAATTTAAACATAAAAATATAGTTTACGTATATATAATGTATATTTATTATAATAATAGCTACTTACCAATAAATAATTAATCCAATTTAACAGAAACTAAATTTTTATAACTTGTAAACAAACTATAAGTCATAAATGGTTATCCAATATGGCCGACTTCCGTCAGCAGATTTTAACATTGTAGATATAACATAATCTCCTTCCTTACTATTTTATTTTCTAAGGAATCAAGCTTCTAAAGTGTCATTTAAAAATCAAAATAAAAATGTCAAATAAATGTCATGAATTTTAGGTATTATTTAGATCTTTATTTGTATGTTTATCCAAAGATAGCGGATAATAATAAATGTCACTCAGGTTTTTATGATCACATTTTTTTTATTAATAATATCATTTTCTTGTGAAATAGATGCTATTGTGTGAGCTTTCGGTACATTTTTTTACCTTCTTCAGCCACCTCTTTTTGAGATTAAATTAGAAGCTAGTCTTCTTTAATGAAAATCTTGATAAACCTTGTTAAAACAAGGGATAGTAAATTATATTTTATAAAAAAATTTAAAAGACATTTCCATTAAAATTGTCCTTTTTATAAATTATTTCGTAGTTATATTCAGCGAGCTTTAGCCGCTACCTTACTATTTTGGCTCTTTTAGGGATAAAAGCTACTGAAGTGGTCTATGATCACTGTATATTTTAGATTTTCTGCCAAAAAGATAAGGTCGGAAATATTTTTTATTGCACAAACGACAGAGCATTCAGATTTGTTTAAGATACGATTTGCATAAGCCACAGGTAAATCGGTGCCAATTTTCCCTTGACTTAATTTTCTGAATCTGTAGGATTTATTGCAGCTTTTTTTTTAATCGTTTAGTAAATATTACAATCAGTTTGAAAAATCTTTTATAAATTTTCTATGGTTTCCCAAAGGACCAAGAAATCCCTTTAGTTGGGTGGTATTTTTTTGAATTGGATTTTGTTTAATAGCTTTTATTTTCTCAGGATTGGGTTTTACGCTTCAGGGTAAAGGTACATGTCCCAGATACGTTACATCCTTCCTTAAAAACTCACATTTCTCTAACTGCAATTTGAGGATAATACCTCTTAGTCCATCGAAGACTTCTTTAATTCTTTAAGACGAATATCATTTAGATATACCATGCATGTTTCATTTTGGAAACTCTGTATAATGTTATTCATTACACGTTGGAATGTTGTTTAAATCAAAACCCATCCATAGGAACTCATATCACCCATTTTTGGTATTAAATGCGGTTTCTGGTATGTCTTTTTTCGTAATTTGAATTTGGTGAAATCCTGATACCATTTTATCGAGTAACGAATCTATCCACGGTAAACAGTTATCGTTGACTATAGGTTTCGCATTAAGCTTCATATTAACTCTATTATGGGCACCGGGACATAGCGGTTTAGTGGGCAAGGAGCGAGCAGATGAACTGGCCAGACAGAGAGCCAAAAAACATTGCTACGGACCCGAGCCAATAATAGGGCTAAGCAGAGCACAAACCTCAACTCTACTCAAGAAATGGACAGAGAGAGGATTAGAACAATGGATTAACTGTAATGGTCTTAGGCAGGCGAAACAAAAAATCGCCTACCCTGACAAAGCTAGGACAAAGTGGTTACTGGATAAATCCAGATCACAGCTGCGCCTGCTTGTCAGAGTCCTTACTGGCCACTGTGAACTTAGAAGACATCTACACCTTCTGGGCGTTGTCGAAGACCCAGACTGTCCAAACTGTGGCGGGGAGGAAAATTCTTTCCACTTCTTGGGCACCTGTGAGGTGTACGCACAACTCAGACAAGACATCTTTGGGTGCGAAGAATCAAGGAAGTAGACCGGCACACCATCCCTCCAAAGGACGTCATGGCTTTCATACGAAGGCGTTTCGAGAGGGCGCCGAACGAGTGAAACACAGAGGTGGAGAACCTGGGGCATGGCAAAAAGGGCCCGTAGGGCCTATTTGCCAGGCATTAGCCACCCGGCCCGCTAAATTCATTCATTCATTAAAGCTTTCGATAGTCAACTACTATACGCAATTTTTGTTGACCAGAAGCAGCAGGTTTTTTACTGACGACACATATAGGTACTGGAGCACCATGAATTAGTAGACAGTCTTTTGTCACAGCGTACTCTGGATTTGTTTTTAACCTTTCCTGCGATGTACTCAAGATATCTATATGATATTGAGTACACTGGTAATTAATCAGTAGTAGTTATCTCATGTTTTATTTTATGAGCAAATGTTACTTTGTTTGCCTCTACATGGAATATATCAGAATATTATTTAATATATATTTTTTTACATAGATTTGTTGTTTTTCCACTAGGTAATAAAAACTTAAGGATCAAAGATTTGATTATTTTTGGATGTTCGTATAATTAAAGCAGAACTCAATTTTTTTACACTATTATTTCCCGAATATTGATAATTTTTGAGTCAGATACGAAGATAATATCTTATTACATTTCCCGTACAGTAGACTACTTGGAATTCGTTAATAAAGGGTATGGTCAAAGTTTGAGCATAATAGGGACTCCTTTTTACTTAATCGGTTTTTTTATTTGGGGTAAGCTTTATTGTAATTAAAAACTATATTTTAAACTGTATTACGAGTATAATTGGTACAATTAATGTAGTTGTAGTTATTAAATATGGGGATTAAAGACACTTATTTTTTGTTTATATTTATCGTGAGTTATGTTTTGATTTGGTGTTCTTGGATTGCTACAAACTAATTTGGTTGCATTGTATTAAATATTAGGATTAATATTTTTCATACTGTTTTTTTTTGTAAAATTTATCATAAGCTGTCTTTTAATTTTGTTGTCTTAAATTATAACTAAATATATTTTTCATTATTATATTATCTAAAATTGTGAGTGGAGTTTTATGTACAATTGCTGTTCGTCATTTATCTTTTTTTTAGTTAGTATTCAATATACATTTATGTAAGTCAATCTTAGTGTTTTGGGTAGTAAAACTTTAGACCCTTTAAATCTATGTGTAATCCAGGTATATAAACCCTTGCCTACCCATCGTCCGTACAGCTCTGCTCGCGCCGAAATATGTTAAGAGGATTATTTGTTTTCTTCGCTATCTAGCTAAATTCGTAATTTATATCTGCATTGGTGACAGCCTTGGAACATAAAATAGTAAGGAAGGAATTTATGTTATATCTACAATGTTAAAATCAGGTGACGGAAGTCGGCCATATTGGATAACCATTTATGACTCATAGTTTGTTTACAAGTTATAAAAATTTAGTTTTCTGTTAAAAATTTGATTTAATTATTTAAGTTTACAATATTTTTCGTTTATAATAGGTTTATTTAAATATAAGTAAGTTTTTTAATTCAAAATTTAAGTGGTAAATATATTGTAAATAATTTTAAAGACAATGGTTAGTTGTAGCGCTTGTGGGTACTTAAAGATTAATAAAAACGACCATAAGAAAATTACTGTTCATTGGTAAGTAGCTATTATTATAATAAATTTACGTTATATATACGTAAACTATATTTTTATGTTTAACTTAAATTGATACTTTGTATTGATCCCTAACCTATCTATTTAAAGTGACATAGGCGTATCAATAATAGAAAGAGGAAATTTTATTTTAATTATCATTAATTTACAATTTTTTAGTTAATCTCAATGTCAATTATTTTTATGTCTATGGAGTATTCTAAAGCAACGTTGTACAATAAATGTATTTGTGTATTAATGGTTAAATATTGTGGATAAAGATAAGTGGAGTCCAGGCAAGAATAGCTTTTTATGCTCACAATATTTTACAGAACAATCATTTGATAGAACCTCTTCAGTAATTGTTATACTAGTACCAAATGCTATACCTACAATTAAAATCGCAAGAATGAAATATGTAAGTAATTATTACATCCACAAATTGCTTTAATAGCATTGACCAAATCTATATTTTTTCTCAAATCTATTTACAGATATTTTACTTAAACATATATTTCACTAGTATATACCTTTTCTATGCAGGTAAGGACTAATTACCCTTATGCTGAAGAGATAATAACTACTAGCAGTGAAACTATTTCACCAGTTCCTGAAACTCTATTATCTACTTCTGAAAGTCCTCGTAGGAAACAACTTATAAAAAGCACCTGTGAAGTATATTTAAAAACAAGAATTTATTATACTCGTATATGTAAAAGTAAAATAAATAATGTAGAACAAATTAGACATGTTTACACAAAATCCAATTTAAGGGCCAATAGTGGTAAAATGAAAAATTTTAATAAAAATTGTGTAGTATATAACTGGCTTTATTTTCTTAAATCTAGTACCCCCATTTTAGGCAATGTTATACTACTTTTTTCCTCTACTTTCCTTATTAAAATGGTTATTTTAATATATAATGATTAGTGTTCATACTTAATAATAGATATGTTTAAAAAAATATATAGGACGCCACTGTTAAAAAGTAACTTCCGGTAGCCATCTTGGAAAACCATCCCGGTCAACTGTCCTTGAACGAGCAATACTTCCTTACTATTTTATGTTCTAAGGTGACAGCGCTGCCTTTAGTTTTATTTGGCTAAACTTTATCAGATTCGCCGGTTTGGGGGTGATAAATTAAAAAATATCAAAATTATCATAATTGCTTAAACATATCAGATATTACATGTCAGGGCTAGGTTTGGTTTTTATTTTTTATTTATATTTATATTTATATTTATTTATTGTTTTTTTGTTTCAGTTCGTACAGCTACAATATTTAGCCAGAATTTTCACAGGGCGGTAGATTGGGGTGTTTTTAATTCTCTTTCAGGAGACAGTTACGTAATTAAATCAAATATCCGCCTCACTTCAATTTATTATATAAGTTTTTTTACAGAAACTAACATTTATACTTCAGCTTCAACTTAGGTATTGCACCTGTAGTTTATAAACGTTTTATCCCAAATCAAAAATTAAATTTTGTGTTAATAAAGTAATTAATATATACGGAGATGTTGCTCGCGTGCTGCATAACCATGGGGATCACAGCCGCGACTTAGCGGACTTTACAGGCAAAAATCCGAGAAGATACATAGATAAATTGGAACAAAGTTTGGGAAGAAGAAAGAACATTAACTTTGGTGTAATGTACATTTTTAGAAGCAGCTCAGGATTTTTTTAAAAACTCATTTTGATAATAAGATGATGAGCATGACTAACACTTTGTTGTAGTTTCAGATTCATTTTACTCCTTCCTTCAGTTCTTGGTACCTGTTTATCTTCTCTGATATTATTCTGAGTAATGCAGACTACAATATCGAGCATATTGAAGTGAGTGTTCCTGTCCGTCAATATTGTACTGTAAAATTATAGCTTGTGTGTCTCATTTCCTCGCGAGTTTGTGTTTAAGTGCTAGTTGTTGGTAAATGGTGTTGGCTGTAGTCTGTTTAAGCTAGTGTTGTGCATGTACCCTTTTTATGTTAAATTGTCTCCGGCAGATTATGACAATTGTGACATTTGTGATCTGTAATTGCAGTATCTTTCAGGATGTATTTTCTGTAATTTATTGTATTTATTATCTCGTCCTTTAAAGCGATCATGAACCATTGTGGTTTAGGAAATAAATTGCCGGTCTTAAGCATTGATGCATTCTTATCTATGTTGGGTTCATTTAAATCTTAAGGGAATCTGCCATGCAAGACGTTGCTCTTCCATGCTTGTATTTTCTCTGTATGCTTTCTTTTTATGCTTTATGCTTTTCTTTCATGCTTGTATTTTCTGTGCTTCTTGAGTTTTTGGCATTGCTAGGTTATCTATAAAATTGACATCACTTTATACGATTGCACGATAAAGTTCAAACCTCCTTCTCCATCTTGTCTTTTGATATTATGTCTCTCTATTGCCGATTTAGGGTGCATGTTATTGTATTTCTTAAGGGTTGTTCTTGTTAGTCGTTTTATGCTTTTTTTTATCTATTTAAGACTAGTTAATTGGAGCGAATACTTCCGACAATCTTCCTAATATCGACCAAGTACAAAATTGTAACATCTATCATACCAAATAGAATCATATCACACAATGAACTTCTTAACATCCTTGCTGAAAAACAGAAGGGCTGCTGACTGGGTCATATATGCAGCAAAGAACAATCTTTAACCATCTTAATACACATTACTTTAAAAAACAGAAACCTACATAGTATGTACATCGACTAAAAAATTGTTCCAATAAATAAATTCCAATTTAGATACTTAATAATAAACTTTTGCCTTAATGAAATTTATTGTACTAACTCTTACCATTTGAAAGTACATCATATTAAGAACAGTAAACAACTAAACGGTTGAATTAAACTTTCACTATTTATTTGCAAAATACGCTTTTAAATGAAATGACGGCCGTTTTGCTAGAATTAGCATCGTCAGATTAACATTTAGAAAGTTTAATTTAACCGTTTGGTTGTTTACTGTTCTTAATAACTTTTACCTTCTAATATGGTATTGGCTAGCTGGGATGTTGTCTCTTTTTAAAGTAATATATATCTTAAAATAGCGATGAATTCCATTATCAAACATTGGCAAAGAATAAGTGTTTTTAATAATATCGAGCAGCAGTATTCTTTGGAGGTGGTTGAGTTTTTGTTTGGTTTTTCATTTAATAGCAAAATATACGTTTTCTGATGAGTGCACTTTTTCTGTTAACGGTCATGCTAATAATAAAAATTGCTGCTACTGGTCAACGGATGAGAGATGACCATAAACAATACCCTCAAAAAGTTAATGTTTGGATATGGATTGTTGAAAACCATTAAGAACAATAAATAACTGAACGGTTAAACTGAACTTCCACTATTTATTCGAAAAATTCGCTAGTTATTAGCGAAACAGCTGTAATTGAATTTTAAAGTTTATTATTAAAATAAATTTAAATAAAATTATTTAAATTATTAAAATTTATTTTTCGAATAAATAGTGGAAGTTTAGTTTAACCGTTCAGTTATTTATTGTTCTTAGTAAGACGAACTTCCACAAAGTAAAGGTTAACACAATCAATTTTGTTGAAAACCGATAATTATTTAGCACTACTACAAAATGATGTGATGCAAATTTATTTCCTGATCCAGGAAACTCTCAAGTTCCAGCAAATAACTTATGGTTTCAGCCAGATGGAACACCTCCACATCACTAACTAAACATTTGCAAATGACTGGATAGGAAGAATCAATAGAATGGCCAGCAAGATCACCTGATCTTACCCCATTGGACTTTTTTTATGGGGTCATGTCAAACATGGTGTTAACAAAACTAAACCACATGATATAAAAGGTTTATAAGAGCGAATAACGCTTGAGATTAAATCGGTCACACCTGATAATATGTTAATTAACCTAAGAAAAAAATTTTATTTAACATTAGGATGTTGCCAAGAAGTTCGCGGTGAGCATTTTGAAAATTAACATGTTCTTTTGCAAACTTTAAAAGTGCTATACGGTGTGCTCTGGTTAACAATGGAACAGTATCGACATTCTGGGTTTGATTCAAAAATTCCTTAATCTGTTTCTAACCGTATTGAATGATATGCTAGCATTACGGACTCCATAGAGAACATTTTGCAGTTGCCTGGCTGTAACATGACGAGTTCGCAAAGTCTGAATTCTTAAATAACGGTCATCTGCAGGATTAGTTCACCTGGGACGTCCTGAAACTGGTCTTCTGTTATAACTTGCAGTTTCTCTAAACCTCCTTAAGACTAGCCACGATTTGAGCTTCTTCTGGGGTTAAATTTCTCATTTTTATTTAAAATGTTTCTAGTTACCTCCAAATGAAAAATTAAAATGTAAATAATACAAATAGGATTTTTTATCAATTTATTTATTTTTTGTTTTTCAACAAAAAGGCGATTTAAACTTTTATGGTACTAACCCTTACTGTGTGAAAATTCATGTTATTCAGAACAATAAACAACTAAAAGGTTGTATTAACTTTCACTATTTATTCTATAAATTGCAATTACAGCTGTAATTGCAATTTATAGAATAAATAGTGAAAGTTAATACAACCTTTTAGTTGTTTATTGTTCTGAATGCGATTTAAACTGTAAATATTTTGGGCTTTTATACACCTATAGGATACTACCATACACTCATATTACACTCATATTAAAATTCTGAAATTCTGAAAAATGTGATTTGGGATTAAGTTACTTAATTAAGTGTTCGCAGTTTGTAATGTGTTAGTTCATTACAGAAGAATTTTTTACCAATAAAACGAGGACTGTTTTACTATGAAGGTAAGATTATTTTTGTTTAAAATAGATATATATATATATATATATATATATATATATATATATATATATATATATATATAATCAGAATGTTTTTGGGGATGTGGCAATAAAACCAATGTGTACTCTTATTAGAATATAATTACCGAGCTTTCGAACCTCTATGGGTTCATTTTCAAGGTCTAAAAATTGTATATTATAAAGAAATTATATAGCAGGTAATAAAATAAATAATACTTACATATCTAAGTGAGATTATAGGTAAAACGGTGTAAAAAATTGTAATAAATGTGACATGTGTGCTAAAAAAACTCAAAAAACAATATGATTTAAAAATTTTGATATATTTGTTTAATATATAAATTCAGTTGTTTTAAATTCTACATAGTAATTCGTTTTTTTTAATTTTTTAAATTTTGTTTCTCCAAATCCAAAAGATATGCATATATTATACTTAAATTATTTAGATCAGTTTTTTTATTAATACATCGATCTTCCTGAGCTATGTAAGCCGTTTCTAAAAAGATCCGCTTTTTATAATTCATTTCTGTAGTTAAAATTTTGGCCTGTTCATAATTCATTATATGGCCTTCAGAGAATACGTGTTCAGCAAGTGCACATTTCTCTGGATGAAGTTTACTGTCACTTTTATGGGATGTTATTCTATTAGCAAGAGACCTTTTTGACTGACCAATGTATTTCTTATCACAATTTTTACAAGGAATTTCATAAACTATGTTAGGTAATTTATTATTAGGTGTTTTATCTTTAATTTTACTAAAAAGCGAATGGATTGTAAGATGTTGTTTATTTGCAATTTTTATATTATGTTGTTTTAAAATTCCGGAAAGTTTAGGTGTGACTGATTTGATATAAGGTAGAGATACATAAATTGGAATGGTAATATTTCTAGAACTGATGTCATGATATTCTGTGTTTCTTGTCATGTTATGAATTATGGCATTTGTATTGTCAGAAGTATTATATAAAATTTGTTTTAAAAGATATGGTGGATAACAGTTCTCAAGAAATAGTTTATAAAGAATTTTTAAATTTTTTTGGTGAAAAATTGGATCTGAAATATTTAAAACTCGATTTTTCATTTGTTTGATCACATTTAATTTAGTATTACGTGAATGATATGAATGATAGTTAATATATCTCCCAGAGCTTATCGGTTTTCTATACCAGTCGATTGAGATGTTATTGTTATTGTTTCTTATAAATTTAGTATCAAGAAAAGGTAAGGATTGTTCTGTATCTTCTTTTTCTATAGTAAATTGTATATGTGGATCAAAGCTGTTGAAGTAAAAAGTATATTATTTATTTCATCATATGGAAGGGATAAAATTATATCATCTACATATTTTTTAATAAAGAATAATTTAAAAGGTAAAACAGATATAACTAAGTCCAAGATGTAATCCATCACATAGTCTGCTAAAATAGGAGATATTGAAGATCCCATTGGTGTTCCAAAAGTTTGTTGATATATTTTATTATTATAGGAAAAATATGTACTATTGAAAATAAATGTTATTAATTCTAAAAATGTCTCTTTATTTAGTCTACAATTTTTATTTATGTCATTCCAATTCTTATTAATTGCTGTTAAACATAAATTTAGATGAACATTACTAAAAAGTGACACTACATCCAAACTTAAAAGAACATAATTTGGTGGTAATACAATATTATTAAATTTTTTATTTATTTCAAAAGAATCTCTAATGTAATACTCATTGCTATAGTCATATGATTTTGTGAGTATTTCAGTTAACCAAAGTGTAAGGGGTTCAATAGGTGTTCCAATTGATGCTACTATTGGCCTAGCTGATAATGTTGGTTTATGAATTTTTGGTAAACAGTAAAATTTTGCAGGAATGCCATTATAGGTTGTTAGTTTATTTTTAATTTCTTTATCAATTTGTTTTTTATTAAATAATTTTTTAATTAATGCATTACACTCATTAGTTATTTTCAAAGTAGGATCTTTATTAAGTTCTTTATATGATTTATTATCATCAATAAGTTGTTTAGAGAGATCTAAATATTGTTGTTTTTCTATTATAACTGTTACATTACCTTTATCTGATTTTGTTACTATTAAATTTGGATTTTCATGTAGAAATTTTTTTGTTTTATGTAGTAGTTCTCTAAATATTGAAGATTGTTTAGGTTCATGTATATGATTAGTTAAAACATTAGTTGATTTTGCTATAATAATATTTCTTTCTTTCTCATTATTCACAAAAGATGAGATGTAATCAATGTTTGCTAACATGGTTTTAATTGAAATATCTTTAGTTATTATAGGTTCTATACTAAATTTTGGTCCTAGAGACAAAAATTGTAAAATATCTTTTGGTATTTCTGTTTGAGATAAGTTTTTTATCCAATTTTCTTGATTTTGGAGAACCAAACTATTTTTTTTGTTTAAAAGATTTTTAAATTTGTTTTTTTGTTTATTTTTAATTTTGAAAAATAATTTATTATAATGAACGATTTGTCTACTTGAATAATTATCAAAAACGAATTCATTTGTAGTATTGATTATTTGATTTTTGAAATTTTCTAGATCATTTTCTAATTTAAGTATTGTTTTTTGATTACAAATTATTTCATTATTAAGTAGCTTATTAACTAACCTATTATAAATGGAATAACTGTTGTTCCTTTCTTGTTCTTGACGTATCAGAATTTTTTCTATATGTTTTATATGATGTTGTAAAAAAGATGGAATAATGTTCTGTTTTCTACATTTTAATAGAAAGCATCTTCTGTTATATTCCTTTGCAATTTTGAGTTTAGTTTTTGACCATGCCTTTAAATTTATTACTGCTATATAACCATACGTTCTTGAAATGGTTTGGTAATACCCCATACCAGTATGTAATTTTAATAGAAATATTTGCCAACTATTTGTACAATCAGAATGTTTTTGGGGATGTGGCAATAAAACCAATGTGTACTCTTATTAGAATATAATTACCGAGCTTTCGAACCTCTATGGGTTCATTTTCAAGGTCTAAAAATTGTATATTATAAAGAAATTATATAGCAGGTAATAAAATAAATAATACTTACATATCTAAGTGAGATTATAGGTAAGTATTATTTATTTTATTACCTGCTATATAATTTCTTTATAATATACAATTTTTAGACCTTGAAAATGAACCCATAGAGGTTCGAAAGCTCGGTAATTATATTCTAATAAGAGTACACATTGGTTTTATTGCCACATCCCCAAAAACATTCTGATTGTACAAATAGTTGGCAAATATTTCTATTAAAATTATATATATATATATATATATATATATATATATATATATTGTAATGAATCATTATTTCTAATAAAAATAAAGCTTACCTTATTAAGCATCCATTATAGCCATAACACTAATGGATTAATTAAAAAAGGATATGCATATTAAAATACACTTTTCTTCTTAAAGTATGTAATTACCCAAACATAAGTATTGTCTTAAGTACAGTATAAACTTGATTATATTATAAATTTGGTCATAATACCACAGTAAAAACCACAAAATAAACGATGTTCTTTGGTCACAACAGGTTTCCATTTGGACTGAGTAGATACATCTTGTTAGAAAATGAGATAAATCTTCTGACCTAAAAATAATATCCTTAGTTATTAATTTGTATAAACAAACATTATCTCTACAGTAAAATTAAAACAAAGTAGTATAAATTACATACACTTGAAACGCTGAAAGATTACCCGTGCGTCATTGTATGTAAGCATACGAATAGGATAGAGAAGACAACATATTTGATAATAATAAACAAACATTAAAAGATAAAAGCCAATATAGGGTAGGTAGCCATATTGGAAAATCAACATATAAAAATAAACAATGCAAATTGGTAAATGAACAAAATAGAATTAAAAATACTAACTTGAAAAAATTGAATTTGAAACAATCCAGATTATAGACATCACAGTAGAGTGCATATAAGATTTTGTCCTCTGTTAAACCAACCCTAAAACATTGAATTTAATTAATTAAACTATGTAACATTTGTAATTTAAATAATTAAAGGAAGGAAGATAATGGATATATAAATTATCAAAGACTATGTGAACTATTATAATATGCAGTGATTAAAAACAATTTAAAGACTATTTAACAACAAAAACAATTAAAAACACCAATTAAAAATGACAATATTTGCATAAGCCATAACAGACAATCAAAAACTCTTAAAAAAAGGTGAATAAAATAGTTTTAAGAAATTTAAATTAATTGAATGTAGTTATAATGATGTATTTAGGCTAAGAATGAATTTTAAGAAACAATTTGAACATTTTTATATATTAGTTATTGCAAAAAGGAGAAAATTGATATTTGACAAAATGGAGATTTAAAATTATAAATTAAAAATATTAATCGTTAATGACAGTGTTCAAAAACACGTTCTAATTAAAACCAGGATAGTGGAAAATGATAATCAGTAAGTTATTTAACTTTATATCATGTATTAGCTCACACTAAAAATAAATAATAATCATTTGAATCTTCCATGGCTAGGGTCAACATCGCTCCGCATTATGATTCAAAAATCATAGGAAAAACTAAGTTTAAAACAATGTAAATTATATTTATGAGTATGTTAATGTAGTAGGTATCTAAATTTAAGCAAGAGTTTTGTTAATAAGCTAATTTTTATAATATGAAATTTTCAATCATTCAAATTTTATCTAGTGAATTTCACAAAATTGGCAGTATTGATAATTAAATACGTCATAATTAGACTTTTCTATAAAAAGGCCAGTTTTGAGAAGTTCGGGATCAGTCTATCTTTAACACAAAGCAATGCACGTACATCATAAATTAAAAAATTAAGTATTTCTTTTGTTTTGAATTGTGACAGGCGTCATTTGAGTGTAAGACTCCGCCCACTTTTGATACAATCAAAAAAATTTAATAAGTAAATTATTACAACTATTAAAATTACAAAAAGTAAAATGTAACCAGTGACCTTTACAAAGAAATAATAATAATAATAACAATATTCAAGTGATTACCTTAATTAATAGTGAAACTGTACGAGATTTTCAATCCATCATCAAGAGGGAGGACGCGTTATTGGTTCCAACAAGTGGCTTCAGTTATAAACTTTAACTTCAATGGTACGTCTTTAAATTTATATCCATGATTTGAATCTTGGTAAATATGTAGAATTCGGTGAACTCTCCGATTTTCATAAACATTTTATGAGGGGTCTAGGACATTGTAATGAATACGAAAATAAAGTTTTTTTTCCGCGGAAACACTGAGAAATAGTAAAAATTGTTAAAAATGTAGGTTCAAAGTAAACATAACCTATCACTTACCAGTTGTAAATGTGGCAATTATATTAAGCTTGAGACCATTTTAGTGTTAAATAAACATTCTCAAGATAATGTAAAACACAAAAAACATAAAATTAGTATTGGGAAACTTATTTTCTTATTAATTTTGTTGCTCAGAACCTTCTACTTTATTGTTTATTTTAACAAACTGTCAATTTTGTCAAAACCTCTTATTGGCCAATTTGGTTAAAACTTCAAATGATTTGACAATGTTGCCAAGATTTACTATACATATATCGAGTATTTGATAAAAAAACAGATTATACTTTTGGTCGATTTTAATTTTTTCAAAATTTAAGTTTTGGTTTTTGTAGTTTTGAATAGCTAGTTTTTCGTATTGTTTTACTGTCGAATTTCAGTCGTTTTCATGTTAGTTTGGTTTTACCGTTTATTACCTAACGTTTATTTGATTTTATTCAACTTTGAAGTTTAAAATGAATTTAATTAAAATTTATGAATTGGTTAAAGATGACGATAAATTAATCGAAAAATTAATTGAGTGGAACTTAATTCCGCATAGGGATAATTATAAATGTAAGAAATGTGGAGGGAATTATACTCTAACAAAAGATTGTTCTAGGTAGGTATTTATTTATTATTTAATTTCAACAAAAAATGATGATTAATTTTTAGACCTAATGGTTGGCGATGGCTTTGCCATAATAAAGTCTCTGTAAGGAAGCAAAAGGCCAAACTTTGTAGAGACGTCGTCGAATTTAGGACTGGAACATTTTTTGCGAGAAGTAATTTAACTCTATATACAATATTGGGTTTCGTGCATTTATGGGTATCTGATTGTTCATTACAATTTATTTGTCAGGAAATGGAAATTTCAAATAAAACTGCCGTCGATTGGGCAAGTTTTTGTAGAGAGGTACTTTTGTATGCCTTTATGGATAATCCGATGAAAATTGGTGACCCTGGTAAAATTGTCGAAATTGATGAAAGTAAATTTGGAAAAAGAAAATATCATCGGGGTCATCCGGTAGAAGGTCAGTCTTTGGAGGTTTTGAAAGAGGAACGGGTAAAATATTTATGGTCGCCGTTGAACATCGTAATAGTGATACTCTTTTACCCATTATAGAGCAATGGATAGAAAAGGGTACCACTATCTACTCGGATTGCTGGAAGGCATATGATTGTTTAACGGAAAATGGCTATAAACATTTGACTGTTAATCATACAATAACTTTTAAAGATCCTGAAACTGGCTGCAATACTAATAGTATTGAAAGTTCATGGAGGCATGCAAAAGCCATAATAACATCCAATGGCCGAAAAAAAGCACATATACCGGGTAATTTAGCTAGGTATATGTTCTATAAACATTGCCAAGAATTTTCTTTGAATCGTACAGAAGCCTTCTTAAAATTAGCAGGTAAACTGTACGATCCAAACAAAATTCAATCTCCAGAAATTTGCCCCTCTGATGATGAAGGTTTATTTTGAAATTTTTGATTTTTGTCAAATATGTTGTAAATATGAAGGTTTATTTTTTATTTATTTTCCGACTTATTTTTTGTTTATATTTATTTTATCTATTGTTGCTGTTGGGATAAAACTAAATATTTAGAGTTTTTCATTTGGGTATTTCAGTATTTTATTTCAGATATTAAGGTGAGCGATAGTAATTTATAATACACTTTGATCTGTGTCAGTTGGTCGGGAAGAGGATTTAAATGTTTTTGTTTTCTTTATATTTTATGTCTAGTTTAGAAGTTTGTTTAAGAATTGTTGATTTTATTCATTTTACTTTTAAAAAATATTTTTTTATTATTCATAAATGCATTAAATTTGGTATTGTACGATAGGTTAATATTTTCTACACATTTCAAGCATATATTTTATATTTCCTATATAATAAGGTACATTTTACAACATTTGTATATAATACACAAGAATAGCTATATATTTTTTTAGTCTGGCAACATGGCAACATCAGTTGGTGATATTCTTACTATTTTGACATATGTCCGAAATGAAGTCAATAATTATGGAATTTATTTATTTAAAACTATATGAATATTAAAGTTGTGGAAATGTTATTGGATTTAAAAATTATGTAATTATAAAAAATAATGTATTTGGAAACCATTTGATGCTGCTGAGTATGAATTAATTCTCGTATTTACAACAGGTAAGCGTTAGGTTATGTTTATTTTGGGTTGAAATTTTTAGCAATTTTTACTATTTCTAGTTGTTTCCGCGGAAAAAAAAATCATTTTCGTAATTATTATGGTGTCCTAGACCTCTCATAAAATTTTTATAAAAATCGGAGAGTTCACCGGATTCTACATTTTTTCCTGTATCTTTCTTCCAAGTATATGTATTCATGTATATGTGAATTAAATTGTAATAAATTCATTGTTTTGCATTAAACAGAGTTTAATTTAACAAACAAGCACTCATGAAAAGAACAGTTGATCATTACTGACATATTAATACACGAGTATATTCGGATCGTAGCCGAACCATTTAGATTTTCAGTATGTGCGCAATAAATTAAATTATATATGGGAGAAGTTCGAAATCATTTTAATGTTAATAGCTGTATTTTATTTGTAATTAATTTAATATTTCCCTAAGAGAATGGTTTGTACTGTCTACTGAGAAAAGAGAGTACTTATGTTTTCTTTTTGATTATAAGTATACAGTTATGAATAAAAAGTGAATTCAATAATCAAAAAGTGTATTTCAAAATATAATCAGAGAATATAACAGCCCTAATTTAATTAGTAAATATAACAATTAATTAATAATCATCATACAGTTTGTTTTTTTTAAATTGTTAAATTCAATCATTATAAACATCAAAATAAGATAATAATCAATCAATAAATCAATCATCAAAGATGGAGGTAAGGAATTTAGAAAATTTTAAGGTTTAGACATACCCAATACCATACAAACTTAAAGACAGAGTAAAGAAGGAACTGGAAATATTAGAAAACGATGGGATTATAGAGAGAAGTAGTACACCTTATATCAATCCGCTAGTAGTTGTACAAAAGAAAAATGGAGACATCAGAATATGTTTAGATGCTAGGACAATTAATAAATACACAGTGCCTGAATATGAAGCACCAATGTCAATAGATGCAATTTTAGGTAGAATAACTAATGCCAAAAATTTTT
Organism: Ophraella communa; assembly: GCA_035357415.1. Lineage (NCBI taxonomy): Eukaryota > Metazoa > Arthropoda > Insecta > Coleoptera > Chrysomelidae > Ophraella > Ophraella communa. The sequence goes on from CM068980.1 coordinate 29,917,445, forward strand.
CAAAAACTAGATTTAATACACAGTTTTTGGTTAATTCCACTACATAAAGAGTCAAGGGATTATATGGGTTTTTCAGTAGATGGAGTAGTATATCGATTTTGCGTAGTACCATTTGGTATTCAGGGAGCATGTTCAGCTTTAGTTAGAGCACTACATCAAGTTTTAAATAAGTATGAGGATTTTATATTACACTACATAGATGATATTTTAATTTTTTTAAACAATGAACAAGAGCATCAAAAACATTTAGAAATAGCACTTAAAAGTTTAGACGAAGTAGGCCTAAATAAAGATAAATGTCAATTTTTTAAAAATAATATAATTTATTTAGGTTATGAAATAGATGAAAGTGGTATAGAAATATGGATCCTGACAGAATTAAACTAATAAGAGAATTTAAATCACCTAATAATTTAAAAATGTTAAGAGGGTTTTTAGGAACAATAAATTATTTTAAGAGATTGGTACCAAATATAAGCGAACTAGAATTACCGTTAATAGAGTTGCTAAAGAAGGGAGTAAAATGGAAATGGGATGATGAAAAAGAATATGCATTTAATAGAATTAAAAAAGTTTTTGAGAATAAATTAAAAATATTTTATCCAAATTATAATTTACCATTCATTCTTAGGACTGATGCCTCAATTAATAGGTATGCAGGTGTTTTGATACAGAAACAGGCAGAAAAAGAGATTCCAATAGGTTTCATATCACGAACAACGAAAAAACATGAAAGAAATTATAGTGTTAGAGAATTAGAGTTAGGGAGTATAATTTTTTGTGTCACAAAATTCAGATTTTACTTATTAGTTAATAAATTTACAATAGAGACAGACAATCAATCTTTAACATCAATTTTAGATAACAAATTTGGAAATAATAGAATACATAGATGGGCGTTATTACTACAATAATATTCAATTGAAATAAAATATGTAACTGGGAAATCAAATATTGTGGCAGATTACTTAAGTAGATTAGATGGGGAAAATATTAATAACAATAATATAGTAAAAGTAGGATTAAATATTTTAAAAAACCAAAATGGTATATTTTCATTAAAAAGAATAAGAGATCAAATAAACTTACAAAATATGGGGAAAAGAAGAGCATTAGAAAAAGAAGGTTTTTATTATAAGAAAATAGAGGATAAGGAGCTGTACATTACAACTAACAAGTTTGCAAATGAGTTAATCACTGAATTACATGAACAATATGGACATTGTGGTGTAAGAAGAACTTGGTTAGTATGGAGAGAAAATTATATCAGCAAAAAGGATTTATCGATAACTAAGAAAATAATAAAAACATGTAAGGTATGTCAGTTGTCCAAAGAGAAAAACTTCCATAATGAAAATATTCCTAAAACAATATTAGCAGCCAAACCATTAGAAATTATATCAATAGATTTCATATCCAATTTAGTTGAAAGTTTTCAGGGTAACAAACATATTCTAGTAATAGAAGATATATTTTCAAAATTTGTTTCAATAAAGCCAATAGCAAAAACTAACACTAAAGTTATTTGTGAAAACTTATCACAATATTTTCAAGAGGTAGGTAAACCAAAACGATGCATAGTTGACAATGCTACTTATTTTAACAATCAAAGATTTAGGAATTTTATGATTATAAACGATATAACACTAACTTTCACCAGCATATGACACCCAGCTTCTAACCCTACCGAAAGATATATTAGAGAAATTATCAAATATCTTAGAATTTTGACTAGTGAAGAACATAGAAATTGGCAAAACAACATAAGGAAAATTGAATATTTTATTAATAATACTCCAAATACAACGACACAGGAAACACCAATTAAAATATTGAAAAATATCGAACCTGATAGACCATGAATTCATGAAGAATGAATGAATCCATGAAATTATGAAATGAATGAACCAATGAAATTACTATGAATAGCAACATTTTAAAAATCTATGACATTTCTATGTGAATAAGTGTTAAATTTATGTAAATATTAATTAAGGTTTTGAATAAAATAATAATAGATAGGTATATAGTGATTAGATGAAATTAAGTCAAGTTAAAGAATAACAATTAGGATACAGCTAGTGATTTATAGAATAGAAATTGGTAGATAGACAAAATTAGATTTAAAATAACAGTCTAGATAAATTAAACTTCAGACTAAGGCAATAAAAGATGGCAATAGAATTAAAAAGGAGTTTGAAAACAATTTTATATAATATGGAACTTGTCGGTAGAGAAACATAAGTAAAAATTTCAAATTAATTAAATTTTAAAAATTATTAGTAAAAAATTATTTATTAATATTAAATTGGGGGAAATTGTAATGAATCATTATTTCTAATAAAAATAAAGCTTGCCTTATTAAGCATCCATTATAGCCATAACACTAATGGATTAATTAAAAAAAGATATGCATATTAAAATACACTTTTCTTCTTAAAGTATGTAATTACCCAAACATAAGTATTGTCTTGAGTACAGTATAAACTTGATTATATTATAAATTTGGTCATAATATCACAGTAAAAGCCACAAAATAAACAATGTTCTTTGGTCACAACGCAGGTTTCCATTTGGACTGAGTAGATACATCTTGTTAGAAAATGAGATGAATCTTCTGACCTAAAAATAATATACTTAGTTATTAATTTGTATAAACAAACATTATCTCTACAGTAAAATTAAAACAAAGTAGTATAAATTACAAACACTTGAAACGCTGAAAGATTACCCGTGCGTCATTGTATGTAAGCATACGAATAGGATAGAGAAGACAACAGTTTATAATTTAATATTATCGTTTGATATTTATAGAAAAGGACAGCACATAGAAAAGGTGTCGGTGATATGATCGTTGACTCGTGACGCACGGGTAATCTTTCAGCGATTCAAATGTATTTGATGATAATAAACAAACATTAAAAGATAAAAGCCAATATAGGGTAGGTAGCCATATTAGAAAATCAACATATAAAATAAACAATGCAAATTGGTAAATGAACAAAATAGAATTAAAAATACTAACTTGTAAAAATTGAATTTGAAACAATCCAGATTGTAGACATCACAGTAGAGTGCATATAAGATTTTGTCCTTTGTTAAACCAACCCTAAAACATTGAATTTAATTAATTAAACTATGTAACATTTGTAATTTAAATAATTAAAGGAAGGAAGATAATGGATATATAAATTATCAAAGACTATGTGAACAATTATAATATGCAGTGATTAAAAACAATTTAAAGACTATTTAACAACAAAAACAATTAAAAACACCAATTAAAGGTGACAATATTTGCATAAGCCATAACAGACAATCAAAAACACTTAAAAAAAAGGTGAATAAAATAGTACATTTGTAATTTAAATAATTAAAGGAAGGAAGATAATGGATATATAAATTATCAAAGACTATGTGAACTATTATAATATGCAGTGATTAAAAACAATTTAAAGACTATTTAACCACAAAAACAATTAAAAACACCAATTAAAGGTGACAATATTTGCATAAGCCATAACAGACAATCAAAAACACTTAAAAAAAAGGTGAATAAAACAGTTTTAAGAAATTTAAATTAATTGTATGTAGTTATAAAGATGTATTTAGGCTAAGAATGAATTTTAAGAAACAATTTGAACATTTTTATATATTAGTTATTGCAAAAAGGAGAAAATTGATATTTGACAAAATGGAGATTTAAAATTATAAATTAAAAATATTAATCGTTAATGACAGTGTTCAAAAACACGTTCTAATTAAAACCAGGATAGTGGAAAATTATAATCAATAAGTTATTTAACTTTATATCATGTATTAGCTCACACTTAAAATTAATAATAATCATTTGAATCTTCCATGGCTAGGGTCAACATCGCTCCGCATTATGATTCAAAAATCATAGGAAAAACTAAGTTTAAAACAATGTAAATTATATTTATGAGTATGTTAATGTAGTAGGTATCTAAATTTATGGAAGAGTTTTGTTAATAAGCTAATTTTTATAATATGAAATTTTTAATAATTCAAATTTTATCTAGTGAATTTCACAAAATTGGCAGTATTGATAATTAAATACGTCATAATTAGACTTTTCTATAAAAAGGCCAGTTTTGAGAAGTTCGGGATCAGTCTATCTTAAAGACAAAGCAATGCACGTACATCATAAATTAAAAAATTAAGTATTTTTTTTGTTTTGACAGGCGTCATTTGAGTGCCCACTTTTGATACAATCAAAAAAATTTAAATTGTTGTAAAAAAATTTTCTTTATAAATAGTAGTTTTAAGTTTTTACATATTTACCATTATAACATAAAATTTAACATTCTCATATACCTACATACCTGGATAATGGAAATAAATTTTCCGAAAGTTGAGTAAAAAGTATAAAGAGTTTACTTTTTTTAATTGCTGTACACCCCAATATTTCTGGTTTAATAGATATATATATATATATATAATTACCTCAAAAAACCTTTACCTTCTTTATATATATATATATATATATATATATATAATTTTAATAGAAATATTTGCCAACTATTGGGGTAAACGGCAATGTTTTCAAGAAAACTCTTTTACTTGTTTTCCAAGCTGTCGAAATATATTCTTTACATTTTCAAGAAAGAAATTTGAGTATAAACTGAATTGTTGTTACAGAATTGTTAAATATAACATATAAAAACTATTTTAACTTTAATTTGGAATTAAAAAAATTATTTATAAAACAAAATAACGTCATTGAATTAATAAACAACTGATAATAAAATGTAATATAAAAAAGAAGAAAATTGGTTATAGTTTTCTTTCTTTATTCAAGAAAAATGTGAATTTTAATAAAAATTTACAATATTGGTTTATAATTAGTAGGTCGAATAATAAAACAAGTCACGTTCGAATAATTTAAGGTGTTACCAGACTGTATTAAATATCATTTAAACAAGGGATCAAAGCCGATTGATAGCAAATAAATCATCCGAACCGTTGAGGTGTGGTTGTTTGCTTCCGCAATCAAAATGGCTACATAGAATAGTGATCAAGTTGACATATTAGTTATGTTTAAACAAATAACAGAACAGTTGCAAACAATGGATAAGAAACTAGACTTTCTAATGAACGAGAATCAACTAATCAAGGAAGAAAATATGAAACTCAAAGAACAAATTGTGAGCCATGAAAACAAAATTAATTACTTAGAAAGAGAAACTTGGAGAAGAAACATTATTATCAAAGGAGTAATAGATAGCGAAAAAGAGAGCAGAGAAGAAACGAAGATAAAAACTGTCAATCTCATTACAAAGATAGGGGCATCAATAAGTGAGGAATTTGATATTAATGAGGTTAAAAAAATTGGGGATTACAAAAATAATAAACATAGGCCAATTATACTAAAATTAACAACTGGTAATAAAAAAGCAGAAATACTTAAAAAATCTAGAGAACTGAAAGGAACAGATTTATGGTTAGATGAAAATTATTCTAAAGAAGTTTTAGAAGAAAGAAAAAGTCTATTCCCACATTTAAAAGAGGCCAGAGCCAAAGGTTATAAAGCTAATTTAAGATATAATAAATTAATAATAAATAACGAGGCATTTGGTGACAATGATTTAGACATTAAAGAAAGAGAAAAGGGAACTACGGACAGCAATAAGAGAACAGCAAGTGAAAGATCACCAGTAAATAACTTATTACAACAAACCACAAAAATTTCAAAAATATCAAAAAATCAATAAAGATAGACCTTAACAAACGTAAAGATGAAAACTGCTATGAAACTGGAGATGAATCGGCTACGACAAAAATAAAAAATGAAAAAAATAAAATAAAATTGAAAATAGGAACTTGAAATGTTAGAGGTTTAAACGGAAAAGAGTTTGAGTTAGAAGAAGAAATACAAAAATTAGGAATGGATATAGTAGGCGTAACTGAGACAAAAACAAAAGGACAAGTGGAAAAATTACTAAACAACGGGTATACACTAATACATAGCGGAGTAGATCAGAAAACCAGAGCGCGAGAAGGAGTTGCATGTATCATGAAAAACCAGATATATAATCAATTAAGAAATTGGACTGCGGTATCCGAAAGGATTCTAAAAGTTGAACTAAGGATAGACAAAGAAAATATAACATAGCATATAAGAATACATTTTGGGAGAAATTAACAGAAACAGTAGAAGATATATCAGGTAGATTAATAATTATTGGTGATTTAAATGGAAGAGTAGGGATAAAAGATGAAACAACCGGCGATGTAATTGGTATACACGGAAAAAGCATAAGAAATAATAATGGAAGAAGAATAATAGATTTCTGTATAATTAATAATTTAAAAGTGACTAACACAATTTTTAAACACAAAAACATACATAAATATACAAGGGAGGTAACAAGTAGACAGGAAAGATCAATAATCGACTATATTATTATAAATCAAGAATTCTATAAAGAAATAAAAGACACACGTGTTAAAAGACGTGCTGCACTCTTCACAGACCACTATCTATTAATGTCAGATATTAAAATACAGATAAAACCAGTAGTTGACGATAATAGACATAGAAATAAGGTAAAGAAATTGACGATAAGAACATACAAACTAAGACAAAAAGAAATTGCTAAAAGGTATACTGAAAAAATCGAAATTGAAATGGAAAAAATCAGTATAAACAATATTAATAACTATTCAATAGAAGAGTTATGGTCGTTATTTAAGGCAGTTATTCTCAATACAACTAAACAAATTTGTGGAGTTTCAGTAATAAATAAATATAAAAAACAAACTTCTTGGTGGAATGAAGAAATAAAAATGGAAATAAAAATAAAGCAAGGAAGGTGGACAAATTATTTAAGAAACAGAAATGCCGACATATTGCAGAGTATAAAAAGCAACGAATTAAAGTAAAAGAATTAGTTAGAATACAGAAACAACAAAGTTGGGAAGATTTTGGAGAAAAAATGGAACAAGACAGTTTAGGAAATCAAAAATTGTTTTACAAGACATTAAAAGCACTTCAAAAAGGCAAACGAAATATACCGACAAGTTTAAAATCCAAACAAGGAGGAGTATTAGTATCTGAAACAGATATAAAGACAAGATGGAATGAACACTTTAAGGATATACTAAATACAGAGCAAGACATGGACATATCAGATGAAGAAGTAACAACGAAAAACGAGGAATCAAAAGTAAATAATTCAGAAAACGAATTCAGTAAAGAAGAAGTAGAGAAAGCAGTAAACATGCTAAAAAGAGGCAAGGCTGCAGGTCATGATGGCATAACATCAGAAATGCTGCTAAATCTGGGTGAAAATGGAAAGGAGATTTTAACAAGTTTATTAAACAAAGTAATGAAAGAAAAATGTATACCAAAGACTGGGAAATAGGCATAATAATCCCACAACACAAAAAAGGTGATAACAAAAATTGCAATAACTACAGGGGTATAACATTACTTAGTATCGTTTCAAAGTTTATGAAAGATTGTTAGACAATAGATTAAAAGAGATAACAGACAAGCAACTTGAGGAGTCACAAAGTGGATTTAGGAAAGGAAGAGGAATTCAGGATCACATTTTTACGATTAACCAGGTTATTGAGAAAAACAACGTAGAAATTTATTTAGCTTTCCTAGACTTAGAAAAAGCGTTTGATAGTGTATCAAGGAAACTGATATGGAGAAGTCTGAAAAAACAAGGAATCAACATCAGCCTTATAGATAACATCGCTAGCATATTCAAGCGCACATGTAATTATGTTAGAACAAATAATCAGCAGTCGGAAGAGTTTGTCACAAGAGAAGGTCTAAGACACGGTAGTGTGCTAAGTCCAACTTTATTTAATATAATTATAGATGATATTACGAAAGAAGTAAACAAGAAAGCAAGAAAACTGTTAGTGGGGTATAGAAATATGCAACCGGTGTTTTTAACAGAATATTGCTTCGCGGATGATTTACTGATTTGCGCAAAAAACGCCGAAGACTTACAGCATAACATAGATTTATGGAACACAGCCTTGATGAAAAGAAACTTAAAAATAAATCTAGAAAAAACCAAAACCATGATTATAGGAGAAAAAGACACGGAAACGACAATACATCTTGGCAATGAAAATCTAGAAATGATAAATAATATTAAATATTTAGGAATTAATTTACAAAAAAATGGTAAGAACGAAGCAGAAATTAACAACAGAATTGAAAACACTAACAAGTTGTACTACTCCATAAACAATTCTTTTGTAAGACAAAAAGAAATATCAATAAAAACAAAAATGACCGTATATAAAACCATTTATAGACCAACATTGAACTTTGGTTGTGAGAGCTGGATACTAAACAAACAACAAAAAAGCAAAATACAGGCAATGGAGATAAAATATTTAAGAGCTGTAATGGGTAAATCGAAGATGGATAAAATTAGAAACGAAGTAATAAGAAAAGATCTTGATATAGAACCAATCCTGGAGACTATAGAAAGACAACAGTTAAAATGGTTTGGACACATAATAAGAATGGATAATATCCGACAAGCAAAGAGAATTTGGCAAGCAAAAACAACAAAAAAAAAAGAAAAAGGGGGAGGACCTAACAAAACATGAAACGATGTAATAGGAGAAGCTTTACAGAAACAAAACATATCATGGACTGAAGGTCAGCAGATGGCAAAAAACAAGAAAACATGGGCTAAATTTGTTTACAGTTAAAAAAACACAATACCTTGACTATATATATAATAAAAATTTACTAAATATTTAATTGTTTTATGATAGGAAAATTCTTACTCTTTTTTATAATTTTGAAATAAGCTTTGAAAATGTCATTAAAATATCAAAATCAAAATGTTAAATAGATTTCATGAATTTTAAGTATTATTTAGATCTTTATTTTTATCTTGTGGCATCTACTATTTTTGTTTATAACATTTGTTGATATCTTCTAAAACAACCCGAACTTTGTCGTAAGGTTGGCACACCCTGTATATTGCCACAAAGTGGCAACAGCATAAAACAATTTCAGCCTACCTTGCATCTTATCTTATGGAATCTTGTTTTACTCTGATAATGTTTTTTTGATATTTTGGTTTTATTTATATCGCAATTTCACGTTTTTTTACGCTAATATCCACTATTCTACTTACTATTTTTCCAAAGTGGTAAGTCTACACTATTTTTAACAACTGATACACTTTCTATAATTTTTTTTCCTCAACAAGTCTCTATTTAAGATTTTTGCAGGCAGAAATTAAAATATTTTACTCACACTCACCTTAACGGTCCCGTTCAGTTATATAGTTATGCTCTAAAGATTATAAGATATTAAATTTCCGTTATAAACAATTCAAACATAATATAAATTTTAATCCTTACCTTGTAAATACAATTTGGGTTCAATGGTTAGTTAACCGTTATTAATAATGGTCCAAAATAAAATCAGTTTATTCAAACATATCATTTACATTAAATAACTTCATATACTAACTAAATATTAAAATCCTCTATGTTCTTTTAATATTACCCTCATTATTTCAATGAGACAATCACCAAGTAAAACTAACCTAATTTAAATAAAGGGTAATAAGTTTAAACCAGATATATTATCAAATTCATAAGAAAATCTTATCGAAGACTAAGTAAAAATAAAAACAGAGTATACATTATGATTTAAATAAAGTAAATAATACGTTATACTTACATGTAGTTAAGAAGTTTAGATTATTGTAGTTTTTAATTTCATCACTAGATAAATAGTAGTTTTCTATATTAGTCTAAAGTAGTCTCAAGGTAGTCTTAAGTATTTGAAAAGTTCATAAACATAAATTATATTTCGCAGCCTCGTCTCATATTACAAAACACCCTGTAGTAGCAGATTGCTGCATGAACCGATACGACGTTAAAAGCTGAAAAAAAAGATAACACACAAATTCAAGGAGATCTTAGGAGATGATCCGGTGGATTCAGTTAAGACAGGTCCGGCAGTTAATTATGATACTGCCTTACATTGGACTTCTATTCTAAGGAATGGTCTAAATAAAGAATTAAGAAAGGATCTTTTAGAGAAATACCCAACGGTAGAAAATTGTTTGGCGTTACGTCCTCCGAAACTTAACGAAGAAGTTTCAGTTGGTTTACAAGACTTTTTAATCAGACAAGATAATTTTTTCTGTCATATCCAAGAGCAAATCAGAGCTAGTGCAGATACCAACAAAGAATTGTTGCAAAAAATGATAGATCTGACTAAGTTAATTATTGACTTGCACCACACCATTTCGGTACATCGAAGATTTGTCTTAGCAAATTATTTAACTCCTGCAATTAAAAAGATTTCTAAAAATTGTACAATTGATACAAAACTTTTCGGAGAGATTTCCTCCCATTATTAATTGGGTTAGAGGTGTTAAAATTAAATTTAATAAAACTCCTTGTCAGAAACATCCTCCAAAACTTGAGTTGAGGAACAAGATAAGTTTGAGATGTATAACAAAATTAAAGAAATGTTACTTAAAGAAGTTATCTCTCAATGTAAGCCTAAGAAAAATGAATTTTTATCAACGTATTTTTTAATAAAGAAAAGTGATGGTTCAAGCAGATTCATTCTTAATTTCAAGAGATTAAATAAATATATATTTCCTACACATTTTAAGTTAGAGGAGTATAGAAACGTAAAAAGTTTATTATTTGACTATATGGCCAAAATTGATTTAAAATATGCGTACTTTGTAATAAAAATAAATGAAAACTCCAGAAAATGTTTAAGGTTTAAATATAAGAAAATTCTTTATGAATTTAATTGCATGCCAATGGGTCTATGCACGGCACCTTTTATTGTTACAAAATTGTTGAAGCCAATAATAACAAAACTAAGATCGGAAGGAATTATGATTATAAATTATTTGGATAATTTACTAGTAATTGCTAAAGAAAATGTTACTAGGTTTTTAATTATGTTAGATTATTTAGGTTTTGTAATAAATTATAAAAAAGTGTTTTAGAATTATGTCCTCAATAAGTGAACAGACGCTTAAACAATATAATTCCGCCTATAAGGCCTGGTGGCTTTTTTGTTCAAATAAAAATGTTGATCCTTATGTTAGTTCCTTAGATAATATTATTGTATTTTTTAAATTAACTTTTGTTGAAAAAGGATGTTCGTTTTCAGTAGTTAATAGTTATAAGTCGGCATTAGCTTTATTATTACAATTATCAAAACATAATGAAAGGATGGTGAATAGATTTTTAAAAGGACTTAAAAATTTAAGGCCTTCTTAAGCTAGGTATTCTAGCACATGGGACCCTCACCCAGTAATCAATTATTTGGAATCCCTTTATCCTCCAGATTCTTTAAGTTTGGAGAATCTGACTTTAAAGTTAGTAGTGTTGTTAGCACTAACCACTGCGCATAGAATGCAGACATTGGCAAAAATCAAAATCAGTAATATTGTTAAACGGGAAAAATATCTAGAGATCTTTATAGAAGACAAAGTTAAAACATCTAATAAAAATGGTTTACAGCCAGTGTTATACATTCCATATTTTTTAGAGAAACCAGCCCTATGCCTTGCATCCACAATTGAATTATATATTAATAAAACTGAATCTATTCGACCTGTAGGGTTAAACACACTTATTATGACAATTAAGAAGCCTTTTCGGGCAGCATCCTATCAGACAATTAGTCGTTGGATTAAAACGGTGTTAAATCAAAGTGGTATAAATACAAACCTATATTCAGGTTATAGTATTAAACATGCAGCTGTATCATCAACAGACAGGGCTGGGGTAAACATTGAAGTAATTAGAAAAGCGGCCGGATGGTCAGATAGATCCAGCGTTTTTTGCTCATTTTATAAAAGGCCTATTCAGACTCCACCGGACACCTTTGCTAAGGCAGTCTTTAAGAGGACAGGAGTAAATTTTGATTAGAAAATAGAATATTAAAACTGTTTTTCTGTTTATAAAAAATTGTTTATTTTATTGTTTATTAAAGTTGTTGGTGGTTTCATAAAATGTAAAAATTTTTCTTGTTATTTAAGAGGAAAATAAAATAATTCAAATATTTATCTTAATTATTTGCCTAATTACCTCTATTAATTTAGGTCTAGGTAGACCCACAATGTTCTTTAAACATCTACAGGGTGTTTTGTAATATGAGGCGAGACTGCGAAATATAATTAATGGATCAATCGACTTACCTGTAAGGAAGGTTGATCATAATTATATGAGCAGTCTCGTCGAAATATTACAAAACTCCACCCTTGTGTCTGGATTTATGAAATATGTTTTACCCAACCCTAAGGGTCAACCTGACTATACTTTCAAATAGTGACGATCGAGGTTATATCGAAGTGATAGGTGACGAATTCGGAACTTGTGTGTTATCTTTTTTTTCAGCTTTTAACGTCGTATCGGTTCATGCAGCAAGCTGCTACTACAGAATGTTTTGTAATATTTCGACGAGACTGCTCATATAATTATGATCAACCTTTCTTACAGGTAAGTCAATTAATCCATTAATTATGAAAGGTATAAACAAAAAAAGGTATTAAAGAACTTTAATATATCCCAAATATTTAAAGTGTAGTGAATGTTCATAAAACACAAATAGACTGTATCGTGTATTTATTTAAACCATTTTAAAGAAACAATTTTTGATGAGATTTATGTAGACTATTTGTTGTCATAGGTGTTAGGTAAATTCGAACCATAACACATAAAAGACAATAAATTGGTAAATTTACTATGTTTTTCTAAGAATCATAATGAAACTTTGAATGTGTGTTAAAATTTAAATTATGTAATTTAAGGAACAGAATTTGATCAAACATTAAAAGTCCATTGTAAACAATAATGTAAATTGTAAGATTATTAAAATCTGCTAATAGACCGTCAGCCCATGGTATAAAAAATTAAACGATCCTTGACAGTAAACCCTTTGAAGATTCGACTAGAATATATTATGTGCCAATTATGTTAAATTTGAAATGAAACTTGCATCTTGGTTCTATAGTTGCAAAATTTCGGAAAATGTTGAAACAAAATTATGATAAATTTTAACAAAAGTTGACCGTATGCCGAGGTAATGAGAAGAAAGTTAACGAAAAAATAATACAGCGGAAAAAGTCGGCATACGTGTAGGGCAGTCCCTAAGGGGTTTAATAAACCCTTGAAATTGCAGGCAATCGTTATACCTTCTTTATGATAGCTGACCCTATGCCTCTAAGAGATTTTTAACGGCATACCGATCGGCTTTCCAAGTGGTTCCTAACCTCTAAAACATGTGTGGAAAAATTTTTATTCATTTTTATTATCTTTAACTATATGCCATTAGCAAATAATATGATAAATTGTAATCAATGCTATCATATGTAGCTTTGGCATATAGATAGAGTGGTCCTAAAGTAGTGGCATATGTATCAAAAGATATAAAAATTTTAAATGACTTTTCGATGATCACTAACCGTATACCAATAAGTTTATTATTAGACAATACTAAAATGTAATGCATAATGAAAAGACATACGCCTATCGCGGTCCCTAACATCAAAAATTAAAATTGAAGTTAAATATTATTTTTTGAAAATCGCTGACCGTATGCCATTATGTATATTATTAAATACAGAAGGAAAGAAGTATAAGCTGAAGTAAATTCTCAGAATACTAATCTCCGAAACCTCGAAATACATAGGCGTGCACAACTTCTAACTAAAACGTAATATTAAAAGAAAAGTTTACGTTAAATTTATTTGAATATTTAGAACAAAGAGATAAATCCAATCCAATACTGTTATAAAATAAAAAGATACATATAAAAAGAATAAAAATTTTATTAATTGTGAAACATACAGTTAATAAAAAATAATAAAATAAAATAAATTATACTAAAACGTAAAATACATACACAAAAACGTTGAGTTTTTACACATTCCTATTAATAATTAATAATATTCTTAAAACTAATAATATTGGCAATAAGAATGAAGATTATATTAGCAATAAAAAAATAATAGTATGATAGAGGAATACTCAAAAATAATTATAGGTAAAACAATAATGAATCATATAATTTAAAAATACTAGTAATAAATGTAATATATAAATAGTGGTTCATAGGCTATACATAAAAATAATAAACAATGAAGTTGACGTTAAGTTAAAATGTAATATAAGCTTCTGAGCTACAGTTTAAAGTTATGCTTCCTCATATTTTGTTTCAGACGAATTGTCATCCGATTCGAGAGAAATTATGATAGGTTCTATACTGCTATCTATTATACGATCAAGCTCCCACATATTTTTCTCAATATCCATAACGTGATAAATACATTTTTGCCAATGTTTAGTCGTTATTTCGGATATATATATTTATATATATATATATATATATATATATATATATATATATATATATATATATATATATATTAAACCAGAATTCTTTGGGGTAAACGGCAATGTTTTTTAAGAAAACTCTTTTACTTGTTTTCCAAGCTTTCGAAATACATTTATTTCATTTTCAAGGAATAAGTGCGAGTTAAAACAAAATTGGTGTTAACAACTTGGTAAATATAACATAAAAAAACTATTTTAACTTTAATTTGGAATTTAAAAAAATTTTTAAGTCAAATTATTTATAAAACAAAATAACGTCATAAAATTAATAAACAACTTAATTGCTTACGATAAAATTTAATAATAAAAGAGTAGAAAAAAAATAGGTTATAATTTGATTTCTTCTTTTATAAAAAATGTGAATTTTGATTAAAATTTACTAAATATTTAATTGTTCTATGATAAAAAATAACGATATCTTATTCTTTTTTATAATCTTGAATTAAGCTTCTAAAATGTCATTTAAAAATCAAAAAAATAAAAATGTCAAATAGATGTCATGAATTTTAGGTATTATTCAGATCTTTATTTGTATGTTTATCCAAAGATAGCAGATAATAATAAATGTCACTCAAGTTTTTATGGTCACTTTTTTTATTCATAATATCATTGTCTTGTGATATAGATGCCATTTCCAAAAAAAGTCTTTTTTTAGTGTTAAATTGTATATCTAAAATATTAACAGAAGCATAATCAATAAGATGGTCATTATTTATGGAATGTTTAGCCAATTCACATCTTTCAGGATGTAACCTTGTATCACTCTTATGTAATGATAAACGTTGTTTTAATCTTTGGCCAGTTTGACCTATGTATTTTTGGTCGCAAACAGAACAAGGAATACAATATACTACATTAGATAAGTCTAAAATTGGAGTTGTATCTTTTACTTTATTGAAAATGTTTTTGATGTTAAGACATGTTCTACTGGTAATTTTGATATTATTTAATGGTTTAAAAACTCTACTTAATTTGGATGAAATTTCTCTAATATATGGTAAAGATATATATAATTTTGTATTATTAGTTTGGATTTCTGAATCTTTATTATTATTACGATCATATGTATTTAAATTGTTAGAATAATTATTTAATACATTTTTAATTAATTTATTAGGATAACCATTTTCTAAAAACATTTCATGTAAAATTTTAAAATTTTTATTGTGAAAAATAGGATCCGAAATCAATGTTATTCTTTTTTTCATTTGCATTATTAAATTAATTTTAGTCGAAAATTTATGATATGACCAAAAATTCATTATTCTACCAGAATTTATTGGTTTTCTGTACCAATCTATAGTTATAGTGTTATCTTTTCTAATAAATTTTGTGTCTAAAAATGGTACACTATGTTCTTCGTCCTCTTTTTCTAATGTAAACTGAATGTGAGGATCATAAGAATTAAATATGAAAAGAAGTTCATTTAAACCATCTTTAGGTAATGCCAAAATAATGTCATCCACATATTTTTTAACAAAAATTAATTTAAAAGGTAATACGGGAATAACTGTATCTAGTAAATTATCCATTACATAACAAGAAATAATTGAAGAATAATTGAATAATTGAAGTTCAACTTGAAGTTGATAAATAGATTTTTGTTTAACACATCACATAATAATCATAATAATAATAACAATTCTATAAATTCAGTAATGAACTCTCAACCTAATGTACATCAAAACCAAATTTTCTATTTTTCACTACCGTTCATTCCAGATCTTACTTATAAATTAAAACCTATTTTTAAAGACTTTACTAACATTAGAATAGCTACAAAAAATATTAAGACAATTAATTCACTATATACTAGAACTAAACATCCTTTGAATAAACTGGAAGTCAAAGATGTCATATATTCAATAGCATGCACTAATTGTGAGATGGTTTATATTGGTCAGACTGGGAGAAATTTATCAGGACGTGTTACATCACATAAGAGTGATTGTAAAACACATAAACTTTCTTGTGCTTTGGCAGAACATGTAATAAATAAAGATCACATTATGGATTTTCAAGATCCCCACATCTTAGCTATCGAAAGTAACACATATAAACGTACTTTTTTGGAAATGGTTCATATCAGTAAAACTTCCAATACTTTAAATAAGAGATCAGAAATAGACAATCTAAGTAAGATCTATAATTTACTTTTAAAATTAGAGAATGATAACTAACATAAAGTTTTGCTCTTTTTAAATTTCAATAATACTATAGATTAAATAATATTGTTTTATATAAACTTTTTGGTACCACTGATTTTAAGTTTCTTTCTAGTATAAAAATAAATATAATGTATGTTTTTTCCATCTCTTCAATACTTTAAATATTTTTCAATCATTCTTAACCTTCCTTTTAGTTCGTGATGTGCCTCGTAGAGAGTATATCAATGTTATATTACGTTTTTTTTTTATAATCATGTTTAACTTTTGACTTGTTTTTAAAAAATTTTAAACTGTTTTTTAAGATTTTTTTCGATGTTCTTATATTTTAAAAATTGATATGTACTACGATTTATTTTACCACAGCCTTTTGCTGTTAATATTCAGTTTTGTAAAGTTGCTTATTTTAATATTAATCTAATCTTTGGTAAGTTATAAATATTCATAATAATTTGATTCCTATTGTAATTTTTGTAGAACTCCTTGAAAAAGGAAATAAATGTTTCCGAAAGCTTGGATATTCAAAAAATAGTGTGCTTTTATTTAAGCCCTTCATATATTGACTACAATACCCAAAATTAAAGTAAAGAAATTGTGTTTTTTTCCAAACTAGTCAAAAAAAATTGTGACTACTTTTATATATATATATATATATATATATATATATATATATATATATATATATTGTCAACCAAAATAACAAATTTTATGGACAGAGCTAAATAAAAATAACCTTATATCTAAATATCAATTAACAATAATTGATCGGTCATAATAATCATTTAAATAAATAGAATAAATACACACAAACAAAAATCAAAAAGAATGATATGCATGATTTAAATGTAAACATACAAACATAAACATATGACTCCTTTTAACTCAGTCTTAATTACTACTTACTAGCTAAACAATAATTATGAAATACTTCATACTACATATTACATATTACATATTACATATTACATATTACATATTACATATTACATATTACATATTACATTTCATTCAGAAGTCTACGATATATCACAGAATTCATCTACTTTATAGTATGGTCTCTCCTGAAGGTATGCTTTAATGAATTTGCGGAATTTAATATAAGCACTGGTGGCTTTTATGTGTGTTGGTAGACAGTTGTACATTTTTTGATTTATTATTGATTTATGAAAAAGATTTTTAACATCTGACAATTTAAAAGTTGTATTATTTCGAGCAACGTTACCTTTGACTTCGGCCCATACTAATTCTATCGGATTTAGCTCGCAATGACACGGTGGTTGGCGAAGTATTTCAATTCCTCGTTTTTTGGCTATCTCCTCAATGACATATTTTTTATAATTTTGCTTATTAATGTTAGCAAGCGATAATAATTTTGCTTTTGGTATTTGTTTGTTAAGGAAAAAGAGTGGACCACTCTACGAATTGCATTTTTTTTAAATTCATCCACATTCACTTTTGACAATTTTGGTCTTCTCGTTCTCTGTTTGGGTGGGGTTATACCAGCTGATTTCTCCTCTTTTAAAATTTTATATACAGTTGACTTTGCATATCCCATTACTTTAGACGAAATTTCAACTATACTGTCAACAGTAGAGGAGGGATTCTGTTGCTTAAAATAATTGTAGACGTTCAGTATAACACTCTTTTCGTTAAGTGATAAATGATCCACCTTAAATTTTTTAACTGGTGTATAATCACACGTTATTTTTTTTAATTCTATATTCTATTCACTTTTTCAAGAAACAACTGTATCAGATCTCTTCACTCGCTTATAATCGACTGAATAAAAATATTCTGATATTAATGAATGACTATTTAAAGACAATTAACCATTTTATTAATCATTGGTTATCATACTATTTAAAATAACTTTCACATTTAACGGAAACCATCTTTCGCTAATGGACTTTTTCTTACTAAACTATCAAAACACCATCAACTAAATACCTATTCATTTTGACAGTTTCTTTATCATCATTATTAAAACGACAAAAATAACCATAAATAAGCTTACTATTCATAAACAGATTTATATAAACATAAGTTGCTTTGAAAATGGTTTATTTATAAATATCTACTGAACCGAAACAAATAATGTAATTCCCTTAAAGTACGTCTATGACCAGCTGAATAATCCCTAGCCTATTGTTATAACAACAGCAGATAACTAAATTTTACGATAGACCGTATGATGTGGCAAATTTTCTATCTAAATAGTAGAACCCAATGTAGAATAAGCTAAAATACACTTGAATCGCTGAAAGATTACCCGTGCGTCACGATTCAACGATCATATCACCACCTTTTCTATGTGCTGTGCTTTTCTATAAATATCAAACAATAATATTAAATTATAAACTGTTGTCTTCTCTATCCTATTCGTATGATTACATACAATGACGCACGGGTAATCTTTCAGCGTTTCAAGTGTATTGACGTTGTACGAAAAGCACACGTACTAAAATATGCATAACAAATTACTTTTTTTTCTGAGAATTTACTCCGGCTTATTTTTCAAATGTACTATAATTAAAAAATTAAATACCCTGCAAAAGGGCATACGTTTTTAGTGGTTCCATACCAAAATTATCATTACTCCAAAACAAGCATCTCTAGTGTGTATGTGAAGTGATTGTGTATATGTATTAGACGCAGACAAGCTTCGACCAGGGCCCTTATTCTCATCCGGTGAATATAAATACTCCTATAGGAAAGTCCGATAGGAAGATGGTGGATCTTCCTATAGGAGTATTCATATCCACTGGATAAGAATAAGGTCCCAGGTGATCATAGATTCTGCGCAGTAGGTACACACCAAACAGCTGTTATACTTACTATACATTTACTTCAAAATTAGTTTAAATAGCTGTAAAACCGAAGTAATCTTACCTTTCATTAGCTGAGACGACTATATGCCGGTAGGAGCGGCCATCTTGATAAGTAAGAAACGTTAAAACAAAAAGATATTCACAGATTTCGTATCCCACCAATCAGTGAGTAGTTTGAACAATTTTCTTTTTAACAATTTGTTTATTCATTTGGGTGTTTTCATGAATAATTAAATCTTTCATATTTATATATAAGGAAATTTTCCAATTCATTTATTTAAAGTAATTTTGTTTTTTTTTTAATTTCATGCAACTAAAAGCTTTTAAATAGATACCTACTTCAACAGATTAAATAAAATATTAGATACATTTTAAACATAGTCGGCGCAATAAACTTATAAGATGTAATTTGGTGTTTATAATTTTATTGTATTCATTTAATTTTAAATAAATTTCTTTCTTTAAACACTCTTAGAAGGGATTTTCTGTGCTGTTATTAAGAATTAGAAACTGAGCTAGCTTTATATATTAGAAATTTAAAATTATTGAAATACCTAACTGGCAACACAAAAATAATAACATCTCAAATTGTCACCCAAAACGTGGGGCTCTGCAAATTTGTAGTTTAAATTTAGAACATTTCAAATTGCTGCTCCCAAGGTAGGATTTTTTTAGGTTAAGAAATATTTTTTTTATAAATAAATAACTTCATTTAAAAATTTTCTAATTAATAATTTAACCCTTAAATAATTCAATAATGGCGAAAAGAAAAATTACTATAAGGGACGATAAACAAGTAAAGGAAACTAAGGAAGGTGTACTGGAACAAAGAGAAATGGCGGATTCTGAGGTATAGGTAGATGAAGAAAAATTCAGGGTTCCGGATATCACACTATTGAAAAAGTTCAACATGTAGAAGAAATGGAAATGGATCACTGACTGTTTTCCCATTTGTGTTAAAATAGCTCTAGTCAAAGGAATCACGATTATTCGTTCACTTGCCAAGTACACATTTGTCTATAAGTATACGAATAGACGCTCAAACGAAATACACAGATAATTTGCTTTTACTGCGACTATTCAATAGTTTTTAAAACTTTTTTTTTTAATTAAAATGAAGTAGACAAATGATAGTTTCGGGAAATTAAATTATACTTCTCCTCTTTCTTTTTAATTTTATTAAATAAACAGCTAATCACAACAAACTCCGCAGAAGCAAAAACGAGATTTTTCAGACGACCGCTATGTATACTGGCTGACTGCCATGATTTTTCGTTAAGGTTTTCAACCAAATATTCGAGCTCGCATACCTGTCCATTGTACACGTCGCTGGTTTACTTGCCAAGTCCGAAAATAATTGCGTTTTTGTCAAGTACACGAGTCGTTTAAGCCCGGCTTTACACTCGTGCCCAATATGTTACTTTCCATAGTATCGCCATTACATTAAAGCAAATAATAAAATACAGTGTTAAATGCTGAATTTATGCAAAGTTATCTGATCTAGGTTACTATTAATAGATCTAGAATTATATTTTCGAAATTCTTAAAAATTGGAAAATATTTTAGTGCTAGTACTGTAAATGATGCCAAAATTATGATAAAAGTAAAAAGGTTACAGCTTTTACTATGGTGCAATTAGGATTGTTTCGATATAATATTTTGCAGCTTTAAACACTAACTGAAAGTACAAAAATAAACAACTTAACACACTCGACATTTAATAAAACATTTAAATTATACTATTTAATTAAATTATAGATAGGTTTAACCCAAGAACAAAGGGTCATTAAAAACATGTTTGTGAACGACAGACATATTTTTTTACAAATTAGTTTATTAATTTTTTTGTTATTTAACCTACTCTCTGTGTAATTAAAATTTTGGCAAGTATATTATACAGAACTTAAGATATAATTTTTTTTTACAAAATTAAGTACATATTTTTTAAAAATTTAATGTTTTTAAGATGTGTATCTGTACATATGTACATTATATCATTAGTCATTGAATTTCCACTTCGGTGTTGGTAAGAATATTTTATTACGAACTAGATCAGAGGTAAAAGGCTCGAAATAAAGATTAAAAGAGCAGTATTTTATGCCACTTTATCTGCATAACTGACAGAGCACAGAAAACGACTATGTGCGCCTGCTTACATTTCCCAACCCTAGTATTGGATTAGCTGTTGCAATATTTAACAGGCGAGTGGGGTTGTAAGCTTTACCTCCCCGAGTCGACAAAAGCAAAGATACCTGATATCACTCTTGTCTCCTTCTAACCCAGACAGCAGTAGTCTCGTAAAAAATTGCACGACTTGGAAGTTGACAACGACGATATTTTTACGTAAACACCAAACTAAATTATTTTTTTTCTGCTTCTGCTAAATTTTGTATACAGCAGTTGGTCTGTTGGAATAACAATTTTTATCTTGGAAAGAAAAGAGTTTTATTGTCATTCTTATACAGAATAACTTTTTTTATTTCATTCGGTACAAAAAACCTCTATATATACATGTACATAACCATTTCTATATCATTTTGGATTTTCTTATTTTTTGGGCTCATAGGTTTTAAAATTATATTCATATAAGAGTTAATTGGTTTTATTTTTAAAAATTTGCTTCTTCATTGGGAGCATTTTCAAAACAATTTAATAAATAAATGAAAATTAGCATGAAATATTATTTAATATAAAAACTTCTATTGGTTATCAATTAAAATTGTAATTAAAAACACAACATATATTTAAAATCAGTGTGCGTACCTTAGAATAAAATATAGGTTATTTAAATAACTTAATTATCTTATTAGATTATAATATATTTGGCATTAATGTTGTAAATCTTGTTTATAATTAAGTGCATTGTTACCTTTTTTTTATATTTATCATTTCCTTGACACATAATTTAAAATAATTATGATCCTGATCTAATATTTTTGTATTTTTGAAATCAAATTCATGATTATTTTTTTTCGTATTTGTGTAGAGCTGTTGATGCATTTGTTGTATATTTGTAACCATTAATTCTATTCTCTAGACATTGTGTTGTCATTCCTATATATATTTTTTGACAATTTAGATAGAATATAATATTATATTTGATTTTTTAGTAGTTTAAGTTTTGTTTTTTAAATGAGTAAATAATGTAAAGAGTTTCTAAATTTAAGGCATACATTAATGTTATGTGGTAATAAAATATGTTCTAGTTTCTCTGATAGTTGGTTAGTATATGGTAATACAACATATGTTTATTCTAAATTTGAACTTGAAGTTTATTGGGTAATGATTTGATAATGAAATAATTGTTAAATTATTAAGGATTTCTGTAGGCGGTATTCAGGTGATATAAGTTTAAGAGTTCGGTCTACTGGTCCAATGACAACAATATTTTTTTGTGTTTTAGGATGGTAAGAATTATAATTAAAATATCTACCTGATCAGGAATCTTTAAAATATAGTTTAGCTTTAATGTTATTATCTTTAATCTTTATTATTGTTATACCTAAGTAATTTATTTGGTTGTTAAGAACAGTAAACAACTGAACGGTTGAACTAAATTTCCACTATTTATTCGCAAAATACATTTTTAAATGCAAAGACAGCGGTTTCCCTAGAATTAGCATTGTCAGATTGACATATTGAAGTTACATTTTGTTTGTTTGTAGCTAGGTACCTGATATTGATTAGGTAGTATTAAGGCTAGACCAAGTATGGAAGTAATAAGACATAACAATATTAAAGCCTAGATGTTATTAGCACTAAGGAATTATCCCGGATGTATTTGCCTCTAAGTACAGTATAACTGAGCAATGATATAGAAAAACCAGGAAAAAACTATATCATGCTGATCTTTACAATAACTTAATATATTTCTGTTACAATTAGGTACGTCTTATCTATGTATAAAATGGAGACTCAAATATTCAGTAAAAAATTCATTAAATTTGATAAATAAATTAAATGAATGTAATTTTCAAGATAATACTAAATTACTGTCGTTATGGTATATGTTCTCTAAAATACCTCCTAAAGAATGTATAGTTCTAGTTAAAAAGCTATTAGATGAAACAAATATCCATCCAGATATATCAGATATAATTGACCTATTTAATGTATGCTAAAATTATTTTAGTTTTGATAACAAAGTATATATTCAAAATAAAGGTCTTTCAATGGCAAGTCCTATTTCATCAATTTTAGCAAATATCTTTATGGATAATTTAAAAAACAAAATCTTTAATTCTAGTAATAAAATAGTAAAATAGCTTTTCCCACGTGTTGCACACTATACTTTTTCTACGACTGCAAATTATATTATTTGTAGTTGCATTCTCATTTTGGATATATCAATTTTGTTTTGAAGTGAGTCATCTATGTACCCCTCAGCTACGGTACTTGAGCGCCAACCACCATGGCGCTTAAGTGTTAAGAGATCACCGCCTGCGTTCACTAAAATGGTCGCTGAAGAGCGCCAGAAACAATGACCAGTATATAGGTTTGCATTTGGCAGTTTTAAAAATGTTGCTACTTCTCTAGCCATGCCCCCAAATTTATTGAGACCTACAGGTTGCTTGGGTCACTTACCATTTTGAAAGTTTACAAAAAAACGTGGTGGAGATTTATTTTTTGGCCGAAGTGCAGCACATTTTTGATAAAGTTTGTAAAATTCTTCTGTTATGGTAAATGATCTGGGAGTTTTATTCTTTGTGTGTTTAATGGTTACTAATAGAGCAGATTTCAAATCTTCCAAATCGTCAACCATCAATTTGCATAATTCATCTCGGCGGCATGCTCCTGTCAGACCAAAAACAAGGGCGACCTAAAAATTAAATCATTAAAATTGAACAAAATAATAAAAAATAAAAACAAGGTACCGAGAGGATGCGACTCGAACCCGGAACGCTCGCGCAGCAATTAAGCGCCTTAACCACTGAGCCATACCCGCCAACTTATTTAAAGGAGGTAATTATACGAGACTTCAAGCTCTTTGAATTATACCAAATTTACTTTATCAATTTATACAAAAAATATATTTTTAATTATTTCAATCCAGATTCGATGATATTGAAAATTACTATTATGGAATATAAAGTAACAATGTGGGTTTTAGGTACTTATACTTTTAAATAAATCTTACCTTTGTCAGTAAATATTTCTCATCTGGAGCATTGTTAATAAATTTTTGGATTTCTTCAGCTGATAAAATTTTTGGTACATAATTTTCTGATTTTCTTTTCAACAGAGAACGTAATTTTAAATATGTTGATATGTCAACATTGTCTTTTATGCTGAGTGTACTTCTTTGCATCGAATATCGCCACCATATTGTAGACGCTTTTAATGTGGTAGATAAATGTTCGAAATATACTAACAAAACATTTTCAGAAAACGAATTCACTTTTGAAACTCTTCTCCAATCTATAAATTTTGCATAAGCCATTTCATATTTCTTTCTTGAAATTTCTGGCAATAGCTCTAAGGTGACATTTTCAGCTTTTGCTGTTATTTCTGGGGGTGTGTTTTCAAACTCACTGTCGCTGATGTCCATAATTAGGTACCTACTTATTTTTTTATATTTTAACACAAAATTTAGTTGAATTAAACTAAAATTAAACACCTTCTCTCTACTTTCATAACACTAACATTTGGGTACTCTTTACTTTTTAACGTTTGACGTTTTATGACAGTAGTCCAAAGCATTCTATAATCGAAAATTGTGTTGATTATTTCTCTATGGTACCGTGGCCCAAGCCGTGGGAAAGATTTTTTCCCACGGCTTGGGCAACTTTTCCCATGGCTTAGGAAAAGTGACACTTTGTAGTTTCGTAAATTGTGGGAAAAGGACTATTTTCCATAGCAGTCGTATAAAAACAATATTGTATTTTGGTATAGATATGTTGATGATGTGTTCACAGGTTTTGTAGGTAGCGAACGACAATTAGATATATTTTGTAATTATATTAATACCTTACATCCTAAGATTAATTTCACCTTAAAAGTTGAATAAAATAATTAAATTCATTTTCAAGATTTGAGAATTAAAAAAGTTAATAATTCATTAAATTATTCAATATACAGAAAACCAACATAAACAGATGTAACCATACCATATCATTCAAATCATCCTATACCACATAAATTAGCATCTTATAATTCAATACATAAAGCATTTTAAATTCCAATGAACAACAATAAGTTTAATAAAGAGATTAAAATTATAAAAAATAGCTAAATCTAATGGGTATCCAATACATTTGATTAATAGATTAATTAATAGAAAAGAACAGAACATGTCACTACAACTAATTTCCCCTCAACAAACTAAAGAAATTTAAAAGTTATAAAAGTATTACAATATTGTGAAAATATTTCTAATGCAATTTCAAAAATAATATGTTTGGCAACATCTGCATTAATTTTATTCAAATCACACAATAATTTTGGTACAAAATTGTTAAATTTAAAAACAAAATTACCTAAATTAAATTAAATTAGGCTCAAAATTTACATATTTAAAAATTTTCTAACAGTATGACATGTGTTTAAAATTGCCGCTTTTTGCAAGTCAATAGAAGTATTTTTATGAAGATCAAGTTTTTTAAGACTGTCTCCAAGACGTTTGGGAATGAGTCCAGTTGATGAAACGATGATCGGTACCATCTCCACTTTTTCTGCATGCCCAATCTGCCCTACTTCTATAGCAAGATCGGTCTAAAATCTGCAATCTCGAGTACTGCCTGTGGATTATACTTGTAATACGGTGTATAGGTATTCAGCAGTCCATATTTGTTTGTTGTGAAGATTTATTATGTTGCATAAAGCTCTTCCTCCCTCCTTTCTTGGTAGTGTTGTTCTAAGCACTGACCATGTTGGATGGTGACATCTGTACTTTCTCATAGTTCGGGTTGTTTTCTGAATATCTTCCAATTCGGTTTTTATCCATTGTAAAATACCGAAAGAATAGGTCAACACAGGCACGGTATATGTATTAATGGCTCGGTTTATATTTCCTGCGTACAACTCAGATTTTAGTAGGGAACTTACCCTTTGTGAAAACTCATCCCTGATTTTAGCCTTGGACTGTTTTTGGTCTAACAATCTGGCTTGTTGAAATCCCAAATATTTATAGGTTTCCCCATTCTGCATGGCAGCGATTATATCTTCATTAGGTAGCGCCACATCTCCATTGACAATTTTTCCCTTTTCGATGTTTAAAGTACGGCACTTATCTAAACCAAATTCCATGTGTATATCACTGGAGAACCTTTCAGTTATATCCAGAAGATGTTGAATTTGTGGATTATGGGAACAAAAAATTTGATGTCATCCATATAAAGAAGATGGAAAACGGTGCAGTTGGTGTTTCTATTCGTCTTAAAATTGAAGCCATACTTTGTGTCGTTAAGCATGTGAGAAAAGGGATTCATTGCCAAACAGAACCACAGTGGACTAAGTAAGACACCTTGGAATATTCCTCTGCGAATAGCAATTTCATCGGTTTTAAAAAGCTGACCATTTATATTTAACTGAAGGTTTGTTCTTCATTGTTTTATCGATGCTTCAAGAAAAGTAACGATGGTAGGATGTACTTTGTAGATGTTTAAAACACGTATAAGCCAGGAATGAGGTACGCTGTCAAATGCCTTACGGTATTCTACAAAAGCAGTCGAGATGTTGCGACATTGCTTTTGCGCTTGCCTTATGATCACAGAAGTCAATAACAAGTTGTTCTTTGAATCCCTGGTGACCACGTTTACATCCCTTTTGCTCCTCTGCCAAGATGTTATTTTGGTCAACATGCCTGTAAATTCGGTTAGTAATGCAAGATGTTATTATCTTGTAAAGCGTTGGAAGACATGTGATTGGTCTATACTGCGAAGGATTCTGTGTGTTAGCTGTTTTGGGAAGCATATGGGTTAAACCCATAAGTAAGAAAGGCTGGAATGTCTTCTGGATGTTGAAGAATGTGTGTAAATTTTGATGCCATTACCTCGTGAAAGCTGTCAAATTTTTTGTACCAGAAATTTAGGAAATTATTAATTCCTGGAGCTTTACAACTATTAGTTTCTCCTACGGCTTGGTTTACTTTAGCTGTTGTTATGTTGTTAAACAACATTGGAGCAATGTTTAACTTATCCTTTTCAGATTGAATCCATTCGGCACCATCGTTGTGTTGTGTTTATTATTATTATTATTATTATTATTATTATTATTATTATTATTATTATTATTATTATTATTATTATTATTATTATTATTATTATTATTATTATTATTATTATTATTATTATTATTATTATTATTATTATTATTATTATTATTATTATTATTATTATTATTATTATTATTATTATTATTATTATTATTATTATTATTATTATTATTATTATTATTATTATTATTATTTTAATTCTCTTCTTTTAGAAGGTTGACATTATTACTAAACATCGGCCAAGAGGCAAGATGTTAGTTTCTATTACTTATTGTGGTATGTTTAAAAATTTTCTAACTAAGCTACACGTGTTGATTAAAACTGCTTTTTGCATTTGAATAATAATTTGGTGTTCCAATTCTAAGCTTTGGAGACTTTTTAAAAGAGAACGTGGAACTACTCCTGTCGTCGATAAAACTATCGAAACTATAACCACCTTATCTTGACGCCATATTTTCTTTATTTCTTGTGCTAACTCGGAATATTTTTGTAATTTCTCCATGTTAGCATGTTGTAGGTTATGGGTGTTGGGTATGGTTATATCAATGATGTAGGTGGTTTTCTCATTTTTCAATGTTAGCACGATGTCGGGTCTATTGGCAGAGATAGTTCTATCAGTGATTATCGACCGGTCCCAGTACATCTTACAACTTTCATTCTCAACTATATTTTCTGGCGTGTATTTATAATATGGTACTACATCACTAACCAGTTGGTACTTTTTGGCAAGTTGTAGATAAATGATCTTGGCCATTTGGTTGTGCCTATGTGTGTAGTCAGTGGCTGATAACGTCCTACAACCTGACGTGATATGTTGTATTGTCTCTGGAGCAGCAGCATACTGTCGACATTTATCATCTTGTACACTACCATCTTTAATAATATACTTGAGATAGCTCTTGGTTGCGATAATTTGGTCCTGGATCGCAATGACAAAGCCTTCGGTTTCTGGAAAGAGATCTCCGTGCGTAAGCCAATAGTTTGACGCTTCTTTGTCAACATGATCCAGGCTCAAGTCAGCGGGGTGTCTTCCATGGAGGGTTTTTGTCTTCCAACTGTTTTCCAACTGTTGTTCTGTTGCCAAATTCGTACTGGGGTCGTTATGTAAAAGGTCTAGTGGGGTATATTTGTCGTCAGCCTTAACAATTACTTGATGTAATCTATTAATTTGGTTGTGGAAGTATTCACGTAGCCGAATTATTTGTGTGGAAAAACGTTCTTGAATATTGGTAAATCCACGCCCTCCACATTTCCTCGGAAGCATAACTCTTTCAAAGGCTGCCTTGGGATGGTGAAGTCTGTGCTTTGTGAGGGCAACACGTGTTTTTCTTTATAAATCCTCTATATCTGTTTTTGTCCAATGGATAATACCAAAGGTGTAAGTAAGCACAGGAACAGCCCACGTATTTATGGCTTTTACTATGTTTTTACCTGACAATTTTGTTTTTAAGATTGTTTCTAAACGACTGTTGTATTTTTCTTTTGTTTCTTCTTTCATTTTTTTATGTTCGATGTTAAGGGCTTGTTGAATACCTAAATATTTGTAAGTTGCATCTTCATTCAGAGGTACTATTGTTGCTCTATCTTGCAGCTCGAATCCAACACTTTTTTGTACGCCACTTTTTACTGATACTGTTTTACACTTGTCGAGACCAAATTCCATGGAAATGTCACGAGTGAACGTTTCCGTAACAGAAAGTAGATTTTTTAGTTCTGCCTCTGAAGCTGCATATATCTTCAGGTCGTCCATATAAAGTAGATGAGAAACTTTAATCTGAAAATTTTGAGCTTTGATGGAATATCCCATACCAGTGTCATTTAGCATTTGAGATAAGGGGTTTAAGGCAATGCAGAAGAGCAACGGGCTTAATGAGTCCCCCTGAAAAATACCTCTTTTTATTGAAATACAATTTGTCCGGATGTTGTGACCATGTGCAGAGACATGGAGTCTTGTGCTCCATAGGGACATTAAGTTTTCCAACAGATTAATCACTAATGGTTCAACTTTGTAAATTTGTAATATTTTTATTAGCCACGAGTGTGGGACTAAGTCGAATGCCTTTCGGTAATCAATATAAGCCATGTAGAGACTACGCCGCTTCTTCCTTGCCTGGCTTAGGATGACAGAGTCGATAATTAATTGTTCCTTACAACCTTGAGACCCACGGATACATCCTTTCTGTTCTTCGGAGAGTATGTCATTTAATCCACAATGTTGATATATTGCAGAGGAGATACAGGCTGTAAAGATTTTGTATACAGAACAGGTGATCGGTCTATATTTAGATGGGTCAGTAGTGTAATTACCTTTGGGTAGTAAATATGTGACTCCTTGGACCATAAACCGTGGTATTAATAAAAGGTTGTTCAGGAACTCGGTCAAATATTGGGCAAGAAGGCTATGTGTGCAAGTGAGTCTCTTATACCAGAAATTGTGAATTTGATCTACCCCAGGTGATTTCCAGTTCATGGTGTTCCGGATTGTTTCAGTTACAATTTCAGATGTTATTGTTTTGTATGACATTTGATTAAGTTGCTGCATTCTTTGTTCTTCTCTTTGAATCCATTGACTATTGACGTTGTGTACAGCTGGTGCAGCCCAGATTCTAGACCAAAATTGAACCAATTCATCTCTAGAAGGCAAACTTATATTCCCATCATCAGGTATCTTTTTCTGTATTTCTCTATATAATTGTTTTTCGTTGCGGTAAAACTGGTTGTTTTGGTTTTTCCTTAGGTTTGACTCCATGTATCTGCGTATTCTCTGTGAAAGAGCTTTCAGTTTTTGCGTCTGAGTATCAAGTACGTCGTTGACTGAGGAGTTCTCAGGATTATATGAAGCATGATGTTTCACTGTTACCAATAAATGCTCGACTTTCTTACACAATTTTGGAGATCGACTACCTTGCTGATATTGTTGCAGTCGTCCAATATTAACTCTGAGCTTATCTATTTTATTTTTTAGCCTCCTAAGCCAGGGTGGATCACTCTTTGATTTCGATTTTTTATCAGAGCTATGTTCCTTTAAACCTAACATCCTCGTAATCGAGACAGCAGCACAGTATATTCCCAAATTAAGGTTTTCAAAAGAAGTATGTTCTTTCAAATACTCTGGCAATATGACCAAGTTCATATGATGGGTTAAAAGTGCAAGTTGTTTGCTACTGTTCAGCTTAGGGAGAGAAGAGCGACATGGCTGATCCATTCCTTCGTATTCAAAGATAGCTGTATAAAACGAAGTTCTTAGTCTATATTTTTCTTCTTCATTCAGATCGCTACGCCTAACTGGGTGTGGTACTATAGGGCCTATATTTTCTATGTTGTTATTGGTAGTTTCGACTATGGACAAGTTGGCAACGTCTACTCCATCCTGAGCTGTAAAGACTTTCTCGTTCTCTGCTTCGGTGGGTTGGGGTTAAGTCTATCAACAGTTGTTGGGGGTAATCTTTTGTTGTGGATAATGGCTCTTATTTGGCTGGCTAAGTGTTGTTCAGTTAAATGTGCCAGATTGGGTCTTCTGATGGTATATTCCTGGTGGAGTAATGATCTGTAGTTAGTCAGATTTCTTTCATTATCGGTTACTTTAAGCTAACATCGCATGAGGTCTATGTTCATATCATTTGTCCACTTCATGCGTTGTCTGGGAAGACCTGCTAACGTGGTCAATGGCTGAAGAGTCAAAGAAGCACTGCTAGCTTGGCTTGGGATGTCCAGTTCCATTGCAGGGTCGGTATCAATTACGTTCGGGACAGTATTATTTTTATTATTTTTATTTTGAAGCATCATGAGAATTCCACGAGTACCTAGGGAAAGGGAAAGTCAGCCAGTGCAGAGCCCGGTGTACACTGGTAAGGCTAAGGTAAAACAGGGTGTCGCCCGGTTCCCTGAGTTCCACAGTCTTGATACACATTAATCCCTGTATCATGCATCCTCTTGACCTGCGTGTCATATCGTAGGATTGGGATTACCCCATTAGTCGCCTCTTACGACAGGCAGGGTAAGCCGTGGTTGTATTCTAACCCGCAACCGCACAGGGTTTATTATTATTATTATTATTATTATTATTATTATTATTATTATTATTATTATTATTATTATTATTATTATTATTATTATTATTATTATTATTATTATTATTATTATTATTATTATTATTATTATTATTATTATTATTATTATTATTATTATTATTATTATTATTATTATTATTATTATTATTATTATTATTATCAAAAGACTTATGCACTTACTCAGCAATTGCTGGTAATATTTACCTATCCCGAGCGTAAACGCAAATGGAATTAGGCTCAAAATTTACATATTTATAAATTTTCTAACAGTATGACATGTGTTTAAAATTGCCGCTTTTTGCAAGTCAATAAAAGTGTTTTTATGAAGATCGAGTTTTTTAGGACTTTTGGGAATGAGTCCAGTTGATGATACGATGATCGGTACCACCTCCACTTTTTCTGCATGCCACATCTGTCCCACTTCTATGACAAGATCGGTGTACTTTGCCATCTTTTCATTATACTTATCCTGCAACATCGACTAACAGCACCGATTTAGCTTTCTTATCCACTACTACAATGTCGGGTCGATTATTCGTCACCTGTCTATCAGTGATAATGGACCTATCGTAGTAGAGTCGAAAATCTGCATTCCCGAGCACTGCCTGTGGATTATACTTGTAATACGGTGTATAGGTTTTCAGCAGTCCGTAATTGTTGGCCAGTTTCTGGTGGATAATATTACACAGCTGGTTATGCCTACGTAAATAATCCGTGTTGGCTATGGTTGAACATCTTGATGTGATGTGTTGTATGTTTTCCGATGTTTGTTGGCACCGGCTACACTTGTCCGTTGTAATAGTTGGGTCCCTGATAACAAATTTTTTGTAATTGTTAGTACTAATTACTTTATCCTGAATGGCCATCATAAATCCTTTAGTCTCTGGAAACAAGGTACCGTCAGCAAGCCACCTATTTGATGCAATTTTATTGATGTGTGGTTGGTTTAGGTCGAGATGATGTCGACCATGTAGAGCTTTTTGCGCCCATTTTACTTGTTTTTCAGCATCAGTTGTTATTTCTAAATCCATATTAGGGTCTGCTAAATTTAGAGGCGGGTATTTTTTATTTGCTCCTATTACAGATTTATGTAAATTCGATGACAGTGATTTGGTAACAAAGAAGTCTCGCAATTTATTTATCTGTTTGTTATGTAGATTTATTATGTCGCATAAAGCTCTTCCTCCCTCCTTTCTCGGTAGTGTTGTTCTAAGCACTGACGATGTTGGATGGTGACTTCTGTACTTTGTCATCATAGTCCGGGTTGTTCTCTGAATATCTTCCAATTCGGTCTTTGTCCTTTGTAAAATGCCGAGTAGGTCAACACAGGTACGACATATGTATTAATAGCTCGGTTAAGGTTGCCTGCGTTCAATTCAGATTTTAGTATGGAACTTAACCTTTGTGAAAACTCATTCCTGATTTTGGACATGGTCTGTTTTTGGTCCAATAACCTGGCCTGTTGGAAACCCAGGAATTTGTATGTTTCCCCATTTTGCATAGCAGCGTTTATATCTCTATTAGAGAGCGCCAAATCTCCATTGATAATTTTTCCCTTCTCGATGTTTATTATTATTATTATTATTATTATTATTATTTTCAGGTTCCACAGGACTTCCTGGTCACCACTTCTTTCCGGTACTTACGTACAAGGATTCGAAGCCAGGTCTACGGTGTAAGTAAATGTTTTAGGATGTTTTCTAACGTAAGTTCATAACTTTACGTACGATTCCAGTAGTTTCTATCAAAGTAATTTTTTGCATTTGACTACATATGTTTTTATTTATTTCCAGGGTTTTAAGGCCATCGAGTGTTGCTGATGGTATTTCCCCAGTAGCTCCGAGGATTATTGGCACAATGGTAACGCGATCTTGGCTCCACATGTCTTTGATCTCATTTGCTAATGGTAAATATTTGTTTATTTTTCTTGATGTTTTCGTTGAATATTTGTTGGGATCGGGATTGCCATGTCTATGATGTATGTTTGTGTGGTTTGTTTATTCACAAGCACCATATCTGGTCTGTTATGTGGTATGTATACATCTGTAATTATTTCTCTGTTCCAATATAGCTTGTAATTTTCATTTTCGTACACAGCATCTGGTTTTAGTTTATAGTATGGAGTGTGTGGCAAATCAGGTTTAATTTTTTTAATAAGTTCTTGGTATATAATTTTTCCTACGTTGTCATGTCTTTTCGTGTACTCATTAGGGGCTAATACTGTGCATCCGCTCACTATGTGCTCAATCGACTCTGTTTGTTCTCCACACATTCGGCATTTGTCTGTCTCTAAGTGTTGTTTCATGATGTATTTTTGGTAATTACGTGTAGGAATTACTTGATCTTGAATGGCCATGACAAACCCCTCTGTTTCTGGGAACAGTTGTCCCTTCTTAAGCCATTCTAATGATGCTTTCTTATCAATATGGTTTTGTTTGATTAATGCAGGATATCGTCCATGTAGTTCTTTGCTGAACCATTTTTCCATATGATTTATAGGTTCTTTTGTAGATAGTTGTCTACTTTCTAGGTTCAGGGGCGTGATTTTTTTATCTTTGTCTACGATTACTTTGTATATTCCGGTTTCTTCAGCTTTTCTATGAAAGTAGCTTCTTAAGTTTTTTATTTGTTTCTCATGTAGTTCTTTAATATTTAACACTCCCCATCCTCCTTGATCTCTGGGTAGGTGAAATCTCTCCATAGAGCTTCTTGGGTGGTGAAACCTGTGCTTGGTGGCTACTGTTCGTGTTATGCGATTCAGTTCAGTTAACTCTGTTTCCGTCCATGATATAATGCCGAAAGTATAGGTTAGGATTGGAATTGCATAGGTGTTAATCGCTTTTACCATATTCTTTCCACGTAACTTCGTCCTCATTATCATTTTGAGCCTTTGTCTGAGATTGCCTTTAAGGTGTTCTTTGGTCTGCTTTTGATCTATCCCACGTGCTTGTTGATATCCCACATACTTGTACAGCTCGTTCTGTTCCATTCCAGCTATCACACCAGCCTGTTTTCCCATTTCCACTCCTTGATGCTTCCTCCATTTTCCTTTTTCCATGACATTGATGCGACATTTGTCTAGGCCAAATGTCATGTTAATGTCTTCACTAAACCTTTTTATTAATTGAATATTTTGTTTAAGGTCTTTATCGGATGAAGCATATGTTTTGAGATCATCCATGTACAGGAGATGGGTAAGTATTATATTGTTTTCTAACTTTACACCTTTATTTTGTTTTTTTAGGGTGAAGGAGAGTGGGTTGAGAGCCATGCAGAACCATAGGGGGCTCAGGGCATCTCCCTGGAAAATTCCACACTGTATTGGTAAGTCCCCGATTACTTGTTGCTTATTTTTGGCTGTGATTGTTAATGTTGTTTTCCATGTTCTCAATGTTTTTTCCAGGAATCTTATTATTTGCGGGTCAATTTTGTAGAGTTCGAGTACTTCCAGGAGCCACGTGTGTGGTACGCTGTCGAAGGCTTTCTGGTAATCTATGTACGCAGTGAAAAGGTCTTTCTTTTCTTTTTTTGCAATGCCTGTCACAATGGCATCGATTACCAGCTGGTCTTTGCATCCTTTAGCTGATTTTGTGCACCCCTTTTGCTCTGCTGCTAGGAGATCGTTTTCGGTGAGGTGTTTATAAACTTTTTCAGCTATAACTCCTGTCAGTAGCTTATATAATGTTGGGAGACATGTGATAGGACGGTATTTACTAGGGTTTTTACTCATAGGTGACGTTTTCGGTAGAAGATAAGTGATTCCTTGTGTCATAAACGTTGGTAGCTCAGTTCTATTTTCCAGTATGTCCGTGAAGATGTCGCCGATTTTGTTGTGTGTGCTTTTAAATTTCTTGATCCATTATTATTATTATTATTATTATTATTATTATTATTATTATTATTATTATTATTATTATTATTATTATTATTATTATTATTATTATTATTATTATTATTATTATTATTATTATTATTATTATTATTATTATTATTATTATTATTATTATTATTATTATTATTATTATCTGAATTAATGCAGTATTTATATTTAAAAATATATTTTCTTCAATTAAAAGTAGTTATAATTCTATAAAAAAATTATTAAACCATATCACTGATAGTGTGGAAAATTGCACTAATTTACCATTTATATCTTTTTAATATTATTTTAGTTTATTTTGATCATTAAATTACTATGGGTGAGACTGATGTAAACGCTATTGATGACAATTTGTGCAAGATATGTAAGAGCTCTGTCAAAACTGGCATAAGATGCATCAAATGTGGAAAATTGTCACACAAGAGTTGTCTTGAAAAAATAAAGATTGACGTAAATAGAAAAGAAGGAGTAATTTGTTGTGGAGACTCAAATACACTTACAAATCCCAAAAATTTTGCACTCCCAGTAACACCTCCACCGTCCTCGCAGACAAATGACTTGGTTTTAAAAGTTAGCTATCTGGAGAGAATTATTTTAGACAAGAAGAAAATTATAGAAAATCAAGAAATTGGTATAAAGCCGTTAATCGAACAGATAGAACTCTTAAAAAAGATTGTGCCCTCTAATAATGTCTCTCAAACCATAAATCAAGATCACGAAACATCATATTATATTACTAAAGAAGCCGATAAAATAAAAAATCGCACAGTGCTGCTGCAAAAACCCACTTAATGGACGCTGAATAGATATGTAAATCTATTATCCATATAAACAATGACCTTCCAAATACCTTATTAAGACCTACAAAGCACATTTCACCAACGAAATCTGCTCCTGTAAGCTACCAGAAAAATAGGCGACCAAATTTATTAGTTGGAACAAAGGCTGAGAACAAATGTGCCCTAAAAGCGGCTAATAGGATCCACGATCTAACTGAAAAATACTTTGATTATCATGCGACTAATTTCGACATTAATACCAATAATGAAGAACTACGTGGTTACTTGGCTGGGTTTGCTCCTAATGTAAAGGTTGAAAGACTAAATGCTCGTTTTCCCGAAAAGTATGCTTCTTTACCAGCTGGTGAGTCTGAAGCTATATTAAACCCTAGTGTCTGGCCTTCTAATATTATTTTAAATCGATTTTTTCCATCAAGAAAACATATTTAACCTTCAAGATAGTAGTATAATTTCCTTAAATAATTATTTAAACAGAAAAAACTTATGTTTTATTTTTCATATCAACGTACAGAGTTTATCTAATAAAATTATTGACTTAAATCTTGTTTTTGATGATTACACTTTTGATATTATTTGTATTTCTGAGCATTGGCTTACCTACTCTAATTTTTCACTTGTAAACTTATAAAACTATAATTTAATTGCATCTTTCTGCCGTGCCGAAAACCAGCATGGAGGTGTAGCAATTTTTACTAAAGAGAGAATTGATTGGAAAAACGTAGACTGTTCCACTTACTCCCTGGCTCGGCACGCAGCATTTTTCGATGTTGAATTCGTAAATAAAAACATGGTACTTATTAATACCTACAGATCATTAAGCTCTGGCAATGTCATAATTTTTATAGAGAAATTAACACTTTTACTTAATTTTTTGTCGAGTAGATACAAGTTCATTTCAATCATTGGCGACATAAATATCAACTTAAATGAAAATTCCAAATATGTACAGAAAATTAAAAATATCATTACAATGTACGGACTAAGGCATTTTATTAGTAGCCCCACCAGAATTACACCCAACACAATCTCCTGTTTGGATAATGTTTTGTCAAATGTACTGGATGAATTGATTTTACTGGTGTATTTGATCCTGACATTGCGGGCTATGCTGGTGTGTATATGTTTATTGACATAAATAGTAGGTATCAACACTCTTCTTATGTCGTTAAGAGGGTGGTTAACAAAAAAAGACTTGATGCTTTTTCCAACAAACTAAGTGGTGTGCAGTGGTTTGAACAGGAAACTATAAGCTTATCTTGTGAAGAGACTTCAGCAGAAATCCTAAACAAGCTGAACTCAGTGGTTAACACTAGTTTTCCATTTAATAAATGCCGTTTGGGACTTAAAAAAACCGAGTGGTTTAATAAAGAACGCAAGCAAGTCTTTAAATTTAAAGATAGATTCTTGGCCACAAATTCGTTTAATGATTAGGTTATCTATAAAAACTCGCGTAAAAGTTACAAATCTGCTATTAGATTAGAAAAACGTAATGCGTATTCTATTCGCATGTGTTATTGTGCTCTCTAATTAATATGAAGAAATAGGTGGTAAAAAGTGGCTAAAAAATTAAAAGATTTTAAGAGTGAGTATACAAACATTTTATCTACAAACTATAAATGCTTATATGACATAATCACAAATCAAAATTAAGAATGTTTGTGTGTTTGGAAATACGTCCTTATCTGTAATAGTCTGAGGGACAAATACTGACTAAGACAATAGCAGATGAAATTCCACAAAATATAGAAGAAATGGGTTCAGAAAGTGATATTCTAACAGCACTAACGGAGAAATTCACAAAATTTGTAGAAGAACAGAATTCAAAGTTATCGCAAAATATATCCGACAAAATAAGCGAAGAAATAGCTGACGTTAAAAATCTACTGCTTCAAGAAGTCAAAAAAGTTGAAAAACTTGAAACTGAAATAAAAGAGTTAAGAGAACCAAATAAACAACTTGCAAAACAGCAAAAAATGAATAATATAATAATCTTCAACTCTAACTTTTTTAAGGGTGATCTACTGGGTTTTACACTTACGCTGCTAAATTCCAAACTAGAATTAAATCTTACACACAGAGACGTGGACAGAGTACTCACCATTGGAAGAAGCCAAGAAAATAAGTCAATCTTGCTGAAGTTTATTTCTTATCTTACTAAACAAGAAGTTCTAAAGAATTGTAGAAAACTGAAAGGAACTAAAATACGCATATCAAAGGAGTTGTCTCAAGAAGAAAGGGTAATCAGAAACGTTTTGGTTGAACAACTTAAAAAAGAAAAACTAAATAATAAGAAAGCTCACATCTACGCTCAAAAGTTATATGTAGAAGGAAAAGCGTACTCGTACAGCGATATCATAGAAAACAAATCCTCAAGTGGAGAAACAAGCATTGCCGATAATACTGTTCAACAGATAGAGCCACCAAAACCAACGCAAAACAACACTGAAATAAATTTGTCAAAAAGGAAACACTGTGATACGGAAAATCCCCCTGAAGCCATAGACTTAACAGCAGTAGTACAGAGACAGTCACCAAGATTACAACAAAATAAACAGAACCTTTCCTGAACTACTTAGGCTATCTAAAAACGTGTACCTACTCTTCTTTTAGGCGAAGAACTTTTAGTATATATAATTATTTTAACTCTTGGGCTCCAGAATAAAATATTTTAATTAACTATTCATTAGTACAGCTTAGCGTAAAAAATTGTTTTTAATTTCATGTTTTTATTGTTCTGTCTTTGTCTTTAATTTTTATCATATATAGGTATAATAGGTATTTAATTTTTAACTATTATTAGAAATTTTAACCAAATTTTTAGCAATTCTAAATACACAAATAAATTCTATAGATTGATTCGTTAATTAATTATGGACCAATACATACGTGATTTTGAAATGTGTCAAGTTAAAACATATACCATTAAAAACGAAAATCAATGTTCAGAAATTTTAAAAGTAAACGAAAATAACAAAAATTTTAAAATTATACAAATGAATATTAGCAGTATAAACAAAAATCTTGACGAATTTAAAATATTTTTAGAACAGATTGGACTAGAGTTTGATTGCATAATCTTGAGTGAGACTTGGAATATTAAAGATGAAACTCTATTCCATATCACAGGCTACAATATGGTTTACAATGACAGTTGCCTAAATCAAAACGATGGAGTAGTTGCATTTATAAAGTCCTCATTGCATTTTACTTATGAGTCGATTGAAATCTTTAAAAATTTGAAAGCTTTAAAAATCAATATTAACCTCAATGAAAAGAAAACTGTTCTTATTACAGCTATATACAGGTCACCAAACTCAGATATACAAGAATTTATTGAAGCTCTAACTAGGATTCTTAGTGGATATGCCGAGAGTAAAGACACAATTTGTATACTAGCAGGGGACATAAACATCGATTTGCTAACTCTAGACAAAAAATTAACAATCGAATATTTAAATACATTAAATGAATTTGGATACTTGTCTACTGTAAACGAGGCTACAAGAATTGACGTTGATAGCAAGTCGTGTATAGATATTTTTTTGAAATGCAATGACGACCTAATGCAGAATATCATACCAGTGATTATTAAAACCAATATAACCGATCACTTTACAACCCTATTACAAATCGTATTAAGTAACGAACAAGTGAAAACAAAAACAAATAATGTGAAACAATTTATTAATAAAAATAAAATTCGTAATATATTTGAAAACATTTCATGGAATCCTGTATACAGTTCTAAAAATCCGGACTCTGCAACAAATAATTTAATCACTATTATCACGGATGGACTAAACCGTTGTACTGAAAAACGCTTTATTTTTAGAAAACGCGACAAAATATTGCCGTGGATCACAAATGATTTACTGCACTCAATTAATAAAAAAAATGAAATGCACAGTAAATTACAAAAACAACCTAATAACTTGGAATTAAAAACACAATATAAACAAATGAGAAATAGACTTAATGCTGCTATAAAAAAAACTAAATTTAACTACTACAAGAAAAAATTGAGAGTAACAAAAATAGTTCAAAAAATTTATGGGATGTGGTAAAAGAAATAAGTCAAACAAAAAAGTGCAAGAGAAACATCGATAAAATTAGAAGCAATAGCGGTAAGATGCTAACTGACAAGTATGACATTGCAAAATAATTCAACAAGAATTTAATTAAAATGGGAACGAATTTAGCGAAAAAATTAAAGTAGATACCAATTTTAGGCACGAGGAACCATCTATCCCCAATACTTTCGTCTTTGCTCCGGTGGATGGAAGAGAAATAATTCAGGAACTAAAAAATGAAAAGGCAGTAGGTATTGACGACATTAAAGCCGAAACTATAAAATTAATCTCATCTTACATTTCTGACCCTTTAAATTACGTAATAAACCAGTGTGTCAATAAAGGAATATACCCTTCTGCGTTTAAAAATTCCATTATTGTTCCACTGTATAAAAAAGGCGATGTATGTGAAATAACGAACTACCGACCTATTTCTTTAATAACTCACCTCTCAAAAGTTTTTTAAAAAATAATTAAAAATAGACTGCAAAGTTATTTGAATAAATATGGTATAATTTCGAGATGACAATTTGGGTTCAAAGAAAAAATATCAACGGAAGATGCTATCTTAACTTTAACAGAAAAAATAACTGCCTGTCTAAATAATAGCATTCCATGTTTAACTGTATTTATCGACTTATCAAAGGCCTTTGATACTGTGAGCCATACTTTACTTTTGCAATCTCTGGAGAAAATAGGAATTCGGGGCAGTTGTCTTAAATTGTTTAGTAGCTATTTAAGTAACAGAAATCAGATTGTGAGAATTGACGATGTTAAAAGCAGCCCTGAAGAAATTGAATACGGCATTCCTCAAGGCTCCATACTTGGGCCTATTTTATTCAATATATATATATCAATGATTTGTTTTCATTGGGGGTTGAGGGTGTTGTAATAGGATTTGCAGATGACACGGCCATATTTTACCGTGCTGAAAACTGGCTCCAGTTAAAATTTAAAGTTGAAAGGGATTTTGCTGTAATTAAAAGGTATTTAGATAGTAAATTGTTAACAATGAATTTAAGCAAAACTAATTACTTACCATTTAGCTGTAATTCTTTTGGGGCTCCTACCTTCACTCAATTAAATATTATTACAGATACAGAAACTATTACCATCTTCCCCGAAACAAAAATAAAATATCTATTGCCATTTAAAATGGAATTTGCATATAACTTATACCTTCAACAAACTAAGAAGTATTTTGTATAAAGTAAAAACATTAAAGAATCTGTTACCAGTAGAATCGCTCAGAACTATATACTTCTCGCTAGTGGAAAGTCATCTCCGTTATGGGATAGTTGCCTGGGGCGCAGCTTTAAAAACCCACTTGCATCCATTAGAAGTCACTCAGAGACGATTTATAAAAAAAATCTATTTCAAAAAAATAAGATACCCTAGTGACGCTTTATATATGGAAACAAAGATATTGGACTTGCAACAACTTTATTATCTATGCTCTTGCATTAAATATCATACAAACAAACGATGCTCTCAACTTCCAACTCACAATTACGAAACTCGCCAAAGACATTATTACATTCCTCCTTTAATGACAAAAACAATTTCCCAAAGATCACACTTGTTCATGGCACCCAAGCTCTACAATACAGTCCCTGAAAATATAAAAGTTATAAAAAATCTTCATCGTTTTAAAACCAAATTAAGGCAACACATAATATCCAATCATCGTAGTATGGTCCATAATTTTTTAAATTATTCGTAGTTTTTGGTTACCACTTTATTCATGTTTGTTTTATTTATTATTATTATTATTATTATTACATAGAAATAAGGGCTGGGGTCATGGAGATCCATAAGCCCATTTACAAGATAAATGAAATAGTACCTACATTATAAAAATTGGTTTCGTAAATAAACTATAGACTAATAGATTGTGCACAACACTGATCAGTTTACAAACAAATAACTGTCTAGTTGGTTTTTAAAAACATTTATAGATGCAGAATTTATAATTTCCATTGGGAGGCTGTTCCATATACTAAAAATACGATTACACAGAAAATTTTGGCGTCTTATCGATAAAAAGGGTTCCTTCTTCACTTTCAAACTATGTCCACGTAGTCTGCTGTAATCCTCTAAAATGAACAAGTGTTGCAAATCTCCATATCCATACTTTAAAATTCGGAAGGTGATAATTAAGTCACCACGGAGACGACGAGCTTCAAAAGTTGGTAGCCCTGCTAAAGAAAGTCTTTGTTGGTAATCTGGCCTTCTTCGTGTAAAAGATAGTCTGGTGGCCTTCTTTTGGATATTTTCGAGAAGAGTTTTATCGCGTACTAATTCTGGGCATCAAACCGTTCCACAGTACTCCAGTAGGTATCGAACATAAGTTTTATACAAACCAATAGAACCCGAAAATGATATGTTTTTCAAAAGTTTTACTAAGCAGGTATAACTTACTATTCGCTTTTTTAGTAACGTTTGAAATATGCTCCTACCAACTTAAATTTTCAGTAATTGTTACACCAAGGTCACTATATGATTCCACGGTATCCAGTAAATGCCCGTCTATCAAGTAAGACAAATTACGGTTATTTTTTTCCTAAATGTAAAATCACACACTTATCTCTATTTAGAGGTAACATCCAATCCAAACACCACCTGAAGATCGAATCTAAGTCACTTTGTAAGTCTTGCCCATTGAAGAGTGGGTCAGCAAATATTTTTGTATCGTCTGCGTAGAAAGCTTTCTTAGATTTGATATGAGATTCAAGATCACTGGCATACAACACAAATAGTAGTGGACCCAAAACAGATCCTTGTGGAACACCACTTAAAACCGGTTTTTTAGATGACAGCGACCTACCAACTCTAACACAAAACTCCCGGTTTGTTAAAAAATCATAAATCCACTCAAGAAGTGGTCCGCGAATGCCAAAATGTTCTAGTTTATACATCAATTTT
Source organism: Ophraella communa (assembly GCA_035357415.1). Classification (NCBI taxonomy): domain Eukaryota; kingdom Metazoa; phylum Arthropoda; class Insecta; order Coleoptera; family Chrysomelidae; genus Ophraella; species Ophraella communa. Next base: position 29,960,786 of record CM068980.1, read on the forward strand.
TTTTCTTGGTACTCGATCAAATGCTTTTGCAAAGTCTAAATATATTACATCCACAGGTCGTTTTTTATCTAATGCTGCTGTCCACTCATTAACACACCACAGTAAATTAGTCATGGTCGATCTACTTTTCACAAAGCCATGTTGTTGTGGAGGAATAATATTTTCTCGAAGTAAAAATTCTGAAAGACATTCTGTGATAATTGATTCCATAACTTTACAAATAACAGGTGTAAGGCTTATTGGTCTGTAATTATTAGGATCTAACTTATTTCTTTTTTTAAATATAGGTGTCACCGAAGCACTTTTCCAAATTGAAGGCAAAGAGTGTGCATTAAAAGATGAACGCATCATTAGTGATAGTGGAGCAGAGAGGACATCTGAGCATTTTTTTAAAAATAATGTAGAAATTTTATCGGGCCCTGGAGATGAGTTGTTTTTTAACTTGTCAATATGGCGCTGAATGATTTCAGGTGAAAAATCGATATAATCTATTTTGGGAATAACTCGTGGTTTACTGATTATAGGAAACTGATTTTGAGACGGTTCAACAGAAAAAACTTTAGAAAATGTATCAGCGAGAATGTTAGCGACCTCATACGTATTCTGACAAATCGTTTCATCATTCTTTTTTAACAGGGGAATGGACACCTTAGAAGACATAGCAGACCTAACATATTTATACAGTTTTTTTGAGTCGTTGCAGCTTACAATAGATTCTTCATATGCCATTCTGGCTTCATTAATATACTTTTTTAAAATTCCTGTGTAGTTTTTGTGACTTTGTAAGTCACGTGTATCACATGTACGTTTGTATTTTCGCCATAATTTTCTTTTGTGTCATAAGTGATATCAATTCTCCGCTAATCCATGGCTTAAGTTTGTTCCTGTAGTAAGTTTTTTTGTAGTGTTGAGTCTTTTGTAGTTGTCAATAATGTTTATGAAATTATTCCAAACTTCTTCCGGATATTCTAGACTTCCCAGTAGTAACGGCCAATTAACATCACGCAATTGAAGAGAGGTTTTCAAAATTTGTTATTTCATGTGTAACTGTATTTTCACTAAGATGATTATATTCCCTAATAAACTGTATATTTGTCGTAATAACTACATGATCAGAATTGCCGACTGGAGTGCGAATCACCGGATCTGTAAGCAATTGGTCATCATTTGTAAAAATCAAATCTAAAGTTGATGGCAAATTATTCATTCTGAAACGAGTTGGATTGGTAATCAATTGGTTTAGATTAGAGTTTTGAACAAAGTTTGTAAAAATGTTTCTCGCATTTGTTTGTTCATTGCTTACCATAGTCAAAGGCCAAGAGATATCGGCAAAATTGAAATCACCAAATAAGACAAGGTTTTCAAGATTTGAAAGGTATTCCATTTTTTCAATCAAGATTCGGTCATCTTCTAGGGCAGTTCTACCTGGACGATATAGGCACGCCAAGTGAATAACAAGTGAATTAAGAGAAATTTTTAAACATAAAAGTTCAATGTTAGGTACTACAACATCCAGATGAGCAACAGAAAAAGTTTCAGAAATTTCTAATGACAGGTATATGCACACTCCTCCCCCTCTTCGATTCCTGCGATCAAATCTGTAAAGAGAGTATCCATCTATATTGTATAAATTGTCAGAATCTTTTTGTGTCAGCCAAGTCTCGGTAATTAGTATTATTTTAGGTTTTATATCCTGAATATAACATAATAGTTCATTAAATTTAGAATGTAATGTCGCTAAATTGGTATAAAAGCAGAGCCAGTCGCAAAAACAGGTTTTTTTAATATTATTGTCGAAAATTAGTAATTTTTGGTATACCACGTATATATTTTATTGTTAAATTCTGCTCTCCGTTTTCTTTTCTAGTCTCTAACTCAGATCGCAATTCTTTTAAAACGTTAACTTGCATAGGTGTCTTATCGTCAACAATCGATACATTTTTTGTTTTTGCTTTTTCTAAGAGTTTCCTTTTATTTCGTAGAATTTGCTTAGCTTCATACTCATTATTCATTACCATTTTAATCATTCTAGGAAATCTATCACCAACTTTACCTACTCTAAAGAAAGTAACCGGAGTAGCATTACATTCTACAGTCGATAAAACTTGCTGCAAAAATTTTTTGTCTTCATCTTTTTTAGTTTGAATATCCCCTGTGGATTCTGGTACGCCTCTGACAATAACATTTTTGGCACGATTAATACGATCGACGGCTTCATTGACGATATTTTCAGCAAATTGTGGTGACGAATTTTGGTCAGCGGATGATAATTTTGTTTCTAGATCATTGAATTTCGTTGAAATTTCAGCGACCTTTTCATCTATTTGACTAATTTTTAATTGTAAATCATCATTATACTCCTTAAGAATGGATTTTAAATTAGAAAATGCTTCAATATTGCTTTAGCAGCCGTTACAAATAATTTTAATTCCTCGCACCTTACATCTGGTTATGCGATCGTCTTGGCGAAGCTCGGTACATGCTAGGTGAATTCCTCTTTTGCAGGCATCACATTGTAGGGCCGAACGTTCACGTTCGTCTATCGCTTTCAAACAATTAGCACAGGTTTGACTAGTTGGCATGGTGGGAGTGATAGATAAATAATGTAAATATATCTGACCTTGCAATACGATGAATTTAATAACACACAGGCCTGGATGCACTTTTCTGATGTCAAATTCACTAAACAGACAGGATAACACTTTAACTTATGTGCACTACTTTTAAAAATTTAATTTCAGATAGTTTACCACTTCTAATTCCAAAATTAAACGGACTACCAAAATAACGTGTGTACCTTCCACTAATGACATTCCACCAGGATTAGTCCAGGATTCGTAATTTATTTACCTACAAATACAGGGAAAACATATATGGTTGGATTTTTGATTATATTTATCTAAACTATACAGTAATAACTTAATATATTATTTTTAAGGAAGTAGATATAGTGTACTAACATTTTTGTTTTTTTGTTCGAAACAAGTGTTTATTCACTTATCGATGTATTTTTACATTCACTAACACATTTTTGAAATTTTTTATATTGTTATAGCTTGTATTGTAAGTGAATAAAGTTATTATTATTATTATTATAACTGAAACTGGAAACAAAAATAAAACTGTTTGGAACATAGTAAATATGGAAATTTCCAGAAAAACTTATTCAAACAAAAAATCTGACTTTCATTCTGAAACTTTTAAATCCTTTTTCACGTCTATAGCAGAAAATATAATTAAATCATTAGACATGACACTAACTACAAGTACCTTTAGGTCTAAAAGTCGAAGACAGGTGAATTCTTTCTTTATGCCTCCTATCATCGAGTCCTGACATAAGGGAAGCAATACTGCAACTAAAGAATTCTACTTGTCTCGATTACTATGAAATTAGTGCGCCTATGTTAAAATCAGCCCTCTGTTCACTTCTTGCGCCCCTCAATAATTTATTTAATAAATGTCTAACTAAAGGTTGCTGGCCCAATAATCTAAAAATTACTAAAATTATATTAATTCACAAAAAGGGCAATATATACGACTGCAGCAATTTTAGGCCTATCGCTATTGTTCCAATTATAGGCAAAATCCTTGAAACTATATTAAAAGAAAAAATTATTGTTTTCCTTGATAAGAATAATATTATTTCCCCTCAGCAATTTGGGTTTCGAAAGCATAAGTCTACCACTACAGCTTTGTTGGAGGTAATTAAATATATTGTTGAGAGCCTCGATGAGGGAATAGAAATTTCTGCAACGCTCTGTGACCTCACGAAGGCCTTCGACTGCGTTAACATTAAATTATTGTTGAACAAACTTAAATTCTACGGATTTCGCGGCAATTCGTTAAGTTTACTTGCATCTTATTTGACGAATAGGATGCAGTATGTAGCTTACAATGGTGTAGAATCTGAACCTGCGTTGGTGACAAGGGGAGTTCCTCAAGGCTCCGTACTGGGCCCGGTATTGTTCTTGATTTATATCAATGACTTGGCCAGTGTCATCGAGAATGATATTCCTGTTATTTTTGCAGATGATACAACGATTTTATCTAAAAACTATAAAAACTCTCCCTTTGGCGATATATTAGTAGCTAAAAATTGGTTTACAGCTAATGAACTAAAATTAAATGAATCTAAGACGCAAACGATCACGTTTAGCTCTAATAAATCCGCTAATTCTCAAACAGTGTCATTACTGGGTATATTTTTGGATAGTTCTTTGAATTGGTCTTCACAAATAGATAAAGTTTATTATTATTATTATTATTATTATTATTATTATTATTATTATTATTATTATTATTATTATTATTATTATTATTATTATTATTATTATTATTATTATTATTATTATTATTATTATTATTATTATTATTATTATTATTATTATTATTATTATTATTATTATTATTATTATTATTATTATATGGGTAATCTCAAGATAAATATTTCTCGGTATCTTACTAGGGGCCATGGCAATACCTGGTAAGTTTTATTCTCTGATCTGTAGTGTTTTTCTCGTGATGCGACATGTTTCCATAATTGTTGATTTTTGTATCGTAGGAAGAAGATGATGTAGTTGAAGTTTTGTTAACTGTGTCATCGTATTTTTGGTGATAAGTCCAGTTACGCTAACTACTACTGGTATTATAAGAACTGTTTTCAGTTTGTAAATATTTTGGTATTCTGTTGCCAGTTCTTGGTATTTACTTAGCTTTGTTTGTTCCGCTGCAAGGATGTTATGATCACCAGGGTGATTATTATTATTATTATTATTATTATTATTATTATTATTATTATTATTATTATTATTATTATTATTATTATTATTATTATTATTATTATTATTATTATTATTATTATTATTATTATTATTATTATTATTATTATTATTATTATTATTATTATTATCAAAAGACTTATGCACTTACTCAGCTTTCGCTGGTAATATTTACCTATCCCGAGCGTAAACGCAAATGGGATTAGGCTCAAAATTTACATATTTAAAAATTTCCGAACAGTGTGACATGTGTTTAAAATTGCCGCTTTTTGCAAGTCAATAAAAGTGTTTTTATGAAGATCAAGTTTTTTAAGACTGTCTTCAAGACTTTTAGGAATGAGTCCAGTTGATGATACGATGATCGGTACCACCTCCACTTTTTCTGCATGCCACATCTGTCCCACCTCTATGGCAAGATCGGTGTACTTTGCCATCTTTTCATTATACTTATCCAAAACGTTGTTATTGTTTGGAACTGCAACATCGACTAGCAACACTAAATTAGCTTTTTTATCCACTACTACAATGTCGGGTCGATTATTCGTCACCTGTCTATCGGTGATAATGGACCTATCGTAGTAGAGTCTAAAATCTGCACTCTGGAGCACTGCCTGTGGATTGTATTTGTAATAGGGTGTATAGGTATTTAGCAGTCCATATTTGTTGGCCAGTTTCTGGTGGATAATATTACACAGCTGGTTGTGCCTGCGTAAATAATCCGTGTTGGCTATGGTTGAACACCCTGATGTGATGTGTTGTATGGTTTCCGACGTTTGTTGGCACCGTCTACACTTGTCCGATGTAATAGTTTGGTCCCTAATAACAAATTTTTTGTAGTTGTTTGTATTAATTACTTGATCCTGAATGGCCATCATAAATCCTTCAGTCTCTGGGAACAAGGTACCGTCAGCAAGCCACCTATTTGATGCAGTTTTATCAATGTGTGGTTGGTTTAGGTCGTGATGATGTCGACTATGTAGAGCTTTTTGAGCCCATTTTACTTGTTTTTCAGCATCTGTTGTTATTTCCAAGTCCATATGAGGGTCTGCTAAATTTAGAGGCGAGTATTTCTTATCTGCTCCTATGACAGACTTATGTAAATTAGATGACAGTGATTTTGTAATAAAGAAGTCTCGTAATCTATTTATCTGTTTGTTATGTAGATTTACTATATCGCATAAAGCTCTTCCTCCCTCCTTTCTAGGTAGTGTTGTTCTAAGCACTGACGATGTTGGATGGTGACATCTGTACTTTGTCATCATAGTTCGGGTTGTTCTCTGAATATCTTCCAATTCGGTTTTTGTCCATTGTGAAAACTCATCCCTGATTTTAGCCTTGGACTGTTTTTGGTCTAACAATCTGGCTTGTTGAAATCCCAAGTATTTATAGGTTTCCCCATTCCCCATTATTATTATTATTATTATTATTATTATTATTATTATTATTATTATTATTATTATTATTATTATTATTATTATTATTATTATTATTATTATTATTATTATTATTATTATTATTATTATTATTATTATTATTATTATTATTATTATTATTATTATTATTATTATTATTATTATTATTATTATTATTATTATTATTATTATTATTATTATTATTATTATTATTATTATTGGGGTGGGCTCTCACTAACATTTGATTGGTGCTAGCGAGGTTTAAGGGGTCGTAGGGGGTCTTTACAACCAACCTGCGTCCTTTTTTCTGTGATTATTGGTTAAGGAATTTACGAGTGAGACTGCACGTATCGATGATGACTGCTTTTTGAAGTTGAATGTAAGTTTCATCCTTGATGTTCAGGGTAGCGAAGGAATCTCTAAGCCTGTGGGGTATTTCACCGGTTGCACCGACTATTATTGGGACAATTCTGACTGAATTTTGTGTCCACATCTCTTTAACTTCTTGGGCCAGCGGTAAATATTTCGTAATTTTTTCCCTGTGTCTTTTATCGATGTTTTCGGCGAGAGGAATGGCAATGTCAATGAGAAAGGTGGTTTTATTACGGTTGTCGGTTAGGGTAATGTCAGGACGGTTGCTTGTTATTGTCGTGTCTGTCTGTATGCTTTTGTTCCAAAGGAGGGTGTGGGTGTCTGTAATTATGGTAGTGGCAGGGGTATATTTGTAGTATGGTTGGTTATTGTGATCTGGGTCTATTTGTTTCAGAAGGATTTGATGTATAATTTTTCCTACATTATCGTGTCTCGTGATGTAGCTCGTTGCAGCTAGGTTTGTGCATCCACTTACTATATGTTCAATGGTCTCCGTTGTTTTTGAGCAAAGTCTGCACATTTCGTTCTCTACTTGTTCTTTCATGATGTATTTCCTGTAGTTCCTAGTTGCAACTACACGATCTTGCATCGCTAACAGAAAGCCTTCAGTCTCGGGGAACATATCTGTTCTCTTTAGCCATGTGTATGAGTATGTTGTGTTAATGTGTGCTTCCTTATTATTATTATTATTTTTATTATTATTATTATTATTATTATTATTATTATTATTATTATTATTATTATTATTATTATTATTATTATTATTATTATTATTATTATTATTATTATTATTATTATTATTATTATTATTATTATTATTATTATTATTATTATTATTATTATTATTATTATTATTATTATTATTATTATTATTATTATTATTATTATTATTATTATTATTATTATCAAAAGACTTATGCACTTACTCAGCTTTCGCTGGTAATATTTACCCATCCCGAGCGTAAACGCAAATGGGATTAGGCTCAAAATTTACATATTTAAAAATTTCCGAACAGTGTGACGTGTGTTTAAAATTGCCGCTTTTTGCAAGTCAATAAAAGTGTTTTTATGAAGATCGAGTTTTTTAAGACTGTCTTCAAGACTTTTGGAAATGAGTCCAGTTGATGATACGATGATCGGTACCACATCCACTTTTTCTGCATGCCACATCTGCCCTGCTTCTACAGCAAGATCGGTGTACTTTGCTATCTTTTCATTATATTTGTCCAAAATATTGTTGTTGTTTGGAACTGCAACATCGACTAGCAGCACTGAATTAGCTTTTTTGTTCACTGCTACAATGTCGGGTCGATTATTCGTCACCTGTATATCGGTGATAATGGACCTATCGTAGTAGAGTCTAGAGTCTAGGTGTGCTGCAGTCCATATTTGTTGGCCAGTTTCTGGTGGATAATATTACACAGCTGGTTGTGCCTGCGTAAATAATCTGTGTTGGCTATGGTTAAACATCCTGATGTGATGTGTTGTATGGTTTCCGACGTTTGTTGGCACCGTCTACAGTTGTCCGATGTAATAGTTTGGTCCCAAATAACAAATTTTTTGTAGTTGTTCGTATTAATTACTTGATCCTGAATGGCCATCATAAATCCTTCAGTCTCTGGGAACAAGGTACGGTCAGCAAGCCACCTATTTGATGCTATTTTGTCAATGTGTGGTTGGTTAAGGTCGTGATGATGTCAACCATGTAGAACTTTTTGGGCCCATTTTACGTATTTCTCAGCATCTGTTGTTACTTCTAAATCCACATTAGTACCTGCTAAGTTTAGAGGGGAATAATTTTTATCTGCTCCTACAATAAATTTGTGTAAATTAGATGATGTTAATTTAGTAATAAAGAAGTCTCGTAATTTATTTATCTGCTTATTGTGTAGATTGATTATGTCACATAGAGCTCTTCCTCCCTCCTTTCTTGGTAGTGTTGTTCTAAATACTGACGATGTTGGATGGTGATATCTGTACTTGGTCATCATAGTCCTTGTTGTTCTCTGAATATCTTTCAATTCAGTTTTTGTCCATCGTAGAATTCCAAACGAATAAGTTAACACAGGTACGGCATATGTATTAATTGCTCGGTTAAGGTTTCCTGCGTTCAGTTCGGATTTTAGTAATGAACTAACCCTCTGCATATACTGATCCTTGATTTTGGACTTGGACTGTTTTTGGTCATGTAATCTGGCTTGTTGAAATCTCAAGTATTTATAGGTTTTCCCATTCTGCATGGCAGCGATTATATCTCCATTAGGTAGCGCCACATCTCCATTGACAAATTTTCCCTTTTCGATTTAAGGTTCTGCACTTATCTAAACCAAATTCCATTCGTATATCATTGGAGAACCTTTCGGTTATATCCAGAAGATGTTGAATTTGTTGTTGATTAGAAGCAAACATTTTTATATCATCCATATAAAGAAGATGGGAAACAGTGCAGTTGGTGTTTCTATTAATCTTAAGATTGAAGCCATATTTTGTGTCATTGAGCATGGTAGACAGTGGATTCATTGCCAAACAGAATCACAGTGGACTAAGTGAGTCACCTTGGAATATTCCCCTGCGAATAACAATTTCGTTAGTCTTAATATACTGCCCATTAATGTTTACCTGAAGGCTTGTTCGCCATTGCTTCATCGAAGTTTCAAGAAAAGTAACGATGGTATGATGTACTTTGTAGATGTTCAAAATACGTATAAGCCAGGAATAAGGTACGCTGTCAAATGCCTTACGGTAGTCTACAAAAGCAGTCGAGATGTTGCGACATTGCTTTTGCGCTTGCCTTAGGATCACAGAGTCAATAACAAGTTGTTCTTTGCATCCCTGGTAACCACGTTTACATCCCTTTTTGCTCCTCCGCCAAGATGTTATTTTGGTCGACATGCCTATAAATTCGGTTAGTAATGCAAGATGTTAGTATCTTGTAAAGCGTTGGAAGACATGTGATTGGTCTATACTGTGAGGGGTCCTCTGTGTTAGCTGTTTTGGGAAGCATTAATTACTTGATCCTGAATGGCCATCATAAAACCTTCAGTCTCTGGGAACAGGGTACCGTCAGCAAGCCACCTATTTGATGCTATTTTATCAATGTGTGGTTGGTTTAGGTCGTGATGATGACAACCATGTAGAGCTTTTTGGGCCCATTTTACTTGTTTTTCAGCATCTGTTGTTATTTCCAAGTCCATATGAGGTTCTGCTAAATTTAGAGGAGAGTATTTCTTATCTCCTCCTATGATTTTGTAATCAACAATTCTCGTAATCTATTTATCTGTTTGTTATGTAGATTTACTATATCGCATAAAGCTCTTCCTCCCTCCTTTCTCGGTAGTGTTGTTCTAAGCACTGACGATGTTGGATGGTGACATCTGTACTTTGTCATCATAGTTTGGGTTGTTCTCTGAATATCTTTCAATTCGGTTTTTGTCCATTGTAAAATACCGGAAGAATAGGTCAACACAGGTACGACATATGTATTAATGGCTCGGTTTAGATTTCCTGCGTTCAACTCAGATTTTAGCAGGGAACTTACCCTTTGTGAAAACTCATCCCTGATTTTAGCCTTGGACTGTTTTTGGTCTAACAATCTGGCTTGTTGAAATCCCAAGTGTTTATAGGTTTCCCCATTCTGCATGGCAGCGATTATATCTCGATTAGGTAGCGCCACATCTCCATTGACAATTTTTCCCTTTTCGATGTTTAAAGTACGGCTTTTATCTAAACCAAATTTCATGTGTATATCACTGGAGAACCTTTCAGTTATATTCAGAAGATGTTGAATTTGTTGTTGATTGGAAGCAAAAATTTTGATGTCATCCATATAAAGGAGATGGGAAGCGGTGCAGTTGGTGTTTCTATTAGTCTTTAGATTGAAGCCATATTTTGTGTCGTTAAGCATGTGAGAAAGTGGATTCATTGCCAAACAGAACCACAGTAGACTAAGTGAGTCACCTTGGAATATTCCTCTGCGAATAGCAATTTCATCGGTTTTAAAATGCTGACCATTTATATTTAACTGAAGGTTTGTTCTCCATTGTTTCATCGATGCTTCAAGAAAAGTAACGATGGTATGATGTACTTTGTAGATGTTCAAAATACGTATAAGCCAGGAATAAGGTACGCTGTCAAATGCCTTACGGTAGTCTACAAAAGCAGTCGAGATGTTGCGACATTGCTTTTGCGCTTGCCTTATGATCACAGAGTCAATAACAAGTTGTTCTTTACATCCCTGGTGACCACGTTTACATCCCTTTTGCTCCTCTGCTAAGATGTTATTTTGGTCAACATGCCTGTAAATTCGGTTAGTAATGCAAGATGTTAATATCTTGTAAAGCGTTGGAAGACATGTGATTGGCCTATAATGCGAAGGATCCTGTGTGTTAGCTGTTTTGGGAAGCATATGGGTTAAACCATGAGTGAGAAAGGCTGGAATGTATTCATGATGTTGAAGAATGTGTGTAAATTTTGATGCCATTACCTCGTGTGAGCGGTCAAATTTTTTGTACCAGAAATTTTGGATATTATCATTTCCTGGAGCTATTAGTTTCTCCTACGGCTTGGTTTACTTCAGCTGTTGTTATGTTATAAAACAACATTGGAGTAATATTTAGTTTGTCCGTCTCTGATTCTATCCATGCTGCACCCCAGTTGTGTTTTTGAGGATTGGACCATATTAAAGACCAATGGTCATTAAGGTAATCCTTACTTGGAAGATTGCGGTAGTTGTTTGTTCCGGCACCACTAAGTTGTCTGTAGAACAGCTTTTCATTGGTGTTAAATAAATGGTTTTGCTGTTTCTTTTTAGTGCATTTGACGCAACGAGACAATCGTTTGGATTTCGCCTTTAGCTTTTGCCTAAGAAGGTCCATATATGAACATAAGTGTTCTTTATACCTTGGATGTACTGTATTGGTTTTAATTTTCTTAAGAATTTTCTTGACCCTATTAGTTAGGCGTCTGGACGGTTTGGCGTTGTTAAATTCTGTAAGTTGTCCCAATTCCTTCCTTATATCGTTAATGGACTTCTCAAGTCGCTGTTGCCACCAAGGTTTATATAGCTTCTGCTTTTCGGTAAACTTTTTGTTCGGAAACCGGACTTGTTGATTGTGACTTCGGATAACTGCAACTGCATCACAGTAGATAAGGGTGTGTATCTCTTTCAGAGTACAGTAGTTCTTGGCACGATCATTTAAGAGTAAATTAATGACTGCTAAAATCCTATTGGTGTTATTATTCGTTTTAAGTTTGGGCAATAATGGTCGGTGAATTGGGTTGCTACCATCAAATTCTAATATTGCTTTAGAAAATTCGGCAGCAGCATTTTCGTGTTCGTCAGGTTGTGTGTCTCTGATTGGGTTTTCATCTTGATCAATGTTTGGTGTGTCATCGCTAGTGTAGTCATCAAGTCTTATATTATCCAGCTGATCATTTGTATGATCGTCTTCTGTTTGGAGCTCAAGAAGTACTTCACTTCGTATTTGTTGTAATAGTGGACCAGGTAGTAAATTGTTTTTAATAATTGTTCGACGCTGGTCAGCAATACGTTGCTCCGTAACATGTTGAAACTCCGGATATTGTTCTATAAATGCTCGATGAAGAGCAAATATGTTAGTTATTAAATCTGTCGCAAGCTTGGTGATTTTAAAATAGGAGCGTTTAATGAATTAATTCATCTCTGTAGTCCACTTCATACGCTTCCTGGGCTTTCCGGCTTTAGTGGTCATGGATGTACCGTCCTGCGATACTCCAGAAACAGCAGAAACTTTAAGATTTCAAAAGTTGCTGTAACAGTTGGAATTACCCATGTATTTAAAGCTATGGTTGTGTTTCTTGCATTTATTTGGCTTTTTAAGCTTTCTTTCTGGTTCAATCTTTACCTTATTCTTTATATGAGTGGAATCTATATTTAGAGCTTGTTGGAATCCTAAGTACTTATATAGATTTTTACCAGTGTTATTAATTATTGTGCCAATTCGAGTTGGCCTTGTAGTTGCTTACTATCTTTTGCGTAGCACTTTAAGTCATCCATGTAGAACAAGTGCCATAGCATCAATCCACCTGGCTTGCTTATGTGGTATCCGTATGTGCTTCTGTTAAGAATGTTGCTTAATGGATTTAAAGCCAAACAAAACCATAGCGGACTGATACTGTCCGCCTGGAAGATCCCTTTGCGAATTTCTAAATAGTCGGTAAGATAGTAGGTCTTCTCTACTTTCACTTTTAGTATCGTTTTCCATTTTTGCATTGCATGTTTTAGTAGTTGGATAACGTTGCCATTGATCTTGTAGAGTTCTAGTACTTTTATAAGCCCGTTATGAGGTACGGAGTCAAACGCTTTTTGGTAATCTATCCATGCGACGGATAGATTACGTTGCTTAATTCTGGCTTGATTTGTTATTATTGCGTCGACTATAAGAAGCTCTTTAATGCCTTGAGATCCTCGGTTGCAGCCTTTTTGCTCTGATGCCTTTAAATTGTGATTTTTGATATGTGACTCAACAATCTTTCGTGTAAGAAAGGTGGTAAACAGCTTGTATAAAGTAGGAAGACAGGTAATTGGTCAAAAATGTTTTGGATGTGATATATCTGGTTTTTTGGGAATCATTGTGGTCAATCCCTTGGTTAAGAAATCCGGCAATAAGTCGGGGCGCTGCAGAAACTGATTAAAATGCTCTGCAATTTTACCATGAGTTGCTTCAAAATATTTCCACCAACAATTTTGTATTCTTTCAGGACCTGGGCTTTTCCAATTAGGTGCTACTTTAATCGCATTGAATTTATCTGTTTCAGTGACGTGTACATCTTCCATATCCGGCGTATTGGCATGAGAGTCCACTTCCTCTCCTATAAAGTATGCTTGAGTATCATAATCGACTAGGCTCGCCCATAACTTTTGCCAGAACTCTATCATCTCCGTAGCTTGCGGTGGTTGATTATTGTATTTCATATTCTCTTCTAGTTTTCGGTAGAATAGTCCCTGATTTTCGTAGAACATCTTATTGTCATGGTACCTCTTAGTTCTTAGATTGTATCTTCTGATTCTTGCCCCTAAAGCTTTGACTTTTTGCTTGAGCATATCAAAATGCTGTTTAAATTTTTGTTGATAGTCAGGTGCATTCGGTTGAATTCTGGCCTTCTTTAAAACGGGTACAAGTTTTTTGCGGAGTTTTCATGTCTGCATAGGAGGTTTTTTTAAAAGAGCATCCAATTTCCCTATTGTTTTGCGTAGGTTATTGATTTTGTTTTCAATGCGTTTTTTCTATGGAGGGGTACTATCTATTTGCTGGGATATATTACTATTTATAAATATTTCTTTTTTTGATTTAGGTTTTCCCACGATATAGATGACTGCCAAAGCTGCGCGTTCGTGGACTTCTGTAATGGATCTGCAATGCTCTACATATTTTTTCAGAATGCTATTTATGGCTGTTACTACGTTTCTAGATTCAGGTGAGTATTTAATTTTTGATAGTAACGGTCTTTGTGACGGTTCTGTTCCTTTGTACATAATAAAAAATCTTGTAGTTTTATTTTTATTGTCTCTTCATGTTCCGTTCCCGTTGTAGGTAATATATTTAGAGCCAGAGCTGGTATTGTCTGTTCAACCACTTGTTGCTCTACTATATTGGATACCTCTCCTTTGCTAATCAGCTGCGGTTGATTCTGTTGAGAAGCAATAATTGATTGAACCTCTATGCGAAAATTTTCGATTTCTGCTTTGGAAAGTGCTTTTCTTCGCATCACTAATCTGGCTTGGTCAGACAGCCGTTGTGAAGTAATTTGAAGATTAGGATATTTTTCAAGCCACAGTTTATAGAGCTCGTCTCGGTAAAGCATTTTGTTTTGTTCGACATTTGTTGCTATGAGGTATGCACGTATGAGATTAATATTCATTTCCCTAGTCCAGCGCATACGCCCTCCTGATCTTGCCGGGTCGACAGGTTGCTGGATAACTTCCAAGTCTTCGGCACGATTAGCGTTATTCCTAGAATTTGTCGGCCTTGCCAGTTAATAAAAGTGTTTTTATGAAGATCGAGTTTTTTAAGACTGTCTTCAAGACTTATGGGAATAAGTCCAGTTGATGATACGATGATCGGTACCACCTCCACTTTTTCTGCATGCCACATCTGCCCTACTTCTATAGCAAGATCGGTGTACTTTGCTACCTTTTCATTATATTTGTCCAAAATATTGTTGTTGTTTGGAACTGCAACATCGACTAGCAGCACTGAATTGGCTTTTTTATCCACCACTACAATGTCGAGTCGATTATTCGTCACCTGTCTATCGGTGATAATGGACCTATCGTAAGTAGAGTCTAAAATCTGCATTCTCCAACACTGCCTGTAGATTGTACTTATAAATATTATAATATATAATATTATAATATATGTTTTTTTTAAATAACTTTTAAAAAACTTTAAACAAAGTTCGGGAAGACTTTTATAGGAGACTGTGTTTTTGCCAACAACAAGGTGGAGACCATTTTGAGCATTTGTTTTGATGTAAAAAATCAATTACGTCAAGAATTTAATGTATTTACTATCTTGAACAAAATTGTATATAATTTCAAAATTTCACTCTGTACAGTTTATAATAGACCCTACATAGCTTTCAAAATCATAAAAATATACAGGGTGTTTCATTATAAATATAAATAATGTACGATGCCAGATTTGCGTGTATCACCCTGTACATTTAAATTAAATTAAATGTATGTTTAAAAAGCTCACATTTGTATTTCAAAGTTGACGGGTCCCATCTATTACTATGTATGTCTGTTCCATACCAACTATAAAACTATAAAACATTTAAATAAATTAGAATTGTCTTATGTATTGAAAGCATATTATCATTGGTTCTAACGGAATATGTTTACGTTTATAAGCATAAAGTTTAGAATTTTAATAAAATAATTATTGTATACTCAGTGTTTTTCATTACATTTGCAACTTTGTACTTTTAACTCTCGTAAAAAGTTCACATTCAACAGAAGAAACAAATCAGGGGAGGATTTTTTTAAAGCTCCATATGCCCGGTTTAACCAACGACAAATAGCGGCTATTTATCGATTAATGATAATAATTAGTAAAAAAATAAGAAAAAGGAAAGGCCTTTTAACAACCAGAAAAGAACTTTCATTTCATCAAAATATATATTGATTTCGATGTTTGCCGGTTGTAATACATTTTAAACTCAATGAGGATTTTTAATTTATTTTCAGGAATTATTAATGTACAGCTACACATTCTTATAAAATGAGGTTAACCTATCACTATTGGAAGAATAAATATTTATCTGACCGATATCGGACGAATAAGAATTTATTCTGAGTATAAACTGTCAGATTTATTGATCAAATAACTTTAATCGATAAATAGCCGCTATTTATTGTTGGTTAAACCGGGCATTAGGAGTTTTAAAAAAATCCTCCCCTGATTTCTTTCTTCTGTTAAATGTTGTTATAATAGAAAACAAAAACAAATAAAAAGGAGAAGTCTCCTAAAAAGTCAGAAGAATTTACTAAAAGAGTTTATCTTATAAGAAGGAAGTACCTGAAAAGTTGGTGAGATATCAGGTGAGTAATACTGAATTTAATAAATTATCAATCTCAGGGTGAGTACCGTAAAATGGGTATATATGGAATAATAGGGGTTATATGGAATTTTGGTGCAACTTTTAAATTAAGCTCCATATCGTGCGACAGCATTGAAATAAATTCAAACCACCGATGCCAGTTAGTATGTTAACAATAAGAGGCTCATAAGACCTATTTTAGGGTCGACTGTGTTAACAAGTAATTCATGATAAAACTGTTATTTTATGTCAAGTTTATAAACTTTTACCAACCCGTAATTGTCTCAGTCATAGCTCAGAAACTAGAAAAGATTTTATATTGCTGTAATGAACGGAATAATATCTCATAACTTCAAAAACATTAAACTATGTTCAATTAGTCAGAAATATTTACAGGTTTTTAAATTCAACGATTTAAGTAAAAAAATGTATTTTTAAGGTTATATGGAACATGCCTAGAGAGCATAAACAGGTGCCAGGTAGATACAGTTTACAGGCGAAATTACGCACTGGCGAAAATAAAATTATTATTGGTGAAAATCTGGGTAATTTGTCATTTAAAGTTTTACATCTTTGCAAAATTAATAATATTCATTTAGTGTTTTTGCCCCTTCAGTACACATCTTCTTCAACCCCTTGACGTTGCCGTATTTCGATCAACATTGCAACATGGAGAAAAAATTTAAATTCATTGAGACTGCAAAATCTGGTTGTCTACCAAAAAGTTAATTTCCCAGAGTATTTTCTTATATTTCTGTAATAAAACGTTAATATGGTACAATTTTTTATTTACTAGTTAAGAGACAAAAAAAATATATATGGAATCCGCGTTTTTTTATACTTTTTAACCATTCCATATAACTCTTCGGCGTGGTATATATAGACCAAAAATTAGTACAAATAAAGTAACTACAGGTAAAATTATTATCGTTCCATATATTCCGTATCGATGGGTTATATGGGACGGTAAAAAAGTATAAAAAAATATATGAAGAAATTTTTTTTTCAAAATTTTATATAGAGATAGTCACGGCCTTTGTAAACTCCTCCTACCTAGAATACGTGCGCAAATAGTATACACTACACATAGTAAAATACAAAGCAAAAACCGAAAATAACGTTCCATATATACCCATTTTACGGTATTCGGTCACTAAATATTACACTGGTTATTCTACTATATTTCTTTAATTAGTATAAAACTGGGTGATAACAAGACAATAAAAATCTTCAGACAGTTTACCAGATAGGTTACTTACTACTATCAGATTGTGTATTACCTTTTGCATATATTAATGGTAATGAAATTTAAGTGGTAATCAAATTTAACAATCCAAATATAAGTTATCAATTGTATGATTTACTTTTTGTTCTTTTTAGATGCTGATAAAGTTAGGCTTGACAGTTAGTAACTGAAATATAGACATGCAACTTAGCTGTCATCCCTGGATGTGTCTACAGGGAAGCATACACAGTTCCTAAGTTTGCGACTTTGGGTTCCTCGTCATGTGCCTGGCCCAAAGGTAAGTTTTAATTAGACGTAGGTGATGTCTAATCCAATAGTGCTGTTTGATGGCAAGGAATACCCATAGATGAACTGAGTACCAAATAAGAGTAGTCGGCAAGTAAAATAGGAAAAGGAAAAATCAAAAGACAAAACAAAAGGCCTAAAACAAAATATCGTATTGCAAGGTACAGGTAACTGTGACTTTCAGCTTGATAAAAGAAATGTAATTCACCTAAGGTGGTAGGGCCTTGCACGTGGCTCCAAATTCGAAGGATGAAATAAACGAAATTAGTTTTGATTCAATAAAAATTATAAATATCCACTAAATAAGTGATTCTGCTACTCAGAAGAACACTTTTGTAATTTTACCCAAAATATTTCTTTGTGTTTTAAATCCGCTAAAGCGTGGCACGTTCTTCCGAACAAGTTCCCTATATTCTCTCTTTTTCGAACCTTCCGTTCTTGAAAACCACTTTTTTGAAAAACTGGCCTGCTACTTATAGATATTTTTAAAGTGACTTTACAACTAATTTGGCAATTAAAATTAAATTAAAAAATAATATAAAAGAATATATTCTGACAGTGGATTATTTCGTTGAATTGGTTAGGTTTACCTTTTAATAAGTTGCGAATGAGGTATTTAATTTTAATTAAAACATTTCTCTTTACTTAGATATTTTATTTTTTATTTCAGATAATTGAACTGCTGAGAAGATAGCCCTACTGAATAATGATGATGTTATAATTGGAATAAAATGATTGTTTAATACAGATGTATAATAGCAAAAATAGATGACTATTATTGGTATCCTTAATACAGATTAGTAAAGAAATAAATTTATAAAAGTCTTTAAAATAAACACGTTACTATGTGAACTGTATACGAGAGTTAAAAGTACAAATTTTCAAATGTAATGAAAAACACTGAGTATACAATGATCGTTTTATTAAAATTTTAAACTATCTATAACTTTATGCTTATAAAAGTAAACATATTCCGTTAGAACCAATGATAATATGCTTTTGTGTTGAGGGTTGATCAGGAGCAGTTTTATGTTAAACACCACCTTTAATTTAAGTTACTTTTAATTACTTATTTGGATGATACATAAAATTACACTAATAACGAGTCATCAGTTTTACTATATAGAATCAAAAGTGAATGCTTTGTTTACATTGTACAGTATTTATATTCCTATCTATGTATTCATAACATTAAACAATAAATGGTACTCTCGTTACACTGACCTCATACCAGTCAATGCACGCCCGCTCATGACCCTATATGTGATATTTAATTGTCGAGGTCAGGTCATGTTAATACAAGGTAAGACCTGCATAACAAGCATTCTTAATTTTCTTAGAGTATTTTTAATAATAGAAAAGGCGTTATACCGGTTGTCCCATTACACTTTCAATACATAAAACCATTCTAATTTATTTTAATGTTTTTTTTTATTTTAAGGTTAATTTATAATTATTTCTATTAACTTTCTATAGTATTCAGAGAGTCTAAATATACGAAGTGACATAAAAATCCGAACACCCAGTTTAAATGATTTTATTTTTATAAAATTTTGTATAATACTTACTGAAGCATAATAAGGAAATTCAAAATGATTGCATTGCTTTAAATCCCTTTTACCTTTAATAATGTGTGGACACTGAACAACTTGAAGTATTTGCAATACATCTTCTTGAGCAAATTGAAAGTTATTTCTATTCTAATTAATTGTCTAACTTTACAGTAGTCTCCATATTGACTTTCTATGGGGACGTATCATACAATTCTGGCATTGGTAAAGTATTTGTCCGCGCCACCTAATTATTTATGTAAAAATATGGAGGGCCTCTCATGGACTAATTTTAAATGGAATTTAATACTAATTTTGAAACATTAAAACCTTTTCAATAAGGACTAACTTTTGGCATTATTGTAAAACTCGTTGGAATGCGAGAAGCATTATTTAACTAAAGTACACGTCCCGTTAACAAGCTCTTTACCCTTCCGGAATGACTTTCATGACTTCCTTTTTTTTTCGTTTTTGTTACTGGAATAAAATCGGATTTACAAAATAACCTTACTTTGGACATGAAACAGACATACATAGTAATTGATTTATTAACTATTGCTCTCAAAATCCACATCTTGAGCGTTAAAAATAGAGTCATCAACTTATCACAAAGTAAATTTAAAAACAATGAACTGGAAAAATAAAAAAATTATTACTTGAAAATTCTTACCCAAAAAATTTAATCAAAAAATTAGATTTGAATACCTCTACTTAATACATTTTTTTCGAATGAAATTGTCATCAACTTATCACATAGTAAATTTAAAAATAATGATTTGGAAAATTAAAAAAATTATTACTTGAAAATTCTTACCCAAAAAATTTAATCAACAAATTAGTTTTTAATACCTATAATACATTTTTTTCGAATGAAATTGTCTCAACCCAAAGAAACTTAAGTATACATGTACAAAATTACATTGATTCACAAAATAACCTTATCCTACGTTTTTTCTTTCTTTTATACCAACATTGACTCCTAAACTTTACTATAAATTTTAAAGAATTTGAAGAATGACTATTAAAAATGTTTAAACTATATGTTAGTTATAATTTAAACACCATTAACTTCATTTGAAAGTTCTAACAATGTATATTCTACTCCATGTAATAACTGCGACCAAATGTATACAGGTCACATATCTAAAATTGTTTCTGAAAGCCTGACTTCTTAAGGAAGTGACATAAAAAGAGGATTTAAATCAAGTGCATTGGCAGAACACGTACTTAATGAAAACCATTTTTTAAATATTTATGAAGCTAAAATTAAGAACAGTAAACAACTAAACGGTTGAACGAAACTTCTACTATTTAATCGCAAAATACGTTTTTAAATTCAATGACAACTGTTTCGCTAAAAACTAGCATCGTCAGATTGACGATGTTACTTTTTGTTTGTTTATTTGTTTGTTTGTAGCTAGGTACCTGATGTTGATGAGTAGTTGAGGCTAGACCAAGTAAGGAAGTAATAAGACATAACAATATAAAAGCCTAGATGCTATTAGTGTTAGTGGAAGTTTCGTTCAACCGTTTAGTTGTTTACTTTTCTTAGTAAGATGGACTTCCACAAAGTAAAAGTTACTACAATCAATTTCAGAAGCTAAAATTTTAATTTTTTAATTTAAGTTAAAATACCTTAGCACAAATGCATAAATAATTCATTCTACCTTTTTTCCTCCTTTCGACGGAAATCGTTTGACCATCCTCTCTTCGCCACATAATTTTTGGTGAGGGAAATCCGTTCGCTTTGCAATTTAAACTTATATTCTGGTTTTCTCGAACTGCCACAATCGATTGCGTACTATCAGTATCAATAATATTGGGTGGAACTAAAACAAAAAATATAAAAGTAAACAATTTATTGTTAGCATTGTATCACTTTGTACATACTACTATATATTTACATATTATGTTTATTTTTTAAAATAAATCTTAAACGTTGCAGGCTGTGTTTCTTTTATATTTATTTATTTTTTTAACAAGTATAAATAAATTTAATGCTTAAAAACTTATCACATTATAGCAGGAATTATGTCACCCTCTTTCCAGAAGATCATATAAAATAAGCCGACACCAGCATATCATATTTCTTTTGTATCATAGTTTTCTTTATTTCAAATTGCATTCATTTCAAGTAGTCAGTAATTACATTTCACTTTGTTCATATCGTATTTTAATTGTCGGAAAATAAGTTGTAAAATTAATAAAATAAATTTTTTAAAAATAAATTTTACACCAGTGGTGATTTATTTGGCGCAGTCAGTAGGATTCTTCGGGTCGAACATATCGATTGTGCGATTTTCGTTTTAACGATTTACCGAAGTATATCGAAAACTAAGCAAAGTTGTTTTGTGAGAAAACTGGTTAGTGCAGTGAGATACCACATCATTGGATTACTCTTCCGTCCACAGAGGACCTGTTCCAGCCATTATCCAGCAAACAACGAGATTTGGGACCCATATCGCCCAAGTTCTGCGAGGATCCAAACGAATTCTCATAGTTAGTAGAGCATGTTTAAAATCGTCTTACTTGTCTTGTAAGTACAATTTATGAATTCTGAAATAACTATAAACGAATTAAGTTGTGCATTAAGTAATTTAGTATTAGATACCGTTACTGACTCAAACCCGACAGATAATTAAATTAATATGGCAGCACAATCTTTTAAATGGGAATATTCAAATTGTTTACCCGAATTTGACGGGAATCCAAACGACTTAAATAGATTTATATCCGTTAGTGAAACATTAATCAATAATTTCTTTAATAGAAACAATCCAGATAATTTTCAGAACGTTTATTTGTTGAATTCGATTATAGCAAAAATAAAAGGTAAAGCCAAAACAGTTATTAATATTCAAGATTGCAATACTTGGATAGAATTAAAAGATATTTTAACTAGAAACTTCTCGGATCAACGAGATGAAGTATGTTTAAATAGGGATCTCGTAATGTTAAAACAAAATCCCAATGAAAATCCACAATCATTTTATGATAGGTGTTTACATATATTAAATTTACTCTGTAGCTATGTAAGTCTACATGAAACAACAGAAGATGGTAAAAATTTAAAAAGACAGTTGTATCAAAATTTAACTTTAAAAACTTTTCTTTCCGGATTAAAAGAGCCTTTGGGTACTACGATTCGTTGTATGAAACCCACCTCACTAAGCGAGGCAATGCAGTTTGTCTTACAGGAAGAAAATGCTCATTATTTACAAAATTCATCTAGAAATTATCAAAAACAAAGTCCTAGACAAAACTTTCATCAACCACAAAATCAAAATCGATATTCTAATCATAACTCCTCTAATTTACAAACATTTAATTCTAATACTCCAAATAATTTTTTCAGAAGACAAAATAATTTTCCATCACAACCAATTCAAATGAATTCAAGACCGTTTCAACCAAACTTTCCTAGAAACTCACAAGTTTTTCAAAGGCCAAATCAAAATGTAAATGTTCTTAGGCCCAATCCAAATGCTAATTTACCAAACCCAACGCCCATGTCCGTAAGTACACGAGGTACACAATTTAATAACAACAATAATCATATGAATAAAAGACCACCACCTTCTACAAGTAATTTTAGGCAAACAAAACGTCCAAATTTTGTTTCTGAAGAACTTTATAGTGTAGAAACTTCAGAAAATAATAATCCTCCTTACCAGGATTATTCAAGTAATGATAACAATAATTATCCTGATCAAGCTGATGATCAATTATATTTTAATGATTATAATTTAAGTAATAATATAGATTTAAGTAATAATAACAATAATACAAATAATGAAAATGCAAATTTTTGTTAAGAGCCTCGGAAAACCCAAAACAAAAATTAGTTATAACTTTGAATAATATGAAATCAAGTGAACTACCGTATATTGTTCTACCGGAACATAATTTAAAAATTTTAATAGATACTGGATCAAGTCGATCATTTATCAATCCCAATCTAGCCTTTAAGTATTATTCTAAAGAAATAAAAAATGATCCATTTGTTGTGACTACTGTATTTCAAAAATCGGCACATCAACATAGTGTTGAAATTCCTACATCTAATATTTTTAATCTATTGAATCCATTAAAATTAAAATTCTATCTTTTCAAATTTCATAACGTATTTGACGGTCTCATTGGACTAGATAATTTAAAATTATTAAAAGCAGAATTAAATTTCTCAGAAGGATTTCTTATCACACCTTTTAGTAAAATAAAATTACAATATCACGAAGTTAATACCGATCTTAATCTTGTAACAATATCCCCTAGAACTCAACAAGTTGTTAAAATAAAAACAAGTGTATCTCATGGAGATATTTTTATCCCATATCAAAAATTATGCAACTGCGAAATTCCACAATTTATTAATTCTGCAAAAAATGGTTATGCTCTTACAACAATTTTAAATAATTCAGACAGTACCGTATCTTTAGATTTTTCAGAACCATTTTTAGTAGAAAAGTTTGATGAACATTATTTACAAAATTTTGAAATAAATAATATAGAAACTTCAGATAATACGTACTTAGATCTTAATAAAATTAGAACAAGTCACATGAATGAAGAAGAAAAACAAAAAATATTAAAACTTTGCCAAGAATATAGTGATATATTTTATAAAGAAGGTGAACCGCTTACCTTTACAAATAAAATTAAACATAGTATACGTACCACCGTTGAAATACCGGTATATACAAAAACTTATCGTTACCCATTTGTTCATAAACAAGAAGTATCCCAACAAATTCAAAAAATGTTAGATTCAAATATAATACGTCCTTCAAGCTCACCTTGGTCTTCCCCTATATGGGTTGTAGGTAAAAAGATGGACGCTAGTAATAAACAAAAATGGAGAGTCGTTATCGACTATCGAAAATTAAACGAAAAAACAATCGAAGATAGATATCCTTTACCTAACACAACTGAATTGCTTAACAAATTAAGAAATTGCCAATATTTTTCAACCATTGATCTCGCTAGCGGTTTCCACCAAATAGAGATGGAGGAAAAAGATATTGAAAAAACGGCATTTACTACCGAAAATGGCCATTGGGAGTTTTTAGGCATGCCTCGGACTTAAAAATGCCCCAGCTACTTTTCAGCGTGTTGCAGACAATATACTTCGCGGTATACAAAATGAAATGTGCCTAGTTTACCTAGACGACATTATAATATATTCGACATCACTACAAGAACATTTAGAACGTCTTAAAGCAGTATTTCAGAGACTTAGGGATGCAAATTTTCAAGTCCAACTGGACAAGTCGGAATTCCTAAGAGAGGAAGTAGCTTACTTAGGTCACGTGGTTACACCGGAAGGAGTTAAACCGAACCCTGACAAAATTGAAGCAATTCTTAAATATCCAATCCCTAAAACGACAAAACAAATTAAAGGATTCTTAGGACTACTTGGTTATTACAGACGCTTTATTAAAGACTTTGCACGACTAACTAAACCTCTTACTAAATGCTTGAAAAAGAATGCTAAAATAGAACTTAACGATGAATATATTACCTGTTTTAATACCTGTAAATCCTTACTTACTAACGAACCCATATTACAATATCCCGATTTTAATAAAACTTTTAACCTTACCACTGATGCCTCCAATGTAGCATTAGGAGCCATTCTATCCCAAGGTCCCATCGGACAAGACCTACCAATAGCATATGCCTCAAGAACCCTTAACGATTCCGAACAAAATTATTCGACTATCGAAAAGGAGTTACTTGCCATAGTTTGGGCAACTAAATACTTTTGTCCGTATTTATATGGTCGCCGATTTAATATAATAACCGATCATAAGCCTCTCGTATGGTTACATTCGTTAAAAGAACCTAATTCAAAATTACTACGGTGGAAAATTAGATTAGAAGAATTTGATTATCAAATTTTTTATAGAAAAGGTAAATCAAATAACGTAGATTCTTTATCGAGAATTGAAATTAATACTAAAGAAACTAATTCTTTTTGGAACGATAATTCATTTTGGAAAAATGTTGATGAAATTTTAGGCGAAACCTCTAATTATTATAATCCAAATTCACAAAAACCCCCATACCAATCCTTAAATACTCCTTCACCGATTACCAATCAACCAATAAATGAAATCCCAATAATAACTGAGAGTACTTCAAATCAAGATTTAGACAATTTCTCAATGATAGTTAATGTTGACGAAATGACAAAACCTGATAATACTCCAAAAAACGATACAGATGACCTGGATACAATACATTCTAATTATGATGAAAATCCAATTATAGGCATACCCACTGTCGAGTGTGCTGTAAATTATGGTAAAAACCAAATCTTTATTAAATCAGTTTTTCATTTACCTGCAAAATTAAAACGAGTCATTCTTTTCGGTAATAGACAACGATTTTTAGTTCAATTATCAAAAACTAATTTTGAAAACGACGTAATCAATTTTATTAAAGAATATATAGTTCCAGATACTCAATACTATCTATATTTTGAAGATCCTGATATTTACGAACCATTTTCAGTATGTTTACAAAAATATTTTAGATCTTCTTCAATAAAATTTAAAAATTGTACCATTAAATTATTAGATGTTATAAATAAAGACGACATCTACGAAACAATATAAAATTACCATGAAGGTAAATCAAATCACCGCGGCATTAATGAAACACTTTTAAAAATTAAAGAAAAATATTATTGGCCTGAAATGAAAAAATCAATTCAAACATTTATTAACGAATGTGAAATATGCCAACAATGTAAATATGATAGGCACCCAGTAAAATTAAAATTAAATTTAACACCAACTGCAATTAAACCGTTTGAAATAGTTCATATAGATTCGTTTACATTTGAAAATTCAAAATTTTTAACTATTATTGACAGTTTTTCAAAATATGCTCAAGCATACCGCTTAAATACACTTTCTTGAACAGAAGTAGCAAACAATTTAATTAAATATTTCTCTCATCATGGTATACCAACTCAAATTATTTGTGATAATGGTACTGAGTTTAAAAATACTGTTATTACAGAACTACTAGGGTTACACAAAATTAAAATTCATTTTTGTTCTCCTGATCACCCTGAATCAAATGGCATTATAGAAAGATTTCACTCAACTCTAATAGAACATTTAAGACTACTCAATTCTCAAGGTTTTTCAAATACGCCCATAGAAACTAAAATGACAAACGCAATTTTAGCATATAATAATTCCATCCATTTAGCTACCAAATTAAAACCAATGGACATTATAAACGGACATATTACTGATAATGATCCATTCGACATTGAATTAGACAAATTGTTAATAAACGATTATGTAAGTAAACACAAAGAACGCTCTAAACTCTTGTATGCAAAAATTAACTCAGACTTATCAAAAAATAAAGATGTTCTTATAAAAAAGATAAATGAAAACCGCGAAAATCCCGAATTATTTGTACCAGAACAAAAGGTGTTTGTAAAAAATAAAAAGAGACAGAAAAATGCCAATAAATTTCATTAAGCCTGTAGTATTAAATAAGTAAATAGTAAACGTAAAATAGTTACAACTAAACAAGGAAAAGTTCATATGAGTAATATAAAACGTCCACTTAGACGAATATATTCATTTGACACCTAATTATTATTTCAGATTTCCCGGAATTCTCGGATTCCAAGAGACAATTACACTTCGAAATTTGCAAGATAACCCTGGTCTTTTGCCCTTGAAACTTGGCTCAGCGAAAGTAACTGAATACTATAACACTATTTTTTATTATTATGATATAAATCCTTTAGTAAAACAGTTTCAAAACCTTAAAACTAAAACATTTCAAATTCTTAATTCAGCAACTAAAAATAAAATATATCAAGAAGAAATAACAAATCAAAAGCGTTTTTTAAAATTTAGTCAGAGAAAAGTAGAAGCAAAATTAACAGAATTGTTGCCTTATTCTAACAGAACCAAACGAGGTTTAATCAATGGCCTCGGTTCAATTTTTAAAACTATTAGTGGAAATTTAGATGCCAGCGATGGTGAACGTTACGACAGCCTTATTAAACAACTTCAAGAAAATTAAAATCAACTAACAAATAAAATTAAAATTCAAAACTCAGTAGCTATCTCTCTAATAGATAAATTTAATAAAAGTATTCAACAAATAAATCGTAATGAAATTTTATTAGAACGTAAATTAAAATCAATAGACTTATATGTAGGTAATCAAGCTAATTTTGAAGCTAATGCCTTCGTAAGAGATATTATCTTCCAAATTTTAAATATGTATGAAATGCTTAATTCAATTCTACAAGATATAGAAAATTCAGTTTCATTTGCAAAAGTAGGAATCATGCATCCTAGTATAATAAAACCCAGCGAATTATTTAAACTTTTAGAAAAAATATATAAAAATCTCAATGAAAATCAAATGCCAATAAAATTAAAATTAAGTAACATTCCAATCTTTGAAAGTTTAATAAAAGTTTCCTATTATATAATAAATAGTAAGATTACATATATTTTACGTGTTCCTATAACACATACTTTTAATTTAGATTTGTACCATTTATATCCCATACCTGTTCAAAGTGAGAGTCAGTTTAATGTAATAATCCCTCAAAATAAATTTTTAATAAAAAATAAATTGTACTACAAACTTTTGGACGAATCATGCACAAAACTAACTAAGCAAGAATATATATGCGACGAAGTCAGCTTACAACAAACTCATCCCAGTAGCCCATGTGAAATTCAAATCCTAGATTTCAAGACCAGTTCCAATTGTCGTCAAGTTCCAATCAGCAATTCCCAACCAATATTCAAGAGACTGGAAAATTCCAATCAATGGATTGTGGTCCTTCCCAAGAAAATAAACATTAGGTTAAAATGTTTCCAGCAAGAAGAAATCGTTACATACAGCGGCACCTATTTAGCTAATATCCCAGAATCCTGTCAAATAATCACAGACTCTGAAGTGATAACAAATAATGGTCCAATAGAATTCGAAAGTCAACCAATATTGATTCCAAAAATAACAATTTTCAATCAACTACCTATTAAAAATCAAAATAATAACTTCAGTCTTTCACAAATTAATCTTGATGATCTTAATACTCTTCGAGAAAGAATTATTGAAAATACTCCAATTCTAGAAACTTATACGCCGTCTTATATTCCAAGTTCATGGACAATTATCATTTATTGTCTTCTTCTTATATTATGTCTAATTATGGCCTTCAAGAAACTTCACCGAAGAAAACCAGCTCAAGAAAACCAATTCCAAAATGTTCAACTTCCTTAGCCGCAGCCCACGGAAGCTGAATCTTTGGGGGGAGGAATTATGTCACCCTCTTTCCAAAAGATCATATAAAATAAGCCGACACCAGCATATCATATTTCTTTTGTATCATAGTTTTCTTTATTTCAAATTGCATTCATTTCAAGTAGTCAGTAATTACATTTCACTTTGTTCACATCGTATTTTAATTGTCGGGAAATAAGTTGTAAAATTAATAAAATAAATTTTTTAAAAATAAGTTTTACACCAGTGGTGATTTATTTCAGGAGATGTTACACAAGATTTTTATTCCATCTCTTTTAGCTTTTGGTTAATAACATTTAATTTCATTTAGAAAGTTAATTAATTTAAGATCTCCATCTCAGGTTCTCAATTTGATATTAATCTGGGTTCAGTAAATAATACTAGGTTTGTTTTATGACCTTATTAGTAAAGTCTTTTATTTTTGATCTCAAGAAGAGGTTATTCAGTTTACTCAAAAGTAAAATAAAATCATTATGAAAGAAATGAACCTTTTGCATATGCAGAAGACTTACAATGTTCTATATTTATATGAAATGTACTATCTAATGTCTTATTTAAGATTGGTGAAGTTATAAAATGTTCAACTCTCTGGGAAGTGTCACAATAATAACGAAAATATATTATCTGCAACCCTGGGAAATCTGGATACAGGCCAGTCCTCCTTAGAATTATCACACCAATCCGCACAACACGTCTTGATACAATATCCAGAAATTTTTTTTACAATCATAATTAACATTATTAATAAGCTGTAATCGCCCTATAATATACAAAAGACGGGAATTGAATCTTTTGAATTCATTCTTTTTGTTTCTTAAACCAAACCTTACAATATCTTCACTTAAGTCACCTAGTCCTCGTCACCAAGAAGACGATTTATTTCCATTTTAACAGTGATGTTTGACAAAAATGAAAAACTACTAACAATATATTTAATAATTATCTTCCAAACCCTACTCTAACGTCCAAAAAATGAACCAATAGTAAGAAAAATAAATTATCCTACTAATAAACCTCCCTAACGGGAAATAAGAAAGTTTATATTGCTACTGTAATATAACCTATGTATGTATTAAACATTAAAAGCTAAAATATCAATATATCCCATTTATAATTATTTTATTCCCCTCCTTTCTGTTGCGCACCTGAGGCAAACTACAGCAAGAAGAAAATAAACCGAACAGTTAGAAGAAGCATTCTAATTTATTACTTATAATAATACTAATACCACGAATACATATAACAAGGATGTGAAACTCGAGTGGAGAGGGTAGCAGGAGAAAAGGCGCCTATCTGGGCAGGGTTAAATTTTCGGTCGTACTGCGCAACAGGCTGTCTTTTTCTTTGTGCGAGCGAGATAACCAACCGCATGTGTTTTCGAATAGTTATGATGTTCAAACTGATGCGCAGTACAAAGTACGCAACGACCGTGGACTAGACTCCGCCCAGACCGCCCAGATAGGAGCCGTAAATTCAGCCACGGGCGCTTATAGCTCGGCATAGGAGTTTCACATCCTTGTTATATGTATTCGTGACTAATACCTTCGAGCATAACTGACGTAGAGACAGCAAGCAATAGCGATTGTTTTGTATCAGAGTGGAAACAATCGGACACTACAGCCAGTGTCGTATCATTAATAGGGGGGTTTTAAATTAATACCTTTAAAATACATTTTAAAACTTGTAACATAATATTTTTTAGATTTGAATTTAAGTAGTGGTATTAAATATATATTTACATAGAGTCATAAAATATTTTATAAAATAAGGAGTGAAATTTGTTGAATAAAATTCCACAATATTATCGAGTTTTTGAGTATTCTTAATATAGTAAAATTTTACATTTTATTTATTATGAATACATTCAACAGTCAGAGTTAAAAGAATCACTATAATAATTGAACTTTTTATAAAAAAATAGTCAGTCCCAATAATTAAATACATATTCTTAATATAACACCTTCAAAGGAGAGGAACACCAGAAAGTCTCCTGTGAGGTTTGTAGAGACGGAAGAAAAGTGAAGGTTGAAATAATAGGCAATAAAAAAAATATGTACAGCTTTATTTTAAAGCATATAAACTATCAAATACCTAAATTTTATTGATTTTTGAATAAAATCGTCTTTGTTAATAGGCTTCTAACTCTATTTTGTTTAGAATGTTTTAGTTTAAAAGTCTCATGATGGATTCATAGCTTAAAATAATGCTTTAAAATAAGTTTTATAATTTGAATGGGGTGATCACTAAATATATCTGAACAATGTGAAATAGCTGTACAAAAAACCGAATCGGGTAAATTCCTCATGGCACCCATAACTAACAACGTTAAAACATCTTTCTATTTTGGATTAAATAAATTTTCTTTTATTAAAAACATTCTAAAATATTTCTCAGCTGTTTTACATATATTAACAACAAACTGAGATGCATTTATCAATAATAGTTTCTAGTTTAGTTATCTAGTTTATCCTTCAAATAAGTAAGAATTGTACATAATGAATGCAATTTATTTTTTAATTGATAATTTATTTTATGAAGTTTTGTTATTTTATTTAATTGAAGAATAACTCGACATTGCAGTTAATTAAGCTTCTTTTCTAAATACTTTCCAGTCTTTGTCCTCACTTCGGCTTGAACAAATCTCCTATAAAGAAATAAATCAAAATGTTTTTATAAAACTTTTTGGGCAACTACTACTTTAAGAACTTTCTTTAATAATTATTTGTAAGAGTTAAAAATACTCATACTCACCCATTTTTTGAAAAAACATTGCTACCATCAAAAATTACCTTTTTGTAGGCTTTTTAAAAATCTTTTCTTCTCTAATAGTCTCTGAAGCAGTTAATGTTGTTGAAGTCGCATTTGCACTACTTTTGGTAAGTACACTTCCAGGAGAATCAAACATTCTGCGCTTCTTAGTAGGCCTAGGTGAAGCTCTAGAATAAGAGATATTTTATTTTTAACAATTAAATTTTAACTTAAAAATAAGGTTTCTAACATCAAAATGTCAAATTTGACATGTATGGAGATCCCAGGCAATGGGTGCTAATTTTTTTTACAATAAGCAAAAAAGGACACAGAAGTCATCAGTTCAGAGTAGTAATTAAAAAAAATCCAATATGACTTGTATTTTTGGAATGCACTATATAGAAAACTTTCTTTACTGACATTTTTTCGGAGCCTACATTTTCTGTTTCTGGAACAGGAGCTTCATAGTTGGGATTATTGGGGTCATCACTAAAAATTGAAAAATATATTAATAATAACAAATATTTTTCAAAAATAAAATTATATATAATAATATAAAAAACAGAATCTTCGTAGTTTGGATCATTGGGGTTATCACTAAAAATTGACAAATATAAGTAGATTAGTTTCTTGAAAAATTAATTTCCCTACTTGTAAGAGAATTGCAGGTTTCTTACCTATTTGATTCATTTTCATCTGGGTTACTAGTAAACCCTGATGGTAATGCACCTGGAATTAGTCTAGCTCTTTCTCCAGTCTTTGAAGTAGAAAAAAACATATATCCAGAAAAATGATCTGAACATAAAACATTCCTAGTTTCCTGGATGAACCTTTAATATGTTACATCAAATGATTTTTTCGTCAATATCAGCTGGAAATCTATAAAAACAAAAATTAGCAAGAGTAAAGATTCACAAAGTTATTTTAATAGTTTTCAGTAAAGTTCAAAATAGAAAACATTATTGCTCCTACATTTTCTTTCTTTCCTTGAAATTTATTTTGGTTTATTTAGTTTATAAATTACTTTAATTTCAAGTTTATGGCGAGATATATGCTTTACGAATTTTTCTCCTTTTAAACAAATGTAAGAGGCGCTAATGAATACTTACTTGTGAAACGACCTTGATGATCCCTTTTCATATATATATTTACAAATGATACAAACTCTCACCATCGTTCAAATTTTTATCACTAAACTAATATATACTCAAATTAAGTTAAAAAAATACAAAAATGTCTTTCCAAACACTATTCAATTGCAAATGAGGATCGATTGCAAATGTCAAAAGTCAATAGATGATAAACAAAGATTTTAGGTTACTATTAGAATATCAGTCAATATAGTAATAATATGGCAATAATTAAGTCAATTTTCTTTATATTATTGTTGATAAATTTATGAAAACACTTATTACACTTCCCAAATTTATGTGTAATGAATTCGAAGATGATTTTTTAAAAATTAATTTATTAAGTATTTAACAAAATACTATAATTTTCTTAAACTTTATAATAATTAAACAATGAATAATAATGAACAATAATAATGAACCAAAAATCAAAGACTGATAATCATAATAAAAGACTCAAAAATCAAAGACATTTTACAACGCAAAATGTGACTATTTAAAATAA
Source organism: Ophraella communa (assembly GCA_035357415.1). Taxonomy (NCBI): domain Eukaryota; kingdom Metazoa; phylum Arthropoda; class Insecta; order Coleoptera; family Chrysomelidae; genus Ophraella; species Ophraella communa. The sequence continues at coordinate 29,993,697 of CM068980.1, forward strand.
TTCATAATCTTGTTTACTAACAACGAAATTAATAAAAATAATAAAAAATATTGTAAACAGAATCATTGTCATTTTACTAAATAAAATAAAAAAGGCTTTTTAACTGAACAAAACAAGGAAAAACGTTATTGCGTTTTAAATTAAAATATATCCTATTCTTCTAAGACTGTGTAACTCCAAAGGATATGAAATGTATATTTATACAATTACTTAAACTTGATTTTTGGATGAGACAATGAAATGATAAGTAAGGTAAGTTATGACCTAGAACTACTTACAAGTGGGCGCCACTTTATTACACAAGATTTTTATTTTATCTCTTTTAGCTTTTGGTTAATAACAGGTTCTCAATTTTATTTTAATCTGGGTTTGGTAAATAATACTAGGTTTATTTTATGTCCTTATTAGTAGTCTTTTATTTTAGATCTTAAGAAGATGTTATTTAGTTCCGATGTTTACTTAAAAGTAAAATAAAATAATAATAATAATAATAATAATAATAATAATAATAATAATAATAATAATAATAATAATAATAATAATAATAATAATAATATTAATAATAATAATAATAATAATAATAATAATAATAATAATAATAATAATAATAATAATAATAATAATAATAATTATAATAATAATAATAATAATAATAATAACCCCGTGTGGGTAACGGGTTGTAGAATATGCCTACGGAACCTCCTGCCTGTCGTAAAAGGCGACTATCCTTCCTAGTTCCATCTCCAACCCTATAATTCCCAATCACATACTAACAGTACCTACCTCCCTCCCCAACTTAAGAGGAGTAAACCTCAGGTAAAATCCGGAATCTTAAGGTGTAAGAAATCGTGCTGATAGATGAATGGCCACCTGGAGTTGGTCGTTAACGATTCCTTGTGAGTAACTGGCGCCCCTCACTTGAAAATAGCCTTGCCATGATATGGAGCACTGTCATAGTCGACGTTTTATTCCTTCCAGACTCGTGGGATGAATCATGAATCAAAACATTAATCAAAACCCAATTCGGGTTGCAGATACTGGAGCTGGATCTGTAACTGTTATTGAACAGCTTTAATCACATACGAATCAGGAGAAGACGGTTCCACCTCGGTTCCTGATCGTTAAGAAAAAGGAAGGGGATTTTGCTAATGCAAATCCCTTCCAAATTAATAAGTATTTATATGGAATTGCAGGAGAAGTTAAAAAAGTGCAAAAAGTTAAAGAAGGCCTACTAATTGAAATGGTTTCGGCAGCCCAATCAAGACGAATAAGCCAGATAACAAAATTTCTAGATTTTGATGTTGAAGTGATTCCACACTCTAGACTGAACTATTCTAAAGGTATAATATATTGTAGAGATTTATTAAATTGTACGGAAGCAGAAATCCTGAACGAAACCAAGGACCAAGGTATAATTGCAGTAAAGAGAATTAAATCGAAACGAGACGGAGAACTTAAAGATACCCCAAATCACATTTTAACCTTTAATACGCCAAAACTCCCAAAAGAAGTTAAAGTAGCTTTTTACAAACTTTCGGTCCGTCCATTTATTCCCTCACCACTGAGATGTTTTCGATGTCAACTTTTCGGGCACACTTCATTATCATGCACAAAAGAACAAATTTGTATATGTGGTCAGCCTTTACATACCGGTAATCCATGTCAGCCTCCGTTAAAATGCGTAAACTGTCATGGACCTCACGCTGCCAGATCCAAAGATTGTCCAATATATAAACGAGAGGTCGCAATTCAGGAACTCAAAGTTAAAGAAAACCTATCATATATTGAAGCCCGAAGAAAGGTAGTAATTACTAATACTCCGAAGCCAAATACTTCATACGCTGAAGCCAGCCGCAATATCTCCCCTGCAAATACCGCGAGTAATAATATCAAAGATCTTGTAAACGACATGGTACCCATAATAATCAACGAGATTAAGAAACACTTACAAATAAACCCCTTAATAATGTCACAATATCCCGAACCCGTCTCTAGTCTATCCCAACACGAATTATCCCAGTCACAATTGCCAAAACGAAATAGAGCTGATAGTTCTGAAGCTGAGTCAGTAACAAGCGAAACGCAAAGTAATAGTAGCAAGAAAAAAAAACCGAGATGGCCCAAAGGCAAGCCTCGGCGAAACCATCGTATCAATGAAAATAATCCAGAAAGCAGTCAAAAGTCAGACATGTCCTTTTAAATTTATTTAACTAAAATATTGAATAGTATTTCATTCGTTTATTTATACAAAGATATTTTTACCAATAATTTTACAAATATATATTTATTACACCTTTTTATCAATTATTTTATATAATCTATACATTGTGTTTGTTCATAATATACATTTTATTTATATATATTTTACTAATTTTAAAAAGAATCTCTGCCAAAAAACATAAAATTTCATATTCATTTTCGACCATTCAATTAATATAATTCAATGGAATTGTAACGGATGTAAGGCACACTATCCTGAAATAAAACAAATGCTGGTGGAGAAATCACCTATAATGATATGCTTACAGGAGACACATTTAAAGCCAGGAGAAATGTTCTCAACAAGAGGATATAACTCTTTTCGTTATGAGGTAGACCCAAACATAAGGGCTAGAGGAGGGGTGATGATTTTATTAAAAGATAACTTGAACTGCAGTGAAGTCCCACTAAACACAAACCTTCAAGCAGTTGCAATACGTATTCAATACCCACAAAAAATGATGATTTGTAATATTTATTTAACAGATACTAAGTGGAGCTACGCTGAAATGGAAAATCTGTTTCAACAGTTAACACCTCCTTTCCTAATAGTAGGTGACTTCAATTCGCACAACACATTGTGGGGATCAAATAAAACAGATGCCAGAGGAAGAACAGTAAAGCAACTAGTAGATGAATTTGATCTAACCATATTAAATACTGGGGATGGTACATACATAAACACCAGATCAAATAATATGTCAGCTATAGATCTTTCAATATGTACACCAGATATAACCCCTTTAATAAAATGGAGCGCATTAGGAAAATACGCATATGAACATTTACCAATAGCTATAGAATTTGCGAATAGGTTTGCGAACGATATAACTATTCAAAGGTGGATATTGAAGAAAGCTGACTGGAATAAATACACAAGCGTACTAGAGCATCAAAATACTATGCAACCACTCTTGTCAGTTGAGGAACAAGTTAAAAAAATAACAGAAAGTATAAAGTTAGCTGCAAATGAATCAATACCAAAATCAGGAGGTATACAAAGGAAAAGAAATGTCCCCTGGTGGAACAAAGATGTTGCTATTGCAATTAAAAATAAACATTAGGCATTTAATATCTTCAAAAAGCGTCCAACAATGGAAAACCTACTAGAATTTAAAAGATTAAAAGCAAAAGCAAGATATATTGTAAGAAAAAGCAAAAAAGGGAGCTGGAACGAATATTTAGTCACCATTAGACATGATACACCAATGACAGAAGTTTGGGAGAAAACTAGGAAGATAATTGGAAAAAGCTTTCAAGCCCGTCTTTGACTATAAACAATATTTCCGTATGTGACCCACAACAAATAGCTGAATGTTTTAGTAGACAATTTGAAGAAGTAAGCGCGTCAGACAACTACAGTCAAAGATTTAAAAATATAAAATTTCAACAAGAAAATATATGCTTAGACTTCTCTAGCGAACAAGACTACTCGTATAATGTCCCTTTTACATTAGCAGAAGTGGAAGAAGCACTCCGCTCAGCAAAAAACACTGCACCGGGTTGTGATGACATCACATACGAATTAATTGAACAACTTCCTGAAATAATAAAGGAACAGTTAGTTTATACATATAATCAAATATGGGAAACACATACCTACCCAAGCAAATGGAAAACAGCCATAGTAAAACCTATTCCCAAATTTGGCAAAGATCTACAAAACCCCTCAAGCTATCGACCTATATCACTAACCTGTTGTTTAGGAAAAGTTCTGGAAAAAATTGTCGCAAATAGGCTAATGTGGACATTGGAAAATAAGAAGTTATTATCACAATATCAAATGGGCTTTAGAAAAAACCGTTCAACAATGGACCATTTGGTTTACATGGAACACGAAATCCAAACTGCCTTTGCCGAAAGGAAACATATGCTGGCAGTATTTTTTGATTTGGAGAAAGCATATGACACAACGTGGAGATACAGAATATTGAAAAAGATGTATGATTGGGGCTTTAGAGGGGAGTTGCCAAAGTTTGTTGACAGCTTTCTCTCCGATAGATTATTCAAAGTTCAATTCAATCAAACGATGTCAGAGACAAGGACAATGCAAAATGGTATCCCTCAGGGTTCTCCTTTGAGTGCTATTCTCTTTGCAATAGCTATAAACGGGATATTCGAAAACGTATCCAAAGAAGTGGGTAAAAGTTTGTTTGTGGATGATATAGCCATATTTGTCAAAGGGTATCCAACCGAAAATTTAGAAAAGCAAGTCCAGCAGGCAGTGGACCAAATCGCAGAAAATGCAGAAAATAGTGGTTTTAAATTTTCTATAGAAAAAACCCACCTCCTTCACTTTTGCAGATTAAGAAAACAACACAAGGAACCTAACATCAACTTGTATGAGGCAAATATTATACAAAAAAATTCCTCAAAATTTTTGGGTCTAATATTAGTTAGAAAGTTATACTGGAAGGAACACATTCAATATGTAGCGGATCAATGTTATAGAAGGTTAAATTTCATCAAAGTAATGGCACATTTAACTTGGGGCTGCGACAGGAAAATGTTAATAATACTATACAAATTAATCATTCTCTCTAAAATAGATTACGGGTCAATAATTTATTCATCCGCACGGAAATCGAAGCTACAAATTTTAGAATCGATACAAGGACAAGTTTTGAGATTTGCATTAGGAGCATTCAGAACAAGTCCATATTTTAGTTTATGCAGTGAAACGGGTGTGCCTCCTTTAATATATCGGAGAGAACAACTGTTAAGTAATTATGCAGTTAAGATTTGGTCACAACAGTCACACCCAGTACATTCTAAGATGTTCCCAAAAGAACAGTTGGACGTGTTTAAGGGTCGAAGCACTATTACCAGGCCAGCAACTCGAAGAATTCATGAATTAATGGAAAGCTTAGAAGAGGAATTAAACGACACGTACCCTATTGATGAATATGAAACTGCACCATGGACAAATAATAAGCCACATGTCTACAAGAAATGCACTATTTAGAAAAAACAAGATAACACTAAAGCTTTTTATCTGACAGAAATTAATTACATACGGGAACAACAAGGACAATGTTACCTTATCTATTCTGATGGTTCGAAAACAGATAAAGGTTGTGGAAGTGCATTTGTATGTAACAATCAAGCATTCTCTTGGACTCTTTCCCGGAATTCGAGTGTATATACGTGCGAATTATATGCAATATGGCAATCCTTGAAATATATTGATCAACAGGGTAGCCAAACTACATTAATATTATGTGATTCTCTTAGTTCACTTCAGGCTCTTGAAAACATTTTCAACAACGATTCGTTGATCAAAAGAATTCAGGCTTCATTAAGTTGGCTTCAAGAACAGGGTAAGACAGTAAAATTTATGTGGATACCCAGTCATGTGGGGATTCAAGGCAACGAAATAGTAGACGAAGCCGCCAAGCAAGCAGCGAATAGGGAAGAAGTAGAAGACATACCTATACGTTTTCAAGATCAAGAAAATCACTTGAAAAAAAAAATATTACAAAACTGGAGAAGTAAATGGATAAGTCAACAAACTCAACTTAGAGAAATAAAGCCATCAATTGAGAGAGAAGACACGTTTACAGAATTTAGCCGAAAGGAACAAACCATACTGACAAGGCTAAGAATAGGTCATACAAGACTGACTTCAAGCTATATGCTGAGTGGACAAAGGCAACCACTTTGCAATGCCTGTAGAACCCCAATAACAGTTCAACATGTTCTAATAGATTGTCCCAAATATGCAATTAGCAGGCTACAGCTATGCTTACCCAACAGTATGAAAAAAAATTTAAATAGTAAAAAGGCAGCAAAAAAAGTACTTTTCTTTCTTAGATTAACTAAATTGTATAGAGATATTTAGGAAAAAAGGAAACCACTTTCACCTTTCTATGGGCTAATAATTCGAAGTAGTTGATGCCCATACGCACAAAAAAAAAAAAAATTATAATAATAATAATAGATAGATAGATAGATAGATAGATATGTTTATTGACCAAAAAAAGATACAAAAAATAATCTATAACCTATTTGTACTACATCTAGCAATCACCATAAAATATACGAAACTAACGCTATTACAAAAAACCAATATGTTATTTAAAAAACTGACAATACTCTTCTATGCTATAAAAACATTCATTAAGCAGAATGTCCCTGACAAACTTCTTAAATCTTAAACCAGTCATATTTCTAACATCAATATTTCTATAGTGCTTCTCCAGCAAGTTGAATAGGCGCAAATCCAATTTATTACATTTGGTCACTCTTAGCCTGGACCAGGGAAGGACGAGACTCCCCGCATTCCTTGTATTGTAATTATGAATGTCTGCATGTGAATTGAGCAAAGGAAGTTTCCCATGAATAAATACCAGTATTTCTAAAATATATAAACAAGGTAATGGCAGAATCCCGTACTTCTTAAAGAGGGGTCTGCAAGGGGTAGTGTAATCCGCAGCATCAACCACACGTAATGCAGCCTTTTGAAGTCTAAAAACCTTCCAAGATGAAGCTGCGTTGCCCCATAGTGCGACACCATAAGATAAATGGCTGTGAACGATAGCATAATATACAGTTTTTAAAATCTGGTTACCAAAGCAGTGACTCATTTGTCGCAAAGCGTATATTTGAGTGGAGAGTTTCGAGCACAAATTGTCAATATGAGTAGACCAGTTCAAACCAGCATCAAGGGTAATTCCCAAAAGTTTTACTGGGTCAGATTTAGCGGAAAGTTTAGCTGCCGTGAAAGTAATCTGTTGAGTTTTTTGTTCATTTAGTTTTAATTCATAGAAACCAACCATTTTTCAGCTGTTTTTTGCATGATGTGCATCACCATCAGTGAGTATAGTTGTATCATCAGCGAACAGGATGCAAGTACCTTGAATGTGTTGCGGCAAATCATTGATATAAATCAAGAATAATACAGGGCCCAAAACTGAGCCCTGTGGAACACCCCTAGACACAGGTGCTATAGAAGAACTAACATTATTATAATATACATAGCCAGATAGGACACAAGCAAATTTAATTTATTACCCCTGATGCCGTAATATTCCAACTTATGTATTAAAATATACAAATTAACACAGTCGAAGGCCATGGTGAGGTCACACAACGTAGCAGAAGTGCTTATACCTTTATCAAGACCCTCAACTATGCAATCCACAACATCAATCATGGCCTGTACAGTAGATTTGTGTTTCCTAAAACCAAATTGTGATGCCGAAAATAATTTATTACTTTTAAAGTAAGAAATAATTTTTTTTAAGTAAAATTTCAAAGATTTTCCTATAACTGGTACAATAGCGATTGGTCTGTAGTTATTGGCATCCTCAATACTTCCTTTCTTATGCATGGGCAGTACTTTACTGATTTTAAGCGAATTAGGCCAATAACCCTCTACTATACATTTGTTATACAAGGTACAGAGTGGTAGAATGAGAGACTCTAACGATGACTTAATCATATCGCTGCCAATATCATAAAAATCAAGACAAAAATCAAGACAAGAAAATCTTTTTAAAAACAATATCGCATTCCTCACATCAGAGTTAATTATCGGGCTCATGAAAAAAGAGTAAGATGGTTTAGGAAATTTGTTTAAAAACTGAGACGAATCTGTAGAACAATTTTCAATTGACTGGATGACTGTATCAGTAATTGAAGTAAAAAATGTATTAAACTCAGCAGAACTCAAAGTAGAATTCACAGAGGTCTTTGATTTTGATTGCCTTTCTGAGTTCACAAGCATCCAGACTGTCTTAGGCTTATTTTCAGAATTTAGAATTTTATCCGCATAGGCATTACGCTTTTCTCGTCTAATAGCTAATTTGTATTTTTTACGTGACTGAATGTATATTGTCCAATTTTCAATGCTCTTAACCTGATTAAACAGTGCCTTATTATGAAAAACCTGCCTGCGTTGTTTTCGAAGACTCTCATTAAACCACTCGGCACCTCTTTCTCTTACGCGACAAGTTTTAACTGGGAAACACAAATCTACATTGCTACACAAAACGTCTAAAAGTTTCTGACATGAATCGTTAACATTTAAGCTATTCAGTGTCAAATCGGGCCAGTTGACCTCACTCAACCTATAAGCAAATTGATTAAGGTTCGCCGCATTTATAATTCTTTTTTTAACAAACTTTTTAACAGATAATTTTTTCCCTATACGCATAGACATAAATACCCCTAAATGGTCAGCAATATCAATATCATAAACATCTGCCTTGAGCTCATCCGGGTGTATATTTGTGACCACATTATCTAGGCAAGACTCGGAAGAAGGAGTAATCCTAGTCGGTTGGTGAATGTAGTGCTTCAATCCAAACATTGCAAATATATTGTTTAAATCTTTCACATGATCGGTATTCCCATCAATGTCTAAATTAAAATCACCAATCAAACTAATGAATTTGTATTTAGTAGTAAACGAACTAAGCAAGTTAAAAATTTTCTCCTTAAATATTGCAATATTACCACTGGAGGAAGACCTATATACCGCAAATAAAATAGAATTTTCATTAACCAATTCGACTGCACAGAACTCCGCGTGTCGGGATAAAGAATAATTGGAACAATCAATACTTTTTAAGTTCACTTTATTATTACTAAAAATCGCGACTCCCCCGTGCTCACCCTTACCACGACAGTAAGATGAAATGAGATTAAAGTTATTAATATTAACAGTCGACAACTCCGGCAAAGTGAGCCAGTGCTCGGATATGCAGATAATATCAAATGTTTTATTTCCTAATGAAGTGTTCAATTCAACAAGTTTATTGCTTAAACTTTGGGTATTGATATGTAGAACTGAACAAATATTATCCCTGGATGAAACACACTTTACCGAATTTTTGACAAATTCTTTATTTTTTACTAACTTGGAGTTTTCTAGAAGGAAAAAATCGGTTAAGAACTACCCCATGTGGCCAAATGTTGCTAACCAAAATATTAGGCGATTCACTCTCCAATAACGAGGTCTTAAAAGAAGAATACAGTTCTGGATTTCTTGAGTTTAATTTTTGAATTCTAATGCTAGGAGCAAACTGAGCTAAATAATTTGTTAAGACTTCTGCAGATGTATCTACATCAAAATTTGTCGCATGAAAATAGTGATATACATTTTTAGGCGCCTCCGAAGCCTTAAGAGCACAAGCAGTAGAATTTTGCAAAGATCCAACTAGTAAGCTCCTAGAGAACTTACTCCTTCTACCCACATCGTGCCTAGATTGATGTGGATGAATATCATCATTTAAATTTATTATATCAATCACATACACTTCCTCAGACACAACTTTACACATCAGCGGCAATAGACGAAGAAAAAATAAGAGTAACATTTAAAACCAGTTTAGAAATATTTGAAAAAACTAAGCCCACTCAACGCCCTTACATACCTAGACAAAGAACATCGCTTAAGTTTGCATCAATAGTACAATTTATAAATTCAGATATAATTCCTAGTCATATTACAATAGAAGATGATTTTAGCAAAATCCAGACAGTCATTTACTGCGCGGCATACACAGCACCATGGTTAATACCGGAATTGAATTTTAGAAAAGACCTATTACATCTAAGAAAAGAAAGTACTCCCAGTAACATCTACGTCCAGGAATATTATAACATAGTTGGAGAGTATCCAGATCATGAAATAATCTACACGGATGGGTCAAAGAGAGACAAAGGTGTAGGATCTGCTATAGTTGTGAGAGGAGAGGTACACGATTGGTCACTTAATTCCATGACATCTGCTAAATTTGCTGAGCAGTATGCCCTCTGGCAAGCACTTCTTTATTGTACGTTTGCTATAAAAGAGAAAAAATTCCTCATTGCCAGTGATTGTTTGAGTGCCATTACAAATATGTCCAATATAAATTCTAGGGACCCTCTAACTAATGTTTGTACATCACTTGTAAAATACCTGAGTGATAATAAGGTCTCAGTCTCTTTTATTTGGGTTCCCAGCCATGCAAGTATTCCGGGCAACGAAGCAGCAGATATGGCTGCACGACAAGCTGCCGAAAAAATAGATATAGATGTGGATATGATAATATCTTATGATGCAAAAACGTACCTAAAGAAAAACATTGCAGAAGAATGGCAACAACGATGGATAAATGTCAGCACACAACTTGTAAATATAAAGAATTCTGTCCATAATATATTTTCATTAAAGTCATTAAATAGAGAAAAAATGGTTAAGATTCATCGACTTCGCATAGGTCATACGGGACTAACGCATAAATATATTTTAAAAGGGAAATTGGCACCACAATGTAACCGCTGCAGCAGAAACCTTACCGTGGAACATATAATATGTCAGTGTCCATTATATAACGTTAAGCGTAAGAAACACAACAATCAGACAATTTGTGCGAAATTAATTATATTGAAAACACAATCAAATTTTGCAAAGACATAGGAATCTTTGCCAAGATATGAAAACGTCAGAGAAAGAGAATAAAAGAGGCGAAATAACCACTGCAGTTGAAGCCTCTATAAAAAAAAAATAATAATAATAATAATAATAATAATAATAATAATAATAATAATAATAATAATAATAATAATAATAATAAAAATAATAATAATAATAATAATAATAATTATAATATAGAAACTGAAGACGCATGGTATAAACACAACCCAAAAAGCGTTGAAACAAAAGACGAAATCACAGTAATATGGGACATGCAAGTACAAACAGATAGGACAGTGATGGCGAACAAACCAGATCTAATAATCAAGGACCTCAAAAATAGGACGTGTCTACTAATCGACGTTGCAATTCCATCAGATGCTACAGGGAAGGAGAAGGAGTCCGAAAAGATAATAAAATACCGAGACTTACAAATAGAAGTGCAGAGAATGTGGGGACTTAAAACATCTATCATCCCCATCATAATAGGAGCAACAGGAACAATATATAATAACTTTGGAGAATTGTTGAACAAAATTCCTGGCAACAACAATAAATCCACAATTAGAACACTACAAAAAACTGCGCTCCTGGAAACAGCCCACATAATCCGACGAGCTCTAGGATAAAGAGAAGACCATTTATTCTGAGGAACAGGGAGTGTTCTTGATAAATGGGAAAAACGCCGACAAACTATGGTTGAATAATGAATAATAATAATAATAATAATAATAATAATAATAATAATAATAATAATAATAATAATAATAATAATAATAATAATAATAATAATAATAATAATAATAATAATAATAATAATATTAATAATAATAATAATACAAATGCACATAACATCGAAAAAACATACGATGAAAAGATCAGCAAGTATACCGAACTAAAATACGAAATTAAACGGCTGTGGAGAATGGACAAGGTGGTAATAGTACCAATTGTTTTGTCGTCCACAGGTGTTATACCACATACACTTCACCAAAGTCTGCGCACCATTAATATAGAACATCACACATACACACAATTACAGAAAGCCGCAATTCTTAACACGTGCCATATAGTAAGAAAATTCTTAGACACAGACACATAACCAATATATATATATATATATAATATATATATATATAATATATATATATATATATATAATATATATATATATATATATATATATATATATATATATATATATATATATATATATATATATATATATATATATATATAATAATACCTAAAATTCATGACATTTATTTGACATTTTTATTTTGATTTTAAATGACATTTTAGAAGCTTAAATCAAAATTATAAAAAAGAATAAGATATCCTTATTTTTTATCATAGAACAATTAAATATTTTAATCAAAATTTACATTTTTTATAAAAGAAGAAATTAAAAATTATAACCTATTATTTTCTACTCTTTTATTATTACATTTTATCTCAAGCAATTAAGTTGTTTATTAATTTTATGAAGTTATTTTGTTTTATAAATAATTTGACTTAAAAAATTTTTTTTAAATTCAAAATTAAAGTTAAAATAGTTTTTTATGTTATATTTACCATTTTTTAACACCAATTTTGTTTATACTCGTGCTTATTCCTTGATAATGAAATAAATATATTTAGAAAGCTTGGAAAACAAGTAAAAGAGTTTTCTTAAAACACATTGCCGTATACCCCAAAAAATTCTGGTTTAATATATATATATATATTATTATGATTTTATTAATTTATTTGTTGTTGGGTTCTTATGTTTTCTTTTTTGTTTTATTATTTTAATTTTTTCTGATGATTGAATGTTATTTTAGTAAATTCACGTTAATTGTGACATGATATTATTAGTGGTTTGTTTTTATTTGATTTGACGTAATTGTTGAAGTTTTTTACTACAATAATAATGTTTTTTAGCCCCTTAAATAATATGTTGTATAATAATGACTAGCTCAAATAAAATTAAATGTTTCTTGAAAATAGACACTATCGTTAATCGAAAAATTATATCTCAGGTCGTACAGGTTTCACCACAGATTTACGCTCAAACAAATTATAAATTTTCTATCAAAATGAAATTCAAAAATCTTTACAATAAAGTAGTATAAATGTTCTCTAGCGGCTAATAACTATTATCGCTTTAAAACAGTTTATACGCACACTTAATACAAATTAAATAACGGTACCTTTTTTAACTTTGTCTCTCGAGTGTTCGCCATTCACATGTAGGTGTCGCTGGAACTGGTGGTCTATCTTCTCTTCTGGTAGACACGTGGGATGTAGAACTTCCAATGGTTTAATTAAAGACAGAAACTCTTACGATGTAGAATTTATTATTGTTTACTTGTGGATTTGTTTATACAATTTACTGGTTGATAAGACTCCCTTTTTACAAGTGGTGTGTTACAAAGTTTTATACTAGGATTATTTCTGATATAAGGTAAGTCAAGCTTCTTATATTAATTTAATACTAACTTTTGTATCATTAAAATTACAGTTGAAACTGTTATATTATAAGATTACTCTGCTCGATTCAACAAACCGATTTTCGATTCAAAGTCGAATACTGTTAACTTATAAAGTTAATAAAATTTATGACTAATCAAAGTCTTTTTTAAAAATGTAGATTACGAGTTGAATATTATAATAACTGTTGTTGAATGTTTTGAAAATAAGTCTTGAATCTTTTTTAAAATTAAACTTGAGTATTGAGTCGTGAAAGTTTTTTAAAATTAAATCTTAAATGTTTGTTGAAAATTTTTTTAAAACGAAGCTTTAATGTTTGTATAAAGGGTCTTGACTCTCTTAAAATTAAGCTTGAATTTCCTTTTATTCTTTCTGACTGGTTCTTTTACGTAAAAACTGAGATCCCTCTCTCATTATTCTCTGACCAATAAAAATGCTTCATTTAAAAACTCCACGAGAACCAATCAGAAGGAGCTATTTCTTAATTTGCTTATTTCTAACTAACTACTTATATTTTACAAACAATTTTTTTTACATAATATATACAATAATCATTTTTAATGTTCAATAATTTTTATATAATTTATTATGGTCGGAAAAGCTCTCAAATTATATTTACACTGAGGCTTGAAGTCATAAATTCGACCGATACATTTCCGAGTAACTCTTACGTCACAACGTGCAGCTGCTATTCTAAGCTCTTGGAGTTCGAGGAAACTAAACATTTCAAACACGCGATGTTTACGAGCATTCTAATTCGTGTTAATTTGACGTCACAGGCACAGGTGCACTTCTGTTTTTCAGTTCATGGAAACTAAACATTTCAAACACGCGATGTTGCGTACGAGCAGTCGTAGTTCTGATAATTTTACGTCACACATATGCACAGGTGTTATTCGTAGAACTTTTTATACACTTTTGTAGATCTTTGAAAATCCTTTTATATATTTAACAGAAAAATATTTTACAAAAATTTATAATTTGTTCGTTTGTTTTATTTTACATTTAGAATTATATTTTCATTATTATTTATTTTTTTAATGGTGATTTTGATTATTTTTATGTAATGTGATTACTTTTTTATTATTTATTTTTGCTTTTAATTGACTTAACGATTCTGTTTTTGATTTAATCATCATAATACACATTCTTATTGAAATTAATATTTTCTTTAATGAATAAATTTTTTATGATAATAAAACTTCGTCTTAATATATATATATATATATATATATATATATATATATATATATATATATATATATATATATATATATATATATATATATATATATATATCCAGGTTACACAAGTTAAAGAAATCAATAAAGGAGGTATAGCAATTCGCTGTGGCAACGATTCCAAATTTCAAGATTTAATGAATTCTACAATGAACAGTAAATATAATATCAAAGTGATTTCTCCTCTTAATCCTCGTGTACGTATTGTCGGTCTATCCGAAAGCTTAGATAAACCTATCTTGTTGAATATGCTTAAAGAACAAAATCAAAGTGTACTATTAGGTGATAGCGTCTGTGACATAATTTCCGTCGGTTCCTTAAAGAAAAATCTTAATGTATTTCAAGCCATACTTCAAGTAGATGCAGCTACCTATTATCGTCTTTTAAATTCTGGTCATGTTGTGGTGGGTTACGATTATTGTAAAGTATACGATGCTGTGGAAATTAGGAGATGTTTTAAATGCTGTGGTTTTCATCATTTCGCAAATAACTGTCAAACAAATCAAATAATTTGTCCAAAATGTTCATTAAATCATCAAGTTTCTGAATGTAAGTCTAATACTTTAAAGTGCATTAATTGCGTTAACTATAACAAACGAGATGGAGTTCAGAAGGTTGGTACTGCCCATGCGACATGGGACAAATCTTCCTGTCATGTATTTAGGCACACCCTGGACTCATTCAGGGCTAATATGCTTGGTTTAAAATAGCAACCACCGAAACAGTTAATTGAGCCCCAGGTTAGGAAACATGTAAATTCATATCTAAATATTGAAATATATTATCAAAACTGTCGCAGTTTGCTGGGCCGAACTCAATTGGTTTACGCTAACTACGGCGCTGTCCTCAGTACTAATAACATTTTTGCTTTTACCGAAACTTGGTTAAATTCAACTGTTTATGATTCGGAACTATTTAATCCCGCATTGTTGTTCGTTCAGACCGAAATTTTTCAGACACTGGAACAACGAGAGGTGGCGGTGTACTATTAGCAATTAACAATACGCTAAATGTTGTACCTATAGATATCTACTCTATTTGTGCCGCTATGGCTGAAGTCAAATTAATTGATGTAGTCATATGCAAAGTTATGAAGAAAAAAGTAGTTTTTAATCTCGTGTTAGTATATATCCCCCCTAAAACACCTTTAACTGAATTAGAATTATTCCTGGAGTGCTTAGAAACTATTGAATGTCTTTATAATGAAACAATATTGGTTCTGGGTGATTTTAACATTCCTGATTACATTCAGGACAATATCACTGGTCAATCGGTAGCCGTACACAATTTTTCTAATTTCTTTAACTTATCGCAATATAATCATATACTAAATCACAACAATCGAATCCTTGACTTGGTCTTTTCTAATACATTTTGCGATATACACGAGGCAATTGATTATGTTGTTCCAAAGGATAGCCATCATCCAGCGCTCATTATAGACCTTAATTTTAAAACAGTTCACGAAATCAGAATCGAATGCAATCAAAATTTTAACTTTAAAAAAGCTAATTTTGTAGAGCTCTATCATGATTTGTATTTATCTGATTGGTCTTTCCTGTCTGCTGATCTTGACATCGACAGCAACATACACGCCTTTTATAAATATATTAACAGTATATTTTATAAACATATTCCTTTTAAAAAGAAACAAACAAAGCATTATCCGAGCTGGTTCAATGGTGATCTCATTAAACTCCTAAAAAATAAAAACAGAGCCTGGAATACCTACAAAAAATGTCGTAATATTCAGAATTACACGGAATTCAAAAGAACTCGCTCAACATTCAAATATGCTAATCAAATAACGTACCAGAATTATGTGTCTCAATTAGAAATCAATCTTAAACAAGATCCTCGTAGATTTTGGTCATTTATCAACTCCAAGAAAACAAATTCTTCAATTCCAGAAACTATGTCTTATAATAATATAAAATTAGAGAGTTCACAGGAAATTGCATCATCATTTGCTGACTTTTTCTCTATGTCCTATACTGATAATTTTCATCCCGACCAATTCACTTTCCAACAAAATACACATCTTACCATGCAATTACATATTCCCACTATTACAAAATTTGAAATTGAACAGGCCATAAGTAAGATTAAGCCGAATATGACAATGGGTCCAGATAATATTCCCGCATTTATTATAAGGGATTGTGCCCACGTATTTTCCACCCCTTTGTTCACTTTATTTAACTGTATTTTATCTAGCTCGGTCTTCTCTACACAATGGAAAACCTCTAAAATTGTCCCCGTGTTTAAAAAAGATAATCGTACTTCGATTGAAAACTACAGGCCTATCGCTATTATATCCAATTTTAGCAATATTTTTAAGATTTGTGTCACTAAACACCTTTACAACCACATTTCACCATTTATAGTTCCCCAACAGCACGGATTTGTCAGCGGTAAATCCACAATAACAAATCTCGTCAATATTACTCAATTCCTGTGCGAAGCTTTAGATAGAAACACCCAGATCGATGTCATTTACACTGACTTCTCCAAAGCTTTCGACCGCATAAATCATAAAATTTTATTAAATAAACTAAGTAGTATTTCAATCGCACCCACGCTATTACAATTATTTAGCTCGTATTTTGCGGGTCGATGGCAATATGCACAAGTTAGAGGATGTAAATCACATTCCTTTCCTCAGTTATCCGGCGTACCTCAAGGTTCAATTGTTGGACCATTATTATTCATAATATTCGTTAATGATATTGTTGATGGAGTGGACGTTAGTTCACTAATGTACGCAGATGATTTGAAACTATTTTTTGAAATAAGGTCTCCTACCGATTGTTGTAAACTTCAGGAAAATTTAAATAAAGTCAGTAGGTGGTGTGATATAAATGGTTTGCAATTAAACGCTTCAAAATGTAATGTAATGTCCTTTTCCAGAAGCCCTACTTCAATACATTTTGATCATTATATTCATGATACTCCCATATGTCGCCCTAGCTCTGTCAGGGACTTGGGAGTCATATTTGACTGTAAACTCTCATTTGTTCCGCACATCACTAGTATCACCTCAAATGCGTTTGGTGTGTTGGGCTTCATTTTGCGAAAGGCGAAAGAACTTACCAGTATTGACACGTGCAAGACTTTGTTTTCATCTCTCGTTCTCCCTAAACTCGATTACGCATCGATAGTTTGGTCTCCAATATATCAGAACCACATTAATTATTAAGAATCAGTACAGAGGCGGTTTCTAAAAAGTATGTACTTTAAATCCACTGGTTTGTATCCTGCCAGAGGATTTCCAGAAGAGATGCTTCTCGATAGATTTAATATGCAAAGCCTTCAACTCCGCAGAATAACTCAATCTCTCTGCTTTTTGTTTAAAATTATTAACTATCAAGTAAATACCCCTGAATTATTGCAACTTATTAATCTTCACGTCCCTCGTGTAGCATCTCGTAATTCACTGACTTTTTATGTTAATAGGGCTAGAACAAATATTTTGGTGCAATCGCCTCTCATACAAAAGAAAACACATTACAATGCTTACTCTGATTTGTTTGATATTTTTAATACCAGTTTGCGCATTCTCAAGAAAACTGTATACGACATTGGATTACAGCCTGTTACTACTTGAGGTATGGCCGTTTTGCTTTCTATATTCTATTATATTGCAGATTGTATTATTTATTTTCCTATTATTATTGTATTTATTTTTTATTTCGCTTTCGTCTAGGTATAAGCGACATAGCTTGGTTTGGTTTAGTTTAGTTTAGTTTAGTTTAGCTTTTTTTTTAAATTATTTGTTTCTATGTCTAAAATTTGTAAAAGTTTAATTAACCAAGTAATATTGTAAAACTCAACCCAGATTGTAATTGGTCTTGTACCGTTATTTGAGTCTCTAAAATAAATAAATAAATAAATAAATAAATAAATAAATAAATAAATAAATAAATAAATAAATAAATAAATAAATAAATAAATAAATAAATAAATAAATAAATAAATAAATAAATATATAATATATATATATAGTCACAATTTTTTTTGACTAGTTTGGAAAAAAACAATTTCTTTACTTTAATTTTGGGTATAGTAGTCAATATATGAAGGGCTTAAATAAAAGCACACTATTTTTTGAATATCCAAGCTTTCGGAAACATTTATTTCCTTTTTCAAGGAGTTCTACAAAACAATTGAATACAAAAATTACAATAGGAATCAAAATATTATGAATATTTATAACTTACCAAAGATTAGATTAATATTAAAATAAGCAACTTTACAAAACTGAATATTAACAGCAAAAGGCTGTGGTAAAATAAATCGTAGTACATATCAATTTTTAAAATATAAAAACATCGAAAAAAATCTCAAAAAACAGTTTAAAATTTTAAAAACAAGTCAAAAGTTAAACATGATTATAAAAAAACGTAATATAACATTGATATACTCTCTACGAGGCACATCACGAACTGAAAGGAAGGTTAAGAATGATTGAAAAATATTTAAAGTATTGAAGAGATGGAAAAAACATACATTATATTTATTTTTATACTAGAAAGAAAACTTAAAATCAGTGGTACCAAAAAGTTTATATAAAACAATATTATTTAATCTATAGTATTATTGAAATTTAAAAAGAGCAAATTTTATGTTAGTTATCATTCTCTAATTTTAAAAGTAAATTATAGATCTTACTTAGATTGTCTATTTCTGATCTCTTATTTAAAGTATTGGAAGTTTTACTGATATGAACCATTTCCAAAAAAGTACGTTTATATGTGTTACTTTCAATAGCTAAGATGTGGGGATCTTGAAAATCCATAATGTGATCTTTATTTATTACATGTTCTGCCAAAGCACAGGAAAGTTTATGTGTTTTACAATCACTCTTATGTGATGTAATACGTCCTGATAAATTTCTCCCAGTCTGACCAATATAAACCATCTCACAATTAGTGCATGCTATTGAATATATGACATCTTTCACTTCCAGTTTATTCAAAGGATGTTTAGTTCTAGTATATAGTGAATTTATTGTCTTAATATTTTTTGTAGCTATTCTAATGTTTGTAAAGTCTTTAAAAATAGGTTTTAATTTATAAGTAAGATCTGGAATGAACGGTAGTGAAAAATAGAAAATTTGGTTTTGATGTACATTAGGTTAAGAGTTCATTACTGAATTTATAGAATTGTTATTATTATTATTATGATTATTATGTGATGTGTTAAACAAAAATCTATTTATCAACTTCAATGGGTATGAATTTTCTATTAGAATTTTTCTAAGAGAGAAAAGAGAATTCTGAGCAAAATCTGGATGGGAAAGCCTTGTAACACGATCCTTTAATGCTGTAATTAAGTTATATTTCATCTTAATAGGATGGTGAGAGAAGTAACTTATGTAACGATTGCTACATATAGGTTTGCGATACCATTTAGTTTTCAATATATTGTCATCACCTCTTACGATCATCATGTCAAGGAATGGTAGGGTTTTATCTACTTCCTCCTCGCATGTGAATTTCAGATGTGTATTTTGACTATTGAAAATTTGAAGGGTGCAATCTATTTTAGCATCTTAACATTACCAGCTGATTTCGGATCCTTTTTTTCATACCTAATAAAAATTTTAAAATTTTACACGAAATGTTTTTAGAAATTGTTATCCTAATAAATTAATAAAAAATGTACTAAATAATTATTCTTACAATTTAAATACATATGATCAAAATAATAATAAAGAATTTTAGAACTTCAAACTAATAATACAAAATTATATACAGGGTGTTTCAAAAAAAGGTAACACCGTCTCTAGGATAGGTAAAAAACTGAAAAATAATTGGGGTTTGCTTTGTAAAATTTTTTTCTAACGCCATCCGTTTTCAAGATAAAGGGCGTTGAAGAAAATAAAAAATTACACATTTCTTACGATTTTGCCGAAACTACTGGCACCATTGCAATTAAATTTTATACGAATATGTTTTGGAAGCTGATATATCCCATGAATTTGTTTTTATAACTAACTCTCATTGAGGGCGCTAGTTACACGATTCATACAACGTATTATTCAACATAACTTTTTTTAGGGTAGAATTATTAGTCAAAACTCCAAGTGAACATAAACATCGTTTAATTCTACACCAAAAAGGTACTCTTGGTAAAACTCGATATTATGTACCGTTTTCGGAATATTTTGATTTGAAAATTATTTTTAATTAAATTTATTAATTAATTATGTCGGTGTACTCAACATTTGAGTACATTTTGTTTAACAATATCTAATTTTACAAATAACAAGGTTTCAAAACTCTATTTATTGTTGACTTATTGTCATAACAATCAATAAATGTCAATTTTACATGGCAAACTTAGAGAAAAGCGAACTTTATCATTAGTTTATACCAGGAGCGATTATTACTTCATAATTTTCAAATCAAAATATTCCGAAAACGGTACATAATATCGAGTTTTACCAAGAGTAACTTTTTGGTGTAGAATTAAACGATGTTTATGTTCACTTGGAGTTTTGACTAATAATTCTACCCTAAAAAAGTTATGTTGAATAATACGTTGTATGAATCGTGTAACTAGCGCCTTCTATGAGAATTAGTTATAAAAACAAATTCATGGGATATATCAGCTTCCAAAACATATTCGTATAAAATTTCATTGCAATGGTGCCAGTAGTTTCGGCAAAATCCTAAGAAATGTGTAATTTTTTATTTTCTTCAACGCCCTTTATCTTGAAAACGGATGGCGTTAGAAAAAAATTTTACTAAGCAAACCCCAATTATTTTTCAGTTTTTTACCTATCCTAGAGACGGTGTTACCTTTTTTTGAAACACCCTGTATGTAAAAGAAATAATTTGTAACAAAATTACTTGTTCTATCCCTGTACGGTTTTGTGGGTGCATTTTGTTTGTTTTGAAACTAATATTTTTCCTAAACAGTTTACTCATAACTAAGTTCATTTGTTTTTTAGAAGTTTTCTTATTTTTTATTTGAATGTTACTACTCATTTTGTTAGGTTATCCTGCAAAAACTAACCTCACATTCTTCTTTTTGATCCCAAAATGACACGAAACAATAATAATTCCAGTGTTGTCAGCTTTAAAGTTAGAAATTTTTAGCATTGTAAATATAATATTGTTATGAATCAAAATAATAGCAAATATTGCTGTCATGGTCCAAACAGAATACGAATTTAAACTACCATATTGTTATCAAATCAAAATATTCCGAAAACGGTACATAATATCGAGTTTTACCAAGAGTACCTTTTTGGTGTAGAATTAAACGATGTTTATGTTCACTTGGAGTTTTGACTAATAATTCTACCCTAAAAAAGTTATGTTGAATAATACGTTGTATGAATCGTGTAACTAGCGCCCTCTATGAGAGTTAGTTATAAAAACAAATTCATGGGATATAGCAGCTTCCAAAACATATTCGTATAAAATTTCATTGCAATGGTGCCAGTAGTTTCGGCAAAATCCTAAGAAATGTGTAATTTTTTATTTTCTTCAACGCCCTTTATCTTGAAAACGGATGGCGTTAGAAAAAAATTTTACTAAGCAAACCCCAATTATTTTTCAGTTTTTTACCTATCCTAGAGACGGTGTTACCTTTTTTTGAAACACCCTGTATATCTTTACCATATATTAGAGAAATTTCATCTAAATTAAGTAGAGTTTTTAAACCATTAAATAATATTAAAATTAATAGTAGAACATGTCTTAACATAAAAAACATTCTCAGCAAAGTAAAAAAATCAACTCCAATTTTAGAGCTGTCTAATGTAGTATATATCTTTAAGAGCAATAGATAAAAAATGGAATGATATTAGCCAGCATTGTTCAATTTCCAAAAAATACTTTGAAGAAATTTTAATTTTTTTATTTGAAAATACTTATTTTACATTTAACAATCAATTATACAAACAAACATTCGGTACTCCTATGGGAGCTTCTATCTCTCCAATAATTTCTTGTTCTGCTTGCGATCAAAAATATATAGGTCAAACTGGCCAAAGATTAAAACAAACATAAAAACCTGAGTTATATTTATTATTATCTGCTATCTTTGGATAAACATAAAAATAAAGATCTAAATAATACCTTAAATTCATGACATTTATTTGACATTTTTATTTTGATTTTTAAGTAACACTTTAGAAGCTTAATTCAAAATTATAAAAAAGAATACGATATCTTAATTTTTTTTCATAGAACAATTAAATATTATAATCAAAATTCACATCTTTTATGAAAGAAGAAATAAAATTATAACCTATTATTTTCTACTCTTTATTATTACATTTTATCTTAAGCAATTAAGTGGTTTATTCATTTTATGACGTTATTTTGTTTTATAAATAATTTGACTTAAAAAATATTTTTTAAATTCCAAATTAAAGTTAAAATAGTTTTTGATGTTATATTTACTATTTTTTAACACCAATTTTGTATATACTCTCGCTTATTCCTTGAATATGAAATAAATATATTTCGAAAGCTTGGTAAACAAGTAAAAGAGTTTTCTTAAAAAACATTGCCGTTTACCCCAAAAATCTGGTTTAATACCTATTAGTCGGCAAATAACATACATTTAATTAAATTACTGATCATGGGGTTTTATCAAGACATCGAAGAACGTTATGGTAAATATACTGTTCAATATTTTAAAGATTGGTCCAAGACTAAGAATAAACTTGCAAAAGAACTTAATCGAAGATGCTTTTTATTGAGATGTAGAAGAGAAGGTGTTATTCCAAAGCATGTTAACAATTCTATAGTACCTATAGTAGATCTTTTACATCGTCAAAATATTTCCATGAAGAAAAACACAAGTTTTTTATTAAGGTTAGGATCTAAGATTATTAATATTGAAATATCTTGTAATCAAAAAACTATTTTATCATTAGAAAAGAATTTAGAAAATTTAAAAAATGACATTATTCAATCAACGTCAAATTTTGTATTTAAAAACTATGAATTTTTTCAGAAAAAAACATTTAATAAAATTTTTAATTTAACCAAAAGAAATAATATTAAAAAATTTAATAAATTAATAGATGATGAATTTAAAATAAAACTTAGTACAAATCCCAAATGGATTAAAAATTTAACAAACATTGAAATTCCACATGACATTTTGTGTTTTTTATCTTTAGGGCATAAATTTAGTATTGAACCAATTATTGGAAAAGATCTTAAATTTAAACATATTTTAGCAGATATTGAGTATATTACATCTCAAACATCAGACGATAACTTAAGGAAAACATTAATAGCAAAATCAACTAATATTATTACAAATCATATTAACCAAAATTCTAATAATAAGTTTTTTCGTAATTTATATCATAAAACTAAAAAATTTTTAAAGAATCACTCAAATATTATAGTTACTAACAGTGATAAAGGAAATTGTACAGTAGTTATGTTTAAAGACAATTACATTGAATTATCACTGGAAATTCTAGATAATAGTTCATCTTATGTAAAATTAAAAAAAGATCCAACAATTACAATTCAAAATAAATGTAATTCTATTATAAAAAAACTTTACAATACAAAACAAATTGATAAAACTACGAAACAAAAATTGATTTGCTATAATGGAATTCCAGCAAAATTTTATGGTCTTTCCAAAATTCATAAACCAGTATTATCAATTAGACCTATTGTAGCTTCATTAAATACTCCTACTAATTTACTTGGTTCATATATTACTGAAATATTAACAAAAGCATATGATTACAATACAGAATACTACATTAAAAATTCTTATGATGTTTTTAAAAAATTTAATAAATTTCAGTTACCAAATAATTATATTATTTGTAGTTTGGATGTCGTTTCTTTGTTTAGTAATGTTTATTTAGAATTTGCTTTAAGAGCAATAGATAAAAAATGGAATGATATTAGCCAGCATTGTTCAATTTCCAAAAAATACTTTGAAGAAATTTTAATTTTTTTATTTGAAAATACTTATTTTACATTTAACAATCAATTATACAAACAAACATTCGGTACTCCTATGGGAGCTTCTATCTCTCCAATAATTTCTTGTTATGTAATGGATAATTTATTGGACACTGTTATTCTCGTATTACCTTTTAATTTAATTTTTGTTAAAAAATATGTAGATGACATTATTTTGGCATTACCTAAAGATGGTTTAAACGAACTTCTTTTCATATTTAATTCTTATGATCCTCATATCCAATTTACATTAAAAAAAGAGGACGCAGAACATAGTGTACCATTTTTAGACACAAAATTTATTAGAAAAGATAACACTATAGCTATAGATTGGTACAGAAAACCAATAAATTCTGGTAGAATAATGAATTTTTGGTCATATCATAAATTTTCAACTAAAAATAATTTAATAATGCAAATGAATAAAAGAATAACATTGATTTCGGATCCTATTTTTCATAATAAAAATTTTAAAATTTTACACGAAATGTTTTTAGAAAATGGTTATCCTAATAAATTAATAAAAAATGTACTAAATAATTATTCTTACAATTTAAATACATATGATCAAAATGATAATAAAGAATTAGAACTTCCAACTAATAATACAAAATTATATATATCTTTACCATATATTAGAGAAATTTCATCCAAATTAAGTAGAGTTTTTAAACCATTAAATAATATTAAAATTACTAGTAGAACATGTCTTACCATAAAAAATATTTTCAGCAAAGTAAAAGATTCAACTCCAATTTTAGAGCTGTCTAATGTAGTATATTGTATTCCTTGTTCTGCTTGCGATCAAAAATATATAGGTCAAACTGGCCAAAGATTGAAACAACGTTTATCATTACATAAGAGTGATACAAGGTTACATCCTGAAAGATGTGAATTGGCTAAACATTCCGTAAATAATGACCATCTTATCGATTATGCTTCTGTTAGTATTTTAGATATACAATTTAACAATAAAAAAAGACTTTTTTTGGATATGGCATCTATTTCACAAGAAAATGATATTATTAATAAAAAAAGTGACCATAAAAACCTGAGTGATATTTATTATTATCTGCTATCTTTGGATAAACATTAAAATAAAGATCTAAATAATACCTAAAATTCATGACATTTATCTGACATTTTTATTTTGATTTTTAAATAACACTTTAGAAGCTTAATTCAAAATTATAAAAAAGAATACGATATCTTAATATTTTATCATAGAACAATTAAATATTATAATCAAAATACACATCTTTTATGAAAGAAGAAATAAAATTATAACCTATTATTTTCTACTCTTTTATTATTACATTTTATCTTAAGCAATTAAGTGGTTTATTCATTTTATGACGTTATTTTGTTTTATACAAAATTTGACTTAAAAAATATTTTTTAAATTCCAAATTAAAGTTAAAATAGTTTTTGATGTTATATTTACCATTTTTTAACACCAATTTTGTATATACTCTCGCTTATTCCTTGAAAATGAAATAAATATATTTCGAAAGCTTGGAAAACAAGTAAAAGAGTTTTCTTAAAAAACATTGCCGTTTACCCCAAAAATTTTAGTTTAATACCTATTAGTCGGCAAATAACATACATTTAATTATATATATATAATATATAAAATTCTGTATTATATATATATATTATATATATATCACGTTATTGAACATCCTCACTCACTCATACACACCAATGACATTAAAATAAAAGACATCTAGTAGATCAATAATTTAAAGTGGTTAATGAACAAATAAATCTTAGAAGTTCTCCACAATTAAACTGTACTTTGATTGAGTCTTTATTTTATACATAAATAAATATTTAATCAACATCAGGTACCTAGCTACAAACAAACAAAATGTAACTTCAATATGTCAATCTGTTTTAGCGAAATAGCTGTAATTGAATTTTAAACGTATTTTAGGAATAAATAGTGGAACTTTCATTTAAACGTTTAGTTGTTTAATGTTCTTAACTGATGGAGATATTTATATAGAAAACCTGAGGCTCTGTAATGTAAAAGAACCAACCAAGGAGACTGATGGTGCAACCAAAAAATATCTAGATATGGTATTATTATAACAGGTCAATTTAATAAAAGATAATATTAATAATTTATCTATTAAATCCGATCATTTTTCTCAAAATATATCTATAGACCCACCCACCACAGCCAAACACCTGGTAAACAAAAAATATGTAGATGATTATATTGTTAACAAAAAGATATTAAAACATCAACTTTAGAGGTAAAAGGAAAATTATAGCTGTTATAAAAGTACAGTTAGATCGCATGTTAATGTGACTTGACCATCACGAAATGTATTCAAGCATTAAATGATCGTTGTGCACAATTAAAAATGAGTGTTAACAACTTGTCTAAACAACAAGAAGGAAATCATTTATTGACCTATTTAATTAACTTCCATTTATTTCCATTTACTTAAAGAGTAAAAGCCTTAGAAGAAAGAAAACATAACTAAAAAATGGTTTCTAAGGAAAAAATCAGCTAGTTATTAAATTACATAAACCAGCTCGAAACAATTATCCCCGTCGTCGTACTATTATTAAAGAATTAAATGACTTGTGCAGATAGATTTAGCGGAAATACTACCTTATACTCATGATAATTAAAATTATAAAATGATTTTAGTGGTAATCGATTGTTTCTCAAAATTTTTATGGACTCGGTCAATAAAAACAAAAACGGGGCAGGAACTTACTTGTAAATTTACTGATATACTTAACGATGCTTTAGAAATACCTACAAATATATAGTCTGATCAAGGTTTACAATTTTTCAATAGCATTTTTCTAACCCAACTGAAAAAACATAGTATTAATCAATACCATGCGTTTAGTAAAAAGAAAGCAGTCATAGCCGAAAGAGTTAAAAAAACTTTAAAATTTAAATTGTACAAGCAGTTTAGTTTAAATAGTTCATACAAATGGATAGATATTTTGCCTATCATAACTAAAGAATAAAATAATACAAAGTATTTTGAACAAAAAATATAAGCACCTAAAAATAGCCGGTCCTTGAAAGGTTAAAATCGATAATATTATACGTATATCCAAAGCAAAACATGTCTTTGAAAAAGGTTATACCCCTCAATGTACTGAACTTTTCAAAATTGCTAAAATTAAAATTACCACATTCACCACATATTTACTAGAATAAAAAGAAGAATTACAGAAAATGTTAATCCCTGATGTTTATTTGGTAAGAAAAGTGTTTAAAAAAAGGCACCAAAATCTACATTAAATGGTTAGGATTGGATAGCAAATATAATAGTTGGACAGAAAATGGAGATATTCGTTTGTAATAAAAAGAAAAAGTATTAATAGTGGGGGTCTATATAATATAACAAAAATTATCTTTTAGTTTTAGTTATAGCAATATGAGCTCCCAAGATACTACTACTACTAATTCAAATGATAGTGTACCTGCACATGGAGAAGAATTGGATATAATTTTGCTTTTACACCCATATAATGTTTCCGGTTATGAAGTTAATTGTGGTATTAGTCCCGCAAGATCTTTTACGCCAACTATGATTTTATTTTAACAGTTTAAATCAAGCAAAATATCGTTTAGCATTTATGAGTGAAATTCCTTAAAATATATAATAAATTAGCAGATAAATGATTTTTTTTATACACAGAACGATATGTTGCAGGCAGTTTCATTTTCATGAGCCCAAAATAAAATATCATTTATCATCTGATGGATTTCCGAGGGCTGGGTGCCTACCGGGCGCGTCCCCAGGTGGCGGATAGGGGATCCCCAGAGGAGTCGCCGAATTGCTTGAGTAGCTAACACTGCAATAGAGCGGGGAAGTGACGAATCTGGAGGTGTGCGTCTATAGTGGCATGGTCTGGCAGGAGCAATTAACAACTGCAATATTGCCAGACGGTTCACTCCTATCGGCGTACCGCGGACCAACCCTCCCAATCCAAGGTGTACGGCAACGTGCCGAGGGATGAATGGACGCAGGGGCATATGCGGTCGCGAACGTTCCCCTGGGGGAACCGGGCGAAACCCCCTTGTATGTAGCCTTACTCCGGCATGCGGGGCTCTGCCGGAGTGGACTGACATTCCCCAGCTACTCGTGGGGACAACCAAGGATAAGGAAAAAATAAAAGAGAAAAAAAAACAAAGCGGGAATACACCGCTAAATCGAAGAAGAAGGGGAAGGGAGGAAAACACTCTTCCTCAACCTCTCGGGAAGCTCCCCGGAAGGCAGGAAAGTCGAGGACCAGGGGAAGAAGACGACAAGGACAAAAAACTTGTCGAGGGGGAAGAAGAAACAAGTAAGTAGGGGCGAGAAGGGAAGGAAAAAAAGGCGGGAATTAATATCTCCCTTCACGCCAAGGGATCATCGGCGGTTATTTTAAGGACGTTTATCAGAAACCAAATGGGATTAGTACTAATCCAGGAATGGGTTCGTGATGGTCAGGTGAGAGAACTCGCAAGCAGGGATGCCAAGTTAATATATAAAGTAAGTAATGTTGACAAACCCAGAGCATGCTCCTTGGTAAGTAACACTATTAATCACTATTGTGTTTCAGAATTCATGACGAGACCTTGTTCCGATTTGAGCAAACCTCGAGTTCGAGAATAGACGTCAAGAAGTCATGATAGCATCATATGCTACTTTGCAGGGGACGGGACTGCACCGCCTACAGAACTGCAAAGACTAGTCGAGTACTGTGAACTGCCGCTTCTCATAGGATGCGAAGCTAACGGTCACAATACCGTATGGGGAAGCACAGACACCAACGATAGAGGTGAGAAAATTTTAGACTTTATATTTAATAAGAATCTTGTTATACACAATATAGGGAATACTCCTACTTTTGTAACCAGAACAAGAAAGGAAGTACTGGATATAACAATAAGTACACCGAATCATAAGGATAGGGTGAAAGATTGGAGAGTATCGAACGAACCATCCCTCTCTGATCATAGAATGATTATGTTCAGATTAGAGTGTAATCCTCCTGAGCCAGCACTCAGGAGAAACCCCAGGAAAACTAACTGGGAAAATTACAACACTAACCTGAACATAAATCTTGAAAATCTCAATAATAAAAGAAATGCCAGGAATCACCTGCCATTAGAAAATGATCTCATAGAACTGAACCAGGCAATATCTACTCGATGCCTATGAATCCAGTTGTCCTCTCCAAAGGACTAGAAAAGCAAAAGATTCGATATGGTGGAACAGTCATCTGTCAATCTTAAGATCCGAAACGCGACAGCTCTTAAACAGAGCCAAACGTAATGGAGATTGGCAGAGCTACACCGAGAAACTTACAACATATAATAAGAAGATTAGAAAAGCTAAAAGAAACAGCTTCAGAATATTCTGCGAAAAACTAGACGCTACACCCTCTGCAGCAAGGCTACACAAAGTCTTGACAAAAGGAAAAGTATACACTGTAATGGCATTACGGAAGCCAGATGGAAGCTTCACAGAAAGCGAAAAAGAACGAGCTCTGCTCCTGTTAGAAACTCACTTTCCCGGAAGAATTGTCCCTTTGGGAAAAACAAGTGAGAAAGCTAAAAGACCTACTAGGGAAGACACTGCAATGGCAAAAAGCATATGCAGTGAGGAACGGCTGAGATGGGCTATAAACACCTTCCAGACGTTCAAAACCCCTGAAACGGATGGAATATTTCCTGCCCTACTCCAACAGGGCCAGGAGGCAATAATTACACACTTGATTCGAATTAGTCGGAGCAGCCTTGAACTGGGATACATACCAGAAGCGTGGAGAAGGGCCAAAATCACCTTTATCCCAAAAGCAGGGAAACGGGACACACCCCAAATCCCTTAGACCAATTAGCCTCACATCGTTTGTTCTCAAAACGATGGAAAAAGTAGACAACTTCATTAGAACAGAAATCTTGGAACAGGTGCCATTGCACCCCCGTCAACATACGTACCAAGCGGGAAAGTCCACGGAAACCGCTTTAACACAGTTGACTGAAATCCAAGACGCTCTGAATAAAAAAGAGACCGTGGTATGTGCCTTTCTAGACATAAAAGGGGCCTTTGACAATACGCCACATGAGGCAGTCAAAAGAGCACTGATTGAGAAAGGAGTAGATAGAACGACTTCCATTTGGATGTCTTAACTGCTATCTACAAGAATCGCAGAAATGGAGGCAGGACAAGACACTATCTTCATTAATGTGACCAGAGGCTGTCCACAGGGGGGAGTTGCATCCCCGCTTATGTGGAGTCTCACTGTAGATAGTCTGCTCTGTCAATTGACTAGGGAAGGCATACCATGTCACGGGTATTCCGACGACATGGTTATCCTGGCAAAAGGGAAGTATAAAAATGTCCTCTGTGATATTGTTCAAAGAGGATTGAACATTTGAACATTGCGAAACAATGGTGTGACTCGGTGGGACTCAGCATCAACCCTACCAAAACCACACCAGCCTTTACAAGGAAAAAGGAACCTAATCTAAAAATCATAAAAATAGGGGAGAACATCATCGAGTGGAAAACAGAGGTAAAATATCTAGGGCTAATCCTAGATAGCAGGTTACTCTGGAATAAACACGAAGACGAAGTAATTCACAAAGCAATCAAGGCCCCTAATGGTGTGTAGGAACATTGCAGGGAAGAACTGGGGATGTAACCCACGTATTCTGCAATGGATGTACACAGCAATAGTGAGACCATTAATCAAATATGGGGCAGCGGCTTTGGGCGCAAGGGCTAATCTGAGTACGACGAGGAAAAATCTCTCGAAGATTCAGAGACTAGCCTGATCATGTATCTCTGGAGCAATGGGAACTTGCCCCACTGCTGCAATGAAGGTGATTTTAAACTTAACCCCACTGCACATTTTGCTAGAAAGTGTAAGGAAGAAAACAATATATAGAATGATCAAAGAAGGAATTATCAGGGAAAAACCTCGATCACTTCAATTTGATCAAATTTGGGAAATGCCCCAAGATGATATGCTAAAGAAATTCAACTTTGTGAGAAAATTCATCACAAAGTTGAGTCATAAATCTGAATGGGATGAAGACACCATATACAGAATTTAAACCAGAATGCCATAAAGTGGTATACGGACGGTTCCAAGTTAGACGAGGGAACTGGGATAGGAGTTTTTGGACCGAGAGCCAAATACTCAGAAAGCTTGGGCACATACCCGAGCATCTTTCATCTTTTCATTTTAAATTTAACCAAATTAAATTTGCATTATTGTAATCAGTATCTGTTAAATGTTCAGCATTAATTTTGTTATAAAATAATTTTTTGGTAAGTAAATTTGTTTAATTTAATCGCTATATATCATCTAGGCAATCATAAAAGAAAACTCGTCTTTTAGTTAATAAGTTAAACTTTTCATTATCTAATTCTATAAATTCCTTTTTAGGTGGTAAAAAGTCTTCTGTTGATAATGTTCAATCCTAGTGAACTAGTGAATCCAATGCACATCCCATGAATCTAGAAGAGTATATAAATCTAATATTCGTTTTATTATCCCACACTGTAAAACATATAGTTTTCTTTGTTTACAGGTAAAAGTTGTAAAATGTGTTCAACAATATAGTGCCTACAATAAAAGGGGACTGATGGTGGTAATAAACTTCTTAGGTACTTTTATCTCAGATATTGGCAAGTTTGGGTAAAGAATGCAGGTCAGGATTAAATTTGCAAAAATAATTTTTTAATAGAAAGGCATATTAAAGGATTTTCACAATAAAATTTAATAAAAATATAAATATGTTAATATATCAATTCACTTTCATTACCACTATCGTCGTCTACATTAATTATAAGGGGTTCTATGTTAGTATGAAATGCCCTATATGAATCCTCCACTTTTATAACATGGTTTATTGTTCTTTTCCAACAATCTGCGTCTGCAATTACAGAAGAACATAATGTAGGTATAGTATTTTTGGTCCGCACTTTGTTCTTTAGTTTTCTCCACATATGCTCAATCGGGTTGAATACGCAGTAGTAAAGAGGAAAACAAAGAACTGTATGTCCTTTGGATGCTGCAATTGTGTCACATACATATGTTTTCTGTATGTTAAATGTCCATAGAACCTCTAAAAGCTGCGTTTTTTTATATCCTTCTTCGAAGTACATGTTGTTTTGGAGCATAAATTCCTGGATTTCCGCTTTTGTATTTGAAGAGCCTGAAACCTTCTTCAATTGGCGACTATGGTAACTGGCATTGTCCATAACTATGACACTAGGCGGGGGAATATTTGGCAGTAAAGTGTTTTCGAACCAATCTTCGAACAATTCGGCTGTAGTATGTTGGTGGTAATCCAATGACAAATCTTGAATGTTTTTCGCCGAAAGTCCCAAACTGTTTGGAATCCAACCATTTTCTGATTCAGTATGAATAATCGTGATTCGTTTCCTTTGTTCGATGGAGCTTTTGATTGGCATCGCACTGTTCCATCGGTCGATCCTTTTGCCGGCGTATCGTAGGTATCATACCAGGTCTCATCCAAATAGATTATTGGTCTTTGTAAAGACCTGTAATCACTTATGGTAGTCAAATATTCAAAACGCCATTGCCCAATCCGTTCGGATTCTATAATAACTTGCCTTTTGACAATTTTGCAGTATTTGAAATCTAGTTTGGTCCATAGGTTTCCAATTGATATCCTTATCTCAGTGGAGCTTCTTAGTCTTGTTCGCAATGATCTGATAGTAGGCACCAAGTTTTCTTCGTACATAGAGTAGATAGTTCCTCTTATCAAATCTTTATCACCGTCATCAGTGGTTCTGGAAACACCACTATAGTTTCGTTTTCGTCCCGGATGAATTGGCCTCGAATTGTGAACTCTCAGTGATAATTCCGGTATCCCTGTCAAATCGCTGGTTTCTCTTACAGCAGGAGTAAAAGCCCAACCCATTTGGACCAGATTCTGATGAACATGTCTGACGATTTCTTTGGCATCAAGGGATAAAACTCGTCGTCGAACAGGAACATTAACACAGGACGCCGCTGATGCAGTTTCCCAAGGACGAAACATTTTTCACAAAAATTATTAAACAGCACAGACGATGGTAATAAAAGTGGTTTATTACCATCAGTCCCCTTTTATTGTAGGCACTATATTATTGAACACACTTTACATTATTTAAAGTAGTTAATAAACAAATAAATCTTGAAAGTTCTCCACAATTGAACTGTTTACTTCGATTAAGTCTTTATTTTATACATAAATAAGACTATTAACAAAAATATGTTAAGTTATTGTAAAGATCAGCATGATATAGTTTTTTTCCTAGTTTTTATATAGCATTG
Organism: Ophraella communa; assembly: GCA_035357415.1. NCBI lineage: Eukaryota > Metazoa > Arthropoda > Insecta > Coleoptera > Chrysomelidae > Ophraella > Ophraella communa. The sequence continues at coordinate 30,027,356 of CM068980.1, forward strand.
CACAGTTATACTGATCCTAGAGGGAAATGTAACTTCGATATGTCAATCCGGTGATGCTAGTTTTTAGCGAAATAACTGCCATTGCATTTAAAAACGTATTTTGCGAATAAATAGTTTAGTTCAACCGGTTAGTTGTTTATTGTTCCTAGTAAGATGGACTTCCAAGTAAAGGTTACCACAATCAATTTCGTTAACAGATATTTTTGGGTTATTTTTTTCAGACTGCAATTTCATTGATGTGCACAGGAAATGTTAAATCATTCATGTTTAAGACATCATTTTAATGAGAAAATAAAAAAAATTCAATTTTGTTTTTTATTTGTTTTGTATAGGTACAAAGCTGAAACAATCGCCCAAGTAAAGCATGCACCATCATTGTTCTGAACATGCTTGTCTTGCATGTCTTCTGGCAATTGGTTCTGATAATTTAGTTTACGATGTTTCACTAGGTATTTCATAATAATCTATGTAAAGTTCTAAAAATAATATTCTAAGTAATGCCCACCCTGATCCTTCTTCAGAAATTTCTTCTTAAAATAACATCCTTTATATTAACTTCAAACAATTTTTTTAGGTTGGTTATTGTATCACATCAATTTCATTTTTGGTATTAAAATATTTATCTTTCTTTATTTCGTTATTAGCTGATGATTTTTTAATAAACTCTGCACAACAACAAGTATTTACTTTTAGCATCCTACACTTTCTTAAAGCATTTTTAATTCTTATCTTAAACAAGGAAAACAAATACTTAAAATGTGCTACCAAATCCTTATGTGATTTATTTTTGATAAACACCGTTTGAATTCTTCCCAATATTAATCTACTACTTCGTTTTTTTTTAATTAGGTTTTCCCATTCCAATTGTATCCAAATTTTAAATTACTAATTAAAATCGCTTTAAATATCCTAAATTGGTTTGCAGTTTTTTTAAGTTCCCATAGTTAAATTTCCTTCATTTATTGCAAACTCTAATGTGAGATTTCGCCTGCTTTAACCATTTTTCTATTTGCTGTACAGAATAAGATTTTTTATTTAGTAAAAAGTTTTAAACTTTTTAAATTTTTTTATAATATTGTCAGTGAGAAGACCTATTTCATTTTTTATTACAAAAAATGAACACTACAAATAAAACTATTAACTTTAGATTATAAATGTTAAAATTGGTGCTTGGACTTTCGTATATCCACTATTAAAGAAGAAGATAATGATGTTGTGAGATTCTAAAAATATAAAAAACACTATAATAATATATATCATAAGTTAACAATACATATAAAAAAAAAAACATTTTAAGTTCTCTATAATTTTAAAAAGTGATCTAGGAGGGCAACCTTCAAAAGGAGTATAAAGCCCTGTCAATATTATTGAAAATTAATTAGTATAATGTCATCCACACACACAAACGTGTTAACAAAAAGCGATGTTTCATTCAAACCGGAAACCATTTCTATAACGACTTTCGCATACTCCCTGTATACACTCACGACATAAAGCCTATGGAGACTTCTTCTTACACTTCTAGTAAAGCCTCTGAGGACTTCTTACACCTACTATTCTTTCTCTTACGACACCTTTTCAATTACACCCTGTATACGCGACGATGACAACGACGAATTCTTTTAAAGCCTCTGTAGACTTCTTAAATTTCTTGTAAATCCTCTGGAGACTTCTTACACCTACCATTCTTTCTCTTACAACACTTTTTCCGTTACACCCTGTATACGCGACGATGACAAGCCTATGGAGACTTCTTCATGGACTCGATCCATCCGGAGCCAATAACACATGCCATCCACTTTAGAAATAAAAATTGTGTCCTCGCAACTGTAATACCCATAAAAGTATAAAATATATATTTTTCTATCTCTGTCACCAATATTACATTAGTTAAATTACTTAGAAACACTGTGAATAAAAATATAGTGATTAAAACAATTAAGGCTTATAAAGGGTACGTACGTACGTTCGGCCTTCGCAGTGTTTGTTATTGGAAGGTCTTATTCGTCGGCTACTAGGATTTAGGGATTTTGTTGAAGGGCCTTAAAAAGATTTGGAGCTTAGAGAACGAAATCAAGCATTGAGAAGAACCCAGCTGTTTATTACATGTACTATATTCAGATAAAATATTACACCTTTACAGTTTAGTTTTACGTGTTTAGATGATTCGATTCACAAAAAAAAAGAGAAAAAAATAGAACTTTAACTTTCTTACTAACGAAAAATTAACAATTAAAACAGAATAAAACAAAAAAAAGAACAAATACACTATCTAGTGGTCTGAGGGACCCTAACAATAAATTTGATAGTTCCTAAAATAACTCTGGTTAACGTTCTTAACTACGTTTATGTTTTACCCATAAAATATTATATTTTCATACTACAACTACGCTTACATAAAAACTAAAAAGTTACGATTTGCGGGAAGTTTAAATATATCGGAGAACACCATTTAATTACTTGTTGTAGTGGTAAGTATAATAAAAATCGGACTCACCGAATTATCTGCTATATCTTAGAAACAACAACACAAACGCAAAAGCTCACTAGTCACTTTTGGACCTTGGCAATTCCCGCTACGCGTTCTCGTCTTTTTTTCTTTTTTCCTTCGATTTTGAGGTAGCACCCAAGCATACTTCGTTTTTCTTCTTTTCTTTGGACCACACTTTGCCGACTCGGTGCCTCTCACCAAGAAGCTGTCTGAGCCGAACTAACTCTGGTTTCTGGTTTTTGCCCAGAGGAAAACCCTTTCCTACTCGGTGTTGTACTAAGGATGCTGATTCTAATTGGTAAGCTTGTACTCTAAGATATTCAGTAATAGTGGAATGAAATCTTTCCACAGGGGAAATTAAGTTACTATTTTTTGCTGTGATATCATGGAATTCGATTTTATGTAATTTACAGAAAAGAGGTGCCGGACGACGGACCCCAAGTCCGTTTCCTGGGTTAGGTTAGGTTAGGTGCGCCGATGCGACGACGGTTGAGTAGATGGTGCAAGCCGTGGCACGACGCCAAACTCAAACTGGTGCATAAGGAGGAAATACCCAAACCCCACATCTGCGTGGTCTACATCCCCGAAGATGGGGAAACACCTAGATTGGAGGGGAAAGTGGTACTTAAACGTCTACGGACAGTGAACCGAGGCCTGAACACTCCGGAATGGAGTGTGCTACGTAGGGAACCTACGGGTCCCGGTCAAACGTGGACGTTTGCAATCGACGAGGAATCGATGCAAGAACTGGAGAGGCTAAATCTCCGCCCTTTCTACGGGTTTGGTCGGATTCACTTCCAACGCAGGGCCCGGGGAGGACGAAAGGAAAAGGCCCCCAAGGAAAAGACCACCGCGTCTACCGCTGTTGACACCTCGGTAGCCTCCGTGGGGTCAAAGAAGGGGGTTAATCCTCCTGCTAGGACTCCGGTAGAGGACTCAAGGAGTCAGTCAACAGCTGCCTCAGTAACGGCCCCGAAGGACAAGAAGGGAAAAATCCCTCTGTCCGGAAAGGCGCTGAAAAAGAGAGCACCAAAGGGGGGGGAAATACCTAACCCAGGGGGAGAGGGGAAAAGAGATCCTCCTCTTCCACCAACGGTAGAATAAAAATGCCGTCCCAAATTGGTGTTCTTCAGGCCAATATACAACATGCCAAAGTGGCGTCATTCCTCCTTGGCAGGGTTTTTGGCCGAGAAAACATCGACGTGGCAATGATTCAGGAACCCTGGATCTCCAACACAGGCCGAATTAGCGGCCTTGGGAACTGTTCGGGTAAGCTGGTGGTCGGCTCAGGCGGTAAGCCTAGAGCTTGTCTACTTATTCGAAATAACATTAATCATTTTATGTTAACAGGGTTTTGCACAGCAGATGTAGTTGCGGCACAACTCTCGCTCCCGGTGGGAGAGAACAGGCTCGAGCTAGTAGTCTGTTCGGCGTATTTCCCGGGGGATGAACCAGGACAACCTCCTCCAGCGGTAGTGCGGGACCTAATCGCCTTCTGCAAGAGGAACAACAGACAACTGATCATTGGATGTGATGCAAATGCCCACCATCTGGACTGGGGAAGTACCAACACCAATGTAAGGGGTGAGTCACTCTATAATTATATATTAGGGGAGTGACTTTCAGTTAACAATGAAGGTTTTGAACCAACTTTCGTGACTAGGGTCCGTAAGGAAGTTTTAGATATAACAATTAGCACTCAGCTTATGAGCACCAAGATTGTTAACTGGCGAGTCTCCACCATACCTTCCTGTTCCGACCACAGTCATGTGAGATTCGAGGTGAAGGTCGGGGAGAGGCCTATAGTCCAATTCCGTGATCCTAAATGTACGGACTGGAGTGGAGACCGAAGGTTCCTCCGAGTGCACTTGGAGGGGAAGATTGGGTCTATAAAAAACAAAAATGATATAGAAGCAGCGAATGAGCATATGCGAAACGCAATTCTATTGTCATACCAGGAGAACTGCCCACTCAAGGAGAAGAGAGGGATAATAGAGTGTCACCTTGGTGGAGCAGCAGCCTGGACAAAAAAAGGAAAGAAGTTCGATGTCTCTTCAATCGAGCTAAAGAAGCAGGGTGCTGGGATATCTACAGGACTGCTCTAACGGAATATAACAAGGCCATCAGAACGGCAAAAAGAGATTCTTGGAAGAGGTTCTGCCAGTGTATCTCTGATGTACCTGCCGGAACAAGAATCCACAAGATTCTCTCTAGGGATCCAGCACAGGAAGTCGGCTCGATAAAACGACCGGACGGTTCCTTCACGGATTCCAAGAGACAGACGTTAGAGCTCTTACTACAGAACCACTTTCCTGGCAGTCTGCTTCTGGAAGACCGGCAGCCGATCCCCCTTCCTTTTGGTTCGCTGATACGACCAAGCAAGTGGGTTGGGGGGCAGCAACGAAAGTGGTTACCCCATTAACGGTGAAGTGGGCGATGAGCGCGTTCACCCCATACAAATCACCGGGAGAGGATGGCAGTTTTCCCGCGCTGTTGCAAAACGGTGAAGAGGAGTTGCTACCTCTGCTAACAAAATTATTACGGGCGAGTCTAGCGTGGGGTTATCTTCCGCTGAGCTGGTCGACCGCAAGGGTTGTATATATACGTAAAGCGGGGACGGTGAATAACTCCCTCCCTAAATCCTTTAGGCCAATCAGCCTCACATCGTTCGTACTAAAGACTCTAGAAAGGATTCTAGATAGGCACATTAGGGAGGGGAACCCCTGCTCTTCAGCGCAGGGGAGTAAACAGGATTATCTGTAACATGCTTGGTAATCGGTACGTAGTGTCATCACTGCAGGGAGAGACTGTTCGATTCAGGACGGCTCGGGGGTACCCTGTGGTCACTCCTGGTTGACTCGCTTCTTGGGACTCTCTCCCTGCGGGGAGTGGATTTCCAATGCTATGCGGACGATCTGGTTATAATAATAAGGGAAAAATTTGAGGCGACCATCTCGGAGATCCTTCAAATGGTCCTAAATATAGTACACAGGTGGTGTGAGGAGGAGCAGATGTCGGTAAACCCCCACAAAACATTAATTATTCCGTTCACCAAATGGAGGAAGCTGAATAATCTGCGACAGCCGACTCTTTACGGTGAACTCATTCCTTTTGCGGAGGAGGTAAAATATCTGGGGGTAATCATAGATAGAAAACTTACCTGGAACTCCCATCTGGAGAGAACAATAAACAAAGCCAGGGTATCCCTCTGGAATCTCAGAAGGGTCTGTGGAAAATCGTGGGGGATGAATCCCAAACAGATTTACTGGATTTATCAAACGGTGATAAAGCCAATGGTCACGTATGGCTCACGTATGGAGACTTCTAGGTTTAACTCCACTCCCCATTCTTTTGGAGAAGGAGGCTAGGATGGTCTCTTACAGAGCCAAGTCGATAAGTAACCAGATAACGGGGGAAGCACTTTGGGACCACGCGGGACTGGTGGGGAAGTTAAATTCCCACCAAGTCCTTGGAATGGTATCAGACATGCTTGCCACACGTGTACACGTGGAAAGGGCCTTTAACGACCTATTCCCAAGTAGGGACGAATGGAAAGGAGGCGCAATCTCCTTCTCTGGGTTCGACTGCGTTGTATACACGGATGGCTCGAAAAATCCACTGGGTGTGGGAGCCGGGGTGTATAGCAGAAATCCGAGAGTTGACATTTCAATAAACCTTGGTAAGTACGCTACTATCTTTCAGGCGGAAACGTTTGCTATAGATTTGTGCGCAAGGGAGTTGATTGCCCGAACCCTGGTAAACAAATGCATATACATAATTTCGGACAGCCAGGCAGCGTTAAAAGCACTGAATTCTACCCGGGTTGATTCAAAGCTGGTATGGAGCTGTATCGAATCCCTTAATAACCTTGGAGCAAATAACAGAGTAACGCTACTCTGGGCTCCAGGGCATGCGGGACTGGAGTGCAATGAAACAGCCGACACTCTGGCAAAAAAGGGAACGGAGTCCGCGTTTATTGGACCGGAACCATTCCTTGGCATAGCAAAAAGCACTGCCAAGGATATTATCTCCAGTTGGGCAGCGAGGGAAACCCTTCTGCACTGGGAGAATATACCGGGGCTTACCCACTCGAAAGCGTTTATATCTCAACCTTCGAGCAGAAAAACAGCACAGCTCCTGGAATTGAGTAGAAGTAACCTACGCATTCTTACTGGACTATTGATTGGACACTGTCGTCTGAGATACCACCTGAGGAAGCTTAGTCTGAGCAATACGTCGGACTGGTGCTACTGCAGTGTGGCAGACGAATCGGCAGATCACATTCTTTGCTATTGCCCCGCGTTAGAAATGATCAGGCTCCGCTCGTTTGGCCTCATACGGCTAGAGCCTACCGACTTTAGACAAGTCTCACCAAAATCGATCTTGGACTTTGTTAAGAAGTGCAGATTGGATGGCGAATTGTGACCCTTAGGGGTGAGCCACAATAGGCCCTAGTTTGGCCGCAGTGGAGGGGTCGGAAACGCCCCGCTCACATTGAACCTAACCTAACCTAACAACTACGCTTACATAAAAACTAAAAAGTTACGATTTGCGGGAAGTTTAAATGTATCGGAGAACACCACTTAATTACTTATTGTAGTGATTAGTATAATAAAAATCGGACTCACCGAATTATCTGCTATATCTTAGAAACAATAACACAAACGCAAAAGCTCACTAGTCACTTTTGGACCTTGGCAATTCCCGCTACGCGTTCTCGTCGTTTTTTCTTTTTTCCTCCGATTTTGAGGTAGCACCCAAGCATACTTCGTTTTTCTTTTTTTCTTTGGACCACACTTTGCCGACTCGGTGCCTCTCACCAAGAAGCTGTCTGAGGCGAACTAACTCTGGTTTCTGGTTTTTGCCCAGAGGAAAACCCTTTCCTACTCGGTGTTCTACTAAGGATGCTGATTCTAATTGGTAAGGTTGTACTCTAAGATATTCAATAATAGTGGAATGAAATATTTCCACAGGGGAAATTAAGTTACTATTTTTTGCTGTGATATAATGGAATTCGATTTTATGTAATTTACAGAAATTTTCTAGAAAGTTGTTTATGACTGACGTGACATTGATTCTTGGTAATGGATAAGATTGTCCATATATGGAAACAATCAATAATGGTTGGATAAGGTTAGTTAAAAAAAGACATCTATATGAATAATATGTTCAGAAGGTCGATCATATTTGTTTGAAGACAAACTACACAATTATTTATAAATCTTTCTGTATCCTCAGACATTTTGGGCCAATAGTATCTAGAACTAAGTGATTTTTTGACCTCATTTATTTCTCTGTGACCTTTTTTATAAATATGATAATATTCTATTTTTTTTATTTTGTTCTTCTAATGTGAAAACATCTTTCAATATTACGGTACTATGTATTAATTTTGGGATTAAAAATAAATAGTATTAACTCTATTAGGATCTACGTACTCTTTCATAAATTGAAAAATGCTCTGTTCTAAATTTAGTTTAGGCAATATAACAAACAAACGTGTATTTTAATTTTTTTTTTATTTTTAATTATAATTTAATTTATTTCTCTACTTGAAATAATTATTTGTCTTAAATATAAATTTAAATATTTATCTGTAATAAGAATATTTATTATTTGATTTTCTAAAGATGTATGTACTATTTCGAAGTCTTAATCAAAATATATGGTAAAATTTCATTTTTATTTGGGGGGTTTTATTTGGATATCTGATATTATATTAATTTTTCTATTATTATCATTTGGAGGTTTTAATTGAATTTCTGATATTATGTTAATTTTCCTTTTACTTACATTTAAAATGTCATATAAATCATCTAATTCAGGGAAAGTTCGATATTTTCCTATAACATCAGTATATTAGGTAAATTGTCAATTTTTTTTATTATTTCGTCAATATCGTCTAAAATAATATCTCAAGATCTCGTTTTCTAAAGCGTTTAAATCGTTATCAACTTTTTTTCGCGATAAAGAGTCTGCAGATTAATTAGATTTACCTTTTACATATTTTATTTTATATTCATACTCTAATTTTATTTATCGCCAACTCACAAGATGTGAATTAGGTTTTTTTTAAAGAAAATGACCATTGCAAAGGTTTATTATCCGTAAAAATAATAAATACATGACCAAACAAGTAAGGTCTAAAATATTTACAACTCCAAACTATAGATAAAAGTTCTTTTTCTTTAGTAGAATAATTAGTTTTAGCACTATTTAAAGATTTCAAGTTTCAAGACTTTCAAGTATATGAAATGAGGTGTACTTCTTGCTATAAAACGGCACCAATAGCATAATTTGTTGCATCGGTAGCTAATTAAAATGGTTTATTAACATCGGGATAAGCTAACACAAGTTCAGAATTTAATAATTCTTCCGATATATTAAAACATATGGACTACATTTTACTTTATTTTCTTTCAAACAGGCATTGGCTTCATTATTAGCAAAATTTTTAATAAATATCCTAACAGTCCTAAAAATTAATTAATTTGTTTATGAGTACTAAGTATAGGAAAATAATTTATTGCATAAATTTTCTTGGGGTTTGGTTTTAATCCATTATTTGTTAATACGTACCCTAAAAACTCAACTTCTTTTTGTTAAAATTCATCTAACTGTATTTTGAAATTTGCTTCACTTAATTTTAAGAAAACCAAATGCAAATTTTAAACATGTTCGTGAAGACTGGTACTAAATATAATCTAGTCATCCATATATACTGAATACTCTGGGGGATCGTAGCAAGGTTACGGTAGCTTGGGTACCAGGGCATAGGGGTCTAAAAGGCAATGAAAAGGCAGATGAAATGGCTAAACTAGGCTCATCAATGCCTTTTATTGGACCGGAACCTTTCTGCGGCATTGCAAAAAATATAATAAAGATGGCCATGAAAAAATGGGTGGCACAAAAATCACGGGAATGGTGGTGGAATTCACCAGGACAAAGGCAAGCGAAACAGTTCATAATGGAACATTCGCAAAAGTTTACGTCAGACTTATTGAGTAAAGACACGAAAACGGTCAAAACTGTAGTAAGTCTATTGACGGGGCACTGTAAGCTAAACAGGCATCTTAAGCTGATGGGGTTGACAGAGACGGATCTGTGCAGATTCTGTCACCTAGAAGAGGAAACACCAGAGCACATCTTATGTCAGTGCGACGGACTGGTAAATATGCGGTTCCTGACTTTAGGAGAAGAATATCCATTGGCAAGGGACTACATGAAGATTACAGTCTCAAAGCTTATAGACTTCGTTAAGAGAGTCGGACTGGGGGATGTAATCTAGTTTTTCGAGGACCACAATACATCTGAAAAGGTCGCAGTGGAATAGGCTTCTGGCCACCTCTTAAACATCTATCTATCTATCTATCCATATATACCATACATATCTATCTCTAAGATCTTTGTACTTCGTCCATTCTTCTTTTGAAAGTGAATGGCGCATTTTTAAGACCGAATGGCATTCAAAGGAATTCGTAATGACCACTATCAACAATAAAAGCGCTTTTCTTTATTGAATCTTGTGACATTGAAAAATTTTTGACATAATTTAATTATACTATCTTTTTTATCTCAATTCATATATTTCGTGCGTATTAAATCCTTAAATTATTATTAATGATTTCTAAATTGTTAAAGATACAAAAACTAAATGTTAAAAAGGTTAATAAAAAATAGAATAGTTATTTTTAGAACCATAACTTTTGTTGTAATTAAAAATTATTATATAAAACACTTAAAACACGTAACGTAGCTAAAACAATTTTTTGTCGGTCTATTGATCGCTATAAATTATTATTCAAACGTGGTTTCAAATAAGGAAATATTGCTGTAACAGGAATACCAAATCGAACTGGCTTATGAATAATTAAATACAAAGATACGTTATGCACAAGGGCTGGAAACATGTTTCCTAAAACATATAAAAATGAATGGGAAGATTATATTGGAAGTTGTAGTTTGTGATAGGAATATTTTTGTATAAAATATTATTTCTTTAAATTTAAAAAGCAAATGATTTAATTTTACAATTTTTCATTATTACTGATATATAAGTATTTGCTCTCATATATAATTGTAATTTTATTTTGTTTGCAATATTAATTTATGTTTATGTTAATTTTTATATATCATTTTTTTACATATCATCATTTTACATACAATACCCACCTATTACCTCAAACTCCTTCTATTCAAGAATTATATGGTCAAACTCAAAAATTTTCTATTTTACTTTTAATAATAAAATATACTAACAAGTACAAAGAATTCATTAAAAATGTATTGGTTGTATATTTATTGGATTTTATATTAATGTAATATTGACTATTCTGATTCTTGTATTATTTTTTATTTTATATTTATTTTAACTATAATTAATCGCAATACGTCATCGACATAACCTTTAATAAGACTGCCAATTGCCATACTTCTACCACTTTAAGAATTCATCTTCTTCTTTTGATTGATGGTTTTGCTACGGGGCAATCACCAAAACGATTTGGGGGTGAATGCAATGTTGACTGGCTTTAGACCATATTGGAACCACCAACTTTACTGTGAAATATTTTTGTCAATATGTGCTCTGATGCTTTATTAAAGTACTGAGATGTTGTGCGAGACAAATAGAAAAAAAAAACAAGTTGTATGGGAGTAAACAGTCTCGACATACATAGGAGATCACAACAAAGGAAGGATCTGAAATGAGACTAGGTAGATTAGAGTTAGTTGAGCATTGTGAACTGTTGTATTACATACCATGAGTTTGCAGGATCGCCATGTAATGTGGTGTGTCCTGGAGGCAGCTTTTTCTTTACGTATATGATTTAAATATCATAGTACAATAACACTTTCTTATCAAATAAACTGTGACCTAAATAACTGACTTCTTGCCTGAAGCTTTATCGTTGGTTGATTTCTTCTTTGATACTAGCAATTTATTTATTTATTTATTTATTATCCAAACAGACCATTAAGGTCTAATTACATGGATAAATAAGAAAAAAAAATACAATTTAAATTATACAAAGTATTCGATCTCAAAGCTGACATTATGGACATCATTATATCATTATTAAAGCTCACCAGCACTTACCCTGCTAGGGGTAAAATTTGTTTTAATACCAAGCGACGAAAAACAGATAAAGAGCAATTCCACTCTAATTCCATTAAAGAGTTAAAATAGTTCGCCAACTGACACATGGCCACAAGAGGTGCTTTTGAAGAAGACAGAGTGAGAATGCTGAACATAAGGCAGTTGCGAGTTCTTCTAGGCGGGACGTTAAATTTTAATAACGCGAGAATTTCAGGGCAATTAATTTTATTATTTATAATTTTATATAGAAATATTAGTATAGCTAGCTTTCTTCTATCCTCCAAGGATAATATCTTGAAATCAGATCTAAGTTGAATTCCTTTTATGATTGACATAAGTCCAAAACTCTTTAACATCAAACTTTATATTTTGTTCCACATTTTTTAAATGTTTTCGTTCTGCTGCTCTAATCATATTATTTAATTTTTTCCTCATAAGTTTGTACTGATTACTAAAATATTCTGATACTGACTGTAATTTTCTGAATTTATTTTTTTCCTTAAGCATGTCCCTAATTTCTTTTGAAAACCAAATTGGAAAATTTCTGCTATCACTATAAAATTTAAACTTCGGTACACATTTATCAAAGATTGAATTAAGTATATTATAAAAAAGTTGCATTGCTACATTAACATCAACTTTTTCATCCAAAATAGGTTGCCAATTTGCGTTCCTAATGCTTTCACTCAATTTAAGAAAATCTGCTTTTTTAAAATTGTATCTCGGTTCTTTTAATTGAGTCGTTTTTGTGGTTTTATTACCAAAAATTTTTATACGAATATCTAATGCAGGATGATACAGATCCTCTGTAATAAATGGAAGGCAATCTTTACTTACCACACAGTTGTTCCAATTGTCTACAGAGCTAATAACTAAATCAAGTGTTTTTCCTAAAATATTTTTAATATCGTTGTATAATTTAAATCCATTATATTCAATAAAATCCATAAGGTTCTCTAAAATATTATTATTAGGACTATTGATATCATGCTTAGTTCCTGTTAAATAAGGAATATTAAAATCACCAATAATAAAAGTTTTTCCATTATCTATAATATTAGTTTGCAAAAATTCAAAAGCATCTACGTAAACAGATAAATCTTTCTTTGGAGGAATATATATCCCACAAAAAGTATACTTGTAACCATTTATTTTAATATCTAAAACAACTGCTTCAAATTGCTCAGTATATTTGATTACATTAACTATTTTAAATTTCTTTTTTATTGCAATCAAGACACCCCCACCAGTAGTGTTTTTTGTGACATGTAAATTCCTGTCAGACCTTATTAAACTATAAATGTCCATATTAACTATTTCAGCATCCTCAACACCCTCCCGCAGCCATGTTTCAACCGCAACAATAATGTCAAAATCAACATTTAAGGAATTAGTATAGAATTTATTGCACTTAGTATTTAAACCACGACAGTTCTGATAATAAATATTAAGTTCCATAATGTCATGATGCGAGTTGCGAGTCCTTTCAATAAAAAATTAAAATAATAATATATAAAAAAAATAATAAAATTATTATATAAATCCTTCAATGCATATAAAATTATAAAGGAAACAAAAATATTTGTATTAATAAAATTATTGAATGAAAATGAAAAAAAAACAGAAGCAAGTTTGAAAGCAAAAAGTTTTTCCTCAATCCATAAGATCTTAAAACAAATACTTCTTGCCTGAAGCTTTATCGTTGGTTGATTTCTTCTTTGATACTAGCAATACTGAACTGTTATACTCTGAGATTGACGGCTCAAGGACAAAAAAAAGAAAAAGCAAATCATATAGAACAAAATAAAAACATATTAAAACAGTAATACAAAAATATCTTCAAGTAATAAAACATACAAAAAAATCAAACTTTACAATATAAACATTGGAAAAGGTCAGTTAAAAAAAATGAATGTATATTTTATGTATACATTATACAATGAGAAAAATAAATAATAAATAATATAAAAAAATTAAAATTTAAAATTTTAATTTAGTCAGAGTAACAACAAAAAAAACAACAAACAACAAAATAAATAAATGTATATTTTATGTATACATTATACAATGAGAAAAATAAATAATAAAAAATATAAAAAAAATTAAAATTTAAAATTTTAATTTAGTCAGAGTAACAACAAAAAAAACAACAAACAACAAAATAAATAAATATCATAAACTAACCTTCCAGTGCGTGAGATGGTCCCAAATATTTTATGCAAAAAAGTCGGTTATTGATGAAATAGACTTTATTTCCAATGGTAGATTGTTGTGCACTTTCTTAGCGTTATAAAAATAGAGCTTTTGATTAGTTCCGTGCGTGGTTTTGATAAATAAAGGTCATACTCTGCACTTCTAAGGGGGTAGTTATGGGATGGTCTGTCTGAGACTTCAGGTAAATGTTTCCGAATTAAGGAAATGGATTTAAAGATAAATAGGGATGGAAGTGTTAATATTTTATGTTTATTAAAGAATTCTCTACAGTGAGTTTTACTGCTCAGTCTCAGAGTATACCGAATAGCTCTCTTTTGTAATTTAAAAATACGATCAAATTGAGTCACACAACATGTACCCCGAAAAGGAAGTACATATAGGAGATGCGACTCGAAGAGGGCAAAATAGACTGTTTTGGAAGCTGACAGGTGAAACTACCTATTCTGAGAAAGGATGAATTCGCACCTATTTTAGAGAAGTGGTAAATGAGTTAAGTAAGAAGACTATAACTAATGGGTTTCGCGCTACTGGATTATATCCATTCAATCCAGATTCGACATACTTTTCAAAATGTTTGGGGGGACACAACCAAAAAAAGGAGAAGGAAAATATTAACCAACCACAACCAATGGACTACAAATTATCAAAATATTGTAGGTAAAGAGAAAATCAAAATGTTCAAGAATTTCTCCGAAAAAACTGATAATTATTCCACGGATTTTATTCTGCTTTCTAAACTGTAGAAATAATTCCACAGTGTGTGAAAAGAACCAGAAGAGAACACAAGTAGGAAAAAAAATAACGAAATGGACTATAAAAATGAATCTGAATTAACTACCGATGGTAAACAACTGAAATTAGGACAAAATAATATACTTACGAGTGAACCGTTTAAACCGTCATTGTCTAATCATGAAGATCTATTACAAGGAAATATCGAAAAACGAAAAAGTTTTGGAAACAATCTAGAATTGGATATGAAAGACAGAGAAATCAATGAAGGACAAGAAAACCGGCAGATAGGAGAGTTTGAGATAATTTTAAGTAGAGGAGAAATGAAAACGACAGGTACAGACGATATTGAAAAACAGAATGATAAAGAAGACAATAATTTGAATGAAAAATAAGATGGTGATTTATTATTATTATTTGGAAAATATTCCCATTATTTTTGATGGTATGCTATTGCAAGTAGAAAGTGATGTCAAAATTCAGGAAGTTCATAGTATGACCAATGAAACTAATAACGATATTCAAAAGAGTATACCTATAAATTTGGAAAACATTCTGAAATATGCAAATAAGTACACCATAAAGAAAAGAAAATAATAACACAGAGAGAACCTCATTCGTAATAAATAGTACCAATTAGAGGGAGAATAACAAACATTGTTGAATGTGTATTGAAAATGGAAAATTCAAAGATATCGAAAATCATGAAGCGTATTACTAAAAACTTGTTTCAAGACGAATCCAGGCCAAAGTTGGATCAAAATCATGATTAAAACACACAACCGTTGATAAAAAATAAAGAATAATAATTCCATAAACATTATTTCCAAAGATATTTTCAACCCTTGTCAAACCTCTTTAAATGACATGATTAAAGATATTGGAATATCGGAGGAGCTAAATATTAAGACATGTATTGGACTATGCTATACTTGCGCAAAAAATCTTTCTTTAACTAATTTTGGAATTAAATGCCAGGGATGTGAAAGATCTTACCACATTCGATGTATGAAAAGGCACGCCTAACATCAAATAAAGTCTGCAATTTTCCATTGCAAAACCTGTTTCAAAAAACAAAGTATTGCATAAATGTTATCTAATCTATTAACATATGCATTTCCTCACGTTATTATATTATTTTTTAAATTAATTCACTCATGGTTTGGAGTTTCAAATTCATTTGGTAAATATGGGCCAATATCTACACCATCCAATGGCCAATCGCTGTTATGATACGACCAATTACTGTAGATTCGAAAATTTTTATTTTTTTATTCTTTTTTTTGTTTCTATCAGAACAATTTAAGCGTGTAAGGAAAAGTTCAAAATTTATTCTATATTTTAACAATTGATTTGTTACGTCATTTGCTCAAATATGTCCTTAAGTTCAATATAATAAAAATGTCAGCCGTTTCGCTATTTCGATAGCGAAACGGCTGTCACTGCATTTAAAGTATTTAAAGAATAAATAGTGAAAGTTAATTCAACCTTTTAGTTGTTTTTTGTTCTGAATAAGATGAACTTTCACATAGTTAGTTAGTACCATAAATTTTATGAAATTATTCAAAATCAAATGAACACATGTACGGAAACAAACAATATAGATACTTCTCTTAATAATTTTGAAAGATATCATACACGCAGCTACAATAGCTATTGGAAAATCAAAAGAAAATCTTTCAAAAACCCATTTCCTTGGTGGAACGAAGCATAGTGAAAAGCCACAAAAGCAAGTAAGCAGGCATTTAATATCTATAAAAAACATAAAACCTTAGATAATCTTATTGAGTTCAAAAAATTGAGACCCATATCAAGACATGTCATTAAAAATTCATTGTTGAGACAATATGTCTCAACATTACATAGTTCAACTTCTGTTGTGGAAAAAATAAGGAACATTTCTGGTATAAACTCCTACCAAAACATAATTTCTCTTGAAAAAAATGGAACTTTAATATCAAACAATATTATCCTAGCAAACATACTTGCAATTACTTATGAAGGTTATTCCCACCAGTTCTAAATACAAATGATACAATTAACACATATTACGCTAGTAGAGTTTGATGAAGCTCTTTCTAATTTCAAAAATAGATGAACAATTAGATTGGGATCAATCTGTTCCATTAAACATTCATAGTCAATGGCTTACTTTCCAAGACCAGCTTTCTTTCTTTCTCAGGATACCTCGTCATTTTAAATGCTTACATGCAATTACTCTCCAACTACACGGCTTTAGCGACGCTTCGGAGCAAGCATATGGAGCTTGCATTTATATTCGTAACATAAATCCTACAGGTAAAGTCACCGTTAGGCTACTCTGTGCAAAAAGTAAAGTAGCTCCTCTCAAGAAAATAACTTTCCCCGCTTAGAGCTATGTGGAGCCTTACTTATATCTCACTTAGTCAACAAGGTTCTCTCTTCATTATCACTCAAACTACATGATGTGTTCTTATGGTCTGACTTGATTGTTCTTGGATGGATCAGAACATCACCGAGTTCTCTCAAAACCTTCGTTGCAAATAGAATCTCTGAAATAACCTCTCATACTGATCCAAACAGATCAGCACATGTTTCTTCAAAGCAAAACCCAGCTGATCTGCTAACAAGGGGTGTAGAACCTTCTTTGTTAATATGCAAAAAAATTTCTGGTGGGAAGGGCCAAATTTTCTAACAAATCCTATTTCATGGCCACCTCAACCTAATTGTTCTACTGAACTACCTGAAATGAAGGTTATTTCCTTGTCAACTGTCCTAGTACCAGTACATGAGTTTCCATTTCACAATTTTTCCACTTTCATACGATTGAAACGTTCCGTGGCTTATTGCTTCCGGTTTCTTCATAATGCGCTGCCCTCAAATGCCTCATCAAAAAGGGTAGGCCCTTTATCATTTGACGAAATTCAATGGAGTAAATTTTCATTACTGAAAATTGCCCAGAGTCAAGATTTTAGGTCTGAAATTGAATCAATCCTGTCGAATAAACCCTTGCCTGCAAGGTCCAGAATTCTTTCATTGCATCCATTCTTAGATGACAAGGGCATTTTTCGAGTTGGTGGCAGGTTACGAAATTATTCATTTAGTGTGGATAAGAAACATCCAATTCTACTCTTTTATAAACATCCACTTACAAAACTTATTCTTCAAGATAAACATATCAATTCATGTTATTGTGGCCCACAACAACTTCTTCATTTAGTAAGACAAGAATACTGGCCAATTCATGGCAAAAATCTCGCTAAAAGGGTAGTACACGATTGTATCATTTGTTTTAAATAAAATCCTTCGTCTATTACTCTTATTATGGCAGATCTTCCGAGTTACCGAGTGCAACCGTCTTCTCCATTCGTAACTACAGGGGTGGACTATGCTGGCCCTTTTCTTCTTAAAGATAGGAGAGGAAGGGGATCCAAAACGTATAAAGCTTACGTCAGTCTTTTCCTTTGTCTAAGTACAAAATCTATACATCTAGAATTATTATCAGATTTATCCACTCAAACTTTCATAGGCGCTTTAAGAAGGTTCATTTCCCGCCGAGGAAAACCTAATCAAATATTTTCAGATAACGGAACTAATTTTGTGGGTTCTCGCAACGAATTAAAATTATTGTATGGGTTTTTTAAATCATGTCAGGATGATATCGTTAATGAATGTAACAATCAAGAAATACAGTTGAAATTCATTCCAAGCTACTCACCTCATTTCGGAAGTATCTGGGAGGCTGGCGTCAAAGCCATGAAATCCCATTTAAAGCGAGTACTAAAAAATAGCTTATTAGTTTATGAAGATTTTCAAATATTTTAATTCAAATAGAGGAAATACTGAACTCTCGTCCTTTATCACCACTTTCAAATGATCCCTCAGACCTAAATCCCTTAACGCCTTCACATTTCCTCTTAGGTCGCCCACTACAATCTATTCCTGAGACAAACTTCATGACCACTCAGGACAACCGATTAAAATCTTACCAGAGACTTCAATCCATAAAGCATTTTTGGAAGCGCTGGTCAATCGAATTTATTTCCGAAATGCAGCAGAGATCGAAATGGAAAAGACAGTGTTAAAACATTCAGCTTGGTACCTTAGTAATTATTAAGGATAGATCCATGCCACCACAGTGTTGGCTATTAGGACGCATCGAATCTCTCCACCCGGGATCAGATGGAATTATCAAAGTTGTGTCAGTCCGAACCACCAAGGGTATTCTGCGTCGTGCTGTGGCCAATGTGTGTCCTCTCCCTATTGAAAACTAGATGTGTAGTTCTTATATTATTAGACTCATAGAACTCATATTTAAAAACTTTGTATACCTCTAATTTTTATATTTATTGAACCCTTATTTGAAAGTTGCCCTTTCAAGGCGGGGGCCATGTTAGTACGCTAATTGTTATTATTTACAAATATTTTTTATATATTCATAGCCCATGTAAATTTATTTTAACTACGGGACTGCGTTCCCACCCTCCTTACACAACCACTAACATTTACCGTCAGTTGTACGTTAGCAGTCAATATGTAAACACTTATAAATAAAGATTGATATCGCTATATAATTCTAATACTTATATATAAACAAATATCAAGAAAAGCAGAATATATAGTCCACTAATTGCTCATCTCTTAACAGATAATATTATTTTATGTTTTATTGCTGACATATCTTATTGCTTGTCTAAAAGCTAGAGTTTCTGTGATACATATAGGCGTGTAGTTATTAAGTCGGCGACTCACTTCTATTCTTGGGTTTTTGCAGAAAATTCCTATTCAACAAGTCGATGATGTTGGATCCACTGATACATTTGTGTACATGATTAAATGTTGAAAAAACTTTTTATTTCCAATTTCTAAAAATGTTTGTTTGCTGTTATTCTTTTTAAGTAATAAACTTTTATATCTTATTGCTGATATTTGAATATCATAGTTAAACTGGTAACATGGCAATGCTGCTCTATTAATGTATTCTTAGTATTGTAGTATCGGTTCAAGTCCAATTGTTATTGCTGGTTCATGCTCTATATTCCAAAATGTTTTCATAAATGTTATCTGCTTTTAAATTTATTACCTTGCCAACACCCTTTCTAGCTAACCATTATCTCCTAAAAGATATTGGCTGTTCCCCTGTTTCTGCCAGTGTTCTAATTGGCGTCGACTTCACAGCTCCTATTTTGATTCTAAGACTCATATTGTACACGATCCAGTTTGCTTTGGACATTTTGAAGGTGTAGAGTGTTCCAAATTCTAGTTGGCTTTTTATTATCGCTTTATATATAATTAGTAATGTTCTACATCTTCATTATATTTATTCCTTTTTGAGCGTTTGTAATATTATTGTTTATATGCTCTGTTCATCTTATGTAACAATCGAAAGTTACTTTAAGGTACTTGTATTGATTGACTCAAACAATATTTACATTTAGCTTAATGGATGGAATATCATTTCTTGGTCTTCCTTTAGAAAATAATATAGCTTTGGTTTTTGTATCTGATAATTACAGTCAATGATGTTCTAACCACATACTTTCTCTTTTCATTGACATTTCTATTGTTTGCACCATAGCTGCTGTGTTCTGTCTAGTAATAATCTTTACGATGTTGTAGGCATATTGGAGTATTTTTATTAAAAACGGTAAACAACTAAAAGGTTAAATTACACTTTCACTATTCGCAAAATATGAAATGCAATGACGGTCGTTTCGCTATAGAATTAGCATCGTCAGATTGACATATTGAAGTTACATTTTGTTTGTTTGTAGCTAGGTACCTGATGTTTATTAGGTAGTAGGCTAGACCAAGTATAGAAGTAATAAGACATAACAATATTAAAGCCTAGATGTTATTAGCCCTAATGGATTATCCTGGATGTACTTCCCTCTAAGATCAGTATAACTGTGCAAAAACCAGGAAAAAACTATATCATGCTGATCTTTACAATAACTTAATATATTTGTGTTACAATTACATCTTATCTATGTATAAAATTAAGACTCAATCAAAGTAAACAGTTTAATAGTGGTGAACTTCCAAGATTTATTTGTTCATTACCTACTTTATATTGTTGATCTGCTAGATGTGTGTATGAGTGAGTGTGGATGTTCAAGAACGTGTTTTGTATAGTTTGACTTATCTGGTTGTTGTAATCTATATGCTCTTAAGTGTTCATTGAATCTTATTTCAAAATTTCTTTGTGTTTGACCTACATACATTACATTTTGGACAATTAATTTTGTAAACACCGGATTTTTTTAATTTAGGTAATTTTGTTTTTACATTTAACAATTTTGTACCAACATTATTGTGTGATTTGAATGAAATTAATGCAGATGTTGCCGAAGTTATTACTTTTGAAATTGTATTTGAAATGGTATGGTTACATCTGTTTTTGTTGGTTTTCTGTATATTGAATAATTTAATGAATTATTAACTTTTTCAATTCTCAAATCTGGAAAATTAATTGAATTATTTTCTTCAACTTCTAAGGTGAAATTAATTTTTACATTTTGTGTCATCAGTTCATTAAGTGTTTTGGTGTATATGTTGTGAAAAAGTAGGCTTAATGGTAATCCTTGATGTAATCTCCTGTTTGTATATCTTAGTCCTATTCTTTTCTGGCAGGTTTCTAATTAAATTATAACATATTTCTTCTATTCTTGGTGCAGTATCTTTTCTTTTATCATATTATCTTCACTCCTTCTAAGCTGATTTCATGTAATATTTCATTAATATTATAACTTACTTCCACTTCTAATTGAATAGGGTTGTTTGTTTTTGTAATTTTTTCCAACATTTTATTTAGCAAATCTTTTGATTTAATTTTATGTGGTTTTTAAATGTATAAATTAACAAATTTTTTGACAGTCCTCCACACTGTGTTAAATTTTTTTGCCAAGATACATCTTCACACAATGCTTGGAAATCGCTTTTTTTTCTTTTTCAATAATATTCCTTGAATTTTAAATAATTTACTGCAAAAGCTTCTTCTTTACAGTTTTTAAATGCACAATTTTT
Source organism: Ophraella communa (assembly GCA_035357415.1). Lineage (NCBI taxonomy): Eukaryota > Metazoa > Arthropoda > Insecta > Coleoptera > Chrysomelidae > Ophraella > Ophraella communa. Next base: position 30,048,895 of record CM068980.1, read on the forward strand.
TTTATTTTTAATTGTTCATTACAAGTTTTGTCCCACCATATTGGTTTTTAGGATATTTGTTACTCTCTTCACTGATTTTTGTTTTAGAAATGCTAAGATCTGTTGCTTGTTCTATGTGTATAATATCGTGTGGGAGATGCATTTTTCTAAGGATCTCTTGATGTTTTTTCCATTTTTGAGTTATGTGAATGTTATTCTTTTTCTTAAATTAATTTGCAATTTTTTAAATGGTATATTTTTATTTACCAGTAAAGCTATTCCTCCATATCCTGAATCATCTACCCTACCTACCTTTGTATCTTTTTATAAATGGGTGCTGTATGTTTTCTTTTTTGTCTAACTGTGTAGGCATAGGTTGTACTTTTTCCAACTTCAGTACTGCTTCCAGGTTGATAAAATTGTTGTGAACTATTAATTCCAATGGGTTGACTTCTTTGTTTATTTTTGTTAATTATTGAAAATTAATTTTTCCTAAAGATACATTTTTCTTGCTTCTCATTTATTGCATTGCTTGATGGATTGTAATTTTTTGGGAACAACCTCCTCGCCTCAAAATAAGACATATTTTGTATTGACATTATCGATTTTATATCTCGCTGTCTTAAATATTATGGGCATTTTCTGTTGTCTGTATGCTCTCCATCACAATATGTACATGTTATAATGGTTGAAGTACATATGGTTTCTTGATGTTCCTTCTGACATTTAGGGCATCTTTTTTTACTTCTGCATGTGGTCTTAAAATGTCTGTAGCCTAAACAATTTGCATTGGAGAACTGATTGAACATATACGTCAACTTTTGCTTTATAATGAGCAATATCTATTTCTTTTGGAGTAATTTTTCCTTCAAATATTAGAACCATTGATGTAGTTGGAGCATATTCTACACTTCCATCCAAATTGGTAACTTTTTTATTTAACCTTCTTGCCGAAATTACATTTCTGAGATTGTCTCCTTTTTTATTTACTATATCGACCATTTCTATTGGTGTTTTTGTCTGTTGGTATTCCTCTAATAACTCCTCTGGAGGTAACAAGACTTACTGGTATTGTGAAATGTAAGTTGTATTTTGTTTTTATTTCTAAATTTATAAAATTATAGACCGCTGTAATAGATTTAAACTCTGATCCTAATCTAGTTTTTCCTTCACGAGTAATTTTACCAGTTCCCGAATTTTTTTTTTATTCATGATTCTACATAGTTTTAATGGGTGCATATTTGTTCTGAGTTACTTTTTAACAAAATTAGATACGGACCTACATCTCCAAATTTGTATTGTTCAATTAAAAATTTATTGTGCGTTAAGCCATTTTTTGGGGGAGACTGAGCCTCTCCGTTATGTGTACTCATACAAAGCTAGTGGTTGTAGCTAATATTAATCAAAAAAGGTAAAAATAGAAAAAGGAAACTAGCTATAGGCCAGCACTTAACTTTCTTGTAGTTTTTAAAGTTGAGTTAAAAGAATTTTATTTTTCTTATGAAAAAATTATTCTCTGATTCCATTTTTTAAACTGCCATTCTCTTGCCGATGATGACAAAAACCTAAAATTTTGTTGGACACAATTGCATACCGAAAATATATACAGTGTGTACTTATATCTTGGAAATCAAACATGCGAAATATAATTCTTCTGATACAAAATTTAGTTTCTGATTTTTATTTTTTATTGATAGCTTTTATGAGGAGGTTTATTATAATTATTTGTAGAATTAAACCTATTATTATGATTTACTTTACTTTTCTCCTTAAAATTTATGAATGTTGTTGATATAGGCTCTGGTTTTAAATATATTACGCGGAGGTGCACATACCTGAGCATTGGTTGGATACATTCATGGTTTTTGAAGATGTAATTGTATATTAATAGGTTAACTTGAAGAATATGGTTTTTGATAACTATCATGATTATTATTATCATTGTTAATATTATTATAATGATTATTATTGTAATATTGATGGTAAAAATTTTAATAATTTTGAATTATAAAATTATTATTTTAATTTACTTTCTAGTTTTTTTTTGTTTGGTCATTTAATTGACCATACATTTTCTCGAAATTATCATATTCAACTACATATTATACTATAGCATCTTCCATAGAATTCTGCCTTTTAAGATGCATATTGTTTTTCAGGCCTCCAATACATTCTGCTAAAAAATTATTTAAAGCTATTTTGTTACAGTTATTATTATTACATATTTTTCCAATTTATTGTAAAACTGTATCGTTACTTATTCTTTGAATTACTTGGCTTTTTAATAATTGAAGTCTAGCACCAAAATTAATCATATTTTAATTTTTTAAAAGGTCTAGTTCTACCTATCTACCTAAATCTCCTCTATATAAAAAACATTGTTTTGGAGCTTCTTTAATTTTTTGCCAAATGTTTAGCTCCATTCTATTACCCACCATATCTTCAGCTTTACCTACATATTAATTTTTCCTCAATGCATTCTATAATGTAACTATTTAAATCAGGGTCGTTGTAAATTGTATAACTTTTAATTAATCGTTCTCAAGCCATAAATTTATTAAGAGTATTAGTAAGTTACATGATCCCAGACTTTGTGTGAATATATAAAAACATGTTAAATTGCACTCTGTTAAAGATTACTTCTAAGAATTAATGTAAATTAAGAATAATAAAAAACTCTTCGTTTTTAACAAAACTTCCAATATATATTTAAAAATTGCTTTTTTAAACTTAATGACAGCCGTTTCGCTAGACTTAGCATCGTCAGATTGACATATTAAAGTTACATTTTGTTTGTTTGTAGCTAGGTACCTGATGTTTATTAGGTAGTAGGCTAGACCAAGTATGGAAGTAATAAGACAAAACAATATTAAAGCCTAGATGTTATTAGCCCTAATGGATTATCCTGAATGTACTTCCCTCTAAGATCAGTATAACTGTGCAAAAAACCAGGAAAAAACTATATCATGCTGATCTTTACAATAACTTAATATATTTGTGTTACAATTACGTCTTATCTATGTATAAAATGAAGACTCAATCAAAGTAAACAGTTGAAGTTCAATATGTCAATCTGACGATGCTAAGTCTAGCGAAACGGCTGTTTAAAAAAGCAATTTTTAAATATATATTGGAAATTTTGTTAAAAACGAAGAGTTTTTTATCATTCTTAATAAGATGGACTTCCAAAAAGTAAGGGTTAGTACAATCAATATTATTAATATAAACATTGCAACTTGAACTTTTGTAGCTATTGTTTTCGTTTTAACAAATAATTGTGTTTTTAGTCAGTTCTTTATATTTTTTAATAAATCAAAAGCTTAAAAATCTCAATCTTTTATTATCATTTTCGAAATAAAGTTTTTAAAAATTCATTTGCAAATCCGCATAAAATAATTGGCACAGTCAGTAGGGTTGTCCGACGGGAAACAACAAAAATCCTGATTTTCCGGTTGATTTTAATCATTAACGGACACGCAAAGTGAATTAAAATAAAAACTGATCAATAAAAGTGTGTTACCAGTTGTGAAGGAAGACCACATCGCCGAACTCTCAACTAAGCGTTTGATCCGGGACAAACCACTCCAAGGAAGAGGGACCAACATTGCCCAAATCTATTTGGAAACTAGACAGTAGAATGAAGAAAGAAATATTGAAGATATTACTGTAAATCAGTTAATTTGCTTATCCTTTTATTATCATTTCTTATTTTACCAAATTTTTCACTGTTCCCTTACTCAAAATTTATATTTATAAATATAAATATGTAAAATACATGAGTAATTCAAACGTCAAAGATTTAATAAATAGTTTAGATTAAACAGTTATAGAAGATAAAGAAAATACAAATGTGGCAACTCAATATTGAAACACTTGTGAGGACTTTAAACACAATTTATTACCAAATTGTAAGAATACAAGAATTCAGCTGGTTACAAATTACTAACTGTCACTTTTTAACTATTAAACTTTACAAAAGCTGAACGAACACTAACTCTACTACCGCGAATGACCCGCTTTATATATCAAAATACTTGACATCTCGATTTTTCTAGAAATAACTATTTACTAAAACCCAAATATTACTAGAATGTTCGCGAATACCTACCAACCTAAAATAATTATAAATCATGTCAAGTTCCTGTCAAAACCTTCTTCCTCATTCACGGACTCTACCCTTTATGGCAAGCAGCTACATTAAAATACATGCATTCCTCTCGCATCTGTCACAATCATCCGTCACATTCATCCGTCAAACATCTGTCACCCGTTACACTGCCCCCTCCTTAGGTTCATTCCTCCCGGAATGTGATAACTCTCCGGAGTAGACTTCAGGGTCATCTTCGGAACTTGTCGAACCCTCTACCCGAAGTTGCTGTACCTCCCTACTGTGGTCACCCTGATATAACGCCAACCTATCATGATGGACTACGACGGGTTTTCCTTTGGGGACTCTAACAATCCGATAGATCACATCATTGATTCTCTTTTTAATCAAATATGGACCTTCCCACTTCTTTTGAAGTTTCGGACACACACCCCGTTTCCGTCGAGGATTATAGAGCCAGACCAATTCCCCAGGTTCATAAGTGTTTCCTGTTGCTCGTGAGCCGTAGTACCTTTTCATCCGGTCACCGGAGAGTTGTAGTTTGTGGCGCACCAGTTCATGGATATTTTCGATCTTCTTCTGAAGATCTCCGACGTATCCTTCACCGGTTGCTATTTCACCAGGCTTGCTCCCATATATCAAATCGCAAGGTAATCTAGTTTCCCTACCAAAGAGGACTTTCGCAGGTGTCTGACCCGTAGATTCCTTGACAGCCGATCGGATAGCCATTAAAAATAGCGGAATATGTTTATCCCAATCTTTCTGATGTTCTGAGACCACTTTCGATAAATAATTTGCAATGATTCGGTTCATTCGTTCAACCATTCCATCAGACTGTGGATGCATCGCTGTAGTTCTAGTTTTATGGATACCTAATCGTTTGCAGACTTCTTGAAATAGCTTGCTTTCAAAATTTCTTCCCTGATCTGTGTGCAGCTCCAACGGTACCCCAAAACGACTAATGAACTCGTTGACCAGAATATCGGCCAAGGTAGGGGCTTCTTGGTTGGGAACAGGGTAGGCTTCAACCCATTTAGAAGAATAGTCCATCACAACGAAGATGTATTTATTTCCAACCTCACTGGTTGGTAGTGGCCCCAACACATCTACGGCGATTCTTTCGAATGGACTTCCGACAAGGTATTGCTGCATCTCTGCTTTAGGTTTACGATTAGGTCCATTGCTAGCAGCACACGTCGTGCATTTGCGGCACCAATCTTTAACATCGTTGGAGCAATTAACCCAATAAAATCTATCCCGGACTTTTTGCAACATCTTTGTAATACCTAGGTGTCCTCCAGATATGTCATCATGAAGTTGTTTTAAAATTTCCGACACCGTACTTCTTGGGACCACAATTTGTTTCTTGATTTCTGAGCCATAAGGGTTTTCAACTATCCTTTTAAGGAGCCCTCCGTCTAAAGTCAAATAATTCCATTGGGCCCAATAGGATTTTAAGACCGGAGAGGACGATAATACCTCTCGCCATGGGGGACGCTGGCCCGTTCTTTTCTATTCCAGGATCTTCCTAATAACGTGATCGTTGTTTTGTTCCTCCTCCTTTCTGGAGCACAAGTCATTTGGCACCACTTTTATTAGAGCGAGCTTCTTGTTTTGTTCGAGTCGACTGCAATTTGTGCAATTAGGTGGGCATGGCCTTCGAGAAAGTGCATCGGCGTTACGGTGCTTAGTTCCAGGTCTGTGTTCGATTTCAAAATCGTATTCCTGGAGTTTTTCCAACCATCTTGCTATCTGCCCCTCTGGATTTCTAAAGCTCAGTAGCCACTTTAAACTGGCATGGTCTGTACTAATTAGGAATCTTTTGCCATATAAGTATTTGTAGAAATGTTACACAGACTTCACAACTGCGAGGAGTTCACGACTCGTTACACAATAGTTTCTTTCGGATTTTGATAATGTCTTGCTGAAATATCCTAGAACTCTTTCTTTTCCGTCTTGAAGTTGTGAAAGTATAGCTCCGATTCCCACATTGCTAGCGTCGGTATCCAGAATAAGTCTGCCGTCAGGACGAGGATAAGCGAGAACAGGGGCCGAAGTCAATTCTTTCTTTAAAAATTCAAAGGCCTTTTGGCATTCTTCAGTCCAACAAAAAGTCTTATCTTGCTCAGTTAGTCTCGTTAAGGGCTTGGCGATGTCTCCAAAATTTCTAACAAATCGTCGGTAATGTGAGCAAAGACCCAGGAAGCTGCGAAGTTGATGCTTATCAGAAGGGACCGGCCACTCTTGAACGGCTTGAATCTTGGCGGGGTCTACAGTAACGCCATTCTTGCTTACAACATGTCCCAAATAACTGACCTGTCTCTGGAGCAAGTTACATTTCTTAACATTCAATGTTAGATTGGCCTTTTTCAGTAGTCGAAAAACTTCTAGGTTAGCCAAATGTTCCTTAAAATCCTTACCCATTACAATGATGTCATCTAAGTAGACCAAACAAGATTCCCAGGATAAACCTCGAAGAATAGTTTCCATCAAACTTTCAAAGGTAGCAGGAGCACTGCATAAGCCAAATGGAAGGACGGTAAATCGCTACAAACCTGATCCACTAGTGAAGGCGGTCTTCTCTTTATCAGAAGGATTCATTTCAACCTGCCAGTATCCGCTATTTAAGTCTAACGTAGAGAAAAGGGTAGACCCACCTAAGGCGTCGAGGGCATCGTCAATCCTCGGAAGAGGATAACTATCCTTCTTCGTAACCTCATTCAACTTCCTATAGTCAACGCAGAACCGCATTGATTCGTCTCTTTTTCTTACCAATACAACGGAAGAAGCCCACGGACTATTGGAGGGTTCAACTATTTCATCCCGAATCATTTCTTGGAGGGCCTTGTCCGCTTCTTCCTTTTTAACTAGAGGCAATCGTCGGGGTACCTGACGAATCGGACGTGCATCGCCAGTCTCAATCTTGTGCTTGACTATGTCGGTCCTTCCCAGTTTACTTCCAGAACCGAAGACAGGTTTATAGCGGTAGATTAAATCTCTTACCTGCTTCTTTTTTATTTTTGACAAAGATGGGTCTAACCTAGTCATTAATTGTTCTATGTCGTTGGTTCTGTCTGATTCAAAGGCTCCTACCTGGTGAATCACGGCCGCTACCGGTTCCAAGGTTCCGATTTCGGTGTTCTTTCGCAGAAGAACTGGATGATCATTCATGTTAATGATTTGGTTTGGTACCTCTTTGGCTGATCTAACAAGAGCTTTTCCGACCAGAAGTCCTCTTCCCAATATCTGAACATGATTCTTGGGTTCTACCATAGCTGGGGTTCCATCCGGCTCTACTTCCTCTAGTCGTGCTGTTACAACACATTCGCACGTCGCTGGAAGCTCGATGTCGTCAGATAGTTTCAACGGGGCGATAGCTTCATGTTTTCGATGTAGAAGCAATTCCTTCTTTTCCGTATGAAGTATCCGTCGTCCCAAATCCAAGCGGAAACAACAGTTGTGCATTACGTTCATACCCAGGATAGCATCTTCATCGATATCAGCCACCAATATCGAATGAGAAAGACAAGTTGAACCGAACTGTAGAGACACGTTAACCTCTCCGTATACTTTGGCAGGTTCCCCAGTAGCGGTGCGCAGTTTCCAACTGGTGGGCGACATCTTCCTAGCCACGACAACTGTCGGCCGTACCACAGTTTTTGTAGCTCCAGTATCCACCAGCATGTTGTATCTCTTTCTGTCAATCAGGGCTTCGACGTATAAGCTGCCTGCTTGGTGTTTTAATATTGCTACCTTGACCGTAGGAGGGGCTTTGCAATGGTTTGGGGTCGATGTCGCCCTCCAGGAGTCGCCCCTTTTTAGTTTTCCTGCTGTTGGGAGACGGTATCAAAAGACGTCTCCTTGCGTGAACATGAGTTTTTCGCGTGCCCTAGTTCTCCACAATTCCAACATCGTATAGGTCGCCGTCTCCTTGTGGGTAATAATTTCATTAGCCTTTCCACTAATCCATCGACGTCGCTGGCGGGTGCTGTCACGTTATTGTCATCAGCAGTCATCTCCCTTATTCGTGCAACTCCCCGTGATGCTTCCGTTGCCGCTTCGAATTCAAGTGCAATGGTTAACGCATCGACAAGGTCTTTAGGTCGGGCCAACCGCACAGCTCTTTGTAATTCCTGGTCCCTAAGGCCATCGGTAAAGGTTTGGACTGCTAGACACTCCAGGAACACTTCTGTTGTTGTCGGATAAGCAAATCGAACCATTCTAGCTACCTCTGCCTCGAACTCCTGGATAGATTCTCCACTCTTCTGTTTACGGTTCTTCAGCTGTGTGCGGTACACGGGTTGTAGGTGGGTCTGACCATACCTCATCTCCAGGCGATGTACTAGTAGCTCGAAGTTGTCAGCTTCTTCGGGCTTAAGGGATTGCAAGACATTCAAAGCATCGCCTCGCAATGCTATGGTTAGCGATATTGCCTTCTCCCTGGATGACCATCCGTTCGCCCTGGCCGCCGCGTCGAATTGCTTGACGTAGTTGGACCACGAAGTTGTCCCATCGAAGATAGGAGGTTTCATTGTTGATCGCATCTGTGCAGTGTCTCCGCTTCCCCGTCGTTCGACATCCACGCTGAAAGTTTCCATTCTCTCCGCATCTCCTTCGCCGCGGTGGACGTAGCGATCTTGCCGAAGGACCTCTATTTCATTCTGAAGTTGTTGAATTATCGCATTCATTTTGGTATCTTCATTGCGTAGTTCGGCTACTAGTTCGGTTACTTGCTGGGATTGCTCACAACGTAGAGTCGATATTTGCTGGGATTGTTCATTTCTTAAGGTCGATATTTGTTGTAAAACATAGCTTGACAACTCTTCACGCATTTGATGGACCAGTTCTTCTTGTTTCTTCATCTGCTCCTTTTGCTGGATCTTCATTTAATCTTTCAGCTCTTCTTGTTGATTGGAAATTCTAGTGGCAAGCTCGGCTAATTGTTGTGCTTGGTCTTCTTGCTGGTTTGTCATCCGGTTGGTAAGTTCTTCTTGCTGGCTTGTAATTTGGTTGGTAAGCTCTTCTTGCTGGTTTTTTATTTGATCTTTCAGCTCTTCTTGTTGACTGGAAATTCTAGTGGCAAGCTCTTCTTGTTGACTGGAAATTCTAGTGGCAAGCTCTTCTTGTTGACCCTTTATCTGACTGGACAGCTCGGACATTGCTTTGTGCATAGGATCTTCGAATTCCACCGAGTCAGGGTCAATATTTATACTTAAATAGTACTCACGTAATCTATTGATTAAAATAGTTTTTCCTTCGGTGGTATCCAAATCCAATTCTTCCAACTCTCTTCTGAGCTCAGCCACCAACAGTTCACGTAACTTCTTTCCAGGCATTCTTGCTTCTTCACCCCACACCTGACACCAATTTGAAACACTTGTGAGGACTTTAAACACAATTTATTTAAAAATTGTAAGAATACAAGAATTCAGCTGGTTACAAATTACTAACTGTCACTTTTGACTTTTAAACTTCACAAAAGCTGAACGAACACTAACTCTACTACCGCGAATGACCTGCTTTATATATCAAAATACTTGACATCTTGATTTTTCTAGAAATAACTATTTACTAAAACCCAAATATTACTAGAATGTTCGCGAATACCTACCAACCTAAAATAATTATAAATCATGTCAAGTTCCTGTCAAAACCTTCTTCCTCATTCACGGACTCTACCCTTTATGGCAAGCAGCTACATCAAAAAAAATGCATTCCTCTCGCATCTGTCACAATCATCCGTCACATTCATCCGTCACACATCTGTCACCCGTTACAATATTAACTTTTAAAATTAAATGTAGACGCTATACCTCAGTATGATGAAAATCCTCATACATTAGGAATTTTTATAGATAGTTGTGAAAGTTTAAATAATAATTTTTAAGAAATAACACTCCGTTAAATAGTTATTTATTAAGAGTAATAAGTGGCAAACTTATTGGCAGGGCTACGTTTGAAGGTTCTAAAATTGAATTAAGAAGTTGGCCTTCAATAAAAGAATCTTTACAATTATGCTTTGATGATGAGCGGAATTTAGATTATTTAATTCAAGATTTAATAACACTTTGTCGATATAAAAACGAAGCTCTATACAATTTTCGTATGAGATGCCAACATGCGCGTAGTTTAATAGTATCAAAAGTTAATGGTTTTAAGAGAATTAACTTTTAAAACCTTTATAGGTGGTTTAACAGGTAATTTACAAAATAATATTAGATTAAGAAACCCTGACAGCCTAGAAAAGGCAATGTCTCTAGTTATAGAGGAAAAAAACTTCCAATACAGTCAAATATACAAGCACATCCAAAATCTAATCCTAATTACTTAAATAATTCAATGCGTTCAAAATCTTATTTTAATCAATCATTTATCCAAATTACAGAAAGGGAAATTTTCAATTTCAACGTCCTAGCAATAATTTTCAAAATAAATTTTCTTCCCAAAATTATTTTAGACTGCATTTTCAAACAAATTTTCAACCAAGACTACATTTCTCTCAAAATATTTCACACAATTCTCAACATAATCAAAACCAATCTGCTCAAAAAAACAACACCGTTTCCATACGTTCATACAGGTCAGAACCAATGAATACTTCTTGCAGCAATACTCCAGTTCGTCTACAAAATTGGTTTAATTCAACAGAACTTCATAAGCAAGTCACAACAGAATTAGAAAATCCGTTCGAACTATATCCAATTCCTCCTAATTTTAATTCGGATCAGAAACCAAATTTTAGTAATAAAGAAACTATGTTAGATACTAACGAAAATTTTCACATAACTCTGTCTCAACAGAATCCAACATAATTCAAATGAATTTATTAAAATCTACTTTACCCCATATTTTTATACCATCCATAACTTTTTGATTGATACCGGTAGTTCCCGCAGTTTTATGAACCCCAATTTAGCTTATAAGTTCTATAACAAATTTATATATGATGAAAATTTTATTGTCCAATTGGCTCACAATACTTCTTATCACAATAAAGTTATGAATATACCTGTTTTCGATCATTTTAAAGTTAAAGAATTTCACAAATTTCATTTATTTGATTTTACTAAAAAATATGATGGTTTAATAAGAATTAAAATTAAATTAACTAATTAAATTAAAACAACAAAAAGCTACTTTATATGTAGAGAAAAAATTATTATTACACCGAAAATGTTATGTCTTAAAAGATAAATAATTGTAATTACCATTCCTGCAAGAACTTCGCAAATTGTTAAATTACCAGTTACCACAAAAAAAGGAATAGGTTATTTAAATTATATAAATTTTGGTAATCAAATAGAATCACCATATGCCTTAGTAAAAATTAAAAGTCATTTTGCTCTTACTTCAATTATTACTAATACTGGAGAAACACCCATTAAAATTACCATTCAGAAACCTTTTGATATGGAAATCACAGATATAGGAGAGAGAAATTTTATTGAAGAAATGGAAACTGATACTGAATAAATGAACACACATTGATCAAGTATTATAATCTTATTTAAAAAAATACAACTTTACCACTGCAATAATGAAGAAAAACAATTTATAAAAAATCAATGCCAAGAATATCGAGATATATTTTATTCCAATCAATTCAACACAAAATAAATCTAACAGCCGATTCGCCAATTTATACTAGGTTTTATCAATTCCCAGAAATACATACAGCTGAAGTTAAAAATCAAATTCAAAAATTATTAAAACAAAACATAATACAAACTTCTATATCACCATGGTCCAGTCCAATTTGGATAGTGTCAAAACAATTAGGCTGAATGGGAAAACGCAAATGGAGATTAGTTATAGACTATCCTAAAATAAATAAACATATAATTTATGATAAATATCCTTTACCTAACATTAATGATATATTAGATAAACTCGGTAAAAGTCAATATTTTACAGGCTTAGCCAACGGTTTTCATCAGATTGAGATGAACCCTGTAAACATCCTTAAAACAGCTCTCTCAACTTTAAATGGTCATTGGGAATTTAAACGCTTTTGGAACGAAGAATGCTCCATCCACTTTCCAACGCTTTATGGATAATCTATTGAGAGGACTTTAAAATGAAACCTGCCTTGTCCACTTATACAATATAGTAATTTTGAGTACATCTTTATAAGAACATATAGATAAGTTAAAATAAATTTTTGAACGACTTAGACAGTCAAATCTTAAATAAATAAATAAATGCAATTAAATCTTCTCCAATTACAAAAACCCAGTAGGAAATAAAAAAAATTTTAGGTCTTGTAGGTTACTATAAGAAATTTATTGAAGACTTTGCAAAGGTAACTAAGCCGCTTACAAAATGTTTAAAGAAAGGCGCGAGTATCATTCACAACGAATATTATATTAATTCATTTAAAACTTGAAAACAATTATTAATTAACCCGAATTTTTCTAAAGAATTTATTTTCACAACCGATGCATCCAACGTAGCATTAGGTGCAATTTTGTCACAAGGTAACATAGGAAACGATAAACCCATCGCATTCACATCAGAATAACTTTAAATGAATCCGAAGAAGGTTACAGTACAGTTGAAAAAAACTACTAGCAATAGTGTGGGGTGTAAATATTTTAGACCCTATCTATTTGGAAGAAAATTCAAAATTATCACTGCTAATAGACCACTTGTATGGCTTTTTAATCTAAAAGAACCAAACTCAAAACTAATACGATGGAGACTAAAGCTAGAGGAGTTTGACTATACTACAGTTACTACAGTTCATAAAAAAGGTAAATTAAATGCAGCAGCCGACTCTCTTTTTTGAATTTCAATGAATGCCTTAGAGGATGAATCCTTAATTAACAATACAGGTGATATCAATTAAGAATCTCTAGACCATTTAAAAAGAATTGCTGAATCAATTCGAGGACCAGATAATGAAGATTTACAAGAAAACCCATATCCAAATCCATTTGAAGAAAATCCAGAAACTTCCAAAATACAAGAAAAATGTGCTACTCTAGAGAACGTTCATCCAAGTACTTCGCAAACTTAACATACGACAGCCTCAGCAACAACTAACGATGGTATAAAAATTTTAGATGAAATTATTAATAATAATATTAATAATGTTTATTTGTATAAATTACATGTAAATACAAATTTTTGTGAAAAAAAAACACAGTACAAATAAACGGGTTAACCACGAAGTACGACTAAGATACTTGTGTGTGGTAGAATGCAAAAATACAAGAAATATAATTGTTACTACATACATACTACAATTTGTATAAAACTACCTTAATGCTAAATTAAATCATATACATACATACACATACATATACATACCTACATAGTTTGAATTTTTTTTTTATTTACTAATACATAACAATAACAATAATTGGATCACTGAATCAGTTCCCTTACAAAATTCCTGGACATACTAAATACAAACTGCTTTACTTTTTTGCTGTATAAAGACTTCCTGGATTCATTCCTAATGTCGAGTGGAAGTGAGTTGTAAATTTTAGGACCCAAATATGCATAATTTTTTTGACCTATGCTTTTTTGCATATGGGGAGCAGTAAATTCCGTTTTATGTCGCGTGTCATATTTGTGACATAAGTTTTTTAGTTCGTGTTTGTTAGCATGTTGGATGATACAGATATTTGTATAAAATAGTTGTCTGATATCAAATATTTCACTCTGGAGGTAGAGAGTATTACTTGGACAATCATAACTTTGACGAAGGATTGTCCTAAGGAAGCGTTTTTGAAGGATTTCTAATGCTGAAAGATGTGTTTTTGAAACTCCACCCCACCCCACTATTCCGTAATTAAGATGAGGTTCCACCAAACTTTTATATATGATTTGTTTTTGTTTAAAGTTAAGTATTTTACATATTTCTTTGAATTTAAATAATATATAACGTAATTTTTTTAATAGATATTGTATGTGCTGGTCCCATCTTAAATTTTGATCTATTATAATGCCAAGATACTTAACCGTTCTACTAGGAGATATTGCAAGGTTTTCAACAAGTAGTTCATAATTGGGAAGAGCATTGGCATAAGAACTAAAGGGTACGTAAATTGTTTTATTTATGTTAAGCGATAAAAGTCTGAAATCGAGCCACTTCTTGACAGATTCCAAATCTTCCACTTTTTGTTTTAAACCAAACCAGTCGCTATCTTCACAAAACAATACTGTATCGTCAGCAAAACTGATAATTTTGCATTTTGTCTCTAACATAAATAGGTTATTTAAGTATATATTAAACAGGATTGGTCCTAAAACCGTTCCCTGGGGCACTCCACAAGATATTATTTTTTCATTGCTATATGTATCGTTTATTTTTATTTTTTGTTTTCTGTTTATTAAGTAATTTCTAAAGAGGTCGTGTGCAATACCCCTAACACCAATATCTTCTAGTGTGTTTAACAGGATTCCATGATCTACAGTGTCAAATGCTTTGGATAGATCTAGAGAAATGCCTATTGAGGGATTGAGTTTATCTTTAGCACTGTAGATTTTTTCTGTTAAAGATTTAATTGCATCCTGTGTTGATCTACTTTGCCTAAAACCGTACTGAGAGGTAGACAGCAATTTATGTTTTTCCAGAAATTTATTTAATCTTATTTGAATTACTTTTTCATATATTTTAGCTAGATTGCTAATAAGTGACACTGGTCTGTAATTAACAGCCTCAGTTTTTTCTCCATTCTTGTAAATTGGAGTTATGATTGTAAGTTTAAAAGCAGTTGGAAAATGCCCATTTTGTAGTGATTTATTATGTGTAAGTGGCTTTGCGATTTCATTTTTAATGGCCTTTAGACTTTCTGCCCTTAAACCATCATAACCTGGTGCTTTTTTGTTTTTTAGCTGCATTATGATATTTTTGACTTCCATTTCATTTGTTGGATACATGAAAATGGAGTGATTACAAGTTTTCTTTTTTTCAATATAGTTTGGGTTTTTGCTAATTTTAGCAGCCATCTTTTTACCTACAATTACGAAATATTCATTAAATGTTTCAGCTATTTCTAAAGGTTTGGTTATAAGTAGATTTTGATTATTTTTTAACAAATTTATAGGGACAGATTCAGGAACAGTCAAGAATTCATTTGTAGTTTTCCATAGATTTGCAGAGGTATTTTCTTGTTTAATCCGTTTTCGGTAGTATTTATTTTTTGTCTGTTTAATTAATATATTTAATTTTATTTTGTAGTTTTGATAATTTTGCTTCACTAACTTGTCCTGTGGACATTTTTTGTGTTGGTAAAACAATTTATTTTTTTTTATTTATTGAGGTAATAAGGCCGTTAGTTATCCAAGGCTTCCTTTTTTTCTGATAATTTTTAATCCTTTTATATTTTGTAGATACATCTACACATTTTTTTATTATATTAATAAACTTGTTTGTTTCGGATTCTACATCACCTAAGTTGAGAACCCAGTCCCAAGAAACTGTCTGAAGTTCTCTTTTTAAAATCTTTTCGTCTATTATTTTAATTAGGTTATTTCCCACATGTTTTTTGTTAGTATTATGAAGCACAATTTGAGCTAATATTGCATAGTGATCTGTTATATCAGTTTCTAATGTCAAGGGAAGTATGGTATCATAAATCATTCTTTTATTTTTAATAAACATATGATGAATACATGTTGATGATTTATTTTTTTCTCTAGTCGGAGAGTTAATAGCAGATAGATAACCAAATTCATTTATTGTATCGAGGTAGTTTTGTGACTCTTCAGTATTCATTAATAAGTCTATGTTTATGTCTCCTATAAATATTTTGTAGTCACCTGTTTTATTTTCTTGAGATAGAAAATCGTGCAGGTCTTTTAGAAAATTATCGGTTGAGGTAGCGGGTGACCTGTAGATAGCATTTATTATAAAAATATTATTATTAAAATTAGTTTTAACTTGTGAAAGGTAGCTGTAATTAAACCTATTAACATCATGAAATTCATAAATACTATTTTTTACAAATACTACAACGCCGTCATTTTGGTTTAGATCTCCGTAGTTGTATAATTTTATATATCCAGGAATGTTAAAAATTCTGATATCAGGAACAATCCACGTCTCTGTAAGAACTATACAGTCAAATGATGTGTCAATATCATCCAACAGTAATTTAAATTCGTCCAAATTATGGTTGATGCTCCTTATATGTTATAGTGAATTATGTTAAAAGTTTCCGACAAATAATTCACTTTTAGGATTTCTTTAGCTTCACTGCTTTTTATATGAAAATTTTCTATTTGTTTTACAGAGAAATCTCTAATATATTGATCCATTTTATGTATGTATGTATTCACATATTTAACTAATTTAAAATAAAAACAAGAAGTAGACTTAAAAACTACACAAAAGACAAGCAAACTAGTTTAAAATTTAACTTAAAAATTACAAAAAAGACAAAATGGTTTAAAATTGAGATAAAATAAATAATTAAAACCACGTTAATGTTTTATAGCTCTTAAAGAAGTTTTAACTTTTGTAACAGTCAGTATTTTTCTCAGACACTTTATGATGATTACTTCAATGCATTTCTATTTCTTAACGGTCTAACGTCTTTGGTATTTTTGAGAGGAGTATTACTATTCATGGAATTAGTAGATCTATTTTCCCTATCTTTTTTTGGTTTATTTGTGTTTTTCTTAGATATATCAGGAATGACTTCTTCGGCGAGTTGGACTTGCTCTGATATGACTGGGGTCGGAGTCGCAGGGGCACTATTTGGTTTCTTAGGGGGATCAACTTCGAACTCTGTTTCTGAATCAGTTTCTGGGTTTTCTTTTTCCAAGTCTTTTAATGAGTAAGGGACTTCATTCACATATAACTTATAGTTTCTTATATAAGCTTTCAAATTCTTCGCTCTAGCTTCTTTAAGGTGTTTCACCAAAACTTTTGTGGTTTTTTGGTCTTCCGGCCCTTGATCGTGGGTTATAGATATACCTATGCCTTTGAGGTTCTTGAGACTTCCAAAAATCGTTTGTTTTTTTAGAAATGAAATGAACTCTACCACAATAGTACCTTTATTTCCTTTAAAGTAAATATTATTTATATCGGTTTCTTTTAAGTTCAACTTTAGAGTAATATTTAATTTTTGCAATGTGTCAATCAGTAGATTATCTTTATCTGCTTCAAGACCAAAGATAACAATATTATTTTTTTTGTTGCTTATTTCAATATATATAATTTTATTTATCGCCTACCACTATCGAAAGTAGAATTTTATCGTACCCATTCAACGAGAGAAAGTGCCACTTTATCTGCCAAGGCAGATGCGTATTTTACCTGCCTAGGCAGGTAAAGTATTTTACCTGCCTTTTTTTACCTTTTGCTTATATGTAAGCAAAAAGTTGATAAAAAAATATTTCTTATTAAAAAAATAAATAAATGAAATTAGACAGAACAAAACTGAATCTCAATAATAATTTATAAAACAGGAATTAGTGAATAAAAAAATAAAAAAAGAACGGAAGCTCTTTGGTTCGAACCTTGTACCTGCGGCTTGTTAGACATAGCTCTCACCAAACAGACTACGGGCGCTCTTGACGTTGACAGTAATAATTTTAAATATAGGACGTAGTAGTCTTTGCTTTCGGCTTTCATAATCAGTTTTGTGATCTTCGCAAGTTGGTTTAAAAATAAAAGGTTTGTTACTATTAAGTATTTAGAATAATTGAGGTATTTAAAAGCAATTAAAAAAAATAATCCGTTAAATCCCGTTTCCTTTTCAGATTATTAGGTATCGAAAAAATTATGAGTGATTTTGAAGATGATTTTGATTGTACTCCGCCAGAAATACGAGAAAAAAGTGAAATGGCTACTTTGAATATGTTACCGAAGAAATCCAGAGAAAAGTATGAGAAACAACATCAATTATTTCTTAAATGGTGTACTAAAAAACATGTTACAAAATATAGTGAAAATGTCATCATGGGATATTTTGCGGAGATGGCTGAAAAGTATTCGCCTCCAACTCTGTGGTCTTATTATTCCATGTTGAAGGCTACGCTGAATGTAAAAAATAATGTTGACATTGGTATTTTCAAAAAACTTTACAACATTACAAATCCCTCTGGTTGTACATTTACTTTCAATGCTTATAATGAAGAATAATAAATGTTACTTAATATTAAAATATGTATTTCTTTTTTAAGTTCAGCTTGTGAAAATTTTAAATGCCAGTACATTAACTTTTGTGGAGCTGTTTCAGTTAAATGTCAAAACATCAAATGCAAAACAATTTTATATCTCAAGCTTCTGCAGACCAAAATTAACGTTTATTTTATAAAGATATAATATAAAATTTTATTTTTGAAAAAGTATAATTTATTATATTATATAAATAAAATTCTCTTGGCAACCGTCTTCCGGGGAACCCAACATCTCTAAACAAAATTTACCAGACGTGATTCCTAAAAACTTGGCTGACGTGTTCAAACAAACTGAGGCCGGTTGGTTCTGTGTTCTACTCCCTTCTCCGCCAAGGCCATAAGAATTCAGGCATATTATTGCAATATTTCTGATCCATCAAAATTGACATTTAATGAATGACAGAAATCAAATAAAAGATAAAAACTCATAACGAAAATGAAGTCACTACACATCTTCCCCCCCAAAAAAAAAAAAAATTAAACAAGGGGTCAATTTAATATAAATGAAACTTTCTTTGAAACATCTACGGATTTATGCTCCATATCATCTACTAACAAAAAGGCAGGTTTAACTTTATCAATATTTATAATAACTTCTTTATTCTCCTTCAAGATAGTAAAAAGTTTATCACTTCTTTTAACTACTTTAAAGGGGCCCTCATAAGGAGGCGTTAAAGAAGGTTTAATACCGGGAACTTTAACAAAAACAAATTCCGCTTTCTCAAGCTCTGGAGAAACAAAAGTCTTAGCTGAACCGTGACGGACAACCTGAGAAACTTTCAAATTCCCAAATGTTTCGCGTAATCTACAAAGGATAGGATATGAGTCCACATCCTCACAAGAATCTAAAAAGAATTCACCAGGAAGTCTTAAAGGTTGTCCATACACTAATTCCGCTGAAGAACATTTAAGATCCTCTTTTACTGCCGCTCTTATACCTAATAAGATTAAAGGAAGTTCATCTTTCCAATTTCTGTTATTTCTAGCCAATATTGCTGACTTAAGGGTACGGTGAAATCTTTCAATTATTCCGTTAGCTTCTGGATGATACGGAGTTGTTCTAACACTCTTAATTCCTAATCTACTGCTAAAAACTTTAAAAATATGGGATTCAAATTGCCTACCCTGATCATGAGTGATAGAAAAAGGCACCCCAAATCTAGAAATGAATTGATTTATTAAAACCTTAATAACATCATCAGCTGTAACACTTTTCATTGGATATGCCTCTACCCATCTTGTACAGCGATCAATAACAGTTAGAATATAGCTACAATTACCCGAAACTTTAATGGACCTACGATATCGATATGAATATTAAGAAATCGTCCTCTAGGGATTTCAAAATTTCCAACTTCAGATTTAGTATGTCTACAAACTTTACTTTTCTGACAATTAAAACAAGTTCTGGCCCAAAGACAAATCTCTTTATTCATTCTTGGCCAAAAGAAACGAGAATTAATCAATTTTTGCGAAGCTCTTATACCCGGATGAGATAAACCATGCATCTTTTTAAAGATGTGATAGCGTAAATCTTTAGGTATATAAGGCCGTTTTCCTTTATGGGAAAATTCACACCAAATGCTCACGTTTGGAATATTAGTTGCTATTTTACGTAAAACTGCTCTCTTACTTATATTATTTCCATTCGCTTGGCAAAGTAATGAATTTAACTCATTGTCCGTTGCTTGAGCATTCGCGAGCTCTTCTAAATCTAAACCTAACTGTAAATCTATATCAGAAATATTAAATAATTCTGAACTGATATCATTGCTATTATAAACGGGATTTTGCTGTACGGTATCCACTTCTAATCTACTTAAAAAATCTGCTACAACTACGTTCTTACCCCCTACATACTTAATGTTGCTTGTGAACTGCAAAATGTACTCTATATACCTAAACTGTCTAGGACTTTTCTCGGATTTTGAAAAAATAGCCTTCTCAATCGGACGATGATCAGTAAATACTGCAAAATTTGGGTTATGTTCTAAATAATGTCTAAAATGACGGATGGAAACATAAATTGCAAATAATTCCTTATCAAAAAACCGAATATTTTAATTGAGACTTAGTTAATTTTTTAGAGTAAAAAGCTATCGGCTTTGTCACACCATCGACAGTCTGCTCTAAGACACTACCTATTGCAATGCTTGAAGCATCTGTTGTTAAAGACAACTTCGCTCCTTCCGAAGGATGCGATAAAAGAGATGCTTTAACTAAAAGATCTTTCGCCTCATTGAAACTCCGATCACAAGCTTCCGGCCATGAATCGAAAGATTTGATCTTATTTCTGTCCAAATAAGCTACAAAATCATGTAAAGGGCTTAATGTTTCAGCAAAATTACGTATAAATTTGTGGTAAAAATTGACCATACCAATAAACCTTTGTAATTTCTTTAATGTGCTGGGTCTAGCAAAATTAATAATATCTTTAACTTTCTCTTCAGACGGCAAAATACCTTCTGAAGAAATGGTGTAACCAAGAAAAGTTATCTTTTCAACTCCAAAAATACATTTTGAATGTTTGACATTTACGCCATATGAATTTAACCTTTTAAATAATTCGTCTAAATGATGTAAATGCATTTTTCATTTTCACTAAAAATGACCACGTCATCAAGGTAAACAAAAATAAAATCTAACCCTCTAGTAACCTCGTTGATAAACCTTTGGAAAGTTTGACCTGCATTCCTTAAACCAAAAGGCATCCTGGTAAACTCGAAACTACCAAAAGGTGTTGTGATTGCAGTTTTAAAAACATCTTCTTCAGCAACTGGAATTTGGTGATAAGCCCTAACAAGATCAACTTTCGAGAAAAATCTTACAATTCTGCATTTTGTTATTAACATCTGAAAGAAGAGTTAAAGGATATCTATCAGGAACTGTAATTGAATTAAGTTGCCGGTAGTCTCCACAAGGTCTCCAGTCGTCGCAATCCTTCTTTGGAACCATATGCAATGGTGATGTAACTGGGGACGAGGAGGGTCGACAAATCCCTAACTCAATCATATTGTCAAACTCTTTTTTTGCAATTTTCAATCTTGCAGAATCTAAACGACGGGGTTTGTTATTAGGAAGATGACCTTCAGTAACAATATAATGCTTAACATTGTGCACCACAGGCTTAAAGAAATCAGGAGATGAAAAAATTTGGGAATATTTCTTAAAAAGTTCGGTATATTTGTTTTCAACAGCGAATAATCTAGGTGAAATATCTATAGTTTCTATAATACGACCAATAGATTTAACTGAAGTTTCATTATCAATTAGGCATTTATTTTTAATATCAATCAAAATACCATAACGAAAAAGAAAATCCGCGCCAATAATAGGACGGGAAACATCAGCAATCATAAAAGTAAAAGGGAAAAACCTCCTTAAACCCAAATCAACTTTGATCAGTTTTTTTCCATACGTTGAAATATGATGTCCGGACGCAGATGTAAGAACTACATCGTCTTTTTTTCGCTCCACAGAAAAGTTTATAAGGGACACAACTTATATCAGCTCCGGAATCACAAAGATATTCCAAATTATTCGTTTTATCATAAATAAACAATCTTTTTGAAACATCTTCACCTAAATTATTTACTGTTGAAAAATTTACTCGTTTTTGATCCGTCAACGTTAAAATACTCATACATGAGACAAGAAGGCCCAGCACATTTCTTTGCTTTCTTACCAAATTTATAATGATCATTACACAAAGGTCTATTTGGTGTTCGATTATTTAATCTATCTCTACTTTTGGACCTAGTTCTACAAGAATTACATCGAGTTTCTTCGTGATTTCTATGTAAACCCTCATTTTTTAACAAATTAATTTCTGCCTCTAATTTATTTTGCTTATCAAACATTTTGTCAAACATTTTCTGAAAATTGTCTGTAAATTCTGAAAAAATTGTATTAAAAGATGAACTACCTTCATTCAAATTGATACCATAAATATTACCGTTATTAGAGGTTTGTGAACTTTCCCAAATATTGTCCGCTAGTTCTAAAATTTCTTTTTTGTGACTCTTACCAGAAACAGTGATAGCAATCATAACATATTTTGGAAGACGTCTCTTCCAAAGCCTCAACAACAAGTCTTGGTTAATAATTTGATTATCTCCCGCTAACCTTTTCAAGTTCTCGATAGAAGTCTGAAGGCTTTCTATCGGCAATTTCTGAGTTAGAAATTAATTTTTCTAGACGTTTTTCATTGCTTAAGCTCAACCTCTCAATAATAGTTTTCTTTAAGGTATCATACATATTAATAACTGGGGGATCATTAGCTAGATCGGTAATATTGCTAAAAATATCCATTGGTAAATTTGATAAAACCAAGTGGAATTTGCTTTTGTCAGAATTAATTTTATTAATGAAAAATTGACTTTCTGCCTGTAGAAACCATAAATCTGGGTTAGTATTATGAAAAGGAGTCAACCTCACGTGTTTAATATCATCAATATTCGTATTTTCGTTCATTTTATCAAGTTTGAAAAATCTGTCACCCAAAAAATGACAAAAATGACAAATCAGAAAAAATTGCTTACCCAAAAATAATTTACAGGGTGGTGCTCTACAAGCACAGCGAAATCAGCTTACAGAGAAAACACCTCGAAAAATCGGCGATCTTTAGATGATTTCAGACGTGGCACGTTCTGCTCTTCTCTTCACACAGTCTTCTAATAGATTTACGAATGGATGAAATGATGCTCAGCTTCCGTCGGGGTCACCAAAAATGTGGAGCTGTTTCAGTTAAATGTCAAAACATCAAATGCAAAACAATTTTATATCTCAAGCTTCTGCAGACCAAAATTAACGTTTATTTTATAAAGATATAATATAAAATTTTATTTTTGAAAAAGTATAATTTATTATATTATATAAATAAAATTCTCTTGGCAACCGTCTTCCGGGGAACCCAACATCTCTAAACAAAATTTACCAGACGTGATTCCTAAAAACTTGGCTGACGTGTTCAAACAAACTGAGGCCGGTTGGTTCTGTGTTCTACTCCCTTCTCCGCCAAGGCCATAAGAATTCAGGCATATTATTGCAATATTTCTGATCCATCAAAATTGACATTTAATGAATGACAGAAATCAAATAAAAGATAAAAACTCATAACGAAAATGAAGTCACTACACTTTGGTAAGTAAAAATGTAGTGGTAGGCGATAAAATATTGTATGTAACACGGCAGCAAAGTGTCTTTATCGAACTTGTTTGGTTGCAAGCCTCAGCTTCGCCTCGGCTTGCAATCTCCAAACTCGTTCGATAAAGTGCCACTTTGCTGCCTTGTTACATAAATAGCTATTTCTATATCTTGATATTTATTTTTTAGATCTTGAACTTCTTTATTAAATTTATCATCTAATGATCTAATTTCGTTTTTTATTTCAGCAGTTGTGGAAATAATAAGGTTTTCCAATTTACGAAAAAGTTCTTGATTTGTTAGTTGATTCATAATTTATGTTAATTTAACCGTACTATGTAGAATTTAACAATTGTAAACACACAGTAATTATAATATCGGATTTTGATAAGAAAACAGGTTGTCGTATTTATTTTTGGAATTTAGCCAATGACCAATGTTTATTCACTAATATCCACTGATTTATGCAATTTTTTTTCAAAATGATTATTGCAAAATATTGTACATACCCTCATTATGTTGTATGCAAAAAATCACATTTTTACTCACTTTAAAACCACATGAATTTTGCTTTTTTTTTAACAGAGCTAAATATTTGCGACTATATTTTACTACTGCTACTACTGATATAAGAATAAAGTAAATCAAATATTAGTGTTTTTACATAACTATTCGACTTTTAAAATTAAGAATGACACTTATGAATATCACAAAATTATAACCGTAAATAATCCAGAACAAAACAATGATAATTCAATTTTCTAATTTCTTAGGGATTACACTATAACAAAAAGAACATATTGTATATGGTTTTACTCTGATAATCTTTATAATGCTATTAACAAAGTTTATTTAAAACAATTTTCAGAAAAAGGTCCTAAACTCATAAAGTGTACAAAATTAGTTAATACAGTAGTAGACAAAGAAGAACAAATTATGCTGGTTCGAAATTTTCACGAAGGTAAAACTAACTACCGTGGAATATCGGAAACTTCGAAAAAAATTAAACAAAATTATTATTGGATAAATATATTATATTAACTCTTGCGATGTATGTCAAGGCACTAAATTTTGTAGAAAACCACCATACTCTCCTTTGTTATTAACGGAAACAGCTTCTAGACCTTTTCAAATCGTTCACATAGACTCATTCTTTTTTTATAATAAAATTTACCCTACATTAGTAGATTCATTCACTAAATTTGCGGAATCTTACGAAACAGCAGGAACAAGAGCAATTCATATAAGTAACGCTTTAATAAATTACATTTTAGCATTTGGAATAAAAGAGAAAAAGAGTAAACCACAGAATTAACCACATTCTATACATGAACGATATCAAAATATATGCACCAACACAAACGCAAATGAGAGGACTACTTAAAATTACAGAAGAAATAACAAAAGACATAGGAATGCAATTTGGACTCAACAACGAAATACTCAACAACATGCAAATAGAAGAAACATACAAATATCTAGGGTTTCAACAAAATACAAAAATAGACCACACAACAATTAAGAAACAACTTACCAAGGAATATAAAAAGCGGTTAACACTAATTCTCAACACCAAATTAAACTCAAAGCACCTTTTCAAATTCATAAATACGTTTGCCATGCCACTTCTAACATAGATACTCCTTGAAATTTATGGTACTAACCCTTACTGTGTGAAAATTCATGTTATTCAGAACAATAAACAACTAAAAGGTTGTGTTAACTTTCACTATTTATTCTATAAATTGCAATTACAGCTGTTTCGCTATAACTAGCATCGTCAGATTGACATATTGAAATTACATGTTTGTTTGTAACTAGGTACTTGATGTTGATAGGTAGTTAAGGCTAGACCAAGTAAGGAAGTAATAAGACATAACAATATTAAAGCCTAGATGTTATTAGCCCTAAGGGATTATCCTGGATGTATTTCCCTCTAAGATCAGTATAACTGTGCAATGATATAGAAAAACCAGGAAAAAACTATATCCTGCTGATCTTTACAATAACTTAATATTAAGTACATTAATATTAAGTACATTAATATTAAGTTATTGTAAAGATCAGCAGGATATAGTTTTTTCCTGGTTTTTCTATATCATTGCACAGTTATACTGATCTTAGAGGGAAATACATCCAGGATAATCCCTTAGGGCTAATAACATCTAGGCTTTAATATTGTTATGTCTTATTACTTCCTTACTTGGTCTAGCCTTAACTACCTATCAACATCAAGTACCTAGTTACAAACAAACATGTAATTTCAATATGTCAATCTGACGATGCTAGTTATAGCGAAACAGCTGTAATTGCAATTTATAGAATAAATAGTGAAAGTTAATACAACCTTTTAGTTGTTTATTGTTCTGAACTAGATACTCCTTATTTGGAACTATTAAATTACATAAACAGTCAAAACCAATTAGACCTTTAGTTTCTTATGTTAACACTGCCAACACTAAAGTAGCTAAAAAATTAAATACTATTCTAAATAATTATGATTATATATCTAAATATTCAGTACAAAATTCATTAGATTTAATAAATAAATTTAATAAAATTTACAAAATAATACTAAATTAGTATCGTTTGATGTAACTAATATGTTCTCGAAAATACCTCCTAAAGAATGTATAGTTCTAGTTAAAAAGCTATTAGATGAAAGAAACATCCATCCAGGTATAATATCAGATATAATTGACCTATTTAATGTATGCATTAGCCAAAATTATTTTACTTTTGATAACAAAGTATATAATTTAAAATGTAGGTCTTCCAATGGGAACTTCTATTTCTCCAATTTTAGCAAATATCTTTATGGATAATTTAGAAAACCAAATCTTTAATTCTAGTTATAAAAACAATATTGTATTTTGTTATAGATACGTTGATGATGTCTTAGCAGGTTTTGTAAGTAGTGAATGATAATTAGATATATTTTTTAATTATATTAATACCTTGCATCCTAAAATTAATTTAACCTTAGAAGTTGAAGAAAATAATTCAATTAATTTTCTAGATTTGAGAATTAAAAAAGTTAATAATTGATTAAATTATTCAATATACAGAAAACCAACACAAACAGATGTAATCATACTATATCATTCAAATCCTCCTATATCACATAATTAGCAGCTTATAATTCTTTGATACATGAAGCATTTTCAATTGCAATGAACAAAAATAATTTTAATAAAGAAATTGAGAATATTAAACAAATAGCTACATCTTATGGTTATACAATACATTTAATAAATAAATTAATTAATAAGAAAGCAAAGAAAATGTCAGTACATAATAATACATGCATAATAATAATAATAATAATAATAATAATAATAATAATAATAATAATAATAATAATAATAATAATAATAATAATAATAATAATAATAATAATAATAATAATAATAATAATAATAATAATAATAATAATAATAATAATAATAATAATAATAATAATAATAATAATAATAATAATAATAATAATAATAATAATAATAATAATAATAATAATAATAATTGTAGTAGTGGATAAGAAAGCTAAATCGGTGCTGTTAGTCGATGTTGCAGTTCCAAACAATAACGTTTTGGATAAGTATAATGAAAAGATGACAAAGTACACCGATCTTGCCATAGAAGTGGGACAGATGTGGCATGCAGAAAAAGTGGAGGTGGTACCGATCATCGTATCATCAACTGGACTCATTCCCAAAAGTCTTGAAGACAGTCTTAAAAAACTTGATCTTCATAAAAACACTTTTATTGACTTGCAAAAAGTGGCAATTTTAAACACATGTCATACTGTTAGAAAATTTTTAAATATGTAAAATTTTGAGCCTAATCCCATTTGCGTTTACGCTCGGGATAGGTAAATATTACCAGCGAAAGCTGAGTAAGTGCATAAGTATTTTGATAATAATAATAATAATAATAATAATAATAATAATAATAATAATAATAATAATAATAATAATAATAATAATAATAATAATAATAATAATAATAATAATAATAATAATAATAATAATAATAATAATAATAATAATAATAATAATAATAATAATAATAATAATAATAATAATAATAATAATAATAATAATAATAATAATAATAGTCTTGAAGATAGTCTTAAAAAACTCAGTCTACATAAAAATACTTTCATTGATTTGCAAAAAGCGGCAATTTTAAATACATGTCACACTGTTGGGAAATTTTTAAATATGTAATCTTTGAGCCTAATCCCATTTGCGTTTACGCTCGGGATAGGTAAATATTACCAGCGAAAGCTGAGTAAGTGCATAAGTCTTTTAATAATAATAATAATAATAATAATAATAATAATAATAATAATAATAATAATAATAATAATAATAATAATAATAATAATAATCGAAAGACATCATATAGATACGGTCAAAGAAAAGCCACTGCATGGGAAATTTATGCAACATCTGGATAAACCCCATATTGATAAGGAAGCCAGTCTAGCTTGGCTGCAGAGCTCAAACCTAAAGGGAGAAACAGAGAGCCTAATAGTGGCTGCACAGGACCAGGCACTCAATACTAGATATCACCAGCGCAAAATTCTAGGCTTGCATGTCAACAGCAAGTGTAGAGTATGCAACGCGTCAGAAGAAACTGTTAGCCACATATTATCTAGCTGCACCTCGCTCGCTGCCACCGAATACACACATCGACATAATAAGGTGGCCAGCTATGTGCACTGGGTAATCTGTAAGGACCTAGGTGTTGAAGTGCCCGATAAATGGTACGATCATAATCCACAGGCAGTCATCGAGACCCGAGATTGCGTCATAATGTGGGACCACGGCATTAGAACTGATCGCACAATTAATGCAAATAGACCTGACATTGTGTTACACAACAGACCTATGAAGTCGTGCCTCCTTATCGACGTTGCCATCCCGGATGATCAGAACATCGCGGTCAAAGAGGCGGAGAAGATCTCAAAATATAAGGATTTACAGATTGAGGTACAACGCATGTGGAATACACGAGCAAGAGTCGTGCCAGTAGTTATCGGCACTCTGGGATCAATCAAGAAAGACTTTTATAAATACCTGGAAATGATCCCAGGGAAACCAAGTGCATACGAGGCACAGAAGATTACGTTGCTAGGATCTGCCCACATTCTACGAAGGATCTTAACATAAAATATAGAAGGAATCCCTAGGACTCTTGTTGAGTCCCGGAAAAATACCGACTATAAGTCGAGCAGAAAAAATAGGAAATAATAATAATAATAATAATAATAATAATAATAATAATAATAATAATAATAATAATAATAATAATAATAATAATAATAATAATAATAATAATAATAATAATAATAATAATAATAATAATAATAATAATAATAATAATAATAATAATAATAATAATAATAATAATAATAATAATAATAATAATAATAATAATAATAATAATAATAATAATAATAATAATACCTGGGCTACCAGGGGAAAATGGTAGTACCTGGCAGTAGGTATAAAATGCTTTAATCACAATGTCGAGTTTTAAAACTAAATTACCCCAGATGGGTAAAGTACTACGCTCACAATCCCACACGGCCGGTGTAACTGGTATGTCGGCTGTCTGCTCCACGGATTCTGGGGGAAGCAATAATTCGATTATTACCGATACCTTAACACTTAGGAATCGCCAGGTGAATCGACATGGCAACACCTACAACTCTTGTCGCGTTCAAGTTAATGACAGAAGGACTTGTTCGAAAAATGATGCATCTTCTTCCTCGGTTAGCGGCATGCGCAGCGTGACATCGAGTATGGCTACTGCGACAACACAAGAGGAAAATAACACCAAATCTCCTCCACCGGTTTCTGCTGATTCTGGAGTATCGCAGGACGGTACATTTATGACCACTAAAGCCGGAAAGCCTAGAAAGCGTATGAAGTGAACTACAGAGATGAATTCATTCATTATACGTTCCTATTTTAAAATCACTAAAATTGACGCAGATCTAACAACTTACAGATTCGCCCTTCATCGAGCATTTATAGAACAATATCCGGAGTTTCAACATGTTACAGAGCAACGTATTGCTGACCAGCGTCGAACAATTTTTAAAACCAATTTACTACCTGGTCCACTAATGCTTCAAATACGAAGTGAAGTACTTCTTGAGCTCCAAACAGAAGACGATCATAATGTAATCCAACATACAAATGATCAGCTGAATAATATAAGACTTGATGACCACACTAGCGAGGACACACCAAACATGGATCAAAACGAAAACATAGATAATGACACACAAACAGACGAACACGAAAATGCTGTTGCCGAACTCTCTAAAGCAATAGCAGAATTTGATGGTATCAACCCAATTCAGCGACCAATATTGCCCAAACTGAGATCAAATAAGAACACCAATAGGATTCTTGCACTTTTTAATCTACTTTTAAATGATCGTGCTAAGGACTGCCAAACACTGAAAGAAATCCACACCCTTATCTACTGTGGTGCAGTTGCAGTGCTACGAAGTCACAACCAACAAATCCGGTTTCCGAACAAAAATTGTACCGAAAAGAAGAAGCAACATAAACCTTGGTGGCAACAGCGACTCGAGAAGTCCATTAAAGACATAAGGAAGGAGTTGGGACAACTTACAGAATTTAAAACCAGTACAAAACCCTCCAGACGCTTAACTAATAGGGTCAAGAAAATCTTTAAAAAAATTAAAACCAACACAGAACATCCAAGACACAAGGAACACTTATGCTCATATATGGACCTTCTTAGACAAAAGCTAAAAGCCAAATCTAAACGATTGTCTCGATACGTTAAATGTACTAGAAAGAAGCAAAAAAATCACTTATTTGACAACAATGAAAAGCTCTTCTATAGACAACTGAGTAGCGTCGGAACAAACAGCAACGATAATCTCCCAAGTAAGCATGAACTTACTGACTATTGGTGGTCAATATGGTCCAGTCCTCAAAAACACAACGAGGGTGCCGAATGGATTCAATCTGAGAAGGAAAAGTCAAACATTGCTCCAATGTTGTTTAACAACATAACAACAGCTGAAGTAAACCAAGCCGTAGAAGAAACTTATAGCGTTTTCCATTCGTCGCACTGGGGCAGAACTCGCGCCAGTTTTGTGTTCCATTCGTTGAACTTTTTTCATTTTTTTGTGTTCCATTCATGTGTCACTCAAACTCCGAGCGAGCTAAGGGCGAACCGAGGGCAATAATTTGGCACTAGCTATTTGATCAAGGGTTACGGTAGTGCAAAACAATAATGGCGGATAGTGAGTTTCGTAATCATTTGCAAAGTCGAGGGAGAAAATTTCATTGTTAATTTTCATTTTCAATAAATACATTATTATAAATATGTTTACAACCCTAGATAAATAATTAATGTTTACAACCAAATGACAAACCACACCTAGTTAAATAAAATCTACACTTTACAAGACAAAAAATTCAAATATTTTATTATTGTTATCAAATGTCAATAAAAACAAACAGTCCGGTCCGGGTCAAATCAATTTTCGTGTTCCATTGGTTTTGCCCCAGAGCATGCATCTGACAGCACTGGCCTTGAATTCTCTAAAAACTCAGTGCTGCCCGAGTGCGACGAATGGAAAACGCTATAACAGTTGGAAAGCTCCAGGAATTTATAATATCCAAAATTTCTGGTACAAAAAAATTGACAGCTTACACGAGATAATCGCATTAAAATTTACACATATTCTTCAACGCCCAGAAGACATCCCAGCCTTTCTTACTCATGGTTTAACCCATATGCTTCCCAAAACAGATAACACACAGGACCCCTCACAGTATAGACCAATCACATGTCTTCCAACGCTTTACAAGATACTAACATCTTGCATTACTAACCGAATCTACAGGCATGTCGACCAAAAAAACATCTTGGCAGAGGAGCAAAAGGGATGTAAACGTGGTCACCAGGGATGCAAAGAACAACTTGTTATTGACTCTGTGATCCTAAGGCAAGCGCAAAAGCAATGTCGCAACATCTCGACTGCTTTTGTAGACTACCATAAGGCATTTGACAGCGTACCACATTCCTGGCTCTTAAGTGTTTTAAACATCTATAAAATACATCCCACCATAGTTACTTTTCTTGAAACTTCGATGAAGCAATGGCGAACAAGCCTTCAGGTAAACATTAATGTATAGTATATTAAGACTAACGAAATTGTTATTCGCAGGTGAATATTCCAAGGTCACTCACTTAGTCCACTGTGGTTCTGTTTGGCAATGAATCCACTGTCTACCATGCTCAATGACACAAAATATGGCTTCAATCTTAAGACTAATAGAAACACCAACTGCAGTTTCCCATCTTTTTTATATAGATGATATAAAAATTTTTGCTTTTAATCAACAACAAATTCAACATCTTCTGGATATAACTGAAAGGTTCTCCAGTGATATACACATGAAATTTGGTTTAGATAAGTGCAGAACCTTAAACATCGAAAAGGGAAAAATTGTCAATGGAGATGTGGCGCTGCCTAATGAAAATATAATCGCTGCCATGCAGAATGGGGAAACCTATAAATACTTGGGATTTTAACAAGCCAGATTATTAGACCAAAAACAGTCCAAGTCCAAAATCAAGGATCAGTATACACAGAGGGTTAGTTCATTACTAAAATCGGAACTGAACGCAGGAAACCTTAATCGAGCAATTAATACTGTAACGGGTGACAGATGTGTGACGAATGATTGTGACAGATGCATGTATTTTGATGTAGCTGCTTGCCATAAAGGGTGGAGTCCCTGAATGAGGAAGAAGATTTTGACAGTAACTTGACACGATATATAATTATTTTAGGTTGGTAGTTATTCGGAAACAGTCTAGTATTATTTGAATTTTAGTAAATAGTTGTTTCGAGAAAAATCGAGATGTCAAGTATTTTGGTATTTAAAGCGGGTCATTCACGGGGAGTGAGTTAGTGTTCGTTCAGCTTTTTGTGAAGTTTAAAAGTCAAAAGTGACAGTTAGTAATTTGTAACCAGCTGAATTCTTGTATTCTTACAATTTTTAAATAAATTGTGTTTAAAGTCCTCACAAGTGTTTCAAATTGGTGTCAGGTGTGGGGTGAAGAAGCAAGAATGCCTGGAAAGAAGTTACGTGAACTGTTGGTGGCTGAGCTCAGAAGAGAGTTGGAAGAATTGGATTTGGATACCACCGGAGGAAAAATTATTTTAATCAATAGATTACGTGAGTACTATTTAAGTATAAATATTGACCCTGACTCGGTGGAGTCCGAGTCCTGTCCGAGCTGTCCAGTCAGATAAAGGGTCAACAAGAAGAGCTTGCCAATAGAATTACGAGCCAGCAAGAAGAACTTACCAACCGGATGACAAACCAGCAAGAAGACCAAGCACAACAATTAGCCGAGCTTGCGTCTAGAATTTCCAGTCAACAAGAAAAGCTTGCCACTAGAATTTCCAGTCAACAAGAAGAGCTGAAAGATTGTGGCGAATTATTTGTTTTGTTTTGTCGTCACCGGAACGACAAGAGATTATTAATAAAAAAAACTGTCACTGTCAGGAGATATATAAAGTTGTTAGATTTAAGGTTCTAAAAATAAAAGTGGTTTGTAAGATTGGAGTCGTTCCTTTATTGGTAACTGGTATCATCAGGCGTAAAAGGGGAACCGCCTATATCAATAAACCCCTAAATTGGTGACCCCGACGTTCCAACTACTTTGCTGGACCAAGTGAGTAATTTACCACTAATATCCTTAAACAAGTACCGGCGTCGAACACAAATAATTCCTGTACCAGTGCCCTCATTTTGCTTGTGCCTTTCGGATTGATCAGCAGCGAATTTCAATTCTGCAATGATATGGGTAAACTATAAATTTTAAAACGAATCTCCATTCATCACCCGGCCGCCCACCTGGCCATCACCGAGCTGCCCACCTGGACATCATCCATCTGCCCACCTGGACATCATCCATCTGCCCACTTGGACATCATCCATCTGCCCACCTGGACATCATCCATCTGCCTACCTGGACATCATCCATCGGTTTTTAGTATATATTTTATTCTGTAGGTTTAAGGGTTTTATGTAACACACCTCCCCCGGAAAAAATTTGGTGAGTTTATTGTTTTCTCTTATTAGTACTTCAACTAGCATATCATTTTCGGCCCACAAAATATTTTAATTATTTTTTTTTAAAGATTTTTAACATTTAATAATTTTAATATTTTTGATACTGGCAACCATGTCAGATAAAGAGTTAAAAGAACGTTTGCTACAGTTGGAGCAGCAAAACGCCACGCTTCAGGAGCGGTTAGCACAATCATCTCCTAATACTGCATCAACTCCTGTAGTGTCTAGGGTCGCAGTGAAACTTCCACCTTTCTGGGCAGATCGGCCTGCCATATGGTTTTCTCAAGCCGAAGCACAATTTAATATTGCTAACATCACCGCGGATGTTACTAAGTTTAATTATATAATTTCACAGTTAGACCAACGATTAGCACTCGAGGTGGAAGACATTATTACAAATCCTCCTTCCACTGTGACTAAATATCAAAAACTAAAAACGGAACTCATCAGGCGTCTTTCCGTATCAGAGGAGCAGCGGGTCCGCCAACTCATTAGCGAAGAGGAACTTGGGGACAGACGACCGTCCCAGTTTCTTCGACATCTACGTTCGTTGGCTGGTGCCGCTCTAGCTGATGACAACATTCTCCGCCAGTTATGGATGCGCCGCCTTCCGACACCTGTACAGGCTATTTTAGCATCCCAGTCTGAGTTGCCTTTAGACAAAATTTCTGATCTGGCTGACAAAGTAAGCGAAATTACTTCACCTCATGTATACGCCTGCACCACTTCTGCTGCACCTCAATCTGCGCTAGATAAATTGGTATCACAGGTTGAGGAGCTCAAGTTGCAGGTAGCTTCTATATCTACTTCCCGACATCGCGGCCGTTCCCGCAGCCGCTCAAGCACCAGACAGACAGAAACTTTAGCACCTGTTAAAATGTGCTGGTATCATAAAAAATTTGATTCCAAAGCAACTAAGTGTACTAAACCTTGCAGCTGGAAGCCGGAAAACAACAAAGGCAGTCAGTAACGGCGACAGCTGATTGTCCTCATCCCAGTCGCCGACTCTTTGTAACCGACCAGAAATCGAAAAACCAGTACCTAATTGATACTGGTTCCGATCTCTGCTGCGTTCCTCGACGTTTAATAAAGGACCATCGCAACACAGCAAACTATTCTTTAAGCGCTGCAAATGGAAGCACTATTAATACTTACGGCACCATAAGTCTGCACCTTGATCTAGGTCTGCGTCGTGACTTTCACTGGAATTTTGTCGTCGCGGATGTGAATACGCCGATAATTGGTTCAGACTTTCTAAGTTACTTCAACCTGCTTCCTGACTGTCGCTCTAATCGTCTCATCGACGCTAGTACTGGATTATCAACAACTGCTGCAATTGCCCCGACAGAACAACAAAGTGTTATAACTGTGGTTATTGGCAACTCGGAATTCGCACAAGTGCTCGCCGAGTTTCCTTCAATTACTCGACCACCTGGCTTACCTCGGGTAATTAAACATAATACAGTACACCACATTTTGACGATACCAGGACCACCCATTTGTAGTCGTCCACGTCGTTTGGCTCCTCAAAAGCTCATAGCTGCAAAGCGAGAATTCGAGGACATGGTGAAAACTGGTAGTGCAAGACCATCTAAGAGTCCCTGGTCGTCGCCTCTACATCTGGCCACGAAAAAGGATCAATCCTGGCGTCCATGTGGCGATTATCGCGCCTTGAACGCGAGGACAATTCCCGATCGGTACCCTGTCCGTTATATAAACGACTTTGCCCACAACCTTTCTGGTGCTACAATCTTCAGCACCATCGACCTAGTTAGGGCATACAACCAGATCGCTGTACGGGAAGAGGATATCGAAAAGACTGCCATCATTACTCCGTTTGGTCTCTTCGAATTCCCTTTCATGACTTTTGGGTTAAGAAACGCTGGTCAAACCTTTCAGCGGTTTATCGATGAGGTGACACAGGGCCTCGATTTTGTTTTTCCATATGTAGATGACATTTTGGTATACTCAAAAGACGAGACTCTTCACAAAGAACATCTACGTATCTTGTTTAGACGTCTTGAGGAATACGGTGTGGTCGTTAACCCTTCTAAATGCTTACTTGGTGCCAAAGAAGTTGTGTTCCTGGGCTACCAGATTAGCGAACAAGGAACCCGTCCTCCTAGGGATCGTGTCCAATCCCTGCTGGATTTCCCACCACCTAAAACTGTCCAAGGCGTTCGTCGTTTCCTCGGTATGGTCAATTTTTACCGTCGTTTTTTACCGAATGCCGCGCAGTATCAGGCTCCTCTAATAGATGCATTAACGGCTATAAATGGAAAAGGTTCTAAACCGTTTATATGTACATCTGAACTACTTAACCATTTTGAGGAATGCAAAAATAGTTTGTCCAATGCCACGCTTTTGCAACATCCTGTCAACGACGCTCCCCTTGGACTGTTTACAGACGCATCCAGCGTTCACATCGGCGCGTGCTTACAACAGCAAGTTGATGGACAGTGGTGTCCCCTAGCATTTTTAAGCAAAAAATTGACTTCTAAACAGTCACAATGGCCTGCCTATTACAGGGAGTTGTTGGCAGTGTATGAGAGTGTTCAGCATTTCCGGTACATCCTTGAGGTTCAACACGTGACCATTTTTACTGACCACAAGCCACTACTGTATGTACAACGTCGCGAGAAGTTGCCACCACCTCAACTAAACCAATTGTCGTTTATCGGCCAATTTACGACCGACATTCGCTACATTCGTGGCGAGGAAAACGTCGTAGCTGATACGATGTCCCGTATTGAGACCATCTCACTCGAACAAGACTACGAGGCACTTGCCAATTCACAGAAAACCGACCCGGAGATAGATAACATACTTCATGGAAGTTCTAGCCTACAACTCACACCGGTCATTATTCCAGGCACCACTACGCATGTGCTTTGTAATGTCTCTTCTGGCAAACCCTGACCTTACTTGACCCCTCCTTTTCGTCGTGCGGTATTTGACAAGTTGCATAGCTTGTCCCACCCTGGCGTAAGAGCCACTACTCGATTAGTAACAGAGCGATACGTTTGGCCTTCCATTAGAAAAGACTGTCGCAACTGGGCTCAAACATGTGTAGTATGTCAACGCAATAAGATTTCCCGGCACAATTCCGCCCCTCTCGGAACAATTAACCCTCCATCTGGTCGTTTCATGCACGTCCATATCGACATCATAGGACCTCTGCCAATCTGCAACGACTACCGTTACTGTTTGACAGCTGTAGATCGTGCAACCAGATGGCCCGAGGTTTGGCCCATGCGGACAATTACGGCCGAGGAAGTGGTAGACACATTCACCAAGGAGTGGATCTCACGATTTGGTGTGCCAACTGTCATCACCACAGATCGTGGCGCGCAATTCGAATCCGATTTGTTTCGTCGGTTTTTACAACTGTTCGCTACTAAACGTATAAGAACTACCGCTTATCACCCGTGTGCCAATGGCATGATTGAGCGTGTACACCGACAACTAAAAGCCTCTCTCATGTGCCACAGCGAAACTTAGGTAAAGTCTCTTCCGTTTGTTTTACTTGGCATGCGGACAGCTTTCAAGGAAGATATAAAAGCGACAGCTGCAGAAATGATTTACGGAGAAAGTCTACGCCTTCCAGGTGAATTACTTGCCTCTTCTCATACCACACGAACTGGCCGTCAGGTTACATTTAAGCCAAATAATGATTATTTTTATTACACCTAATTTTATTTAATTAAATTAAGTGTCTCCGTGGGGGAGTGGTGTGGCGAATTATTTGTTTTGTTTTGTCGTCACCGGAACGACAAGAGATTATTAATAAAAAAAACTGTCACTGTCAGGAGATATATAAAGTTGTTAGATTTAAGGTTCTAAAAATAAAAGTGGTTTGTAAGATTGGAGTCGTTCCTTTATTGGTAACTGGTATCATCAGGCGTAAAAGGGGAACCGCCTATATCAATAAACCCCTAAAAGATCAAATGAAGAGCCAGCAAGAGGAGCAGATGAAGAAACAAGAAGAACTGGTCCATCAAATGCGTGAAGAGTTGTCAAGCTATGTTTCACAACAAATATCCACCTTAAGAAATGAACAATCCCAGCAAATATCGACTCTACGTTGTGAGCAATCCCAGCAAGTAGCCGAACTACGCAATGAAGATACCAAAATGAATGCGATGATTCAACAACTTCAGAAAGAAATAGAGGTCCTTCGGCAAGATCGCTACGTCCACCGTGGCGAGGGAGATGCGGAAAGAATGGAAACCTTCAGCGTGGATGTCGAACGACGGGGAAGCGGAGACACTACACAGATGCGATCAACAATGAAACCCCCTATCTCCAGAGAAAAGGCAATATCTCTAACCATATTGTTGCGAGGAGATGCTTTGAATGTCTTGCATTCCCTTAAGCCCAAAGAAGCTGACAACTTTGAGCTACTAGTACATCGCCTGGAGATGAGGTAAGGTCAGACCCACCTACAACCCGTGTACCGCACACAGCTGAAGAACCGTAAACAGAAGAGTGGAGAATCTATCCAGGTGTTCGAGGCGGAGGTAGCTAGAATGGTTCGATTTGCTTATCCGACAGCAGCAGAAGAGTTCCTGGAGTGTCTAGCAGTCCAAACCTTTACCGATGGCCTTAGGGACCCGGAGTTACAAAGAGCTGTGCGGTTGGCTCGACCAAAAGACCTTGTCGACGCATTAACCATTGCACTTGAATTCGAAGCGGCAACGGAAGCATCACGGGAAGTTGCACGAATAAGGGAGATTACTGCTGATGACAACAACGTGATAGCACCCCCAGCGACGTCGATGGATTAGTGGAAAGGCTAATGAAATTATTACCCACAAGGAGACGGCGACCTATACGATGTTGGAATTGTGGAGAACTAGGGCACGTAAAAAAACTCATGTCCACGCAAGGAGACGTCTTCTCCGACAATCACCCCAAACCATTGCAAAGCCCTTCCTACGGTCAAGATAGCAATATTAAAACACCAAGCAGGCAGCTTATACGTCGAAGCCCTGATTGACAGAAAGAGATACAACATGCTGGTGGATACTGGAGCTACAAAAACTGTGGTACGGCCGACAGTTGTCGTGGCTAGGAAGATGTCGCCCACCAGTTGGAGACTGCGCACCGCTACTGGGGAACCTGCCAAAGTATACGGAGAGGTTAACGTGTCTCTACAGTTTGGTTCAACTTGTCTTTCT
This sequence comes from Ophraella communa, assembly GCA_035357415.1. NCBI lineage: Eukaryota > Metazoa > Arthropoda > Insecta > Coleoptera > Chrysomelidae > Ophraella > Ophraella communa. Next base: position 30,087,597 of record CM068980.1, read on the forward strand.
CATTCGATATTGGTGGCTGATATCGATGAAGATGCTATCCTGGGTATGGACGTAATGCACAACTGTTGTTTCCGCTTGGATTTGGGACGGCGGATACTTCATACGGAAAAGGAAGAATTGCTTCTACATCGAAAACATGAAGCTATCGCTCCATTGAAACCATCTGACAACATCGAGCTTCCAGCGACGTGCGAATGTGTTGTAACAGCACGACTAGAGGAGGTAGAGCCGGATGGAACCCCAGCTATGGTAGAACCCAAGAACCAAGATCAGATATTGGGAAGAGGACTTCTGGTCGGAAAAGCTCTTGTTAGATCAGCCAAAGAGGTACCAATTTGAATCATTAACATGAATGATCATCCAGTTCTTCTGCGAAAGAACACCGAAATCGGAACTTTGGAACCGGTAACGGCTGTGATTCACCAGGTAGGAGCCTTTGAATCAGACAGAACCAACGACATAGAACAATTAATGACTAGGTTAGACCCATCTTTGTCAAAAATAGAAAAGAAGCAGGTAAGAGATTTAATTTACCGCTATAAACCTGTCTTCGGTTCTGGAAGTAAACTGGGAAGGACCGACATAGTCAAGCACAAGATTGAGACTGGCGATGCACGTCCGATTCGTCAGGTACCCCGACGATTGCCTCAAGTTAAAAAGGAAGAAGCGGACAAGGCCCTCCAAGAAATGATTCGGGATGGAATAGTTGAACCCTCCAATAGTCCGTGGGCTTCTCCCGTTGTATTGGTAAGGAAAAGAGACGGATCAATGCGGTTCTGCGTTGACTATAGGAGGTTGAATGAGGTTACGAAGAAGGATAGTTATCTCCTTCCGAGGATTGACGATGCCCTCGACGCCTTGGGTGGATCTACCCTTTTCTCTACGTTCGACTTAAAGAGCGGATAATGGCAGGTTAAAATGGATCCTTCTGATAAAGAGAAGACCGCCTTCACTAGTGGATCAGGTTTGTGGCAATTTACCGTCCTTCCATTTGGCTTATGCAATGCTCCTGCTACCTTTGAAAGGTTGATGGAAACTATTCTTCGAGGTTTATCCTGGGAATCTTGTTTGGTCTACTTAGATGACATCATTATAATGGGTAAGGATTTTAAGGAACATTTGGCTAACCTAGAAGAAGTTTTTCGACGACTGAAAACGACGAATCTAACATTGAATGTTAAGAAATGTAACTTGCTCCAGAGACAGGTCAGTTATTTGGGACATGTTGTAAGCAAGAATGGCGTTACTGTAGACCCCGCCAAGATTCAAGCCGTTCAAGAATGGCCGGTCCCTTCTGATAAGCATCAACTTCGCAGCTTCCTGGGTCTTTGCTCATATTACCAACAATTTGTTAAAAATTTTGGAGACATCGCCAAGCCCTTAACAAGACTAACTGAGCAAGATAAGACTTTTTGTTGGAGTGAAGAATGCCAAAAGGCCTTTGAATTTTTAAAGAAAGAATTGACTTTGGCCCCTGTTCTCGCTTATCCTCGTCCTGATGGCAGACTTATTCTGGATACCGACGCTAGCAATGTGGGAATCGGAGCTATACTTTTACAACTTCAAGACGGAAAAGAAAGAGTTCTAGGATATTTTAGAAAGACATTATCAAAATCCGAAAGAAACTATTGTGTAACGAGACGTGAACTCGCAGTTGTGAAGTCTGTGGAACATTTCTACAAATACTTATATGGCAAAAGATTCCTAGAACAGACCATGCCAGTTTAAAGTGGCTACTGAGCTTTAGAAATCCAGAGGGGCAGATAGCAAGATGGTTGGAAAAACTCCAGGAATACGATTTTGAAATCGAACATAGACCTGGAACTAAGCACCGTAACGCCGATGCACTTTCTCGAAGGCCATGCCCACCTAATTGCACAAATTGCAGTCGACTCGAACAAAACGAGAAGCTCGCTCGAATAAAAGTGGTGCCAGACGACTTGTGCTCCAGAAAGAAGGAGGAACAAAACAACGATCACGTTATTAGGAAGATCCTGGAATGGAAAAGAACGGGTCAGCGTCCCCTATGGCGAGAGGTATCATCGTCCTCTCCGGTCTTAAAATCCTATTGGGCCCAATGGAATTCTTTGACTTTAGACGGAGGGCTCCTTAAAAGGATAGTTGAAAACCCTGACGGCTCAGAAATCAAGAAGCAAATTGTGGTCCCAAGAAGTACGGTGCCGGAAATTTTAAAACAACTTCATGATGACATATCTGGAGGACACCTAGGTATTACAAAGACGCTGCAAAAAGTCCGGGATAGATTTTATTGGGTTAATTGCTCCAACGATGTTAAAGATTGGTGCCGCAAATGCACGACGTGTACTGCTAGCAATGGATCTAATCGTAAACCTAAAGCAGAGATGCAGCAATACCTTGTCGGAAGTCCATTCGAAAGAATCGCCGTAGATGTGTTGGGGCCACTACCAACCAGTGAGGTCGGAAATAAATACATCTTCGTTGTGATGGACTATTTTTCTAAATGGATGGAAGCCTACCCTGTTCCCAACCAAGAAGCCCCTACCTTGGCCGATATTCTGGTCAACGAGTTCATTAGCCGTTTTGGGGTACCGTTGGAGCTGCACGCAGATCAGGGAAGAAATTTTTAAAGCAAGCTATTTCAAGAAGTCTGCAAACGATTAGGTATCCATAAAACTAGAACTACAGCGATGCATCCACAGTCTGATGGAATGGTTGAACGAATGAACCGAACCATTGCAAATTATTTATCGAAAGTGGTCTCAGAACATCAGAAAGATTGGGATAAACATATTCCGCTATTTTTAATGGCTATCCGATCGGCTGTCAATGAATCTACGGGTCAGACACCCGCGAAAGTCCTCTTTGGTAGGGAATGTAGATTATATTGCGACTTGATATATGGGAGCAAACCTGGTGAAACAGCGACCGGTGAAGAATACGTCGGAGATCTTCAGAAGTGGATCGAAAATATTCATGAACTGGTGCGCCACAAACTAAAACTCTCCGGTGACCGGATGAAAAGGTACTACGGCTCACGAGCAACAGGAAACACTTATGAACCTGGGAAATTGGTCTGGCTCTATAATCCTCGACGGAAACGGGGTGTGTGTCCGAAACTTCAAAAGAAGTGGGATGGTCCATATTTGATTAAAAAGAGAATCAATGATGTGATCTATCGAATTGTGAGATTCCCCAAGGGAAAACCCATCGTAGTTCATCATGATAGGTTGGCGTTATATCAGGGTGACCACAGTAGGGAGGTACAGCAACTTCGGGTAGAGGGTTCGACCAGTTCCAAAGATGACCCTGAAGTCTACTCCGGAGAGTTATCACATTCCGAGAGGAATGAACCTAAGGAGGGGGCAGTGTAACGGGTGACAGATGTGTGACGAATGAATGTGACGGATGATTGTGACAGATGCATGTATTTTGATGTAGCTGCTTGCCATAAAGGGTGCAGTCCGTGAATGAGGAAGAAGATTTTGACAGTAATTTGACACAATATATAATTATTTTAGGTTGGTAGTTATTCGGAAACATTCTAGTATTATTTGGATTTTAGTAATTAGTTGTTTCGAGAAAAATCGAGATGTCAAGTATTTTGGTATATAAAGCGGGTCATTCACGGGGAGTTAGTGTTCGTTCAGCTTTTGTGAAGTTTAAAAGTCAAAAGTGACAGTTAGTAATTTGTAACCAGCTGAATTCTTGTATTCTTACAATTTTTAAATAAATTGTGTTTAAAGTCCTTACAAGTGTTTCAATACATATGCCGTACCTGTGTTAACTTATTCGTTAAGGATTCTAAGATGGACAAAAACTGAATTGGAAGATATTCAGAGAACAACAAGGACTATGATGACCAAGTACAGATATCACCATCCAATATCATCGGAATTTAGAACAACATTGCCAAGAAAGGAGGGAGGAAGAGCTCTATGTGACATAATCAATCTACACAATAAGCAGATAAATAAATTACGAGACTTCTTTATTACTAAATCAACATCATCTAAATTACACAAATTTATTGTAGGAGCAGATAAAAATTATTCCCCTCTAAATTTAGCAGGTCCTAATGTGGATTTAGAGGTAACAACAGATGCTGAGAAACACGTAAAATGGGCCCAAAAAGCTCTACATGGTCGACATCATGACGACCTTAACCAACCGCACATTGACAGGATAGCATCAAATAGGTGGCTTGCTGATGGTACCCTGTTCCCAGAGACTGAAGGATTTATGATGGCCATTTAGGATCAAGTAATTAATACGAACAACTACAAAAAATTTGTTATCAGGGACCAAACTATTACATCGGACAAGTGTAGACGGTGCCAACAAACGTCGGAAACCATACAACACATCACATCAGGGTGTTCAACCATAGCCAACACGGATTATTTACGCAGGCACAACCAGCTGTGTAATATTATCCACCAGAAACTGGCCAACAAATATGGACTGCTGAATACATATACACCGTATTACAAGTACAATCCACAGGCAGTGCTCGAGAATGCAGATTTTAGACTCTACTACGATAGGTCCATTATCACCGATAGACAGGTGATGAATAATCGACCCGACATTGTAGTAGTGAATAAGAAAGCTAAATCGGTGCTGTTAGTCGATGTTGCAGTTCCAAACAACAACAATATTTTGGACAAATATAATGAAAAGATAGCAAAGTACACCGATCTTGCTATAGAAGTAGGGCAGATGTTGCATGCAGAAAAAGTGGAGGTGGTACCGATCATCGTATCATCAGCTGGACTCATCCCCAAAAGTCTTGAAGGCAGTCTTAAAAGACTCGATCTTCATAAAAACACTTTAATTGACTTGCAAAAAGCGGCAATTTTAAACACATGTCACACTGTTCGGAAATTTTTAAATATGTAAATTTTGAGCCTAATCCCATTTGCGTTTACGCTCGGGATAGGTAAATATTACCAGCGAAAGCTGAGTAAGTGCATAAGTCTTTTGATGATAATAATAATAATAATAATAATAATAATAATAATAATAATAATAATAATAATAATAATAATAATAATAATAATAATAATAATAATAATAATAATAATAATAATAATAATAATAATAATAATAATAATAATAATAATAATAATAATAATAATAATAATAATAATAATAATAATAATAATAATATTAATAATATTAATAAAAAAAATTTTCCCGAAAAGAAGAAGCAATATAATCCTTGGTGGCAACAGCGAATCGAGAAGTCCATTAATGACATAAGGAAGGAGTTGGGACAACTTACAGAATTTAAAACCAACACAGAACATCCAAGACATAAGGAACACTTATGCTCATATATGGACCTTCTTAGACAAAAGCCAAAAGCCAAATCTAAACGATTGTCTCGATACGTTAAATGTACTAAAAAGAAGCAACAAAATCACTTATTTGACAACAATTAATAGCTCCTGTCACTAGAAGTATGAACCGGAGCGGTACGGGATCGCGGGAACCCGTTCGGAACCGCCGTGTCCCCGCATCTGTGACGACCACAGGCGATGACACTGGAAATGAGTCTGGAGTCTGGAGCTGGAAGCAGCGGAGCAAGTGGCGCTTCCCAGTTAACTGGTACCACAAGACGCGCAAGGAACATACCTGGAATCTTAAATGTTTCACCCACTACAAGTGTTGCAAATGCCCAAGCAGAGCCCACTGCAGTGGAGAAAATAGGAAAAAGGACCAAATGGACTCCAGAAATGAATAGATTCCTGTATAAGACCTACCTATTAATAACGAGATTGGAAACAGATACACGAAATTACTCCCACAAACTACATCATGAGGTAACAAAAAAATACCCCGAGCTGGCTAACAAAACGTTAATGAACATCCTGAGCCAAAAGAGAGAACTCTTTACAAAAAATAGACTCTCCAAAGAAGAAATAGCACAGATACGGAAACAAGTAGAGAGAACAATTAGAGGAGAACCAGAAGAAAACACAACGTATAACAATATCGAAACAAATAAAATAGAGGGCGAACATAATGATACAACAGAAGAGCAAGATGAACAAATAATGAATATATTCAACACGAATGCAATGCTATATCAAGGTTTACAACCAGCATACAAACCCAAATTACCTAAGCTAAAAGAAAACAAGAAAACGAGAACTCTAACACAACAGATAAATGGCATTTTAGCTCAAGAAATGAAAACATGTTCCAATCTAGAAGACCTACATACGCATGTATATACGGCAGCGCCGACCATGTTGCAACTACACGAAGTAAAACTCGACGAACAGTTAAGAACTAAAACTTCAAACATTAACACACCGCCGTGGCAAAAACGAATAGAAAACAAAATACGAGAGCTACGAAGAAATATAGGACAACTTACGCAAGCCAAGAACAACATGAAGAACGAAAGACTACAAAAGCGAGCAGAAGAAATTATCAAAAAACACAAAAACATAGAAAATAATACTGTATCAGAAATATCTGATCTGCTCAAACAGAAGCTTGCAATCCAGGCCACCAGATTAAAAAGATACAAAGAGAGTGAGCTAAGACGAAAACAAAACAACCTCTTCAATAACAATCAAAGGATATTCTACAGAAACAGCAAAGACAATAATACGAACACCGGCAACATCAACCAAACACCATCAAGTACAGAAACACAAGACTTCTGGAAAAACATATGGGAGAAAGAACAAAAACACAATAAAAGAGCTTCATGGATAAGAGCAGAAAAAGCTAGAATGGAGAAAGTACGAGTTATGGAACATAACAACATTAGTATAGGAGACGTGCAGAAAGCTTTAAAGAAAGCGCATAACTGGAAAACACCTGGGCCAGACCATCTACACACTTATTGGTTTAAAAAATTCACAGCAGTCCACGAGAAGCTAACTGAACTTCTAAATAAGGCAATGAATGATCCTTCAACAATACCTACATTTTTCACAAAAGGTATCACATATCTATTGCCAAAGACAACGCTGCCATATCCCGACCCAAGCAAATACAGACCCATAACGTGTTTACCGACAATGTATAAAATCCTAACCTCCATAATCACTGAGAAAATATATGATCACCTCGAGAAGAACGACAAACTCACTGAAGAGCAAAAGGGATGTCGCAAAAGAAGTAGAGGATGTAAAGAGCAACTCGTCATGGACTCAGCAATTATGGAGGAAGCAAAAAGGAAAAAAAAAGATCTATACTCTGCATATATTGATTACCGCAAAGCATTCGATAGTATACCACACACCTGGCTACTAGATGTGTTAAATCTATATAAGGTTAACACTAAAATAACCAACTTGATGAAAAATATGATGACATCCTGGAAAACGCAATTAAGTATCAATAAAACTATCGCTGGAGATGTCAATATAAAATGCGGTATCTTTCAAGGAGATTCCCTAAGTGCTTTGTGGTTCTGTTTGTGTCTTTAGCCGCTAACAACGGCACTAAAGGCGTCGGGGAAAGGATACTTGATCTCCAACACAAATCATCATATAAGCCATCTCTTTTACATGGACGACCTCAAACTGATGGCGGCATCTCGTGCAGAACTCGACAAGATACTTCGGATAACAGAGACATTAAGTCACGATATTAAAATGGACTTCGGACTAGAAAAATGTAAAATAAATGCGATGCACAAGGGAAAACGGCAAGAAACGCACGGACACCAATTAAACCACAAAGAAGATGAAAACAAGATTACACCAATGGAGCAAGATGAATTCTACAAATACCTCGGCTTTGAGCAAGCTAGGGGACTACAAAAAAAAAGAAATAAAGAAACACCTAATCGACAAGTTTCAACATAGAACAAAAGCGATTCTACGGACAAAGCTTTCTGGAAGAAATACTGATAGCCATTAACACATATGCAGCCCCAGTAATCACATATTGCTTTGGTGTGGTCGAATGAACCCCAACTGACTTAGAAAACCTGAACAGAATAATAAGAACCATGTGCACAAAACATCTAAAACACCACCCAAAAAGCTCGATAGAACGGTTTCACCTCGATAGAAAAAAAGGTGGGCGGGGTTTCATCGACTTTGCAAGAGTGTATTATACACAAGTAGCTAGCCTACGTGACTACTTCTACTCCAAAACAGTAAATTCCCCACTACACCGTGCTATAGCCGAAATGGACAATAAACTGACGCCACTCAACCTTGTAAACCGTGAGTACGACCCAAAGATTAACATAACACCCGACGACACAATAGTACAGAAATGGAGGGGAAAAGAACTACATGGCAGGTACATATCCACAATTATTGAAAAATAACATATAGACACTAGCGCATTCATTTATTGGCTTTAACACTCTAATTTATTTCCTGAAACTGAAGGCTTCGTAATGGCTATTCAAGACCAGGTCATTCCCACCCGAAATTACAGGAAATATATAACTAAAGACACCACAATTACTAACACTACCTGTCGAATGTGTGACGGGAACAATGAGAATGTAGAACATATAATTGCGGGATGCACAACTCTGGCACCTAATGAATACTTAAGAAGACAAAACAATGTTGCCAAGATTGTACACAGCAAGTTATGCCATAAAGTTCTAGGAAGAGACGAAGTACCATATTACCAATACAAGCCAGAAAGTGTTGTAGATACAGCAAAAGCAAAGATCTACTGGGACCGCACTATCCACACGGACAAAACAGTGGAACATAACCGACCTGACATTGTGTATATGGACAAAGAAGCAAAATGCACTTACCTAATAGACATAGCAGTCCCGGCACCCCACAACATAAAAACTAAACACACTGAAAAAGTTCATAACTATACACCTCTTGCAATCGACATGACGAGCACATGGAGACAAGATAAAGTATACATCTTACCAATCATCATAGGTCCAAGCGGAGAAATCCCGAAGAAACTCCATGACTCCATCGAGAGACTGGGATTGGAAAAAAACACCTACCGCCAACTTCAGAAAGCTGTACTCTTGGACACATGCAACATAGTTCGGAAAGTAATGAACATGAAATAAAACAATATAAAATTACCTCACCAATGGGAGTACCTATATCATCAAAAATGTAATCAACTTTATTATACTTACTTGCCCCTAGGGGCCGTACGTATGATTATGTAACCCTAAAAGGAGAATTAAGGAAATAATAATAATAATAATGATAATAATAATAATAATAATAATAATAATAATAATAATAATAATAATAATAATAATAATAATAATAATAATAATAATAATAATAATAATAATAATAATAATAATAATAATAATAATAATAATAATAATAATAATAATAATAATAATAATAATAATAATAATAATAATAATAATAATAATAATAATAATAATAATAATAATAATAATAATAATAATAATAATAATAATAATAATAATAATAATAATAATAATAATAATAATAATAATAATAACCGTAAGGCATTTGAGAGCGTGCTCCATTCCTGGCTCATAAGCATTTTAAAAATCTACAAAGTACACCCTAGCATAGTTAATTTTCTTGAAACATCGATGAAACAATGGAGAACAAACCTTCAGATTAATATTAATGGTCAGTATCTTAAAACCGATGAAATCGCTATTCGCAAAGGAATATTCCAAGGTGACTCACTTAGTCCACTGTGGTTTTGTTTGGCAATGAATCCACTTTCTGCCATGCCCAACAACACAAAATATGGCTTCAATCTTAAGACTAATAGAAACACCAACTGCACTGTTTCCTATCTTCTTTATATGGATGATATAAAAATTTTTGCTGCTAATCAGCAACAAATTCAACATCTTCTGGATATAACCGAAAGGTTCTCCAGTGATATACACATGGAATTTGGTTTAGATAAGTGCAGAACTTTAAACATCGAAAAGGGAAAAATTGTCAATGGAGATGTGGCGCTACCTAATGAAGATATAATCGCTGCCATGCAGAATGGGGAAACCTATAAATACTTGGGATTTCAACAAGCCAGATTGTTAGACCAAAAACAGTCCAAGGCTAACATCAGGGATAAGTTTTCACAAAGGGTAAGTTCCCTGCTAAAATCTGAGTTGAACGCAGGAAATCTAAACCGAGCCATTAATACATATGCCGTACCTGTGTTGACCTATTCTTTCGGTATTTTACAATGGACAAAAACCGAATTGGAAGATATTCAGAGAACAACCCGAACTAGTGACAGATGTCACCATCCAACATCGTCAGTGACTGAGCTAGTAATGAAAATGAATAATGAAAAAATTTTTTAGTTACCTACCAATCGATACATTCGATGTCAATCAAGCTGGAACCAGAGTGAGGAGAGATCGAATAATTAATTTCCTGGCCTTTTTATAGTCTCGCCAGATTATGACACATTTGACGTAAAAATCGAAATTCAACTGTTCGTTATTTCCAAAAATTAACCTAAATTTTCGAATAATGAGGTAATGTTTTTACAATTCCGATCATATCTTTGATAACATTAAGCTAGTTTTTATTCTTATGTTTACAAAAAAGCTATTTACTTAATTTTTATTTCACTTTTTCCTTATAAAATTTTGATTTGAAATAGGCTGATTTTAGTGCTGTCAAATTCATTCTATTCTTTTAAAATTTGAGTTAAAACTATAAATTACTCTTAAAATTACTCATGAATCTATTAAACTAATCCTATTTTAACTTTTAAATATTAATTTAAACTAAAGAACTAAAATTTAAACTTTTAAGTGATTATTGTTTGAACTATGTCTACAAAATTTTAGATGAGATGATTCAATTACACTTTTTTGACGTGATCAAAGATTCACAGCTTATAACTAATATAAAAACTTACTTAATTAACCTACATACAGTTTTGTTACATAAAATGTCCTTCAATAATGTTTATTAATTATGTTTTGCAATAGTATTTTCACTTTTTACTATTTAAGTTTTTTTATCATTAGTTCAATTAATTATGTCCAAAACTTTAGATATAAGGATTTGATCACTAAATTTAACTTTGTTTGTTACATTTTTTATATTGTTTTGGTTTTTTTTCAGGTACATCTCAGATTTGTGTTGAGTTATATCTATGTCGAAGACTATATTTGTCTCCTTATACCCTTGTAAGTACTTCCTTTTATAAAACAAATTTAAACACTTAACTACATAAAATTACACATTTATTTATTAAACATATGAATGAGATTAATAGTTTTTTTAATTTTGTTCCATTTTTATTTCTTTTAGATTATAACTTTGACTTCAAAAGAAAACTGTATCAATTATACATTATTATATGAATTGGGACTAGTTATTGGAATTGTACATATTGAATTGTTATTGATTGTCACCATGGATCCTATCCAAGATAAATTTGTCAAGTACATTCTCTATTTATTTTGAATGTTTACTATTGAAGACTATTATATTGAAAACTTTAGATGTAATAAAGAAAAAGTAACTTATGATTAGATGAAAATTATTAAGATATCCTTTTTATTATAACTCATTGAGGTAAGTTTTACTTATTAATTGTTCTGATCTTAGTTGTATATCTCAATATATTAAAAAAATTTAATTTAATCGGACAAATAAATAGAAATATAAATATAAAAAAAATAGAAATTAAAATATGATATCAAACAAAACTGTGCAAGTAAATATAAAAATTACATTATCGATGCCACAAATTCATCAACTGTATAAAAGCAACTCTCAAGTAAGAAATCCCTAGCAAATTTCAAGAACCTGCGTTGCGTCATATTCTTAATATCCAAATTTTTATGAAATTTTGCAAACTTATTATATAGACCAACGTTTAATTAATTATTTCTGGACATCTGAGTTCGAGAGAAAGTATTAACCAAATCATTTCTAAACCTAGTTTCATACAAATGCAATTCCCAACTAGCAGACATTTGATTTTGGTTTTTATGAACTAATTTAAGAGTTTCCAATATGTATATACATGGAACCGGCAAAATCCTAAACTTCCGAAACAATTCTTTGCAGTGTGCATCGGGTTTAGCTCTATCTAGAATTCTTACAGCAGCTTTTTGCTTAGAGAAAATATGTTCTACCCTCGAAGAAACTCCCCACAGAATGATTCCATACATCAAATGGCTATGAACAATGGCATAATAAACAGTCCTTAGTACATTGAAGTTAACATAATAACCTAGCTGTCGCAATGCAAATATTTGAGATGCCAGACGCGAACATAGGGTATCAATAAGATCCACCCAATTGAGATCCATATCAAGAGTAAAACCGAGATATTTTACAGAGTCAAATTAAGCAAGTAATTTACTCGAACTAAAAGTAATTTTCTGGGTTTTAGTGCAATTTAGCTTAAGTCTATTTGAGGAAAACCACTTACTCACACGATCAAAATCTTCAGCACTACGTTGTGCATATGCCTTAGTGGCAAATACAGTATCATCTGCAAACAGAAAACAACGCGAGTCTTTAACCGAAGTCGGTAGAATACAGAACCTTGAGGCACACCATTATTTATCTGTAGAAATGATGACTCTTTATCACTGCAGCAAACATATTGTTCCTTGTTCGCAAGATACGATGACACCAGTTCCATAGTTATACCCCGAATACCGTAATATTCCAACTTCCCTAGTAAAATCTTTCTATTAACGCAATCAAAAGCCTTGGAAAGATCACAAAAGGACACAAAATTATCTACCCCACTATCGATCCCCTCAACAACAAACTTCACCAATGAAGTTAGAGCACTAACGGTAGATTTATTTCGACGAAAATCAAATTGCGCAGGTGTTATTAACATTATTATTATTTCAAATATCTTACCAAGTATGGGAACTATTGAAATTGGCCTATAGTTTTCAAGAGAATTTTTCTCTCCTTTTTTAACGGTAGGAACCACTTTGAAGATCTTCAAGGAGTCAGGCCAGCAGCCCTGTTCGATGCATTTATTATATAGAACAGTCAATGGGGCAACTATATAGTCAACAGATGATTTAAGAATATCATTATTTAAGCCATAAAAATCAGTACAACGTGAATTTTTGAGTTTCATTATAGCCTCTCTTACATCATGATTTAGAATAGCTGGCATAAAAAATGAACAGGACGGATTAGGAGTATTATTCATAAAAGACATAGGATCATTACCTAAATCCTCTATACAACTTAATATATCATCTGCAACATTACTAAAGTATTGGTTAAATTCATCAGGAGTAATTGTTTGTGGCGTATTAAAATTCTTATTAGATTTACGGTTTTGGTTGACTATATTCCAGACAGTTTTGTTTTTATTATTTGTACCTAAAATCAGTGAATCATAATATTCCTTTTTTGTTTGTCAAATTGATTTTCTATACAGTTTTCGCGTTTCTACATAACTACACCAGTCATCAAAGCTATTGCTGTCCAAATTTCTGCTTACTATCGTTAAGTCTCTGTCTGAAAAGTTTAAGGTTTAAGGTTTAAGGCGAACCTCCAAAGCTAAATGGTCAGCAACATAAACGTCAATCACTCCAACCACCATATCATTTGAGGAATAGTTTGAAATTACGTTATCCAAGCACGAACTGGTATTTGGAGTGATTCTTATAGGCTGGTTTACAAAGTAATTTAATCTGTACATTTTAAGAATATTGACCAAATTCCTCGAATTGACTCTACTGCCGTTGCCAATGCCCCAGTTAATTTCGCCAAGTATGATAATCTTATTATATCTGCTGCAAACAAAGTCAATCAATTTTAATAATTGATCCATAAAAGTGATGATATTGTCAGAGGAAGAGGACCTATATACTGCAATTACAATACAGTTTTCATTTGTAATCGCTGCAGCACAGAACTTCACATGCTTTTCAATGAAAAACTGATTAACATCAACTTATTTAATAAGCATGTCAGGCTTTGCAAAAATAGCGACTCCACCATGTAACAAAATAGTGTCCATTCGTGAAGATATATGCACAGGTTTAGTTGTTTTAATTCTGTTCTTTCTTGGGACGAAAAAAATCAGTTATGGTACCCACAAGAATGTTTTCTGATTTATGCCGTCGCTTGTTGTTTAACTGAATTTTTCGCTGATTATTGTGATTGTTGAGATGAATAAAATCAGAACATATATTAGCGGTTTCTGTATTATGGATTGCAGCTGACACAGTCGAACTAGTAAAAGTATGTCCAGAAGTATTTTCAGTACATTGAGGATCAGCTCTTGATGTAGATGCACTATGAGAGGAGTAATTATAATTTGATGCTGGCTCAATATATAATCTAGAGCCAGCTGAAACGCGTTTAAGTAGATTAATTTGTTCCTGTAAAGCTTTTATTGCTATGCTCTGATTTTGAATTATTAAATATTTATCATGTAGAAGTCGTTCCATATATTTAATTGTAAGATCCGCTACTGTATTATCAGGTGGTGATTTTGACTCAGAAACTTTAACGGAATCTACCACAGACACTCTAGGAATATCATAATTGATTCCCAATTGACAGCAGTTAACTGTGTTGTCATCAAGAAACTTAGCCTTTAACACCTTAAGACAACTTTTGTGTGACACAATACCACAGGTTATGCATTTTAGGCCAGAGCTGACTGAATTACTACATCTTTTACATTTATTTGATTCACTACCCTTATACATTTTAATCATTAATGTTGCAAAAATTATTCACAGCAAAATAAAGTACAATCACTATTAGAAGTTAATTTTTATTAAAAATGTTTATCGACCCATGGTGGTATAGTGCAACGTCCAATACCAGTTTTCAAACAGGATAGTAAAAGTTTATCAAGAGTTTACCGAAAAACATTGAAGAAAAATATTAAAAATACCACCTAATGATTGAAATTGTACTTGCCACGTAACTGATAGATAGAAACATGTATTACAATACACACTGTTATGCTCTTCTATATTAAAACTGGATATTTAACTACAAAAACACAACTTTTAGCGAAGCACAAAAATAAACAACAATCGATGCCAACGACATAAGCACATAATCAATCAATCAATCAATCAATCAATCAATAATAATAATTGCATCAAATAAGTGGCTTGCTGACGGTACCTTGTTTCCAGAGACTGAAGGATTTATGATGGCCATTCAGGATCAAGTAATTAATACGAACAACTACAAAAAATTTGTTATCAGGGACCCAACTATTACAACGGATAAGAGTAGACGGTGCCAACAAACATCGGAAACCATCCAACACATCACATCAGGTTGTTCAACCATAGCAAACACGGATTATTTACGCAGGCACAACCAGCTGTGTAATATTATCCACCAGAAACTGGCCAACAAATATGGACTGCTAAATACCTATACAGACTATTACAAATACAATACACAGGCAATGCTCGAGAATGCAGATTTTAAACTCTACTACGATTATCACCGATAGACAGGTGACGAATAATCGACCCGACATTGTAGTAGTGGATAAAAAATCTAAATCGGTGCTGTTAGTCGATGTTGCAGTTCCAAACAATAACAACGTTTTGGATAAGTATAATGAAAAGATGGCAAAGTACACCGATCTTGCCATGGAAGTGGAACAGATGTGGCATGCAGAAAAAGTGGAGGTGGTACCGATCATCGTATCATCAACTGGACTCATTCCCAGAAGTCTTGAAGAAAGTCTTATAAAACTCGTTCTTCATAAAAACACTTTTATTGACTTGCAAAAAGCGGCAATTTTAAACATAGGTCATACTGTTAGAAAATTTTTAAATATATTAATTTTGAGTCTAATCCCATTTGCGTTTACGCTCGGGATAGGTAAATATTACCAGCTAAAGCTGAGTAAGTGCATAAGTCTTTTGATACGTTAAATGTACTAAAAAGAAGCATAAAAATCACTTATTTGACAACAATGAAAAACTATTCTATAGACCATGCACTGGTAACTCTAATATAAACATTAGGTCTGAACAATTAGTTTATACTAAGGACATCAGAGGATATTTTAGCGCTAGTGTCGGTTATATTTGTGTTCTATGTTCTATGTGTCAAGCGCCATTCGGCCATCCATCATTGCCGCTGCCGCCATTCTCATATTAGTATTGGGAGTTAATACATGTGTGTGATATTTTTCGATTATTGTGAGAATTGTACGTTTGAACTGTTTTTACCATGGTGTTTATTTGTTGTGTACCTAGCTGCAGAAACAAAAACAAAGATGCCCAAATGCACATTTTTCCCAAAGATGAAACGGTGAGTGAAAATAATACAGGTGTAACATATAATTTATACCATTAAAGTAATTAGAAACGAGGTATTCCATCCTATATTTGAATTTTTAGCAATAAAAAGTACAGTTACTCAGACGTATAAGATTAATATGTTAAATAATGTCCACTTTAATTTTGCAAAGTAAAATTACAGAATTGTGAAACAAGGTATAATTTTTATTTTTGATACAAAGCTGTAGTACTAAAATATATATCATTGAAGCTATAAGTCCATTATACAATTTAATTAAAAATAAATTTGGCATTATTTTCTTTAAAATTTTTTTATATATGAAAAGTACTCGTATTTTATTCTAAATATTTTCATATTTCCAGCTTTATAATATCTGGATTGAGAAGATTGGTAGAGCTGATTTGAGAGACAAGACCATGGAGAAGGTTAGGACATCATATAGAATATGTAATATTCATTTTGGATCAGATGCGTTGTATATTGGAAGTAGATATAAATCTAGCATTAGAAAAGATGCCATTCCATCATTGTATCTTGACATTCAAAACAATAAAGGTAAATTGTGTTTTATATCATATAATGGTCTGCTTACGTTTTGTTTTATTTAATGTTAAGAATATGTTTAAATTTGATACTTTTTTTGCAGCTCTTGTACCTCAACCAAATAATGGAATAGAAGGGACAATAGTTAATAATGAGGAAGAATCTGTACCTTGTAGTTCTAAGAGTATGCCGAGTGAAACCCCTTTGTCACCACAAAGGATGAACAACTCTCAATCACTGAATCTATTATCTACTCCATCTAAATCATCAAGTAAGTTCATATGTTTTACAAATTAACTGTTAAGTAAAATACACTTTTCTGGTAAATTCAGGAACAAATTTGCTATAAGTATTCAATTTACAATATTAATTTCTTTTTAATAGTTTTGTACTATTTTTTTATAGTTCTGTAGTAGTATTCATATTTTATTTTATTTTATTTAGGTTTTTAATCCTTGGCTGGCCCCCTTTCTTGTTCTTTAATAGGTGTGTATTTGCTTATTTCTTTTTAAAGTTTACTTTATTAATAGAGCCAAGGTATATATAGATTTCCTATTAGTTATAGCATTTTTATTTAGTAGGAGATAGGTATATATTTTAGTGTAAAAATATTGTTTGCGCTGTATGTTTGTTACTTTTAGTGTTATATTTTTTGTTTTATTTTCAGATTTGCATAAGAGAACTAATTTATTGCATTACACCAATACAACCAGGACATCAGAGTTAACCCCTAAAGCTAAGAAACTCTATAAAGTTGCTTCTGACTTAAGAAGGACAGCCAGAAGATTAAATTTCAGTCCTTTAAGCTTAACAAAAAGAATTAAACATGTGGAGTCCAAGGCATATATCCTTAATTTTCTTCAATCTAATGTTAATAAGCCAATTTGATTTTTTCATGTCTCAGTTAAGATGCCAACATTTGAAACCTAAAGGCAGAAGATACAGTTTGGACGAAAAAATCCTGTTTTTAACTCTGATGAGACAGAGTGCAAAAAGTTATAGGCTTTTAAGAAAATTATTTGCCATTCCTTCCAGAAAGACTCTAACAAACCTATTAGGGAAGATTCCATTTAGACAGGTATTAATGAATCAATATTTAATTCATTAAAATCTAAAGCTAAAACAATGAGCAGTAAAGAAAAAATATGTAGCATATTGTTTGATGAGATGGCTATTGAATCAAATCTCCAATATAATAACAAAAAGGATTTTGTTGAAGGGTTTCAAGATAACGGATCTGGGGAAAGAAATCCATTAATTGCAGACAAAGCAATGGTTTTCATGGCTAGAGGAATTTTTAAAAAATGGAAACAACCAATAGCATTCTATTTTAATGAAGGGGGCATGAAAACGAATATCTTAACTGCAAAAATTAAAGAAATTGTTTGTGCATGTCAAGAGGCTGGTTTGATTGTAAAAACAATAATTTGTGACCAAGGTGCTGCTAACGTTGCAGCAATAAACAAACTATATGGAGAGACCAATGAGTTATTCATCAGAAGAGGAGAAGACAATCGTTTGTTTGGAGTGGAAATTGCAGGGAAAGAAGTTGTTCCATTGTATGATCCACCTCATCTGCTTAAGGGTATGAGAAATAATTTTTTTTTGTACCCTTTAACATTTAAATGGCATAATATTGGGTGTGAAGAAGCAAAATGGGAACATATAAAGAAATTATATGAAATTGAAAATTTAGAGGAAGATGACTATAAGCTTTGCAGAAAATTAACAAAAGACCACATAGAAAACACAAAAAAAATGAAGGTTTCTGTAGCGACCCAAGTCTTCAGTAATAATGTGGCTGCAGTAATGAGAAGACTGGCTAGGGACAATAAAAACCAAAGTGATGACCAAATGCCCAAAGAAGCAGAAGGAACTGCTGAGTTTTTGTTGTTCATGGACAAACTATTTGATAGTGTAAATGGAAGTTGTGTCAAACCAAAGCATGGGAAGAACTTGAAATGTGCAGTGACAAAAACATCAGAGCATTTAGATTTCTGGCAAGAGGCAATAAAGGTTTTAGAGACAATAAAATTTTTTAATATAAAAAAATCAAAGGTTGTGCGCCCTCCTTCTTTAAAAAATTGGATCCACACTTTGAAAGGTTTTATTTATTTGTGGAACAATTTTAAAACCGAAGGTATTCGCTTTTTATGTCCCAGAAGTCTAAACCAAGATCCATTAGAAAATTTCTTTGGAGCTATTAGGTGTCATGGGAACAGAAATATACACCCAAATTCAAGTGCATTTGTGAATCACTTCAAATCACTTATTATAAACAATTTTTTTTCTAGCCACAGCTCATCAAGTAATTGTGAGTTTGATAATTTAAAATCATTAGATGACCTAAAGCATATGTTAACTTCTCCAGTAAGAATAAAACCATTGTTAGTAACATTTCCTGAAATAACTGTTACAGAATACAATGAACAATTCAGTTCATTCTTAAGAAAAGGGAAGTTAACATATACTGCTGGTTTTGTAGCAAAAAAGGTAATGAGCCAAGTAAAATTATGTTTGACATGTCGACATGATTTGATAGGAGGAAATAGAAATACCGAAGAGTATTTTCTTATTAATGCTAGAGCATACTCTGCAAAATCTTTACTAGCCCCTTCTACCAATTTCAATAAATTATTTCAAAAATTCATATTTTTGCTTGGTGATATTTTACCACAAGTTTGCCACTACAATAACATTACAAAAACATTAAAGATGATCTTAAAACATATTTGTAAAGAAAATAATATATTTTCATATTGTGAACATAATTTATTCGAAATAATTTGTAATTATGTTTGTAAATTTCATGTTTATATTTGGTAAAAAAATATTAATAAAATATTGAAAGGAAAACAAAATGTAACAATATCTGCTGATATTATAAAAAAATATGCAGCAGAGAAATTTAAAAAAAAAGCAAAAATATTTAAAAAAGTTCTATGTTTAAATTTGTGTTGTATATTTAGGTTTAAAATGTGTTTTCTTTATTAAAGATTTCTTTAAATACATAGTTTTATATTTTTCTTTGTAAACCTCCATCTTTTCAGAACTCCCTTATTTTGAATAAAGAGATAAAAACTGTAAAAATGCATCAATTCATTTTACTCAATACTACAATATATATATTTGGTGAATTTTTACAGTTTTATCTCTTTATTTAAAATGATTAAAAATTATTAAATAATATTCAAAATGTATATACGTTTAAATAACCCGCCATTTGAAAAAAGTTGTATACTAAGGACACGAGATGGCAGTAATGTTCCACAGACCTTCACATCATTAAGGACTTGCCCATCTACTTCAGTATTTATATATCTTATCTATGCTATAGACAACTGAGTAGTGCCTGACTATTGGTCTTCAATGTGGTCCAATCCTCAAAAACATAACGAGGGTGCCGAATGGATAATCTGAGAAGGATAAATCAAACATTGCTCCAATGTTGTTTAACAAAATAATAACAGCTGAAGTAAACCAAGCCGTAGAAAAAACTTACAGTTGGAAAGCTCCAGGAATTGATAATATCCAAAATTTCTGGTACAAAAAATTTGACAGCTTACACGAGATAATCGCATCAAAATTAACACATATTTTTCAACATCCAGAAGGCATTCCAGCCTTTCTTACTCATGGTTTAACCCATATGCTTCCCAAAATAGCTAACACACAGGACCCCTCACAGTATAGACCAATCACATATCTTTCAACGCTTTACAAGATACTAATATCTTGCATTACTAACCGAATTTATAGCCATGTCGACCAATATAACATCTTGGCAGAGAAATAAAAGGGATGTAAACGTGGTCACCAGGGATGCAAAAAGTAACTTGTTATTGACTCTATGATCCTAAGGCAAGCGCAAAAGCAATGTCGCAACATCTCGACTGCTTTTGTAGACTACCGTAAGGCATTTGACAGCGTACCACATTCCCGGCTCTATAAAGTACATCTATAAAGTACATCCCACCATAGTTACTTTTCTTGAAACTTTGATGAAGCAATGGCGAACAAGCCTTCAGGTAAACATTAATGGACAGTATATTAAGACTAACGAAATTGTTATTCGCAGGGGAGTATTCCAAGGTGACTCACTTAGTCCACTGTGGTTCTGTTTGGCAATGAATCCACTGTCTACCATGCTCAATGACACAAAATATGGCTTCAATCTTAAGACTAATAGGAACACCAACTGCAATGTTTCCCATCTTCTTTATATGGATGATATTAAAATGTTTGCTTCTAATCAACAACAAATTCAACATCTTCTGGATATAACCAAAAGGTTCTCCAGTGATAAACGAATGGAATTTGGTTTAGATAAGTGCAGAACCTTAAACATCGAAAAAGAAAAAATTGTCAATGGAGATGTGGCGCTACCTAATGGAGATATAATCGCTGCCATGCAGAATGGGGAAACCTATAAATACTTGGGATTTTAACAAGCCACATTGTTAGACCAAAAACAGTCCAAGGCTAACATCAGGGATAAGTTTTCACAAAGGGTAAGTTCCCTGCTAAAATCTGAGTTGAACGCAGGAAATCTAAACCGAGCCATTAATACATATGCCTTACCTGTGTTGACCTATTCTTTCGGTATTTTACAATGGACAAAAACCAAATTGAAAGATATTCAGAGAACAACCCGAACTAGTGACAGATGTTACCATCCAACATCGACAGTGACTGAGCTAGTAATGAAAATGAATAATGAAAAAATTTTTTAGTTACCTACCTTTTTTGTAAACATAAGAATAAAAACTAGCTTAATGTTATCAAAGATATGATCCGAATTGTAAAAACATTACCTCATTATTCGAAAATTTAGGTTAATTTTTGGAAATAACGAACAGTTGAATTTCGATTTTTACGTCAAATGTGTCATAATCTGGCGAGACTATAAAAAAGCCAGGAAATCAATTATTCGATCTCTCCTCACTCTGGTTCCAGCTTGATTGACATCGAATGTATCGATTGGTAGGAGTAGATATACTAGGACAGTTCTACTATAGATATAGGGAAATCAATGTGTTAGAGAGAGACAGATAGACAAATCAATGTGTTAGAGAGAGACAATCGGTTCTGGAACGGTTCTGAACTTTCGGACTGTGGTTCTGAATTGTGGACCAGTTGTTTATTTGGAATAGTTGTGTTATATTATAATGATTAAATAATTGAGCGACTGGAACGAATTTTATTAGAACTATTAAAGAATTGAACGAGTTTGTATTGCGGGTTGCCTGGAATATAGGATGAGAGAGAAAGTGGCGCCATCTCCCTGCCATTAGCCACATGTCGGTAATGTAGATCGCGTTGGGGAGGGCCACGTGCGCCACCATTTTTAATCTTTTATCAACCGCTAGGTGCTGACCGCCATTTTTAGTCCATTTCGCCATTTTTGGTCCCAGGGTATGGGTGGGATTATCACGTGACGTCAGAACGAGTTAAAAAGACATTAACGGGCAGACCACACAAGCAAGTTAAAAAGGCCTCCAGCGTGACGTCATTCGCAAGTCAAATCGGTTCGGAACGGTTCTAGAACGGTTCACAAGTGGATAATCACGTGACGTCAAAACGAGTTAAAAAGGCATTAACGGTCAGACGAGTGGCTGACCACACAAGCAAGTCAAAAAGGCCTTCAACGCGACATATAAGGTCAAAAGGGCATTAACTGTTGGTAACAAGCCAACGCAGTCAAAAGGACAGGTGAGCGAGCAAATGTCAACAGATCACGTGACACACCTTCTATGACGTCACTTACAAGTCAAAAAGGCATTACCAGCGAGAGAGCCGAAGTAGCGAAGCTACAGAATCCGCCCTTTGCGCATAATTTTCAATAGTGGATATATGAAAAAGACGCGTTTAGGTATACTGCGCACTTCGTCAAAAAGTCACTAGCCCTATTATCGAGACCCGATAACCCTAAATAACAAGGTATCTCTTAATATCAATGGTACAGGTCAAAGGTCCTATTAGATACGGATTTTGTTAACAAAAATAATTTCTTTTTATCAAATGATGTGTATATTATGTTTTCAATAAACTTGGTGAATCGACAAAAAAAAAACCACAACTGGCACGTGAAAAGGTATATACAGAGTATAACAGAAAAGTCGCAAGAGAAAGAATGCAATGGTATTGTGTATACAGGGTATGGTATACAATGGTACGGGTTCTAGATATGACATATACAGAGTATAATAGAAAAGTCGCAAGAATGCAATGGTAAGTACAGAGGCTTTACAAGAAGACATCTCCAGAGGCTTTACAAGAAGTCAACATCATCATCATACTGGGATCCCCCCCAGAATCCTTATGGGCCACCAGCGTACAAAGGCATTAACGGGTGGCAACAAGCCAACGCAGTCAAAAGGACAGGTGAGCGAGCAAAGGCAAACAGATCACGTGACACACCTTCTATGACGTCACTCACAAGTCAAAAAGGCATTACCAGCGAGAGAGCCGAAGTAGCGAAGCTACTGAATCCGCCCTTTGCGCATAATTTTTAATAGTGGATATATGAAAAAGACGCGTTTAGGTATAATGCGCACCAAAACCATTAGGGCACTCTCTAGAAACTTGATCAAATATCTCTTAAAATGATTTGCAATTGTTTTTTAATAAACTTGGTAAATTGTTTTTTGTTAAACGAGCGGAAAAGATGTTATCTACAACATAGGATATGCAACAACCGCAACCAGAATCTTAAAAGGTGTATACAGAGTATAACAGAAAAGTCACAAGAATGTAATGCTCTACAAGAAGATCGAGGGTGTAAGGAGAGCTTTTCCTTGATGGAGGGGGACGCATGGTAATATTAACGAAGTTGAGGATTAGTCTTTTCGGTAAATAAAGACGTTTATAAATAAAAAGTAGGGTTATGAATCAAAATCGTTACTTGTTGGATAAGAAGGAAGAAAAGACTAATCCTCATATAAACTGGATACCTAAAGAGGTAGCTTATGTCTTTAGACAAAAACCACAAACAACGTATCCATTGAGACGTATTCAACCAACACCATATCCAACAAAACAGAAGAAGAACACATGAAAAATGAAGTCAATAATGTTTTCACAATGACATGCATAATATTAGTATCTATTTTTGTTTTAATTTTAAAAATTATCTTAAAAATTGTAAGACGGAAATTTCAATCTTCATGTAATATAAAAGTTGATGAATAAACAAACTGTTTTATTTTTATAAATAAGCGAGAATGATAAGGTAAAAAATACACATTTGCGGTTATAAGGTTTATTTATTTATCATTATAATGGTAATATAATATTAGAAAACCACTGACTTAGATGTTGTACGTTTCGTTCGGTACACATATATGGTCCAGATAGAGCGTGGCAGGGGTTTGGATCCTTGACAAAGTTTCCAGTTTCACAAGAGGTGCTATCAAATTTGGTAAAGGAAAATGTTAAAAATATGTTGAGAGGTATAAGAAGATTGAAGGACTTGTCGCTAACATTTATAATAGGGTTTTTCGGGTAATTCCAGCCGGCTATAGCCATAGAGTATAACAGAAAAGTTGCAAGAAAAAGAATGCAATGGTAAGTACAGAGGCTGTACAAGTAAATTGTCGGATATATGAAAAAGACGCGTACCACGCCATTTAGGCACTCTCTAGAGACCCGATAAGAAAACCCTGAATAACAAGGTATCTCTTAATATCAATGGTACAGGTCAAAGGTCCTATTAGATACGGATTTTGTTAACAAAAATAATTTCTTTTTTTATCAAATGATGTGTATATTATTTTTTCAATAAACTTGGTGAATCGACAAAAAAAAACCACAACCGGCACGTGAAAAGGTATATACAGAGTATAACAGAAAAGTCGCAAGAGAAAGAATGCAATGGTATTGTGTATACGGGGTATGGTATACAATGGTACGGGTTCTAGATATGACATATACAGAGTATAACAGAAAAGTCGCAAGAACGTAATGCTCTACAAGAACATCGGGGGTGTAAGGAATGTAAGCAGAGGCTTTACTATGATTCATAACTTGTTTACGTTAATTGTGCTCCTCCGGGGTGACGGTTACGTAAGTTGTTTGTTGTTTACTAGAAAGGGAGATGTTGACTAAATTGATCTTATTCCCAATAAAAATAGGAGTGCAGGAAAATTTTATTAACCGTAGGATCTATAATCATGTTATCATTTTCGAAAAATATAAAAATACTAGGTTAAAGAGTGTTTTTTCTTAGTTATCTCGCAAAGTTTAAACAAGTAAAAAGTACCTGCGATTTCTTAGTGTCTTGCATACCTTTACAAATTGATGTAGCTTATGGAACGAAAACTTGAAAAAGAATTTGTTAAAACAGTGCGTCAAATAAAAAACGATACAAATTTCTATGTGGATAAAAAAGGTGATTATAAATTATATAGATAATCTTAGTATTTGGAATATAGTTTTTAATAAACAAAGACAATTACCACAAGCGGTATATCCATTGAGACGAATTGAACCAACTTTATGTGACGGAAAACAACAACAGCTTACAATAAGAAATATGATGTATTTGTAATTACTTATATAATTTTAGCAAACTGCCTGGATTTAATAAAAACATCAATGAATAAGCAATTTGTTTTATTTCTATAGATAAGTAGTGATAAAAACAAACATTTGTGACTAGTTATGTGGTTTATTTATTTTAATTACAAAGATAGTGTATCACATTAAATAAGCCAGTAGCGTTTTACTTTTGAATGCTTTTTAGTATTAAAAATATATTTATTTAAAAACTGATGTAATATCTCCTGGCACGCCTGGAAATTCATCTTGAGTTATGCCCCTTCTTTGAATTTGCTCCATCATATCATCTAATTGTATAAATGAATCATTGTTGTATCAAATGTAATTCTTTCCCACGTGTTTGAAATGCCGTGTTAACGTATGCATTTTGTGGTAACTGAGAATTAATATCTCTGCTTATCTCCAAACTGGGGAATCCTACAGCATAAAACCTTTTCTCACTTTGAACAATCAAAGAGCCCGCAGAGCTTTAAAAAATACTTAAAATCCTACTTTATTAGAATTTAAATCGAATTTCCATATCGTGTTTTCTTTAATGATATACATTCGATAAGAACTAAATGCTAAAAAAGATGACATCCGCTACCTTTACTAAACATAAGTTAGTAATAGGTTTTTT
The DNA here is from genome assembly GCA_035357415.1 of Ophraella communa. NCBI lineage: Eukaryota > Metazoa > Arthropoda > Insecta > Coleoptera > Chrysomelidae > Ophraella > Ophraella communa. Next base: position 30,113,514 of record CM068980.1, read on the forward strand.
TTGGTTCGTTTGGTTGACTTCCGGAGGGTTGCTTTTTGCTTTAAATGTGCATGGTATCTTCATTGTTGTCAGACATTCTAGAGCCATAATATTATCCTGATCTAAAATGTGATTTATTCGAATACCAAGGATACATAATAGCTTCTTCTTGTGTACTATGTTGTATTCCTGACGTATGCCCGATTTCATGCACTAAAACACCTAAAAAATTTTTTTTTGATCATCAAAATTATTTAAACTGTAGTCCCAATCTTCTGAAACATCCATGTGTATTTCAACACATTGATTTCCCTTGGGAAAATAACCGTGAGCTAATAAACCACCTCTACCATCAAAATCGACAGAACATTCATAACAACCTTTACAATCTGTTCGAAAACGATGATGTTTTTTTTTATGCAAAAAAATATTTATACATAAATGTACAATGTAACATAACATTTATGTATAAATATTTTTTTGCATACATTGGTAAAAATAATTCTTCAAGTTTCCAAAGTTATCAACTTGATACGGGTAATCTATAAATTAACTATCCTAAAATATATGATACAAACTCCTTGTTATTCTTATAGTAGTCGTTGATTAATATAATCTGTGACTGTGTTGTCATGGTTACGTCATCCTTGATATATTTTGACATTGGTTTCAATATTTACGAGTTTAATAAAAAAATGTTAAATATTACGATGCATTTCCAAGTTATTTCATTGGCGACGAGTTAAAAGCCGAAACGAAAAACACAAAATGAACGCAGAACAGTTCAAAGCATTCCTGCTCGCTCAACGGACGCAGCAGGAACAGATCACACAGATCCTAACGGTGTTGGCTTCCAAACAAGGGAACAACAATCAAGACAAAGGACAGAACGACACAAAAGACAAATGACAATATTTAAGAACTTCAACATGGACAAACTTAACCCTGAACAATGCAGAGTTGATGATTTCATAGATTTATTCGAAACAAAATGTCGAATACACAACATCAACACAGCGATGCAAAAAGACCTATTATTAAACTGCCTTACACCCCAAGTCTTCCGCGAGGTAAGAATTGGTTTGACACCTACATTTGAAACATGTTCTTATGACGCCATACGCACAAAACTTTTGGATTTATTTCGAATAAAAAAACTTCGCTACCGCGCACTCACTGACTTTGGAGTTGCATCAGAGACGAAGGCGAAACTATGGAGCTTTACGTCAACAGACTCAAAGATCTTAGCACAGATTGCGGATATACCGGTGATCTTCTAGAACGACAATTACCAAGGATACATAATAGCTTCTTCTTGTGTAATATGTTGTATTCTGACGTATGCCCGATTTCATGCACTAAAACACCTAAAAAATTTTTTTTTTGATCATCAAAATTATTTAAACTGTAGTCCCAATCTTCTGAAACATCCATGTGTATTTCAACACATTGATTTCCTTGGGAAAATAACCGTGAGCTAATAAACCACCTCTACCATCAAAATCGACAGAACATTCATAACAACCTTTTACAATCTGTTCGAAAACGATGATGTTTTTTATGCAAAAAAATATTTATACATAAATGTACAATGTAACATAACATTTATGTATAAATATTTTTTTGCATACATTGGCAAAATAATTCTTCAAGTTTCCAAAGTTATCAACTTGATACGGGTAATCTATAAATTAACTATCCTAAAATATATGATACAAACTCCTTGTTATTCTTATAGTAGTCGTTGATTAATATAATCTGTGACTGTGTTGTCATGGTTACGTCATCCTTGATATATTTTGACATTGGTTTCAATATTTACGAGTTTAATAAAAAAATGTTAAATATTACGATGCATTTCCAAGTTATTTCATTGGCGACGAGTTAAAAGCCGAAACGAAAAACACAAAATGAACGCAGAACAGTTCAAAGCATTCCTGCTCGCTCAACGGACGCAGCAGGAACAGATCACACAGATCCTAACGGTGTTGGCTTCCAAACAAGGGAACAACAATCAAGACAAAGGACAGAACGACACAAAAGACAAAATGACAATATTTAAGAACTTCAACATGGACAAACTTAACCCTGAACAATGCAGAGTTGATGATTTCATAGATTTATTCGAAACAAAATGTCGAATACACAACATCAACACAGCGATGCAAAAAGACCTATTATTAAACTGCCTTACACCCCAAGTCTTCCGCGAGGTAAGAATTGGTTTGACACCTACATTTGAAACATGTTCTTATGACGCCATACGCACAAAACTTTTGGATTTATTTCGAATAAAAAAAACTCGCTACCGCGCACTCACTGACTTTTGGAGTTGCATCAGAGACGAAGGCGAAACTATGGAGCTTTACGTCAACAGACTCAAAGATCTTAGCACAGATTGCGGATATACCGGTGATCTTCTAGAACGACAATTACCAAGGATACATAATAGCTTCTTCTTGTGTAATATGTTGTATTCCTGACGTATGCCCGATTTCATGCACTACAACACCTAAAAAATTTTTTTTTGATCATCAAAATTATTTAAACTGTAGTCCCAATCTTCTGAAACATCCATGTGTATTTCAACACATTGATTTCCCTTGGGAAAATAACCGTGAGCTAATAAACCACCTCTACCATCAAAATCGACAGAACATTCATAACAACCTTTACAATCTGTTCGAAAACGATGATGTTTTTTTTTATGCAAAAAAATATTTATACATAAATGTACAATGTAACATAACATTTATGTATAAATATTTTCTTGCATACATTGGCAAAATAATTCTTCAAGTTTCCAAAGTTATTAACTTGATACGGGTAATCTATAAATTAACTATCCTAAAATATATGATACAAACTCCTTGTTATTCTTATAGTAGTCGTTGATTAATATAATCTGTGACTGTGTTGTCATGGTTACGTCATCCTTGATATATTTTGACATTGGTTTCAATATTTACGAGTTTAATAAAAAAATGTTAAATATTACGATGCATTTCCAAGTTATTTCATTGGCGACGAGTTAAAAGCCGAAACGAAAAACACAAAATGAACGCAGAACAGTTCAAAGCATTCCTGCTCGCTCAACAGACGCAGCAGGAACAGATCACACAGATCCTAACGGTGTTGGCTTCCAAACAAGGGAACAACAATCAAGACAAAGGACAGAACGACACAAAAGACAAAATGACAATATTTAAGAACTTCAACATGGACAAACTTAACCCTGAACAATGCAGAGTTGATGATTTCATAGATTTATTCGAAACAAAATGTCGAATACACAACATCAACACAGCGATGCAAAAAGACCTATTATTAAACTGCCTTACACCCCAAGTCTTCCGCGAGGTAAGAATTGGTTTGACACCTACATTTGAAACATGTTCTTATGACGCCATACGCACAAAACTTTTGGATTTATTTCGAATAAAAAACTTCGCTACCGCGCACTCACTGACTTTTGGAGTTGCATCAGAGACGAAGGCGAAACTATGGAGCTTTACGTCAACAGACTCAAAGATCTTAGCACAGATTGCGGATATACCGGTGATCTTCTAGAACGACAATTACCAAGGATACATAATAGCTTCTTCTTGTGTAATATGTTGTATTCCTGACGTATGCCCGATTTCATGCACTAAAACACCTAAAAAATTTTTTTTTGATCATCAAAATTATTTAAACTGTAGTCCCAATCTTCTGAAACATCCATGTGTATTTCAACACATTGATTTCCCTTGGGAAAATAACCGTGAGCTAATAAACCACCTCTACCATCAAAATCGACAGAACATTCATAACAACCTTTACAATCTGTTCGAAAACGATGATGTTTTTTTTTATGCAAAAAAATATTTATACATAAATGTACAATGTAACATAACATTTATGTATAAATATTTTCTTGCATACATTGGCAAAATAATTCTTCAAGTTTCCAAAGTTATTAACTTGATACGGGTAATCTATAAATTAACTATCCTAAAATATATGATACAAACTCCTTGTTATTCTTATAGTAGTCGTTGATTAATATAATCTGTGACTGTGTTGTCATGGTTACGTCATCCTTGATATATTTTGACATTGGTTTCAATATTTACGAGTTTAATAAAAATGTTAAATATTACGATGCATTTCCAAGTTATTTCATTGGCGACGAGTTAAAAGCCGAAACGAAAAACACAAAATGAACGCAGAACAGTTCAAAGCATTCCTGCTCGCTCAACAGACGCAGCAGGAACAGATCACACAGATCCTAACGGTGTTGGCTTCCAAACAAGGGAACAACAATCAAGACAAAGGACAGAACGACACAAAAGACAAAATGACAATATTTAAGAACTTCAACATGGACAAACTTAACCTTGAACAATGCAGAGTTGATGATTTCATAGATTTATTCGAAACAAAATGTCGAATACACAACATCAACACAGCGATGCAAAAAGACCTATTATTAAACTGCCTTACACCCCAAGTCTTCCGCGAGGTAAGAATTGGTTTGACACCTACATTTGAAACATGTTCTTATGACGCCATACGCACAAAACTTTTGGATTTATTTCGAATAAAAAAAACTCGCTACCGCGCACTCACTGACTTTTGGAGTTGCATCAGAGACGAAGGCGAAACTATGGAGCTTTACGTCAACAGACTCAAAGATCTTAGCACAGATTGCGGATATACCGGTGATCTTCTAGAACGACAATTACCAAGGATACATAATAGCTTCTTCTTGTGTACTATGTTGTATTCCTGACGTATGCCCGATTTCATGCACTAAAACACCTAAAAAATTTTTTTTTTTTTTTGATCATCAAAATTATTTAAACTGTAGTCCCAATCTTCTAAAACATCCATGTGTATTTCAACACATTGATTTCCCTTGGGAAAATAACCGTGAGCTAATAAACCACCTCTACCATCAAAATCGACAGAACATTCATAACAACCTTTACAATCTGTTCGAAAACGATGATGTTTTTTTTTTTTGACAATCGAATGATAATATCAGGTTTTTGAGGATTCGGTTTGATTAGATGAGTAAACGTTAAAATAGAACCATTTTCCTAAATATCAAACGCTTTTTGTGCAACAGCTATTTGTTCGGGTGAGCCCAGAGGAAAATACCAATACAAGTGGGTTTTCTCCCAACGTAAATATGATGGATCAACTTGATAATAATTTTCACCAACATAACATCTCGGTCGACGTATTAATCGTAACGTTGCTTCATTTATTTTACCATCAACAGGTAGATTATAAGTTTATTGAAACCGTATTAAAGCGCTTTGAAGATCCGTTAAAGAATTATTACTCGTGTAGTTATATATGAATAAAAAATCTATAACTTAATGATTTTCAGTTGATGTTGTTGTTGTGTATTTAGCTGTTACCATTAAATTATTGAACAGCAACAGAGGAATGAGGAAAACTTTGATTTGAGTAAATATAATCACTAGATTTTTTTCTAATTACAGACGAATATATACATATATATATATATATATATATATATATATATATATATATATATATATATATATATTATAGAATTAAAAGCATGCAAATAGTTTTACTAACGAAACAGAATCTACAATGTAATCAACACAACCTGACTATTATTATATAGCGAGATTTATTATTATTATTAAGATGCAATAAATAACACAAAAATAATCTAATCAACTACTTTATTTTTAAATTCAAAACAAATTATAAGATATTTTTTTCTGAAAAAAAAAAAGAAAAAACAAGACAAAAATTAATAAATATGAAACTATTAACTTTGTATTGTTATTACCTTTATTGTGGAGCTATTGCCCACACAATTATCCCCTGAGGGGTTAATTCATAATAGATGTCTAACCCATTGAGGGTAGCCAACCATGTCATATCCGGCGCAATGTAAACTGGGTGCGTCCCCCATAATATTGCTATCGGTAGATTCTAAAAACGAAAATCGCAACTACATCATCTTACTTATTTCTCAAACTATAATAGGTGAGCTTATCATAGCATAAACGATTTGATGAAATTCTATGTAGAAAAGAAAAAATATTTCTAATAGAAAAACCTTAATATTAACAGAAAATCAATGATTTCTAAAATAACCTAGATTAAAAAGTGAATAATATTTGAGAAATGTTTACAATTCTAATGAATAAAATAAATTACAAATGTAGCAAAGTTGTTATGATATCGATTGGTGTTTAGAATTTTGATTTCACAAAAAATTGGTTTGTGGCAAATTAATTTTCTTCTTCATTAACAAAATGGTCCTAGTGAATGCGATATTTTGATCAATATTCTATTATATGTTTTTTAAAAAATAATTATGGAAGCCTACTTAATTCATATAAATAAAAGTACTCACTTGATGTGTAGGAGGCCTAACACTAGCTACCAATGCAATAATCTCATCTATAGAAAACACGTAGAAAAAAAACATTAAAGAAAATATATATATATATATATATATATATATATATATATATATATTACCTTCTAAATACCCACTCATTTTCACTGTGAACTGAAATAACTTGGAAATGCATCGTAATATTTAACATTTTTTTATTAAACTCGTAAATATTGAAACCAATGTCAAAATATATCAAGGATGACGTAACCATGACAACACAGTCACAGATTATATTAATCAACGACTACTATAAGAATAACAAGGAGTTTGTATCATTTGTCCCTTCCTAGATTTCGTCGATTAAACGCCGAGGAGGTTTAACGGAACGCTGGCTGCGACGAAGGGACACTGGTGGAGGTGGAAGGACACTGGGTGTGGCAGATAATTGTGGCTCGAGGACAACCGGAGATGTAGGTTGCGGTGATACAAGTTGCTCTTGTTGAGAATGTTCTGAGTGTGGCTCTGGAGTGATTACTGTTGTAGGTTCCTCGGGTGTTTCAAATATTGCCGTTGGGGACGAAGACTCCGGAGACATACGTGGACGGATATGATCAGCATGTCGATTTTTATTGCCACTTGGTGTCTCCACTACGTAGGAGTATCTGTGTTTGCGGGATGTTATTGTTGCAGGTTGCCATTTTTTTTCCAAATGCGTTTTAATGTAGACACTCTCTCCGGGGGAATAGTTAGGAGTAGTGGAATCAATGTTTCCCATGATTTGATTATACTGAAGTTCTCTTCTTTTGTCAGGGCGGATATTAGAGAGAAGACAGTTTAATCGACGTCCAAACATTAGTTCTGCTGGTGCCTTTCCAGTTGTACTATGAGGGGTATTCCGATAGCAGAATAAAAATTCAATAAGGTTTTGTCGAATATCTTGATCCCCTTCACTAGCCGACATTCTGGTCTTGAAGGTTCTCACGAGTCTTTCCGCTAGACCGTTGGTGCGTGGATGGTATGGCGAAGCTCTAACATGGTGGATGCCGTGAGTTTGACAGTATTCCTTAAATTCGTACGACGTGAATTGAGGGCCATTGTCAGAAACAATAATACGGGGAAGACCGAATGTGCAGAAAATGTCGTCTAGGCTAGAAATTAGGGTCTTTGTTGTGATATGTTTAAGCGGCTTGACTTCAATCCATTTTGATAATGCATCACACAGAACAAGCCAGTAAGTTCCTTCAAAGGGACCAGCAAAATCTACATGAATCCTTTCCCATACAGATTCAGGAATAGACCAGGAGAAAATCGGAAGTTCTGGATTGTTAGGACGGTTTTCTTGGCATCTTTTACACCTCTTGACAAAAGTGTCTATGTCATCTTCAAGTGAGGGCCACCATACATAGAAACGGGCTAAAGCTCTCATAGCAGATATGCCTGGGTGCCCAAGGTGTAGGTATTTTAGGACGGAACGTCGGGAAACAGTCGAAATTATCATTCGTCCCTGCCACATGAGGATGTGGTTTTCAATGGAAAGTTCGTTTCTTTTCTTATGAAAGTGATTTATGTCGTGATCGTATTGTATATCGCGCCAACCAGTTTTGATATATTGTGTAACTTGTTTCAAAATTGGGTCTTTAGATGTTTGGAGTCTGAGTTCATCCTCAGTGAGGTGGAGGTCAGAGAGTTTGTTCCCGAACAGGTGTGACTCAATTCTGTGTATGCGGCGTTCAATGAAAGATGGTTTTGTGTTCGTATTTGGTAATCTGGAAAGGCAGTCGGCCAAAATGTTGTTTTTACCCTTTTGATAACAAATATCATAACTGTAACTTCCAATTAATAGGGCCCATCTGATTAAGCGATTGTTGACTAGTTTAGGAAGATTACGCCGTAGTCCCAAGATGTGGATCAAAGGTTTGTGATCCGTAACCAAAGTAAATTTGATTCCACGTAAGTATTGGTCAAATTTTGTAATCCCGAATAGAATGGCGAGTGCTTCACGGTCTATTACAGAGTATTTGCTCTCGGCAGTACGAAGTTTCCTCGAGGCAAATGCTATTGGTTGTTCAGTATTCCTATCTTTATGATACAATACGGCTCCTATACCTTTTTCGGAGGCGTCACATGCGAGAAAGAGAGGTCGTTTTTCGTCTAATGCGATCAAGGGTTTTGATGCTGCGATGCAAGCTTTAGTAGCTTCGAAAAGACGAGATTCGTGATCAGTCCAGCGCCACTGACGTTTGCCAGTTAGTTCATGAAGATCAGCGCACAAGCCATGAAGGTGGGGAACAAAACGTTCATAATAATTTACTAAACCAAGGAATGCTCTTAACTCCTTTGAATTAGACGGTTCCGAGGCTTTGGTAATGGCGTCTATTTTTGATTCTGTTGGTCTAATACCATTTTTATCCAGTGTGTGTCCAAGGTATTCAATTTCTTTCTGAGGCAAAGAACACTTCTTCAAATTAACTTTCAAACCTGCATTCTGTAGTTGGTCAAATACAGTAGTGAGTGTTTGTAAATGTTCCTCAAGGGTCTTCCCAGTGAGAGCGATGTCGTCGAAATATACTGCAACGTTGGGGATGTCGCCGAGTAATTTGTCAAGGTAATGTTGGAAAATTGAGGGGGCGGTTGATATTCCAAAAGGCATTCTATTATACTGGAAATATCCTTTGTGTGTCGATAGCGTCAGGTACTTTTTTGAGTCCGGGGCAACTTCAAATTGAAGGTAGGCGTCTTTGAGATCTATTTTTGAGAATATTCTGCCGTGTGCTAGTGTTTGGCGTAGTTGATCAAATATTGGTACAGGATGTAAATGTTTGATTAGGACAGGGTTTAGTGTGCAGCTGTAGTCACCGCAGATTCTGACTTGGCCTGTAGGCTTAAGGACGTTGACTGTTGGGGTAGCCCATTCTACCGGTGTTATGTTGGGGTCAATTTGTGTGATAATGCCTTCAGAGACTAGGCGATCCAGCTCGATTTCTATGTTCTTCTTCATGCTGAATTTAATAGGTCTTGCAGGTAAATGTACAGGAGTTGCGTCTGGTTTAATGTATATATTTACTTTATAATCTTTTACCTTGCCCAATTTGGCGTCGAAAAGTTGAGCATGGTTTTTGATTATTGTATCAAGTGTTGTCGAGTTAGAATTTTTGATAGAAAAGACGGGCTTTGGAAATTTCATCCCGAACTTTTCGCTCCAATGTAAGCCAAACAGCATCGGTTTGGCGTGTTTCATTACCACGACTGGTAGTGTCCTTTGTTTCCCGTCGACTGTAACGGTCACGTCTGCAATGCCTTTCGATTTCAATTTGTTGTTCCCGTAAGCTGTGAGTTTAGGAGGGTGTGACAATGGTGGTGATCCTATTTTTTTCCAAAATCTTGTGCTTATAATCGAAAATGATGATCCTGGATCCCAGTCCATTGTACAGTTTGAGTTATTTATCGTTACATCAATTCTCTTGCAGTCTCTAGTAGAGAAGTCTGCAACGTTGTTGACATTATAGCTGTTGTCATTGTCACTATCATCTGTCGAGGCATCTGAAGATGTAGATGAGTATGTTCGTCTAGAGATTCTTTGTAGTCTGCGTCCTGAGTTATGATTGTTGTTACGTCCTGGGTTATGTCTTGTTTTAGATGGAGCAATGTAGGCTCTGCCAGTCTTAATACAACAACTTTCGTAATGTCCTTCTGCATCACACTCCTTGCAGATATGTTTATTTGCAGGGCAGTTGCTGAAATTGTGTCTCTCTCGATTACCGCAACGTAAGCATTGTTCAGCATAAATCTTCCGCGGTAGTTTCGTCTTTGTGGGTGTGGTATTTTGTTTGGGAGGCGTTTTCTTAATCCTGTTCACACTTGGGCCAGCGATGTCACGTTCGGCCTGTTCCCGCGACTGGGCGATTCTAAATAGTTCTGTAAATGTGACCTCTTCTGTTACACCATCGTGAATCTTATACAAGTCGGGCCACTTTTGTTTCAGGTCAGTTTCGAGTTCTGTGTGGTTTAATCCCGTGGCGAAACGATCCCGTAATTGTCGTTCTAGAAGATCACCGGTATATCCGCAATCTGTGCTAAGATCTTTGAGTCTGTTGACGTAAAGCTCCATAGTTTCGCCTTCGTCTCTGATGCAACTCCAAAAGTCAGTGAGTGCGCGGTAGCGAGTTTTTTTTATTCGAAATAAATCCAAAAGTTTTGTGCGTATGGCGTCATAAGAACATGTTTCAAATGTAGGTGTCAAACCAATTCTTACCTCGCGGAAGACTTGGGGTGTAAGGCAGTTTAATAATAGGTCTTTTTGCATCGCTGTGTTGATGTTGTGTATTCGACATTTTGTTTCAAATAAATCTATGAAATCATCAACTCTGCATTGTTCAGGGTTAAGTTTGTCCATGTTGAAGTTCTTAAATATTGTCATTTTGTCTTTTGTGTCGTTCTGTCCTTTGTCTTGATTGTTGTTCCCTTGTTTGGAAGCCAACACCGTTAGGATCTGTGTGATCTGTTCCTGCTGCGTCTGTTGAGCGAGCAGGAATGCTTTGAACTGTTCTGCGTTCATTTTGTGTTTTTCGTTTCGGCTTTTAACTCGTCGCCAATGAAATAACTTGGAAATGCATCGTAATATTTAACATTTTTTATTAAACTCGTAAATATTGAAACCAATGTCAAAATATATCAAGGATGACGTAACCATGACAACACAGTCACAGATTATATTAATCAACGACTACTATAAGAATAACAAGGAGTTTGTATCATATATTTTAGGATAGTTAATTTATAGATTACCCGTATCAAGTTGATAACTTTGGAAACTTGAAGAATTATTTTGCCAATGTATGCAAAAAAATATTTATACATAAATGTTATGTTACATTGTACATTTATGTATAAATATTTTTTTGCATAAAAAAAAACATCATCGTTTTCGAACAGATTGTAAAGGTTGTTATGAATGTTCTGTCGATTTTGATGGTAGAGGTGGTTTATTAGCTCACGGTTATTTTCCCAAGGGAAATCAATGTGTTGAAATACACATGGATGTTTCAGAAGATTGGGACTACAGTTTAAATAATTTTGATGATCAAAAAAAAATTTTTTAGGTGTTTTAGTGCATGAAATCGGGCATACGTCAGGAATACAACATAGTACACAAGAAGAAGCTATTATGTATCCTTGGTATTCGAATAAATCACATTTTAGATCAGGATAATATTATGGCTCTAGAATGTCTGACAACAATGAAGATACCATGCACATTTAAAGCAAAAAGCAACCCTCCGGAAGTCAACCAAACGAACCAAAAAAAACCTATTACTAACTTATGTTTAGTAAAGGTAGCGGATGTCATCTTTTTTAGCATTTAGTTCTTATCGAATGTATATCATTAAAGAAAACACGATATGGAAATTCGATTTAAATTCTAATAAAGTAGGATTTTAAGTATTTTTTAAAGCTCTGCGGGCTCTTTGATTGTTCAAAGTGAGAAAAGGTTTTATGCTGTAGGATTCCCCAGTTTGGAGATAAGCAGAGATATTAATTCTCAGTTACCACAAAATGCATACGTTAACACGGCATTTCAAACACGTTGGAAAGAATTACATTTGGTACAACAATAATTCATTTATACAATTAGATGATATGATAGAGCAAATTCAAAGAAGGGGCATAACTCAAGATGAATTTCCAGGCGTGCCAGGAGATATTACATCAGTTTTTAAATAAATATATTTTTAATACTAAAAAGCATTCAAAAGTAAAACGCTACTGGCTTATTTAGTGTGTTACACTATCTTTGTAATTAAAATAAATAAACCACATAACTAGTCACAAATTTTTGTTTTTATCACTACTTATCTATAGAAATAAAACAAATTGCTTATTCATTGATGTTTTTATTAAATCCAGGCAGTTTGCTAAAATTATATAAGTAATTACAAATACATCATATTTCTTATTGTAAGCTGTTGTTGTTTTCCGTCACATAAAGTTGGTTCAATTCGTCTCAATGGATATACCGCTTGTGGTAATTGTCTTTGTTTATTAAAAACTATATTCCAAATACTAAGATTATCTATATAATTTATAATCACCTTTTTTATCCACATAGAAATTTGTATCGTTTTTTATTTGACGCACTGTTTTAACAAATTCTTTTTCAAGTTTTCGTTCCATAAGCTACATCAATTTGTAAAGGTATGCAAGACACTAAGAAATCGCAGGTACTTTTTACTTGTTTAAACTTTGTGAGATAACTAAGAAAAAACACTCTTTAACCTAGTATTTTTATATTTTTCGAAAATGATAACATGATTATAGATCCTAAGGTTAATAAAATTTTCCTGCACTCCTATTTTTATTGGGAATAAGAACAATTTAGTCAACATCTCCCTTTCTAGTAAACAACAAACAACTTACGTAACCGTCACCCCGGAGGAGCACAATTAACGTAAACAAGTTATGAATCATAGTAAAGCCTCTGCTTACATTCCTTACACCCCCGATGTTCTTGTAGAGCATTACGTTCTTGCGACTTTTCTGTTATACTCTGTATATGTCATATCTAGAACCCGTACCATTGTATACCATACCCCGTATACACAATACCATTGCATTCTTTCTCTTGCGACTTTTCTGTTATACTCTGTATATACCTTTTCACGTGCCGGTTGTGGTTTTTTTTTGTCGATTCACCAAGTTTATTGAAAAAATAATATACACATCATTTGATAAAAAAAGAAATTATTTTTGTTAACAAAATCCGTATCTAATAGGACCTTTGACCTGTACCATTGATATTAAGAGATACCTTGTTATTCAGGGTTTTCTTATCGGGTCTCTAGAGAGTGCCTAAATGGCGTGGTACGCGTCTTTTTCATATATCCGACAATGTACTTGTACAGCCTCTGTACTTACCATTGCATTCTTTCTCTTGCAACTTTTCTGTTATACTCTATGGCTATAGCCGGCTGGAATTACCCGAAAAACCCTATTATAAATGTTAGCGACAAGTCCTTCAATCTTCTTATACCTCTCAACATATTTTTAACATTTTCAACGATTATCCTATGATTACATGTGGTCGACAAACAATACGAATTACCCTCAATTACTAAAGGTACAAGACATGAAGTTTAGGCTGTTAAAACTAGTACTTCAGTTGAAAGACCTCGTTTTGTTATTGTTTTCTTTCAAACAGATAAACGAAACTCCACCCTCTGCTGGATTATTCTTCTTTCAAGAAACGAACATTATTCATTATCGATTGTTCTAAACAGGAGGAAAGCATGAAGGCGTCTACAGTCGATGTGAAACTTGATATTGAAGCAAACATAGGTTTTCCCGAAAATACCAAAGTCTATTGCATCATAATTTATGACTGAATTGTTAAAAGTTTAAAACTAGACGTTGATTAGAGTTAGTGTTCGAGCAGACGTTAACATGAGAATAGCTTTTGTAGACATTCAAGGCTTTGTCGTAGACGGACAATTCATTGTTAAAGAACTCACCATAGAAATTGGCTTTAAACGTTCACATTACATATTTTTACCTCCACAACCGTATTCCACATTAAGTAGCGCTGATAAAAAGACCACATCTTATTTGGAAAAGAATGTGCATGAAATTAGATACTGTTCAGGAGATGTGGAATATTGTAAAGTAAATGAAATATTGGAAAGCAAGCTATTGTATGCCGCAGACTACATTTACGTTCGAGGACAACAAAAAGCAGAATTTCTTCTCAAGAAATGCCACGTTTTCAGTGTTTTCCACACATTATTGATGTTACCAAATTTGATAGCACCTCTTGTGAAACTGGAAACTTTGTCAAGGATCCAAACCCCTGCCACGCTCTATCTGGACCATATATGTGTACCGAACGAAACGTACAACATCTAAGTCAGTGGTTTTCTAATATTATATTACCATTATAATGATAAATAAATAAACCTTATAACCGCAAATGTGTATTTTTTACCTTATCATTCTCGCTTATTTATAAAAATAAAACAGTTTGTTTATTCATCAACTTTTATATTACATGAAGATTGAAATTTCCGTCTTACAATTTTTAAGATAATTTTTAAAATTAAAACAAAAATAGATACTAATATTATGCATGTCATTGTGAAAACATTATTGACTTCATTTTTCATGTGTTCTTCTGTTTTGTTGGGTATGGTGTTGGTTGAATACGTCTCAATGGATACGTTATTTGTGGTATTTGTCTAAAGACATAAGCTACCTCTTTAGGTATCCAGTTTATATGAGGATTAGTCTTTTCTTCCTTCTTATCCAACAAGTAACGATTTTGATTCATAACCCTACTTTTTATTTATAAACGTCTTTATTTACCGAAAAGACTAATCCTCAACTTCGTTAATATTACCATGCGTCCCCCTCCATCAAGGAAAGGCTCTCCTTACACCCTCGATCTTCTTGTAGAGCATTACATTCTTGTGACTTTTCTGTTATACTCTGTATACACCTTTTAAGATTCTGGTTGCGGTTGTTGCACATCCTATGTTGTAGATAACATCTTTTCCGCTCGTTTAACAAAAAACAATTTACCAAGTTTATTAAAAAACAATTGCAAATCATTTTAAGAGATATTTTATCAAGTTTCTAGAGAGTGCCCTAATGGTTTTGGTGCGCATTATACCTAAACGCGTCTTTTTCATATATCCACTATTGAAAATTATGCGCAAAGGGCGGATTCAGTAGCTTCGCTACTTCGGCTCTCTCGCTGGTAATGCCTTTTTGACTTGTGAGTGACGTCATAGAAGGTGTGTCACGTGATCTGTTTGCCTTTGCTCGCTCACCTGTCCTTTTGACTGCTTTGGCTTGTTGCCACCCGTTAATGCCTTTGTACGCTGGTGGCCCATAAGGATTCTGGGGGGGATCCCAGTATGATGATGATGTTGACTTTTTGTTAAGCCTCTGGAGATGTCTTCTTGTAAAGCCTCTGTACTTACCAATGCATTCTTGCGACTTTTCTGTTATACTCTGTATATGTCATATCTAGAACCCGTACCATTGTATACCATACCCTGTATACACAATACCATTGCATTCTTTCTCTTGCGACTTTTATGTTATACTCTGTATATACCTTTTCACGTGCCGGTTGTGGCTTTTTTTTGTCGATTCACCAAGTTTATTGAAAACATAATATACACATAATTTGATAAAAAGAAATTATTTTTCTTAACAAAATCCGTATCTAATAGGACCTTTGACCTGTACCATTGATATTAAGAGATACCTTGTTATTCAGGGTTATCGGGTCTCGATAATAGGGCTAGTGACTTTTTGACGAAGTGCGCAGTATACCTAAACGCGTCTTTTTCATATATCCACTATTGAAAATTATGCGCAAAGGGCGGATTCTGTAGCTTCGCTACTTCGGCTCTCTCGCTGGTAATGCCTATTTGACTTGGGAGAGACGTCATAGAAGATGTGTCACGTGATCTGTTGACATTTGCTCGCTCACCTGTCCTTTTGACTGCGTTGGCTTGTTACCAACCATTAATGCCCTTTTGACCTTATATGTCGCGTTGAAGGCCTTTTTGACTTGCTTGTGTGGTCAGCCACTCGTCTGACCGTTAATGCCTTTTCAACTCGTTTTGACGTCACGTGATTATCCACTTGTGAACCGTTCTAGAACCGTTCCGAACCGATTTGACTTGCGAATGACGTCACGCTGGAGGCCTTTTTAACTTGCTTGTGTGGTCTGCCCGTTAATGTCTTTTTAACTCGTTCTGACGTCACGTGATAATCCCACCCATACCCGGGGACCAAAAATGGCGAAATGGACTAAAAATGGCGGTCAGCACCTAGCGGTTGATAGAAGATTAAAAATGGTGGCGCACGTGGCCCTCCCCAACGCGATCTACATTACCGACATGTGGCTAATGGCAGGGAGATGGCGCCACTTTCTCTTTCATCCTATATTCCAGGCAACCCGCAATACAAACTCGTTCAATTCTTTAATAGTTCTAATAAAATTCGTTCCAGTCGCTCAATTATTTAATCATTATAATATAACACAACTATTCCAAATAAACAACTGGTCCACAATTCAGAACCACAGTCCGAAAGTTCAGAACCGTTCCAGAACCGATTGTCTCTCTCTAACACATTGATTTGTCTATTTGTCTCTCTCTAACACATTGATTTCCCTATATCTATAGTAGAACTGTCCTAGTATATCTACTCCTACCAATCGATACATTCGATGTCAATCAAGCTGGAACCAGAGTGAGGAGAGATCGAATAATTGATTTCCTGACCTTTTTATAGTCTCGCCAGATTATGACACATTTGACGTAAAAATCGAAATTCAACTGTTCGTTATTTCCAAAAATTAACCTAAATTTTCGAATAATGAGGTAATGTTTTTACAATTCCGATCATATCTTTGATAACATTAAGCTAGTTTTTATTCTTATGTTTACAAAAAAGCTATTTACTTAATTTTTATTTCACTTTTTCCTTATAAAATTTTGATTTGAAATAGGCTGATTTTAGTGCTGTCAAATTCATTCTATTCTTTTAAAATTTGAGTTAAAACTATAAATTACTCTTAAAATTACTCATGAATCTATTAAACTAATCCTATTTTAACTTTTAAATATTAATTTAAACTAAAGAACTAAAATTTAAACTTTTAAGTGATTATTGTTTGAACTATGTCTACAAAATTTTAGATGAGATGATTCAATTACACTTTTTTGACGTGATCAAAGATTCACAGCTTATAACTAATATAAAAACTTACTTAATTAACCTACATACAGTTTTGTTACATAAAATGTCCTTCAATAATGTTTATTAATTATGTTTTGCAATAGTATTTTCACTTTTTACTATTTAAGTTTTTTTATCATTAGTTCAATTAATTATGTCCAAAACTTTAGATATAAGGATTTGATCACTAAATTTAACTTTGTTTGTTACATTTTTTATATTGTTTTGGTTTTTTTTCAGGTACATCTCAGATTTGTGTTGAGTTATATCAATGTCGAAGACTATATTTGTCTCCTTATACCCTTGTAAGTACTTCCTTTTATAAAACAAATTTAAACACTTAACTACATAAAATTACACATTTATTTATTAAACATATGAATGAGATTAATAGTTTTTTTAATTTTGTTCCATTTTTATTTCTTTTAGATTATAACTTTGACTTCAAAAGAAAACTGTATCAATTATACATTATTATATGAATTGGGACTAGTTATTGGAATTGTACATATTGAATTGTTATTGATTGTCACCATGGATCCTATCCAAGATAAATTTGTCAAGTACATTCTCTATTTATTTTGAATGTTTACTATTGAAGACTATTATATTGAAAACTTTAGATGTAATAAAGAAAAAGTAACTTATGATTAGATGAAAATTATTAAGATATCCTTTTTATTATAACTCATTGAGGTAAGTTTTACTTATTAATTGTTCTGATCTTAGTTGTATATCTCAATATATTAAAAAAATTTAATTTAATCGGACAAATAAATAGAAATATAAATATAAAAAAAATAGAAATTAAAATATGATATCAAACAAAACTGTGCAAGTAAATATAAAAATTACATTATCGATGCCACAAATTCATCAACTGTATAAAAGCAACTCTCAAGTAAGAAATCCCTAGCAAATTTCAAGAACCTGCGTTGCGTCATATTCTTAATATCCAAATTTTTATGAAATTTTGCAAACTTATTATATAGACCAACGTTTAATTAATTATTTCTGGACATCTGAGTTCGAGAGAAAGTATTAACCAAATCATTTCTAAACCTAGTTTCATACAAATGCAATTCCCAACTAGCAGACATTTGATTTTGGTTTTTATGAACTAATTTAAGAGTTTCCAATATGTATATACATGGAACCGGCAAAATCCTAAACTTCCGAAACAATTCTTTGCAGTGTGCATCGGGTTTAGCTCTATCTAGAATTCTTACAGCAGCTTTTTGCTTAGAGAAAATATGTTCTACCCTCGAAGAAACTCCCCACAGAATGATTCCATACATCAAATGGCTATGAACAATGGCATAATAAACAGTCCTTAGTACATTGAAGTTAACATAATAACTTAGCTGTCGCAATGCAAATATTTGAGATGCCAGACGCGAACATAGGGTATCAATAATATCCACCCAGTTGAGATGCATATCAAGAGTAAAACCGAGATATTTGACAGAGTCAAATTTAGCAAGTAATTTACTCAAACTAAAAGTAATTTTCTGGGTTTTAGTGCAATTTAGCTTAAGTCTATTTGAGGAAAACCACTTACACGATCAAAATCTTCAGCACTACGTTGTGCATATGCCTTAGTGGCAATTATAATATCATCTGCAAACAGAAAACAACGCGAGTCTTTAACCGAAGTCGGTAGAATACAGAACCTTGAGGCACACCATTATTTATCTGTAGAAATGATGACTCTTTATCACTGCAGCAAACATATTGTTCCTTGTTCGCAAGATACGATGACACCAGTTCCAGAGTTATACCCCGAATACCGTAATATTCCAACTTCCCTACTAAAATCTTTCTATTAACGCAATCAAAAGCCTTGGAAAGATCACAAAAGGACACAAAATTATCTACCCCACTATCGATCCCCTCAACAACAAACTTCACCAATGAAGTTAGAGCACTAACGGTAGGTTTATTTCGACGAAAATCAAATTGCGCAGGTGTTATTAACATTATTATTATTTCAAATATCTTACCAAGTATGGGAACTATTGAAATTGGCCTATAGTTTTCAAGAGAATTTTTCTCTCCTTTTTTAACGGTAGGAACCACTTTGAAGATCTTCAAGGAGTCAGGCCAGCAGCCCTGTTCGATGCATTTATTATATAGAACAGTCAATGGGGCAACTATATAGTCAACAGATGATTTAAGAATATCATTATTTAAGCCATAAAAATCAGTACAACGTGAATTTTTGAGTTTCATTATAGCCTCTCTTACATCATGATTTAGAATAGCTGGCATAAAAATGAACAGGACGGATTAGGAGTATTATTCATAAAAGACATAGGATCATTACCTAAATCCTCTATACAACTTAATATATCATCTGCAACATTACTAAAGTATTGGTTAAATTCATCAGGAGTAATTGTTTGTGGCGTATTAAAATTCTTATTAGATTTACGGTTTTGGTTGACTATATTCCAGACAGTTTTGTTTTTATTATTTGTACCTAAAATCAGTGAATCATAATATTCCTTTTTTGTTTATCAAATTGATTTTCTATACAGTTTTCGCGTTTCTACATAACTACACCAGTCATCAAAGCTATTGCTGTCCAAATTTCTGCTTACTATCGTTAAGTCTCTGTCTGAAAAGTTTAAGGTTTAAGGTTTAAGGCGAACCTCCAAAGCTAGATGGTCAGCAACATAAACGTCAATCACTCCAACCACCATATCATTTGAGGAATAGTTTGAAATTACGTTATCCAAGCACGAACTGGTATTTGGAGTGATTCTTATAGGCTGGTTTACAAAGTAATTTAATCTGTACATTTTAAGAATATTGACCAAATTCCTCGAATTGACTCTACTGCCGTTGCCAATGCCCCAGTTAATTTCGCCAAGTATGATAATCTTATTATATCTGCTGCAAACAAAGTCAATCAATTTTAATAATTGATCCATAAAAGTGATGATATTGTCAGAGGAAGAGGACCTATATACTGCAATTACAATACAGTTTTCATTTGTAATCGCTGCAGCACAGAACTCCACATGCTTTTCAATGGAAAACTGATTAACATCAACTTATTTAATAAGCATGTCAGGCTTTGCAAAAATAGCGACTCCACCATGTAACAAAATAGTGTCCATTCGTGAAGATATATGCACAGGTTTAGTTGTTTTAATTCTGTTCTTTCTTGGGACGAAAAAAATCAGTTATGGTACCCACAAGAATGTTTTCTGATTTATGCCGTCGCTTGTTGTTTAACTGAATTTTTCGCTGATTATTGTGATTGTTGAGATGAATAAAATCAGAACATATATTAGCGGTTTCTGTATTATGGATTGCAGCTGACACAGTCGAGCTAGTAAAAGTATGTCCAGAAGTATTTTCAGTACATTGAGGATCAGCTCTTGATGTAAATGCACTATGAGAGGAGTAATTATAATTTGATGCTGGCTCAATATATAATCTAGAGCCAGCTGAAACGCGTTTAAGTAGATTAATTTGTTCCTGTAAAGCTTTTATTGCTATGCTCTGATTTTGAATTATTAAATATTTATCATGTACAAGTCGATCCATATATTTAATTGTAAGATCCGCTACTGTATTATCAGGTGGTGATTTTGACTCAGAAACTTTAACGGAATCTACCACAGACACTCTAGGAATATCATAATTGATTACCAATTGACAGCAGTTAACTGTGTTGTCATCAAGAAACTTAGCCTTTAACACCTTTAGACAACTTTTGTGTGACACAATACCACAGGTTATGCATTTTAGGCCAGAGCTGACTGAATTACTACATCTTTTACATTTATTTGATTCACTATCCTTATACATTTTAATCATTAATGTTGCAAAAATTATTCACAGCAAAATAAAGTGCAATCACTATTAGAAGTTAATTTTTATTAAAAATGTTTATCGACCCATGGTGGTATAGTGCAACGTCCAATACCAGTTTTCAAACAGGATAGTAAAAGTTTATCAAGAGTTTACCGAAAAACATTGAAGAAAAATATTAAAAATACCACCTAATGATTGAAATTGTACTTGCCACGTAACTGATAGATAGAAACATGTATTACAATACACACTGTTATGCTCTTCTATATTAAAACTGGATATTTAACTACAAAAACACAACTTTTAGCGGAGCACAAAAATAAACAACAATCGATGCCAACGATATAAGCACATAATCAATCAATCAATCAATCAATAATAATAATTGCATCAAATAGGTGGCTTGCTGACGGTACCTTGTTTCCAGAGACTGAAGGATTTATGATGGCCATTCAGGATCAAGTAATTAATACGAACAACTACAAAAAATTTGTTATCAGGGACCCAACTATTACAACGGATAAGTGTAGACGGTGCCAACAAACATCGGAAACTATCCAACACATCACATCAGGATGTTCAACCATAGCAAACACGGATTATTTACGCAGGCACAACCAGCTGTGTAATATTATCCACCAGAAACTGGCCAACAAATATGGACTGCTAAATACCTATACAGACTATTACAAATACAATACACAGGCAGTGCTCGAGAATGCAGATTTTAGACTCTACTACGATTATCCCAGATAGACAGGTGACGAATAATCGACCCGACATTGTAGTAGTGGATAAGAAATCTAAATCGGTGCTGTTAGTCGATGTTGCAGTTCCAAACAATAACAACGTTTTGGATAAGTATAATGAAAAGATGGCAAAGTACACCGATCTTGCCATGGAAGTGGAACAGATGTGGCATGCAGAAAAAATGGAGGTGGTACCGATCATCGTATCATCAACTGGACTCATTCCCAAAAGTCTTGAAGAAAGTCTTATAAAACTCGTTCTTCATAAAAACACTTTTATTGACTTGCAAAAAGCGGCAATTTTAAACATATGTCATACTGTTAGAAAATTTTTAAATATATAAATTTTGAGTCTAATCCCATTTGCGTTTACGCTCGGGATAGGTAAATATTACCAGCTAAAGCTAAGTAAGTGCATAAGTCTTTTGATACGTTAAATGTACTAAAAAGAAGCATAAAAATCACTTATTTGACAACAATGAAAAACTATTCTATAGACAACTGAGTAGTGCCGGAACAAACAACTACCGCAATCTTCCAAGTAAGGATGACCTTCCTGACTATTGGTCTTCAATGTGGTCCAATCCTTAAACACATAACGAGGGTGCCGAATGGATAATCTAAGAAGAATAAATCAAACATTGCTCCAATGTTGTTTAACAAAATAATAACAGCTGAAGTAAACCAAGCCGTAGGAAAAACTAACAGTTGGAAAGCTCCAGGAATTGATAATATCCAAAATTTCTGGTACAAAAAATTTGACAGCTTACACGAGATAATCGCATCAAAATTAACACATATTCTTCAACATCCAGAAGGCATTCCAGCCTTTCTTACTCATGGTTTAACCCATATGCTTCCCAAAACAGCTAACACACAGGACCCCTCACAGTATAGACCAATCACATATCTTTCAACGCTTTACAAGATACTAATATCTTGCATTACTAACCGAATTTATAGGCATGTCGACCAAAATAACATCTTGGCAGAGGAATAAAAGGGATGTAAACGTGGCCACCAGGGATGCAAAAAATAACTTGTTATTGACTCTATGATCCTAAGGCAAGCGCAAAAGCAATGTCGCAACATCTCGACTGCTTTTGTAGACTACCGTAAGGCATTTGACAGCGTACCACATTCCCGGCTCTTAAGTGTTTTAAACATCTATAAAGTACATCCCACCATAGTTACTTTTCTTGAAACTTTGATGAAGCAATGGCGAACAAGCCTTCAGGTAAACATTAATGGACAGTATATTAAGACTAAAGAAATTGTTATTCGCAGAGGAATATTCCAAGGGGACTCACTTAGTCCACTGTGGTTCTGTTTGGCAATGAATCCACTGTCTACCATGCTCAATGACACAAAATATGGCTTCAATCTTAAGACTAATAGAAACACCAACTGCAATGTTTCCCATCTTCTTTATATGGATGATATAAAAATGTTTGCTTCTAATCAACAACAAATTCAACATCTTCTGGATATAACCAAAAGGTTCTCCAGTGATAAACGAATGAAATTTGGTTTAGATAAGTGCAGAACCTTAAACATCGAAAAAGAAAAAATTGTCAATGGAGATGTGGCGCTACCTAATGGAGATATAATTGCTGCCATGCAGAATGGGGAAACCTATAAATACTTGGGATTTCAACAAGCCAGATTGTTAGACCAAAAACAGTCCAAGGCTAACATCAGGGATAAGTTTTCACAAAGGGTAAGTTCCCTGCTAAAATCTGAGTTGAACGCAGGAAATCTAAACCGAGCCATTAATACATATGCCGTACCTGTGTTGACCTATTCTTTCGGTATTTTACAATGGACAAAAACCGAATTGGAAGATATTCAGAGAACAACAAGGACTATGATGACCAAGCACAGATATCACCATCCAACATCGTCAGTATTTAGAACAACACTACCGAGAAAGGAGGGAGGAAGAGCTCTATGCGACATAATCAATCTACACAACAAGCAGATAAAAAAATTACAAAACTTCTTTATCACTAAATCAATGTCACCTAATTTACACAAATTTATTATAGGAGCAGATAAAATATATTCCTCTCTAAATTTAGCAGGTCCTAATGTGGATTTAGAAGTATCAACAGATGCTGAGAAACACGTAAAATGGGCCCAAAAAGCTCTACATGGTCGATATCATTACGACCTTAACCAACCACACATTGACAAAATAGCATCAAATAGGTGGCTGGCTGACGGTAACTTGTTCCCAGAGACTGAAGGATTTATGATGGCCATTCAGAATCAAGTAATTAATACAAACAACTACAAAAAATTTGTTATTAGGGACCAAACTATTACATCGGACAAGTGTAGACGGTACCAGCAAACGTCGGAAACCATACAAAACATCACATCAGGATGTTCAACCATAGCCAACACAGATTATTTACGGAGGCACAACCAGCTGTGTAATATTATTCACCAGAAACTGGCCAACAAATATGGACTGCTGCACACCTATACACCGTATTACAAGTACAATCCACAGGCAGTGCTCGAGAATGCAAATTTTAGACTCTACTACGATAGGTCCATTATCACCGATAGACAGGTGACGAATAATCGACCCGACATTGTAGTAGTGGATAAGAAAGCTAAATTGGTGTGCTAGTCGATGTTGCTGTTCCAAACAACAACAATATTTTGGACAAATATAATGAAAATATAGCAAAGTACACCGATCTTGCTTTAGAAGTAGGGCAGAGGTGGCATGCAGAAAAAGTGGATGTGGTACCGATCATCATATCATCAACTGGACTCATCCCCAAGTCTTGAAGTCTTAAAGAGTCTTAAAGACAGTATTAAAAAACTCGATCTTCATAAAAACACTTTTATTGACTTGCAAAAAGCTGCAATTTTAAACACATGTCACACTGTTCGGAAATTTTTAAATATGTAAATTTTGAGCCTAATCCCATTTGCGTTTACGTTTGGGATAAGTAAATATTACCAGCTAAAGCTGAGTAAGTACATAAGTCTTTTGATAATAATAATAATAATAATAATAATAATAATAATAATAATAATAATAATAATAATAATAATAATAATAATAATAATAATAATAATAATAATAATAATAATAATAATAATAATAATAATAATAATAATAATAATAATACGGATCTTGTAAGTGAAGTGGGAAGCCGAGTTCAGGCTACCGGACGGGTCCCCAGGTTGCGGATAGGGGAACGGCCATTAGATATGATGGTTAGCTGCGATTAAGGCATACACCAAATAAGCAGTCCCGGACAAAGAACGGGGGCTAATGTATGGATTAAACACCTAAACATGACCCTGGCAAAGCGAGTCGACACTACCTTCAAGTAAGTGTTTTAAAATCCTAAAGTGTCTGTTTCATAATGAGCGGCTTTAGGTCAGCGTCTGATCCTCATGTTAGAGGCGGCTGCAACCTAACCTGGCAGAAGGTATAAAATGTGCAAAAATAGTGAAAATATGAATAAAATAGTAAATAACACGGGGGATTCGGATAACCCCACCGCGTCGGGATTGCATAACTCCCGCGTACATGGTTTGGTACCTGGGCCTTGTGCGATAAGTGAGCCACAGAACGATGAAAATAAGTTAGACATCCAACGCAGTGAACAGCAGACACATTCTGATGTAGCTCTCACTGCAGCTGGACTCCCGAGACAGCGCAGGAAATGGACAAATACTGTAAACGAAGATTTATTACGCGCATACTATATAGCAACAGATAATGAACAAAATCTTACTGGTTACCGAACAGCACTTCGAAATATATTTATAGCCCAACACCCTGAATTTAATGTATCACAACAACGGCTATCTGATCAGGTCCGAGTGATCCACAGGAATAACCTTATACCCGAACACAGGCGCAACTCTATTAAAGAATCAGTTTTACAAATCAACAATAGCGCAACCAATGAAGCAATAACAACTGACAGTGCAGAAGAAACAGTACATCAATCTCTGAACCAGGAACATTTTACTAATAATAGCAATAACATAGAACCAGAAAGTAACACAATTACTCATCCACACGTTGAAAGAGCTGAACAAATAATAGAAACAAATAATTTAAATCCAACAATTAACAATCTAAAAGAAACATTTGACCGACAGTTTGAAATATACAGCAATCTGGATCCACTTATGAGACCACACATACCAAAGATAAATTCCAGCAAAAAATTAAGTACCCTTATCGAATACGTCAACAATAGTATCCTTCCATCAAAAATGACCAATGTTAGCACTCTTGAGGACGTACACACAATTACTTATGTGAGTGCAATATCTATTGCAATTGAAATGGGATTTAAAATACGACCTGCAAACCACAGAACACGAATAGAGGCAAATAATGACAACAAAGATAACACGCTGCTTCGAATACAGAAGGAAATCGACAAGCTTAGAGGAGACCTGGAAAGAATCAATACTTTTATTGCACAAGATTCTCCTAGAAGACTACTAAATAAAATAAATAGGCTTTTAAGGGAATATAACGTTCATACTCGATATGAAATGAATAATGAGCACGTAGTTTCTGTAAGGGATACGATAAAACAAAAACTGTGCGTGCAGGTAGCAAGACAAAGAAAATATAAGCTCTCCAACCGGAGGAAGGCAAGTAATAAGTTATTTTCTAATAACGAAAAAATGTTTTATAGAAGCTTACGAACACCCAATAGTACAGCAAATGACACAATACCTAGCAAAGAAAATATCGAAGATTACTGGAAATCGATTTGGTCAACTAATAAAAAACACAATCAAAAAGCGCAATGGATCCTAGACGAAAAACAAAAGTTCAAAAACATTCGTATGACAAGCTATAGTTTCACATGTGACTTGGTTAAGAGGGTGATTTCTAAAACACACAACTGGAAATCGCCTGGGCCTGACCGCATACAAAACTTTTGGTTTAAGAAATTATATTCTATTCATGAGAAACTAACGAAACTTTTGAATAAATGTTTAGGAGATCCAACCAAATTTCCTGATATATTTAGCAGAGGTAACACATTATTAATACCGAAGAATAATGGTTTTAGAGGAGATGCCTCCAATGGACGACCTGTAACATGCCTACCAACAATATACAAAATAATGACTGCCTGCCTAAGTGAGCTCATAAACTCACACTTAACACAAAATAATATTTTATGTCAAGAGCAAAAGGGTTGTAGAAAACAAGCGAAAGGGTGCAAAGAGCAATTAACTATCGATCAAATAATTTTAGAACAAGCCATCAGAAAAAATCGAAACCTACATATTTGCTACATAGACTACATGAAGGCATTTGACAGCATGCCGCACAGCTGGCTCATCGAGGTACTTCATATCTATGGAGTTCATCCAACGATCATAGAATTTCTTCGACATAATATGACACAATGGCGAACATGTATACAGGTGTCCACTCAATCCCGAACGATCAACACAGGAGATATAAATATCCAACATGGAATGTTTCAAGGCGACTGTTTGTCTGCACTGTGGTTCTGCATTGCTCTCAATCCTCTTAGTAACATGCTTAGAAACAGTAACTACGGCTTCACAGTAAAAGGAGACGCCAATGAAAAGAAAATAAGCCACTTGTTTTATATGGACGATCTAAAAATGTATGCTTCAACAAGGAACAATTTAGAGCATCTTATAAAAATCGTCGAAAGCTTTAGCAAGGACATTGGCATGAGATTGGGACTAGATAAATGCAGAAAGATAAGTATTGTGCGCGGAAAAATGATGCAAATAGAAAATGATGATGTACATGAACTCGCAATTAAGGATATGGACGAAGGTGAAGTTTACAAGTATCTTGGTATAGCTCAAAAAATAAGAATCAATCAAAAAGATGTTAAGAGTAGGTTACAAAATGAATTCAAGAGCCGCATTCATAAAATAGCAAAAACCAATCTTAAAGGCAAATATCTAATAAAGGCTATCAATACCTTTGCTATACCCATTCTAACATACAGCTTTGGTGTGATCAAATGGTGCACAACTGAAATACAAGCAATGCAACGCAAAATAAGAACAATGCTGACAGAGTACAAGTTTCATCATCCAAAGTCTTGCTGTGAAAGAATGACCATGCCCAGGAAAAATGGGGGCAGAGGATTGATTGACCTTCAGATATTACATGACAACCAAATCTCATCTCTTAGGGAATATTTCCTTGAAATTGCCGAGAACGATGCACTTTTCAAAACATTGATGGAAGCTGACAAAAACTTTACCCCACTAAACTTAGCCGGAGAATTCAAGAGAAAAGCACAAGATAGGGATACCAAAGAACAGGCTTGGGCAATTAAGCCCTTACACGGAAGGTATTATAGGTCCGTTAATGCCGAAAATGTTGACAAAATCAGGTCACACAAATGGCTAACAAATGGAAACCTGTTTGCCGAAACTGAAGGGTATATGATTGCTATACAGGATCAAGTTATCCCTACAAGGAATTATCGTAAACACATAATGCAAGATGCTTCTATTGAAAATGATAAATGTCGTAGATGTGGTACGCAACCTGAGACAATAGAACATATTCTCTCAGGCTGTACATGCTTAGCTCAAACAGAATACACAAGAAGGCACAACAATGTTGTAAAAATTATACATCAAAAAATATGTAAAAGCTTTAACCTTTTAAACAACGAAGAGGTTCCTTATTACAAGTATGAACCAAAAGCAGTACATGAAACCGACGAAATCAAAGTGTATTATGACAGAACAATTTACTCAGACCACACGAGATTGCATAATAGACCAGATATCACAGTATTATATAAAATCTCTCGCAATGCCTATTTCATAGACGCTGCTGTCCCAGCAACAAAAAATATGAGCCGAACATACGACGAAAAGTGTACGAAATATGCAGAACTGGCTGTAGAAACAAAAAGGAATTGGAACCTAAATAATATACAAATAATCCCAATAATAATCAGTGCAGAAGGTGTTATACCAAAAAGTTTAGCACCAAACATAAAAAAACTCGGACTTGGAGAGAACGTTGTGGATACTATACAAAAAAGTGTAATTCTTGATGCATGTCATATAACCCGTAAGATCATTAATTTATAATTCGATAATGTTAAATCAATAGCCATGGATGCATTTTGATCTGACTTAGGTCACCAAAATGTTTCTTTTTACCCACAAGAAAGGAGAAAAAAAAACATAATAATAACAATAATAATAATAATAATAATAATAATAATAATAATAATAATAATAATAATAATAATAATAATAATAATAATAATAATAATAATAATAATAATAATAACAATAATAATAATAATAATAATAATAATAATCCCATCAGATGCTACAGGGAAGGAGAAGGAGTCCGAAAAGATAATAAAATACCGAGACTTACAAATAGAAGTGCAGAGAATGTGGGGACTTAAAACATCTATCATCCCCATCATAATAGGAGCAACAGGAACAATATATAATAACTTTGGAGAATTGTTGAACAAAATTCCTGGCAACAACAATAAATCCACAATTAGAACACTACAAAAAACTGCGCTCCTGGAAACAGCCCACATAATCCGACGAGCTCTAGGATAAAGAGAAGACCATTTATTCTGAGGAACAGGGAGTGTTCTTGATAAATGGGAAAAACGCCGACAAACTATGGTTGAATAATGAATAATAATAATAATAATAATAATAATAATAATAATAATAATAATAATAATAATAATAATAATAATAATAATAATAATAATAATAATAATAATAATAGTAATAATAATAATAATAATAATCCTCCCGCGATTGCTACCTCGACGTGGTGGGAGGGCCTAGTAATCCTAATGATTCGTAGAGCGATGCAGCAGGGACACCCGTACTGACAAGGTCCTCTTTGAAGGATGAAACCTAATGCAATCAACCCATGAAAATGGAGAACTACAAACGAGATAGCCTCGGAAACTTACCGCTGCCTGGGGATTGCCAGGGCACATTTGGAGCTAGCACTGAATGTTGCAGCATGCGAACCGCTAGTGGTGATGAGTCGAACAGGCGGACTCACACCGGTTCACCCGAACACACTACAGCCGAAGAAATAGTTGATCTTTAACTTTCCCATCCAACTAGAAGTGTTTTGTCGGCTAACCAGTCAACAACCACGAAAGCTGGCAAACTGAGACAGCGCATGCAGTGGAATGAAGTAATGAACACAAATCTCATGCGCTGTTACTACACCGTCACCAAAGGAGAAACAGACCTGACGTCATTCAGACCAGAACTACACCGACTATTTACCCAACTCTATCCAGAACTCTCACATCTCACCGAGCAACGATTAGCCGATTAAAAACGTGTTATAATCAAAAACAATAGACTACCACTTGAACTGCTCAACCGACTAAAGGATCAAGAAACACCGGTCAACCAAAGTACAAAACAACGTGATGATGAAACCTTTGAAAATAATCAACTAATGTGCCATCAGGATGACAACCAACCCCAACATATTCAATTAGAAGAGGAAAACGTTGCAGAGGATACTGTAACACCTAACAGCTTTCAAACTCACAACAATGATAGTACTAAAGTTCAAAACATAATCGAAACATTCAACACAACACTAGATTTATACCAACATTCAGACCCAACCAGAAGACCTAAGCTACCTAAACTAAAGTTTAACGAAAACAGTGAAAACATCTTAAAAATAGTCAATCAAGCAATACATTCTCGCATAAAAGAGACATCAACTTTGATAGATATACAAACGCTAATATATACAGGAGCACATGCCACACTCACTTGCAACGAACAAACCATTAAAGCAACCAAATCTGAAAATCGAAATGCATGTGCTGAAATAAAACCGGCCTGGCAAAGTAGACTTGAACAGCGAATAAACAACATCAGGAAAGAAATAGGTAAGCTAACCCAAAGAAGTAAAGGTAACCTGAA
Source organism: Ophraella communa (assembly GCA_035357415.1). Taxonomy (NCBI): domain Eukaryota; kingdom Metazoa; phylum Arthropoda; class Insecta; order Coleoptera; family Chrysomelidae; genus Ophraella; species Ophraella communa. The sequence continues at coordinate 30,144,159 of CM068980.1, forward strand.
TAATAAAAAAACAATTAGAGAAACTGATAATATAATTAAGAAATATGATGAAAGACACCTAACTGTATTAATAGATACGATTAAACAAAAACTTGCAGTATACTGACATAGACTTAAGAGGTACAAATTAAGTAGAGACAGGAAAGGAGATAACAAGCTGTTCAACTCTAACCCAAAAAAATTTTACAACAAACTGGGAAACACTCAAATCGACATCAAAGAACCACCGACGAAACAAGAAATAGAAGACTTCTGGTCAAATATATGGAGCAACGAAACAGCACACTCAGAACCACTCACTATCACTAAAGATGATGTAACCAGAGCATCAAAAAAAGTACTGAACTGGAAATCACCTGGCGTAGATAATATTCAAAACTTTTGGATCAAAAAATTCACCAGTACTCACGAACATCTAGCAAAATTGTTTAACCAGTCAATCACCACCCCAAATAGTATTCCAGAATTCTTCACAAAAGGAATTACGTATCTTATACCTAAATCCAACGAAACAAAAAACCCATCAAAGTACAGACCCATAACTTGTCTACCAACTCTCTATAAAATCCTTACTTCTATAATTACTGATAAAATTGAAAAACATTTAATGACAAATAATATCATACATGAAGAACAGAAGGGATGTAAAAGAGGGAACAGAGGGTGTAAGGAGCAAGTCATAATAGACCAAATCATAACAAAACATGCCTACCAGAAACACAGAAACTTGTATTGCGCTTACATCGACTACCAAAAAGCATTCGACAGTGTTCCGCACACCTGGCTCACACACATCCTGCGCATATATAAAATCAACGAATCACTTATACAATTCTTGGAGCATTAAATGAAAACATGGCGTACTACCCTTAACGTTCACACTCAAGATGGAACGATCACTTCCGATGAAATAAATATTAGGAAAGGCATATTTCAAGGAGACTCCTTGAGTGCACTCTGGTTCTGCATTGCACTTAATCCACTATCATCCATGCTTAAAGATACGAACTGTGGCTATAGAATCCAGACACACGATCTCCCTATTAACCACCTTTTATACATGGATGACTTAAAACTCTATGCCCAAACAGAACAACAACTAAAAAATTTATTAAAAACCACCGAAATATTTAGTGATGACATCAAAATGAACTTTGGGATTGATAAATGCAAAACATGCTCCATAAAAAAATAAAGAAAGGCAAGGTACAACAACATCCGGGATACGATAATGAACACGACACTATTGAGGGTCTTCATCAGGATGAAACATACAAATATTTAGGTCTCCAACAAAACCCACTAATCAATCATACCAACTTGAGAGAGCAAATCAAAACCAAACTTCAAATAAGACTGAATAAAATATTTAATACACAACTCAATGCCAGAAACAAAACTTCAACCAATGCCTACGCCATACCATTACTTATTTATACATTCGGAATCATCAAATGGTCGGACACTGAATTAGATTACCTTAATAGAATGGTAAGAACAACAGCCACAAAATACCGAGCCCATCATCTACATTCAGCTGTTGAAAGATTTACGATACCGCGTGAAGAAGGTGGAAGATCATTCATTGACATAAAAAACATGCATTATGAACAACTTAAAAACCTTCGCAGCTACTTCTACACAAGAACTGATAGTACCCTCCACCAGACAGTCATGCGCACAGATAATTCATACACTCCACTCAATCTGAAAAATATAAACATAAACATAGAAGAAAAGATAACAACGAATCAACAAAAAATGGAAATATGGAAGAATAAGCAGCTACATGGGAAACATCCATACAATATAACTCAAGCACACATAGACAAACAAGCGTCCAACTTCTGGTTAAAATCTGGACAACTATTTGCTGAAACAGAGGGTTTTATGATAGCCATACAAGATAAGGTTATCAATACTAGAAACTACAAGAGGCATATACTAAAACAACAAATACCCTCAGATAAATGCAGACTTTGTAACGAACAAACTGAAACCATAGACCATCTTACAAGCGCATGCAGGATTCTAGAACCAAAAGAATATACAAGAAGGCATGATAACGTTTGTAAAATCATTCACTCACATCTAGCTGTAAAACATTTGCTCATGGATACGTACATACCTCACTGTAAATATACCCCCGTCCCAGTCATGAAAAATAGTCAATATAAATTATACTGGAACCGAAGCATTATCACCGATAGAACTACAATGAACAATAAGCCGGACATCACACTAATAGATAAACAAAATAGAAATACGTATCTCATAGATATAATAGTGCCCAATACACATAATCTGCAAGCTAAACACACAGAGAAAATTGAAAAATATCTACCTCTAGCAGAAGAGACTAGACAAATGTGGCACCAAAATAAAACTACCATCGTACCAATAATAATCTGTGCAACAGAGGTCATACCTAAAAGCCTTCACCAGTCACTCCAATTATTAGATATTCACCCCCATATCTTTCGAAATATACAAAATGCAGTCATCATGGACATATGCTCAATTGTGAGACAAATACTCAACATACCATAAAATATAGGACATCGATGTAAAACTTGCTAACTAGCCGTTTTACAACGAAGAATCAAGTCACCAACGCTGTGAAAAACACCATAATAATAATAATAATAATAATAATAATAATAATAATAATAATAATAATAATAATAATAATAATAATAATAATAATAATAATAATAATAATAATAATAATAATAATAATAATAATAATAATAATAATAATAATAATAATAATAATAATAATAATAATAATAATAATAATAATAATAATAATAATAATAATAATAATAATAATAATAATAATAATAATAATAATAATAATAATAATAATAATAATAATAATAATTTACCGATTGCAGAAGGTGGTAGAGGTCTTATCAAGGTAGAGTTCATGTATAAAACACAAATTTTGAAATATAAATACTATTTAAATTCAGGAACCGATTACCTAATGCAATCCATAGTTCACCATGATACCCAAAGAGACAGATACTCAATAATACAAGAAGCAGACAAAATTCAACAAGAACTGCAACTACAAAGAGGTAACAACCTTACACCAAAACAAATTAAAGATGCAATAAACAAAATACACAATACTAAATGGAGAAACAAGCCGCTTCACGGACAGTTTCCTAAAAAAGTTTTAGACCAAAATAACATAGACACAGAACTCTCATTCAGATGGATGAAAAGACAACCAGTTACACCTAGCATTGAGTCTTCAATATTCGCAATCCAGGACCAGGCCATCATGACGCGCCAACATCAGCGTGATATCCTGAAAGAAGCAGTAGATGGAAAGTGCCGCCTATGCTCAAACAAGGATGAGACAACCCAGCACATCATCTCAGGATGCGAGAAACTGGCAGGAACCTACTATGCCAAGAGACACGATAGCCTAGTTTAGTATGTGTATTGGTGCATAGCTAAGAAACATTCCATAGAAGTCTCCAACCTATGGTGGAAGGAGACCGAGCACAAGCCACAGGTCAAGGAAAACGAGTCTGCGAAAATCATGTGGGAAATGCCCGTACAGACCGACGTAACTGTGACACATAATAGACCAGACATCATTTATACAGACAAAACCACTAACCACACTTACCTTATAGATATCACCGTACCATCTGACTATAACCTGGGACCAAAAGAAATTGAGAAACTGAGTAAATACCATCTACTCAAAACCGAGATAAGCCGTCTGTGGAATACGCGAACGACAGTAATTCCTGTAGTTATCGGATCCACAGGAGTTGTGAGTAATAGCCTACAGAAATACATAGACCATCTAGATTGTAACATCAACATCAGTATTCTTCAGAAACAAGCAGCCTACCATACCACAATCATAATAAGTAAAGTACTGGGAGACACAGTTTTTGTTAACAACTTTTAGACAACAACAGATACACCTTATACCTAAAACTCAAACGACACACAACTCACCCTACATAAAGACTCTTCACAAACCTCCATACCGTCTCTTTCGCTCAGTCACACGAACTAAACCATTTTATCATTTTTATTGGGGTAATAGGTATCCTTTTTCTAGCAGGTTGCGAGACGGGGTACCTATTAATACCGACGTTAGTCGTGTAAGTCAAACCGACTCAAACATAATAATAATAATAATAATAATAATAATAATAATAATAATAATAATAATAATAATAATAATAATAATAATAATAATAATAATAATAATAATAATAATAATAATAATAATAATAATAATAATAATAATAATAATAATATCTGGGAAAAAAGCAAAATATAAAAATCAATCAAAGACAATCCAAGGAACAGCTCATAAACACATTTGCAATTCCAGCATTGACATTCTCATTCGGTATCATTCACTGGAATGACACAGATCTAGAAAATCTAAATCGTATAGTACGGACTCAGCTTACAACACACCGAAAACATCATCCCAAAGCCTGCATCGAGAGACTTACTCTTTCAAGACAACAAGGAGGAAGAGGCATATTAGATATCAAACAGCAACACCATATCCAAATAAAAAATATGCAACAATATTTCTGGAGCAAAAATGAGATTTCTCTACACGCTGCTATTAACACTATAGACAGAAAATACACAGTACTCCAGCTGGCACAAAGGAACCTACCGATGCCAATAACAGAAAATGAAAAAGTATCGAAATGGGCCAGCAAGGAGTTACACGGAAGATACTTTAACATAAAACGTCAACCAGAAATAGACGTAAATAAAACTTTCATGTGGCTACAAAAAGGACAGCTATTTCCAGAAACAGAGGGATTTATCATAGCAATACAGGACCAAATTACACCAACAAAGAACTACCGAAAATATATTTTGAAAGAACAAAGTATCGTATCGGACAAATGTAGAAAATGTAACATTTTCCCAGAAACAATAGACCACATTACATCCGGCTGTAAAATCCTTGCCGGTACAGAATACACAGAACGTCACAACAATATGGACAAAATAATACATTCAGAACTCGTAAAACTTCACAAAATTGAAACAGATACTGAACCTTATTACAATTACACACCTCGACCAGTCCTAGAAAATGCTACACACAAGATCTATTAAAATAATCCAATCAGAACAGACAAAACCATAACAGCAAATCGACCAGATATTACATTGATAGATAAATATACCTCTATAACATACCTCATAGACGTAGCCATTCCCAGTGACCAAAATGTAAAGGAAAAATATAAAGAAAAAATAGAGAAATATTTACCTTTGGCAGAAGAAATAACCCGTATATGGCAACAAAAGAAAGTGGTTATTGTACCATTGATAATATCAGTAACAGGAACTACTCCCATCTCCTTAACGCAACACCTTCAAGATCTAAGATTCCCCTTGTATATTCTCCACAACTTACAAAAAGCCACCATTCTGAAAACATGCAATATTGTCCGACGTTTCCTACAATCAGAATAAAAAGCTACATTTCAACTTGGCCAAGCCCGTTAAAATGTAAAACATACGTCGAGTGAACGAGAAAAAGAAACATAATAATAATAATAATAATAATAATAATAATAATAATAATAATAATAATAATAATAATAATAATAATAATAATAATAATAATAATAATAATAATAATAATAATAATAATAATAATAATAATAATAATAATAATAATAATGAAAATAATAAACCCGCACGGGGTAGTTTTTCTACCTGGGGAGTGACGCCCCCACGGGTCCGAGTTACCTGGGCTACCAGGGGAAAATGGTAGTACCTGGCAGTAGGTATAAAATGCAAATACAACGATGTCGAATTTTAAAACTATATTACCCCAGGTGGGTAGAGCACTACGCTCACAATCCCACACAGCCGGTGTACCTGGTATGTCGACTGTCTGCTCCACGGATTCTGGGGGGAGCAATAATTCAATTGTTACCGATACCTTATCACTCAGGACATTGATCAAGACGAAAACCCAAACACAGACAGTAACACACAACCTGACGAACACGAGGATGCTGTTACCGAACTCTCTAAAGCAATATTAGAATTTGATGGTAGCAACCCACTTCATCGACCAATATTGCCCAAACTCAAATCAAATAAGAATACCAATAGAATTATTGCAGTCATTAATTCACTCTTAAAGGATCGTGCCAAGGACTACCGTACTCTGGAAGACATACACACCCTTATTTACTGTGGTGCGGTTGCAGTTGTCCGAAGTCACAACCAACAAGTCCGGTTCCCGAACAGAAAGTGTACGGAAAAGCAGAAGCCATATAAACCCTGGTGGCAACAGCGACTTGAGAAGTCCATTAATGACATAAGAAAGGAATTGTGACAACTTATAAAATTTAACAACAACGCTAAACCGTCCAGACGCCTAACTAATAGAGTCAAGAAAATTTTCAAGAAAATTAAAACCAACACGGGACATCCAAGGTATAAGGAACACTTATGTTCATATATGGACCTTCTTAGGCAAAAGCTAAAGGCAAAATCCAAACGATTAGCTCGTTACGTTAAATGTACTAAAAAGAAACAGCAAAACCATTTATTTAACACCAATGAAAAGCTGTTCTACAGACAACTTAGTAGTGCCGGAACAAACAACTACCACAATCTTCCAAGTAAGGATGCACTTTTTAAATATTGGTCTTCAATATGGTCCAATCCTCAAAAACACAACGAGGGCGCAGCATGGATAGAATCCGAAGCGGGCAAATCAAACATTGCTCCAATGATGTTTGATAACATCACAACAGCTGATGTAAACCAAGCTATAAGACAGATTAATAGTTGGAAAGCTCCAGGAATTGATAACATCCAAAATTTCTGGTACAAAAAATTAAGCAGCTTACACGAAGTTCGGCATTTTACAATGGACAAAGAACGAATTGGAAGATATTCAGAGAACAACCCGGACTATGATGACAAAGTACATATGTCACCATCCAACATCGTCAGTGCTTAGAACAACACTACCGAGAAAGGAGGGAGGAAGAGCTTTATGCGACATAATAAATCTGCATAACAAACAGATAAATAAATTGCGAGACTTCTTTGTTACCAAATCACTGTCATCGAATTTACATAAATCTGTCATAGGAGCAGATAAGAAATACTTGCCTCTAAATTTAGCAGACCCTAATATGGATTTAGAAATAACAACTGATGCTGAGAAACACGTAAAATGGGCCCAAAAAGCTCTACATGGTCGACATCATCACGACCTTAACCAACCGCACATTGACAAAATAGCATCAAATAGGTGGCTTGCTGACGGTACCTTGTTCCCAGAGACTGAAGGATTTATGATGGCCATTCAGGATCAAGTAATCAATACGAACAACTACAAAAAATGTGTTATCAGGGACCCAACTATTACAACGGACAAGTGTAGACGGTGCCAACAAACATCGGAAACCATACAACACATCACATCAGGATGTTCAACCATAGCCAACACGGATTATTTACGTAGGCATAACCAGCTATGTAATATTATCCACCAGAAACTGGCCAACAAATATGGACTGCTTAATACCTTTACACCGTATTACAAGTATAATCCACAGGCAGTGCTCGAGAGTGCAGATTTTAGACTCTACTACGATAGGTCCATTATCACCGATAGACAGGTGACGAATAATCGACCCGACATTGTAGTAGTGGATAAGAAAGCTAAATCGGTGCTGTTAGTCGATGTTGCAGTTCCAAACAATAACAACGTTTTGGATAAGTATAATGAAAATATAGCAAAGTACACCGATCTTGCCATAGAAGTGGGACAGATGTGGCATGCAGAAAAAGTGGAGGTGGTACCGATCATCGTATCATCAACTGGACTCATTCCCAAAAGTCTTGAAGACAGTCTTAAAAAACTCGATCTGCATAAAAACACTTTTATTGACTTGCAAAAAGCGGCAATTTTAAACACATGTCATACTGTTAGAAAATTTTTAAATATGTAAATTTTGAGCCTAATCCCATTTGCGTTTACGCTCGGGATAGGTAAATATTACCAGCAATCGCTAAGTAAGTGCATAAGTCTTTTGATAATAATAATAATAATAATAATACAATACAATACAATACATTTATTGACCTTTTTTACATACCATGAGTACATTTAAAGTCCGTATTTTACAATAATAAAACAATAAATCAAATGTTAATGAAAAAGTAATGCTTCAATCAGTGTATTAAAAACTCATCAACCGTGTAAAAGCAGTTTTCCAGTAAGAACCTTTTGATGTGTTGGTAAAATGTGTTATGATTCATGGTTTTGATGTCCTGTGGATAGAATATATTATATAACTTGTTGTATAAGTTAATATTTACTTTATTATTTTGTGTCACACAAATTCTGGAGTAGGGCGTGGTTAGGTTTTCTGCATTTCTTGTATTATATCTGTGTACATCTGAATGTTTCTTTAAATTTCCCAAATTATTATGTACAGATAAAACTGATTCTAAGATATAGATACAAGGTAAAGGAAGTATTCCATACTTTTTAAATAGTTCTCTACATGGAGCTCTATATTTTGCTCCATCTATTATTCTTACAGCGGTTTTCTGTACGGAGAATACCTTATGTGTGTAAGTAGAATTTCCCCAAAATAAAATACCATAAGTTAGATGGCTATGAATGAGAGCATAGTATATAGTGCGCATTATTTTATTGTCTGTTATGCATCTCCGTATTTGCCTCATGGCAAACGTTTGAACGGAAAGTCGGGAGCGGAGTGCCTCCAGTTGATCTACCCAATTCAAGCGAGTATCCAGAGTTATTCCCAATAGTTTGACAGGTTTGGATTTTATTTCCATTTTGTCAGAACTAAATAAAATACTTTGCGTTTTATTTACATTTAGTTTTAGCTTATTAGACGTATACCACACTTGAGCAAAATTTAGACATTCCTCTTTTTTTCCTTGTGAACCACGAGTCATAAGAGTGGTATCATCCGCGTATAGGATCGCAGTACATATATCTCCCATGGCATTTGGAAGATCATTAACGTATATTAAAAATAGTATAGGTCCCAATATTGACCCTTGAGGTACACCATTATGTACAACTGTCAGATTGGAGTCTATGTTATTGTGAGAAACGTACTGTCTCCTATTTTTAAGGTAAGAGTTAAATAATTTCAACTCTGTACCCCTGAAGCCATAGTATCCCATTTTCGAAATCAGTATATCAGTGTTCAAACAGTCGAAGGCCTTAGTAAGGTCACACATAAACGCATGTGTTGAAACTCCTTCCTCAATACCCTCCACGACGTTTTCTAAAACCTTCATAACTGCATGAATGCAGGACTTGCCCTTTTGAAATGCGAACTGCGCAGAGGATAGCATCTTAATCCGTTCCAAGTATGAAGATAGTTTATCCTTAATTAAAATCTCAAATATTTTTGAAATGGTCGGAATAATTGCTATCGGTCTATAATTGTCTGGAGCATCTTCATCTCCCTTCTTATAAACAGGTATAACTTTGGAGATTTTAAAACACGTAGGCCAATTTCCGTCGCTCATACACTTATTAAATAAAAAGGTTAACGGTTTTTGTACATAGTTGAGAGATACTTTACACATTTTGGCATTAATACCGTAATAGTCTAATGCAGGTTTTGATTTTAACGAAAGTATGGCCTGTCGCACATCGTCTTCGACTACAGGACCCATAAAAAAGAATCTGTTGGCTTCGGCATTTTTTTAAGATATGTAAGAGGATCCTGTGAATTTTGGTTATCTATATCTCTATAGACAGTATCCGATATGGAGGAAAAGAATTCGTTAAACTTATTCGCCGATAATAATGAGCTCGTTTTCTTAAAGTGTCCCTTCCTTTCTCTATTTGCGATCTCCCAAATTGCCTTTGATCTATTTTCCGCCGATATTATTTTTTCAGTACAAGCATTCCGTTTTGCCTCTTTCAGTGCTCTCTTATATTCCGCGCGTTTTTTACAATACTTGGACCAGTCTATTGGTTGTTTAGAAGCTGTAAATTTGGTTCTGTAGTCGAATACAAGCTGTCGCATTTTTTTCAACTCACTTGTGTACCATTTTATTCCATGGTTTTTTTGGAAAACTGCCCTTACTGGGAAACAAGCATCTGCAGCTCTAGCTAAATTGGATGTAAGTAAGTCCGCAATAGATTCAGAATCCAAGTTTCCAGAATACATCTCTGACCAGTCTATGCCACTCACATACTCAGTAAACTGCAGTAACTTATTTTCAGTAATCAACCTCCTTTTGTAGTGGATTTCCTTTCCCTTAGACCCCTTGAAAAATATAAAAGTACCAACATGGTCTGAGATAAGAGGTTCACACGTTCCGACAAGGACATTATTTTCATCCATACTGCAAATTATATTATCCAAATTGGAATTTTTATTAAGCGTTATCCTTGTTGGAGTGTGAATCATGTGAGAGAGGCCGTATGAGTTAAACATATTCCGTAAATCCCTTGCGCACTCGGCCTCACTGTCAAGATTCAGATTTATATCTCCCAATATAATTATATTTTTATATCGTTTATAAAGATAGTCAATTAAGTCTGTTAAAAGTTCCGTGAATATGTTAATGTCACCAGAACTAGAAGAACGGTATAAAGCTAAAATTGCACAGTTTGATCCCAAGATCTCTGCGGCACAAAATTCAGCATCAAATGATCGGCAATACTTAGAAACATTTATTTCTTTTAACTGAATATTTTCCCGAGCAAAGATGGCAACACCTCCATGCATTTTCCTAGATTTGCGGCAAAAAGACGATACTAATTTATAAGAACAAATATTAATATTTTCTAAGGTGTCATGATTCAACCAGTGCTCAGAAATGCAAACAATATCAAAAGGATTTTCATTACAAAATAATTCAAGTTCGTTAACTTTATTGAAAATACTTTGAACATTTAGGTGAAATACCGAGTGCGCAAAGTTTATAGACAAATTTTTCATATGAGATTGCAAACCATTAAGTCTTCTTGGGTAGAGTTCTTCTAGAGGACAAAAAACGGTTTAAAACAGTGTTATTTGGCCAAATCTTGCTATTTAGGATTTTCTCCGATTCTTCCGTTGGTATAATAATTTTAAAAGACGAATAATCATGCGGTCGCCTTGAGTTTAACTTTTCCAATTTAATGTTTGGTGCATATGTTCGCAAGTATTCCAGTAATGCATTTTCATCGGTATCAGGAGCTAGGTAATATAATAGTATAATAATAATAATAATAATAATAATAATAATAATAATAATAATAATAATAATAATAATAATAATAATAATAATAATAATAATAATAATAATAATAATAATAATAATAATAATAATAATAATAATAATAATAATAATAATAATAATAATAATAATAATAATAATAATAATAATAATAATAATAATAATAATAATAATAATAATAATAATAATAATAATAATAATAATAATAATTACGTCAAATGCACTAAAAAGAAACAGCAAAACTACTTATTTAACACCAATGAAAAGCTGTTCTACAGACAACTTAGTAGTGCCGGAACAAACAACTACCGCAATCTTCCAAGTAAGGATGACCTTACTGACTATTGGTCTTCAATATGGTCCAATCCTCATAAACACAACGAGGGTGCAGCATGGATAGAATCCGAGACGGACAAACTAAATATTGCACCAATGTTGTTTAATAACATAACAACAGCTGAAGTAAACCAAGCCGTAGGAGAAATCTCCAGAAATTGATAATATCCAAAATTTCTGGTACAAAAAATTTGACAGCTTACACGAGATAATCGCATCAAAATTTACACACATTCTTCAACATCCAGAAGGCATTCCAGCCTTTCTTACTCATGGTTTAACCCATATGCTTCCCAAAACAGCTAACACACAGGGACCCCTCACAGTATAGACCAATCACATATCTTCCAACGCTTTACAAGATATTAACATCTTGCATTACTAACCGAATTTACAGACATGTTGACCAAAATAATATCTTGGCAAAGGAGCAAAAGGGATGTAAACGTTGTCACCAGGGATGCAAAGAACAACTTGTTATTGGCTCTGTGATCCTATGGCAAGCGCAAAGGCAATGTCGCAACATCTCGACTGCTTTTGTTGACTACCGTAAGGCATTTGACAGCGTACCTCATTCCTGGCTTATACAAAGTCCATCCTACCATCGTTACTTTTCTTGAAGCATCGATGAAACAATGGAGAACAAACCTTTAGTTAAATATAAATGGTCAGCATTTTAAAACCGATATAATTACTATTCGCAGAGGAATATTTCAAGGTGACTCACTTAGTCCACTGTGGTTCTGTTTGGCAATGAATCCACTTTCTCACATGTTTAACGACACAAAATATGGCTTCAATCTTAAGACTAATAGAAACACCAACTGCACCGTTTCCCTTCTCCTTTATATGGATGACATCAAAATTTTTGCTTTCAATCAACAACAAATTCAACATCTTCTGGATAGAGAGGGAGAGGGAGAGAGAAATATGCTTTATTGTCAACCAAAATTTAACAAATTTTATGGACAATGCTAAATAAAAATAACCTAATATCTAATATCTAAATATCAATTAACAATAATTGATCGGTCACAATAAAAATAATTTAAATAAATAAATAAATATACACACAAACAAAAATCAAAAAGAATGATATGCATGATTTAAATGTAAACATACAAACATAAACATATTACTCCTTTTAACTCACTCTTAATTACTACTTACTAGCTAAAAAATAATTATGAAATACTTCATTCTACATATTACATGTCATTCACAAGTCTAAGATATATCACAGAATTCCGCTACTTTATAGTATGGTCTCTCCTGAAGGTATGCTTTAGTCAATTTGCGGAATTTAATATAAGGACTGGTGGCTTTTATGTGTGTTGGTAGACAGTTGTACATTTTTCTAGCATTATAAATAATAGAATGTTTTGTAAGACTAGAGGTGGGCATAGTCAAATAAACATCTACATCTGAGTTTCGTGTGGGGTATCTATGGAGTGGTCCCTGCTTTGAGATAAGGTTAGATTTACGAACCAAGCAAACAGATTCTAAGATGAATAGTGCCGGAAGGGTCATAATTTTGGATTTTTAAAATAGGGTTCACAATGCGCTCTGTAATGTAAGCCAAAAACATAACGTATTGCCCTTTTCTGTAGTTTAAAAACAGAGTCAAAAAGATTTACACAACAAAACCCCCAGAAAGCCAATGCATATCTTAGATGGGACTCAAACAGAGAAAAGTAGGTTGTTAACGCAATAGAAGTAGTTAGCTCTTTAGAAACGGTTTTTATGGCAAAACACGCAGAAGATAATTTTTTTGTTAACATGTCAATATGAGTGGACCACTTAAGGGTGCCATCAATATAAATTCCCAAAAACTTAATTGAATTTTTTAATTGTATTAAGGTGTTATTTAGTGCAATTCCCAAAAACTTAATTGAATTTTTTAATTGTATTAAGGTGTTATTTAGTGCAATGGGTTGTAAGTTAAATTTGTAAGGTAGAGCAATAGTTTTCTCGGTATTAAAACAGAGTTTATTAGAATCGGCCGAGGATTTAATAATAAGAAGATCTCTGGATATTGTAGAATGTAATGTTTTCATATCTGAATTGCTCCAGGTTACACTCGTATCATCTGCAAATAGAGTAATTTTGCCATCAATCTTTATGTCAGTGATATCATTAATAAATAACGCGAAAAGAATTGGACTAAAAACCGAGCCTTGAGGTACACCACTATTAATCAGCAGGCTTCCGGAATGTTTACCATTTGTGCGCACCAGTTGTCTCCTGTTTGTGAGGTAGGAACTAAACCACTCCAAAGAAAGACCACGGATGCCATAAAATTCGAGCTTATTTATCAAAATCTTGTGGTTAACACATTTAAACGCCTTAGCAAAATCACAAAAAATTGAAGTAGTGAACAGTTTATTGTTTAGTGAAGTATATACATCTTCAAGAACAGAAAACATTGCATCACTAGTACAGATACCCGGAAGGAACCCAAATTGATGTTTTGTAAGAATATTATTTTTATGAATAAAAGTCATTAAACGGTTTTTTATTAGCCTTTCAATTATTTTCGATAAGGGAGAAATTGGTCTGTAATTAGAAGTTACGTTTTTATCGCCGCCTTTATGAAGTGGAACAATTACAGCCATTTTCAGACAGTCAGGGAAAATACTCTCTTCAGAGGAATCATTTATTATTAAAGTTAACATGTTTATTGCAACCTCAGGAATATTTAAGAAAATTCTATATACATCTTCAAGAACAGAAAACATTGCATCACTAGTACAGATACCCCGAAAGGAACCCAAATTGATGTTTTGTAAGAATATTATTTTTATGAATAAAAGTCATTAAACGGTTTTTTATTAGCCTTTCAATTATTTTCGATAAGGGAGAAATTGGTCTGTAATTAGAAGTTACGTTTTTATCGCCGCCTTTATGAAGTGGAACAATTACAGCCATTTTCAGACAGTCAGGGAAAATACTCTCTTCAGAGGAATCATTTATTATTAAAGTTAGCATGTTTATTGCAACCTCAGGAATATTTAAGAAAATTCTTGAGGACAAGCCGTCAAAACCACAAGAATCTTTTATTGGATGCTATTTATAGTATGCATTAACTCAAATTTATCTGTTGGCCTGAGAAAGAAACTATTAGTAACATTTTTAGAATAATTAAGGAAAGAAAGAGCATCTGAATTCCGAGGTATATTAGAACTAACATTTTTGCTTTCATTCACAAAATAATTATTTAATTCATCAGAAACTATATTAACATTGCTTGATGAATTTGCTTTATTTCTCAAATTGTTTATGATAAACCAAGTTTCTTTGCTAGAGTTTTTAGCTTTTGTAATACGATTTTTATAAAAAATTTGTTTGGCGAATTTGATGATTTTGCGATATAATATTCTATACTTATTAATATAATTAAGGACGAGAGGATTAACTATGAATTTTTTAATGTACAAAAGAGATCTCATATTTTTTGAAGAATTACGAGTGTCCTTAGTTGTCCAAGGTTTGTGGCGTTTAGTCTTACAAGATCGAAGGGGAAAAGCAGCATTGAAGCACCTTATCATCTTATTGAGAAAGTCAAAAAACTTTGAGTCAGTATCTGTTGAATGAGTACTCCAGTCAGTAGATGAACAAATTTGATAAAATTTTTCACTTTTTTTAGAATCACCGAGTGCTCCACCTCTGAGTGAAAAGTCAGAGACTATGTAATCTAGAATAGTAGCTGTAGAATTCGTAATTCTGGTTGGTGAGTCAACATGCATAGTAAATAATAATAATAATAATAATAATAATAATAATAATAATAATAATAATAATAATAATAATAATAATAATAATAATAATAATAATAATAATAATAATAATAATTTTTTATAAGGTTAACACTAAAATAACCAACTTGATGAAAAATATGATGACGTCCTGGAAAACGCAATTAAGTATCAATAAAAGTATCGCTGGAGATGTCAATATAAAATGCGGTATCTTTCAAGGAGATTCCCTAAGTGCTTTGTGGTTCTGTTTGTGTCTTCAGCCGCTAACAACGGCACTAAAGGCGTCGAGGAAAGGATACTTGATCTCCAACACAAATCATCAGATAAGTCATCTCTTTTACATGGACGACCTCAAACTAATGGCGGCATCTCGTGCAGAACTCGACAAGATGCTTCGGATAACAGAGACATTCAGTCACGATATTAAAATGGACTTCGGACTAGAAAAATGTAAAATAAATGCGATGCACAAGGGAAAATGGCAAGAAACGCACGGACATCAATTAAACTACAAAGAAGATGAAAACAAGATTACCCCAATGGAGCAAGATGAATTCTACAAATATCTCGGCTTTGAGCAAGCTAGGGGACTACAAAAAAAAGAAATAAAGGAACACCTAATCGACAAGTTTCAACATAGAACAAAAGCGATTCTACGGACAAAGCTTTCTGGAAGAAATACTGTTATAGCCATCAACACATATGCAGCCCCAGTAATCACATATAGCTTTGGTGTGGTCGAATGGACTCCAACTGACTTAGAAAACCTGAACAGAACAACAAGAACCATGTGCACAAAACATCTAAAACACCACCCAAAAAGCTCGATAGAACGGTTTCACCTCGACAGAAAAAAAGGTGGGCGGGGTTTCATCGACTTTGCAAAAGTGTGTTATACACAAGTAGCTAACCTACGTGACTACTTCCACTCCAAAACAGTAAATTCCCCACTACACCGTGCTATAGCCGAAATGGACAATAAACTGACGCCACTCAACCTTGTAAACCGTGAGTACGACTCAAAGATTAACATAACACCCGACGACACAATAGTACAGAAATGGAGGGGAAAAGAACTACATGGCAGGTACATATCCACAATTGAAAAAGAACATATAGACACTAGCGCATCCATTTCTTGGCTTCAACACTCTAATTTATTTCCTGAAACTGAAGGCTTCGTAATGGCTATTCAAGACCAGGTCATTCCCACCCGAAATTACAGGAAATATATAACTAAAGACACCACAATTACTAACACTACCTGTCGAATGTGTGACGGGAACAATGAGAATGTAGAACATATAATTGCGGGATGCACAACTCTGGCACCTAATGAATACTTAAGAAGACATAACAATGTTGCCAAGATTGTACACAGCAAGTTATACCATACAGTTCTAGGAAGAGACGAAGTACCATATTACCAATACAAGCCAGAAAGTGTTGTAGATACAGCAAAAGCAAAGATCTACTGGAACCGCACTATCCACACGGACAAAACAGTGGAACATAACCGACCTGACATTGTGTATATGGACAAAGAAGCAAAATGCACTTACCTAATAGACATAGCAGTCCCGGCACCCCACAACATAAAAACTAAACACACTGAAAAAGTTCATAACTATACACCTCTTGCAATCGACATGACGAGCACATGGAGACAAGATAAAATATACATCTTACCGATCATCATAGGTGCAAGCGGAGAAAT
This sequence comes from Ophraella communa, assembly GCA_035357415.1. Taxonomy (NCBI): domain Eukaryota; kingdom Metazoa; phylum Arthropoda; class Insecta; order Coleoptera; family Chrysomelidae; genus Ophraella; species Ophraella communa. The sequence continues at coordinate 30,161,241 of CM068980.1, forward strand.
ACCGAAAAAACTCCATGACTCCATCGAGAGACTGGGATTGGAAAAAAACACCTACCGCCAACTTCAGAAAGCTGTACTCTTGGACACATGCAACATAGTTCGGAAAGTAATGAACATGAAATAAAACAATATAAAATTACCTCACCAAAGGGAGTACCTATATCATCAAAAATGTAATCAACTTTATTATACTTACTTGCCCCTAGGGGCCGTACGTATGATTATGTAACCCTAAAAGGAGAATTAAGGGGATAATAATAATAATAATAATAATAATAATAATAATAATAATAATAATAATAATAATAATAATAATAATAATAATAATAATAATAATAATAATAATAATAATAATAATAATAATAATAATAATAATAATAATAATATAATAATAATAACCCCGTGTGGGTAACGGGTTGTAGAATATGCCCACGGAACCTCCTGCCTGTCGTAAAAGGCAACTATCTGGAGCATCTGTCCTTCCTAGTTCCATCTCCAACCCTATAATTCCCAATCACATACTAACAGTACCTACCTCCTTCCCCAACTTAAGAGGAGTAAACCTTAGGTAAAATCCGGAATCTTAAGGTGTAAGAAATCGTGCTGATAGATGAATGGCCACCTGGAGTTGGTCGTTAACGATTCCTTGTGAGTAACTGGCGCCCCTCACTTGAAAATAGCCTTGCTATGATATGGAGCACTGTCATAGTCGACGTTTATTCCTTCCAGACTCGTGGGATGAATCATGAATCAAAACATTAATCAAAACCCAATCCGGGTTGCAGATACTGGAGCTAGATCTGTAACTGTTATTGAACAGCTTCAATCACATACGAAACAGGAGAAGACGGTTCCACCTCGGTTCCTGATCGTTAAGAAAAAGGAAGGGGATTTTGCTAATGCAAATCCCTTCCAAATTAATAAGTATTTATAGGGAATTGCAGAAGAAGTTAAAAAGTGCAAAAAGTTAAAGAAGGCCTACTAATTGAAACAGTTTCGGCAGCCCAATCAAGACGAATAAGCCAGATAACAAAATTTCTAGATTTTGATGTTGAAGTGATTTCACACTCTAGACTGAACTATTCTAAAGGTATAATATATTGTAGAGATTTATTAAATTGTATGGAAGCAAAAATCCTGAACGAAACCAAGGACCAAGGTATAATTGCAGTAAAGAGAGTTAAATCGAAACGAGACGGAGAACTTAAAGATACCCCAAATCACATTTTAACCTTTAATACGCCAAAACTCCCAAAAGAAGTTAAAGTAGCTTTTTACAAACTTTCGGTCCGCCCATTTATTCCCTCACCACTGAGATGTTTTCGATGTCAACTTTTCGGGCACACTTCACTGTCATGCACAAAAGAACAAATTTGTATATGTGGTCAGCCTTTACATACCGGTAATCCATGTCAGCCTCCGTTAAAATGGTAAACTATCATGGACCTCACGCTGCCAGATCCAAAGACTGTCCAATATATAAACGAGAGGTCGCAATTCAGGAATTCAAAGTTAAAGAAAACCTATCATATATTGAAGCACGAAGAAAGGTAGTAATTACTAATACTCCGAATCCAAATACTTTATACGCTGAAGCCAGCCGCAATATCTCCTCTGCAAATACCGCGAGTAATAATATCAAAGATCTTGTAAACGACATGGTACCCATAATAATCAACGAGATTAAGAAACACTTACAAATAAACCCCTTAATAATGTCACAATATCCCAAACCCGTCTCTAGTCTATCCCAACACGAATTATCCCAGTCACAATTGCCAAAACGAAATAGAGCTGATAGTTCTGAAGCTGAGTCAGTAACAAGCGAAACGCAAAGTAATAGCAAGAAAAAAAAGAAACCGGGATGGCCCAAAGGCAAGCCTCGGCGAAACCATCGTATCAATGAAAATAATCCAGAAAGCAGTCAAAAATCAGACATGTCCTTTTAAATTTATTTAACTAAAATATTGAATAGTATTTCAACAAAGATATAACAAAGATATTTTTACCAATAATTTTACAAATATATATTTATTACACCTTTTTATCAATTATTCTATATAATCTATACATTGTGTTTGTTCATAATATACATTTTATTTATATATATTTTACTGATTTTAAAAAGAATCTCTGCCAAAATACATAAAATTTCATATTCATTTTCGACCATTCAATTAATATAATTCAATGGAATTGTAACGGATGAAAGGCACACTATTCTGAAATAAAACAAATGCTGGTGGAGAAATCACCTATAATGATATGCTTACAGGAGACACATTTAAAGCCAGGAGAAATGTTTTCAACAAGAGGATATAACTCTTTTCGTTGTGAGGTAGACCCAAACATAAGGGCTAGAGGAGGGGTGATGATTTTATTAAAAGATAACTTGAACTTCAGTGAAGTCCCACTAAACACAAACCTTCAAGCAGTTGCAATACGTATTCAATACCCAAAAAAATGACGATTTGTAATATTTATTTACCAAATACTAAGTGGAGCTACGCTGAAATGGAAAATCTGTTTCAACAGTTAACACCTCCTTTCCTAATAGTAGTTGACTTCAATTCGCACAACACACTGTGGGGATCAAATAAAACAGATGCCAGAGGAAGAACAGTAAAGCAACTAGTAGATGAATTTGATCAAACCATATTAAATACTGGGGATGGTACATACATAAACACCAGATCAAATAATATGTCAGCTATAGATCTTTCAATATGTACACCAGATATAACCCCTTTAATAAAATGGAGCGCATTAGGAAAATACGCATATGAACATTTACCAATAGCTATCGAATTTGCGAATAGGTTTGCGAACGATATAACTATTCAAAGGTGGATATTGAAGAAAGCTGACTGGAATAAATACACAAGCGTACTAGAACATCAAAATACTATGCAACCACTCTTGTCAGTTGAGGAACAAGTCGAAAAAATAACAGAAAGCAAAAGCAGCAAATGAATCAATACCAAAATCAGGAGGTATACAAAGAAAAAGAAATGTCCCCTGGTGGAACAAAGATGTTGCTATTGCAATTAAAAATAAACATAAGGCATTTAATATCTTCAAAAAGCGTCCAACAATGGAAAACCTACTAGAATTTAAAAGACTAAAAGCAAAAGCAAGATATATTGTAATAAAAAGCAAAAAGGAGAGCTGGAACGAATATTTAGTCACCATTAGACATAATACACCAATGACAGAAGTTTGGGAGAAAACTAGGAAGATAATTGGAAAAAGCTTTCAAGCAGTCTTTGACTATAAACAACATTTCCGTATGTGACCCACAACAAATAGCTGAATGTTTTAGTAGACAATTTGAAGAAGTAAGCGCGTCAGACAACTACAGTCAAAGATTTAAAAACATAAAATTTCAACAAGAAAATATACGCTTAGACTTCTCTAGCACAAGACTACTCGTATAATGTCCCTTTTACATTAGCAGAAGTGGAAGAAGCACTCCGCTTAGCAAAAAACACTGCACCAGGTTGTGATGACATCACATACGAATTAATTGAACAACTTCCTGAAATAATAAAGGAACAAATAGTTTATACATATAATCAAATATGGGAAACACATACCTACCCAAGCAAATGGAAAGCAGCAAACAGCCATAGTAAAACCTATTCCCAAATTTGGCAAAGATCTACAAAACCCCTCAAGCTATCGACCTATATCACTAACCTGTTGTTTAGGAAAAGTTCTGGAAAAAATTGTCGCAAATAGGTTAATGTGGACATTGGAAAATAAGAAGTTATTATCACAATATCAAATGGGCTTTAGAAAAAACCGTTCAACAATGGACCATTTGGTTTACATGGAACACGAAATCCAAACTGCCTTTGCCGAAAGGAAACATATGCTGGCAGTATTTTTTGATTTGGAGAAAGCATATGACACAACGTGGATATACGGAATATTGAAAAAGATGTATGATTGGGGCTTTAGAGGGGAGTTACCAAAGTTTGTTGACAGCTTTCTCTCCGATAGATTATTCAAAGGTTAATTTAATCAAACGATGTCAGAGACAAGGACAATGCAAAATGGTATCCCTCAGGGTTCTCCTTTGAGTGCTATTCTCTTTGCAAAAGCTATAAACGGGATATTCGAAAACGTATCCGAAGAAGTGGGGAAAAGTTTGTTTGTGGATGATATAGCCATATTTGTCAAAGTGTATCCAACCGAAAATTTAGAAAAGCAAGTCCAGCAGGCAGTGGACCAAATCGCAGAAAATGCAGAAAATAGTGGTTTTAAATTTTATATAGAAAAAACCCACCTCCTTCACTTTTGCAGATTAAGAAAACAACACAGGGAACCTAACATCAACTTGTATGAGGCAATGATTATACAAAAAATTCCTCAAAATTTTTGGGTCTAATATAAGATAGAAAGTTATACTGGAAGGAACACATTCAATATGTGGCGGATCAATGTTATAGAAGGTTAAATTTCATCAAAGTGATGGCACATTTAACTTGGGGCTGCGACAGGAAAATGTTAATCACAGTATACAAATCAATCATTCTCTCTAAAATAGATTACGGGTCAATAATTTATTCATCCGCACGGAAATCGAAGCTACAAATTTTAGAATCGATACAAGGACAAGCTTTGAGATTTGCATTAGGAGCATTCAGAACAAGTCCATATTTTAGTTTATGCAGTGAAACGGGTGTGCCTCCATTAATATATCGGAGACAACAACTGTTAACTAATTATGCAGTTAAGATGTGGTCACAACAGTCACACCCAGTACATTCTAAGATGTTCCCAAAAGAACAGTTGGACGTGTTTAAGGGTCGAAGCACTATTACCAGGCCAGCAACTCGAAGAATTCATGAATTAATGGAAAGCTTAGAAGAGGAATTAAACGACACGTACCCTATTGATGAATATGAAACTGCACCATGGACAAATAATAAGCCACATGTCTACAAGGAATGCACTATTATAAAAAACAAGATAACACTAAAGCTATTTATCTGACAGAAATTAATTACATACGGGAACAACAAGGACAATGTCACCTTATCTATTCTGATGGTTCGAAAACAGATAAAGGTTGTGGAAGTGCATTTATATGTAACAATCAAGCATTCTCTTGAACTCTTCCCCGGAATTCAAGTGTATATACGTGCGAATTATATGCAATATGGCAATCCTTGAAATATATTGATCAACAGGGTAGCCAAACTACATTAATATTATGTGATTCTCTTAGTTCACTTCAGGCTCTTGAAAACATTTTCAACAACGATTCGTTGATCAAAAGAATTCAGGCTTCATTAAGTTGGCTTCAAGAACAGGGTAAGACAGTAAAATTTATGTGGATACCCAGTCATGTGGGGATCCAAGGCAACGAAATAGTAGACGAAGCCGCCAAGCATGCAGCGAATAGGGAAGAAGTAGAAGACATACCTATACGTTTTCAAGATCAACAAAATCACTTGAAAAAAAAAATATTACAAAACTGAAGAAGTAAATGGATAAGTCAACAAACTCAACTTAGAGAAATAAAGCCATCAATTGAGAGAGGACACGTTTACAGAATTTAGCCGAAAGGAACAAACCATACTGACAAGGCTAAGAATAGTTCACACAAGACTGACTTCAAGCTATATGCTGAGTGGACAAAGGCAACCCCTTTGCAATGCCTGTCGAACCCCAACAACAGTTCAACATGTTCTAATAGATTGTCCCAAATATGCAATTAGCACGCTACAACTATGCTTACCCAACAGTATAAAAAAAATTTAAATAGTAAAAAGGCAGCAAAAAAAGTACTTTCCTTTCTTAGATTAACTAAATTGTATAGAGATATTTAGGAAAAAAAGGAAACCACTTTCACCTTTCTATGGGCTAATAATTCGAAGTAGTTGATGCCCATACGCACAAAAAATAATAATAATAATAATAATAACAATAATAATAATAATAATAATAATAATAATAATAATAATAATAATAACCCGCACAGGTTAGTTTTTCTACTTGGGGAGTGACGCCCCCACGGGTCCGAGTTACCTGGGCTACCGGGGGAAAATGGTAGTACCTGGCAGTAGGTATAAAATGCTTCAACCACAAAGTCGAGTTTTAAAACTAAATTACTTCAGGTGGGTAGAGTACTACGCTCACAATCCCACGCGGCCGGTGTACCTAGTATGTCGGCTGTCTGCTCTACGGATTCTGGGGGGAGCAATAATTCGATTATTACCGATACCTTAACACTTCGCCAGGTGAATCGACATGACAACACCTACAACTCTTGTCGCGTTCAAGTTGATGACAAAAGGATTTGGTCGAAAAATGATACATCTTCTTCCTCGGTTAGCGGCATGCGCAGCGTGATATCGAGTATGGCTACTGCGACAACACAAGAGGAAATTATTACCGAAGATCCTCCACTGGTTAATGCTGTTCCTGGAGTATCGCAGGACCGTACATCCATGACGAATAAAAGCCGGAAAGCCCAGGAAGCGTATGAAGTGGACTACTGAGATGAATTCATTTATTATACGCTCCTATTTAAGAATAACAAAAAATGAGACTGATTTAACAACATACAGGTTCGCCCTTCATCGAGGATTTACACAACAATATCCGGAGTGTCAACATGTTACGGAGCAACGTATTGCTGACCTGCGAACAATTATTAAAAACAATTTACTACCTGGTCCACTAATGCAACAAATACGAAATACGAAATTGGAAAGCTCCAGGAATTGATATCATCCAAAATTTCTGGTACAAAAAATTTAGCAGCCTACACGAAGTATTGGCATCGAAATTTACACATATCCTTTAACACCCAGAAGACATTCCAGCCTTTTTTACTCATGGTTTGACCCATATGCTCCCCAAAACAGCTAACACTCAGGATCCTTCGCAGTATAGACCAATCACATGTCTTCCAACGCTTTACAAAATATTAACATCTTGCATCACTAACCGAATTTATAGGCATGTCGACCAAAATAACATATTGGCAGAGGAGCAAAAGGGGTGTAAACGTGGTCACCAGGGATGTAAAGAACAACTTATCATTGACTCTGTGATCCTAAAGCAAGCACAAAAGCAATCTCGCAAAATCTCGACTGCTTTTGTTGACTACCGCAAAGCATTTGATAGCGTGCCTTATTCCTGGCTCATAAGTGTGTTAAACATCTGCAAAGTACATCCCATCATAGTTACTTTTCTTGAAGCTTCAATGAAGCAATGGCGAACAAGCCTTTAGGTAAACATTAATGGTCAGTACATTAAGACTAACAAAATTGTTATTCGCAGGGGAATATTCCAAGGCGACTCACTTAGTCCACTGTGGTTCTGTTTGGCAATGAATCCACTTTCTACCATGCTTAATGACACAAAATATGGCTTCAATCTTAAGACTAATAGAAACACCAACTGCACCGTTTCCCATCTTCTTTATATGGATGATATAAAAATTTTTGCTGCTAATCAACAACAAATTCAATATCTTCTGGATATACCCGAAAGGTTCTCCAGTGATATACACATGGAATTTGGTTTAGATAAGTGCAGAACCTTAAACATCGAAAAGGGAAAAATTGTCAATGGAGATGTGGCGCTGCCTAATGGAGATATAATCGCTGCCATGCAGAATGGGGAAACATATAAATACTTGGGATTTCAACAAGCCAGATTATTAGACCAAAAACAGTCCAAGTCCAAAATCAAGGATCAGTATACACAGAGGGTTAGTTCATTACTAAAATCGGAACTGAACGCAGGAAACCTTAACCGAGCAATTAATACATACGCCGTACCTGTGTTAACTTATTCGTTTGGGATTCTACGATGGACAAAAACTGAATTGAAAGATATTCAGAGAACAACAAGGACTATGATGACCAAGCACATATATCACGTTAGTACTCCGAACAACACTACCGAGAAAGGAGGGAGGAAGAGCTCTATGCGACATAATCAATCTACACAATAAGCAGATAAATAAATTACGAGACTTCTTTATCACTAAATTAACATCATCTAATTTACATAAATTTATTATAGGAGCCGATAAAAATTATTCCCCTCTAAATTAAGCAGTTCCTAGTGTGGATTTAGAAGTAACAACAGATGCTGAGAAACACGTAAAATGGGCCCAAAAAGCTCTACATGGTCGACATCATCACGACCTTAACCAACCGCACATTGACAAAATAGCATCAAATAGGTGGCTTGCTGACGGTACCCTGTTCCCAGAGACTGAAGGATTTATGATGGCCATTCAGGATCAAGTAATTAATACTAACAATTCCAAAAAATTTGTTATCAGGGACCCAACTATTACATCGGACAAGTGTAGACGGTGTCAACAAACGTCGGAAACGATACAACACATAACATCTGGATGTTCAACGATAGCCAATACGGATTATTTACGCAGGCACAACCAACTGTGTAATATTATCCACCAGAAACTAGCCAACAAATATGGACTTCTGAATACCTATACACCGTATTACAAGTACAATCCACAGGCAGTGCTGGAAAATGCAGATTTTGGACTCTACTACGATAGGTCCATTATCACCGATAGACAGGTGACGATTAATCGACCCGACATTGTAGTAGTGAATAAAAAAGCCAATTCAGTGCTGCTAGTCGATGTTGCAGTTCCAAACAATAACAATATTTTGGACAAATACAATGAAAAGATAGTAAAGTACACCGATCTTGCTGTAGAAGTAGGGCAGATGTGGCATGCAGAAGAAGTGGAGGTGGTATCGATCATCGTATCATCAACCGGACTTACCCCGAGAAGTCTTGAAGATAGTTTTAAAAATCTCAGTCTTCATAAAAATACTTTCATTGATTTGCAAAAAGCGGCAATTTTAAATACATGTCACACTGTTCGGAAATTTTTAAATATGTAATCTTTGAGCCTAATCCCATTTGCGTTTACGCTCGGGATAGGTAAATATTACCAGCGAAAGCTGAGTAAGTGCATGTCTTTTGATAATAATAATATTAGAAATATAATCGCTGCCATGCAGAATAGGGAAACCTATATATACTTGGGATTTTAACAAGCCAGATTGTTAGACCAAAAACAGTCCTAGGCTAAAATCAGGGATGAGTTTTCACAAAGGGTAAGTTCCGTACTAAAATTTTAATTGAACGCAGAAAACCTAAACCGAGCCAGTAATAGATATGCCGTACCTGTGATGACCTATTTTTTCGGCATTTTACAATGGACAAAAACCGAATTGGAAGATATTCAGAGAACAACCCGAACTATGATGACAAAGTACAAATGTCACCATCCAACATCGTCCGTGATTAGAACAACACTAAAAAGAAAGGAGGGAGGAAGAGCTTTATGCGATATAGTAAATCTACATAACAAACAGATAAATAGATTACGAGACTTTTTTATCACAAAATCACTGTCATCTAATTTACATAAATCTGTCATAGGAGCAGATAAGAAACTCGCCTCTAAATTTAGCAGACCCTCATATGGACTTGAAAATAACAACAGTAGCTGAAAAACAAGTAAAATGGGCCCAAAAAGCTCTACATGGTCGACATCATCACTACCTTAACCAACCACACATTGCATCAAATAGATGGCTTGCTGACGGTACCTTGTTCCCAGAGACTGAAGGATTTATGATGGCCGTTCAGGATCAAGTAATTAATACGAACAATAGTCAATAAATTCATTTTTACTTGGAAGGTTGTGATCTTTAGTTGTACCTGCGCTTCTAAGTTGTCTATAAAACAGGTTTTAATTGTTGTTAAATAGGTGGTTTTGCTGCTTCTTCTTGGTACATTTGATGTATCGAGATAATTTCGCATTTCGCCTTTAACTTTTTAACGAATTTTTAAATAATTCGTTATGTTTTTTAAATTAAGTAAAATCAGTGTAATAAGTTAATAATATGTTAGACGGATCGTAGGTGACGCCTATGGTTTTAACAAATGTTCTTTTTACGCAAGTCAGTCATCGGAACTGAAATGGAGTGGACAACCTGGTGAGGATCTCTTCTAGCTTACCTTTCGATTGGAAAAGGTTCCGTATGAGATAGTGCCTAAAATAGTGAGGGGAAATGGTGTATTTGGTATCATTTTAATTCTCTTATTTTAATAATAACTCATTAACTGTATTATAAAAATGTTAATTAACTAATCTTGATTCAGTAAGATATTCTTGTTAATTTTGTTATGAATAGTTTTTTAAGTAACTTCATCACGACCATTTTTTGTCGATTGTTTGTTAGTTTAATTAGTTAAATTATCTTACTAATTCGAATTTTAAAATAATTTATTGTGTTTTAAAATAATGAGAACTAGTTGGAAATATGTTTAACCACTTAGGTTAACTATAGTCTTTTTTACATGACAACTTGTTTGCTTTCCTTTAATTTCTATAGGAGAGAATTTCCTGTCTGGAAGCTAGTCCTGGAAGGTCGAAACCGGTTGCCGATAGGTATATCCGTAAAAAAAAACAACCCGAGAGAACGATTGTTTGCGTAGTAAGAACTGGACCAACTCTGCAAGGATTCGTAGAGGTAAGTTTGACAATTTTCTTATAGATATTTTTATATACTTCCTATATAATCTTTTTACCTATTTGGAGTACTATATATGTGCTCGTTATATTGTCAAATGTACTTATACGAGTTTTTTGCTCTTCAGTAATTTTGCCAGAGGAGTTGCTTCCATGGTAGGAATGATAACACATGCATATTGTTCCTTAATCACGATTTTTTTTGAGTTCATTTAATATGGAATTATAATCTATCTTTTCTTATCTGTTTTTTTCTTAATAATTCCTTACATTTATAAATGATGTTCTATTTTTTGATTAAACATAATTTTTAGTAGATAACTTATTAACTCTTCCGTTAAGGATATAACCAGTAACTTCATTTAATACTTTCCTTGCATTAATACCTACCTACACTGTTCAATAGAGTTTTTCATTAATATTATTATTTATCATTCCAAGTAATTTCGGATTAGTTTATTGTTTGTAGTATTTAGTTAGAGAATAAATTTACAGTTTAATCATAACCTTCAGTTATTAACTTATTCGTTCTCATAATTTTCATATGTTAATCGATTTTGTACGCGTTCGGGTCTGTGATTGTAAATTCATTAAAGAAATCAATCAGGATCGTAAATCTGTTTTTTTATTATTAAAGTTTGGTTACAAGTAACTTCCTTTTTGGGGGTAACAAAAAGTACTTTTTGCCCTGGTTTTGTAATTAAACAGTGCCTCATCCTTTGAATTTTTCTTTCATGAGCAAATACCAAGATGGAAGATCCAGGACTGAGAGTTCCACTTCCTGAGGGACCTGATCTAGCTTAGCTTCTCAGTACCACCTCCTTGAATTTACGTTACGGAGGCGACTGAACACCAAATCCTTCTTGGGTCCAAGGAGTGGAAGGTCCGAGAAGATAACCGGCAATCTCAAATTCAAACGGCACTGTTCTAGACATATTATGTTAAAGTTACTTATGATAATTTCTCATTTTTATTAATATTTATTTTTTTATTTTTTTTCCACTTAGTCTCGCATCCAAATATTTAAATAATCAGCTTCACTTTGTTAATAATTTTGTAAATTAACCAATCATATTTTTGTAAATATATTGTCATTAAAATTTTTTAATTGTCTTAATCTACACACTATTTTGAGTGATAAAGGAAATTATAGTGACAGTTATAGTGAACTATCACTTAAAATTCTTGAAAATTCTTATATTAAATTAAAAAATATTTCACAATAAAATTTAAAAATATATGTATTTTTATTGCTAAGAAACTATGAAACAAATATTAATTTGTTATAATGCAGTTCCAGCGAAATTTTGTGCTATTCCTAAAATTCATAAAACCAATAGCAATTAAAGCAATATCAGCTTTATTAAACACCCCTACTAATTTACGTGGTCTATATATTACTGAAATATTCGCAATAGCATATATGATTATGATACAGAATACTACATTAACGATTCTTATGGTGTTTTTAAAAAATTTATTAATATTTTTTTAGTTTACCTCATTAATTGATAATTATTAAGATTGGTGGATATATATCTTGCTGTCGGGTTGGTACCCCCTGTTTCGGGTGGTACTTAGTACTACTTACCAACGGTCCTCTTCCGTTATTAACCTTCTCAGTTATACACGTGCCATTGATTTAGTGCTTCATTGTTCCAGTTTTCTCGGCATTTTGTTACATGTTTCTGCTGTTCATTTTGATCTACTTAACGTTTTTCTTAATTTTAAGGAGATCTTCGCCATCTACTACAGGTGTTTCAAGTATTTTTTATTTTGATCTGGTCTGATTTTTTTCGTTACTCTTTTTCAACCCATTTTATTTGTTTCTTTAGAAATTTAATTCTATACCTATGTAATTAAATTTATTATACTAACTTTTACTTTTTGGAAGTCCATCTTACTAAGAATAATAAAAAACTCTTCGTTTTAACTCTACTTCCAAGTTTAATTAAAAAAATTAGGTTTTTAATTATTCTTACTATATGTAATTATTAAACTTCGAACGTTACTTCTTAAAACCAACAGTTACATAATAATTTTTTAAAACAAATCTTATTAATTTTTTTGTTTTTTTTCCTTGAACATGTCATAGAATATTTGAAAATCTTGTTTTCTTATTAAAAATAGTAAACAACTAAACGGTTGAACGAAACTTCCACTATTTATTCGAAAAATACGTTTAATAATTGAAGTTCTCCAATATTAAACTGTTTTCTTTGATTATGTCTTAATTTTATACATAGATAATACGTAATTGTAATACAAATATATTAAGTTATTGCAAAGATCAGCATGATATAGTTTTTTTCCTGGTTTTTCTGTATCATTGCACAGTTATACTGATCTTAGAGGGAAATACATCCAGAATATGATATATATGATATAGTACGTAGATATAGGCCTGGCGGTTTCTGATTGTTCTACCAACAAACCTATAATTATTTATTTATTATTTCTGACCGACAATATGTTTTTAGTGAAAAGTAAAAAATTGTTTCTACCTGCACCCAAGGTAAAGAAACTTAATAGTTTCTAAACCAAGCTTGACAGTTTTCTATGAAAAAACAACTACTTCCTGGGCTATATGCCCCAACGGACATTGAATTCTATTCCAATAGAAAATGTGATGGCGACCGACTTCGTCGATACATAAAACCATCTCTGTCGGTTTGCAAATCAACGGGAAGAACACTACTCGCAGACGGGTTTCGATATTATTGTGTCATCATCAGTACGAGCTAACTAGTCCTCATCCTGCATAGCAGGATGCAGAATGATTCTTTTACGCCAATACATAGACCGTGAATCCCCGATTTCAAGATAAAGGCGTAAAAGCGCCATCCTACCGTTCATTTATAAACCAACAGATCAAAGGTAACTGCTTATCGAAAGATAAACAAATACTAGTGAAAATAATTTCAGATAAGATGTAGTCAATATAAAACTGAAAAGTAGAAAATTGTTTCTACCTGCACCCAAGGTAAAGAAACTTATTAGTTTCTATACCAAGCTTGACCGTTTTCTATGAAAAAACAACTACTTCCTGGGCTATATGCCACAACGGACATTGAATAACTTTTCAATAGAAAACGTGATGGTGACCGACTTCGTCGATACTTATAACCATCTCTGTCGGTGTGCAAATCAACGGGATGAGATGAAGTACTTACCTCGTTCTGATGATGACAGAATAATGTCGAAACCGGTCTACGAGTTTTTAGATCTATCCACTCAACTAATGATGCCATTTAAGGAGTAGTTAGTAATTTTAACAAACATGTTGATAATAGTCCTATGCATATTTCTCGATTCTTTTGATTTTAGGAAATTATTGAAACGGGCCCAGTTTTTTGCCAAATATCAATGTTTTAATGAATAAAAAGTACGTAAGATGTTATTAGTATTGGTGTAGAGAGTTATTGTTAATCTTTATAAAATAGTATTTTTTTACCTTTACGGAAAATACTTACCCACAACTTGAAGATACCCCACTTGACTTATCATTGGATTGGTATTTACTTGGCACATATAGTATCCCCTGTCCTCTCTTTGAACGCTACTAACATGAAGTAACCACGTCTTAGCATTATCGTGAGATACACTAAATCTTGAGATTCTAGAGATCACATGTTTGTGAATGGTTAAAATCATTTGACGATCTATGTGTATCCACGCTACCTGTAAATAAAAAATAAGTATTTTATTTTTAAGATGCTAAATTTGGTAAGTAATTAAAAATTTTTGGTGCAAAAATGATAGCATCATATCCTCTAAAGAGTACAAAGCTCATATTTCTCGTTTGCTATTGATGATTTATGAAGTTTTTTTGTTTTAAGTTTGAAAAAAATATACAATTACTTATATAATATAATCATCGAAAATTTAAAGTATTTGCTTTATATAATAGATTGGTTGAATAGAGCCTAACTTAAAAATATCCTTAGAATGTAATTCTGTATGACATTTAATTGGTTTAGGAAATTGTCATTTAACCCACCCCAAACAATGTTACCATATCTCAAGAGTGACTTCACTAAAGGCTTATAAATTTGAAGAAATTTTGAGGTAAAATTCTGCGAATTATATATATTATTATATATTGTTCCAAAAATCTTGAATATGTCCAGTCCACTTAAATTTTTTTTCAACTTTAATGCCTAGATATTTTATGTTGTTAGACTCCAAATACTTGATATATTTAAAGGTTGTATTATTAAACCAAAATTCTAAATAAACTGTTTTATTAGTGTTTAGTTAATTTGCTACTCTCAAGCCAATATTTAACCTTTTTAAATCCCCTAATAACTTTATCTTTGACAGCTTGCCATTTTTTGCTTTAAAAACTAAGACTGTATCATCTGCAGATAAAATGGAGACTCCTTATAATAAGGAGTTAATGTATATATAATAAAGGGTAGGGGACCAAGGACTATACAATGGGGTATTCCAATTTTAATGTTTAAAGGGTCACTATTATACTACTTTTTGGTTTTTACCATTTGATTCATTTGTCCCAGGTAATTTCCAAAAACATTCAACACAATACCTCTGAAACCAAAGTGCTCGAGGACATCAATGAGCTGCCGATGGGGAACTGTGTCAAAAGCCTTTGCAAGATCCAGAAAAACTTACATTATTTAATAGTTCATACATACGAGGGTCGTTTTTTTTCAACCTCCGGTTGGTCATACAAAAACACCAATAAATATTAAAAATAAAAAATAGAGGAAATTTCTTAACCTATTTTTCTACATAACTGCATTGAAGATTGAGACCTTTATCGTATCTTTGTACCAGCTTTCCAATGCCCTCTTCATAGAACTCTGCCGCCAGTGACTTAAAATGTTCATTAATGGCAGTTTCAAGTTCCTCGTGAGTCTCGAAGCGCTGTCCTCCAAGCCATTTTTTCAATTCTGGGAAGAGGTGGAAATCGCTCGGCGCTAAATCAGGACTGTACGGCGGGCGATCGAAAACATCCCAATCAAACTGCCTAAGAAGGTTTTGGGTTACTCGAGCACTATGAGGACGGGCATTGTCGTGGACCAGAACAATCCCAGAAGTCAACAATCCTCTTCTTTTGTTTTGGATCGCTCGCCGCAACCATCGCAAAGTGTCACAATAAACCACTGCATTTATCGTCGTCTCCAGCTCCATAAATTCAATAAGCAACACACCTTTTTGGTCCCAGAAGACAATTGCCATAACCTATCGGTTGTTGAATGTTTTCTTAAATTTTTTGGATTTGTTTTTTCGAACTGGGATGCATCCACTGTTTGTATTGTTCTTTTGTTTTGGGCGTATCAAACAGAATCCACGTTTCATCTACCGTCATAATTTACTTTAAGAACCCCTCTCTTTCTGTAGAATACCGGTCGTGGAAAGTCAGTGCTGCGGCCATTCATTGGTTTTTGTGATTGTCGGTCAACATATTCGGGACCCATCGAGCACAAATTTTCCTATAGCCTAACTCGTCTGTAACAATGGAATAAAGTGAGGACAGAGAAACTTGTGGACATAGCTTTGCCAACGATGTTAAAGTGAAGCGACGGTTGTTTCGCACCGCTTCATCAACACATTGAACAAGCTCATCTGTAACGACAGAATAAAGACCTTGACCCCCTTCGTCATGCACATCATTTCGTGCTTCTTTGAATTTTCTGCATCATTCACGCACAACTCAATCACTCATAAACTCTTCTCCGTACACTTGACAGATCCTTCGATGAATTGCAGCTGCACTATTGCCTTCTGCCTGCAAAAAGCGTATTTAACACTTGGCAGGAGAATTAATTGTCGCAGCCATGTTGTTTCGTGTGTAGCACAGTACAGACTGATGCCTGGAAGTCGGGATTAATGAAGAATGTAGCGGGGGAGATGCGCTGTCGCCCACTGCGCACCGCAATGGCGAAAGGCTTCCCCGGAATTTTTTATGGACAAACGGATGTTAAAAAAAAAACGACCCTCGTAGCATCTGCAGTACTTACCATTTTCATAAAACCAAATTGACCGTAATTAAAAATATTATTATAAGTTAGATATTCACATAGTCGATTTTCTAAAATTTTTTCAAATTTCAAATTTTGCCAAAGTTAGAGATGATACTTATAGGTCGGTAATTAGTAATATTAGTCACTTGCCAAATGGCAGACTTGGCAATGACCCGTCTACTAGAGAAGTTAATTAGTTCAAACTGTGAAATTAAAATAATGATAATAATAGCATAGCATAGCATTTATTTGGCAATATTACATACAATAAGTACATTTTAAGCCCTAATTTAATATGAATAAAAATGTGTGATATATAATATATACATTTTACAATAATTTTAATTGAAAACGTTAATACAAGAAACAGTAGTACAAATAAACATTATTGAGATAAATAAAATATTAATAATAAACACTTAGAAATTTAACATTTTACAACAAAATTAATTTACACATTAAAAGTTTAAGAAATAACCGGTTCAAACGAAACACAAAAATTCATCAACACCATAGAAGCAATGTTCCATAAGAAAATTTTTAACTAACTTTTTAATAGAATTTAAATTCATTCCTTTTATATTCTTATCTTTAAACAGATAGTCCATTTTATTATATAGCCTTAACTCCACTTTGTTTTTTTGGGACATGCAAATTCTAGAATATGGAACAACTAAACTTTCTGCTTGCCTTGTTTGATAATTATGAAAATCCAAGTGCCTATATACTACTTACTATAGTGGTAAGAATTTTATATTTCTTAAATAAATGCCTACAACTGATTTGTTTTCGGCAGTTGATATTTGATATTCATAAGCACTTCTCTTAGCCGCCCTTAGGGCTTTTTTATAATGGTTTCGCGATTTGCAATAAACATACCAATTAACAGGACAATTTGATATTTTAAAAATAGATCTTAGGTTAAATACTTCCACTCGCATAGCCCTAAGCTCATTATTGAACCAATCAACCCCAGGCGATTTGCTGAAAACAGACTTAACAGGAAAAGATTCGTTTGCAGCTTTCATAATAATATTCAAAACAATATCAGCACATTGATTAGAACCTACATCACATAAATTGAATGTACTCCAATGGACTTCATTAAGTTGGGAAGCAAATTTTTGAATATTCTTATGATTGACAATTCTCTTTTTATACCGAATATTCTCATTCTTAGACAAAGATTTGTACACTAAGTAAACAGCACAATGGTCAGAGACAAGAGGCTCACACACTCCAGAAATTAAGTTTTTATCCTCAATATTGGTTATTATGTTATCCAGACAAGACCGAGAGGTCTTTG
The DNA here is from genome assembly GCA_035357415.1 of Ophraella communa. Lineage (NCBI taxonomy): Eukaryota > Metazoa > Arthropoda > Insecta > Coleoptera > Chrysomelidae > Ophraella > Ophraella communa. Next base: position 30,179,092 of record CM068980.1, read on the forward strand.
ATATTCTGGTAGGAGTGTGAACAACATGTCTGACGCCATACACGCTAAAAATATTCCTTAAGTCTCTAGCGTTCGTGTTGTCACCATCAAGGTCCAAATTCAAATCTCCCATGATTACAAGGGTTTTATATTTGTTAATTAAAGTCAATAACATCATGCAGTTGATCAATAAAAACAGAAATGTTTCCTTGAGAAGATCTGTACACAACTAATACGGCACATTTGTAATATTTCACTAAGCCTGCGCAAAATTCAAAGTCGACTGACCTGGAATACCTGGTGATGTCAAATTTTGAACTTGCAAGTTAACTTTAGCATACAATGCAACACCCCCATGTAAAATTCTAGATTTTCGACAGAAGCTGGAAATCAATTTGTAATTTTTCAGTTTTAAATGATGAAGACTAAATAAATCAAGCCAATGCTCAGAAAAACAAACAATATTAAAAGGATTTTCACTTAAAAAAATATCCAAATCAACTACTTTATTAGAAATGCTTTGGACGTTGAGGTGCAACATGGAAAATTCAAATTTATTGCATATATTATTTTTAACGCATTTAACAGATGAATATTCTGAATTTCATAAGATGTTTTCTTCAACAACGCGCTGCTGTGTATTGACAAAACTGCTCTTTGGTAGAAAAAACCTATTTACTTCAACGTTAGTGGGCCATATGGAACCGTTCAGAATTTTGTCAAATTCATCCAGTGGCACTGTAATCTTGAATGATGAATATAACTGAGGGTGACGGGACTGTAGCTTTAGTAATTGAATATTTATAATGAATAATAATAGTAATATACTACGCCGATACATTACGACATCCTAGGTTCTTGGGAAGAACCCGATGCGTAATGACTAATTCAGTGAATTTAGCACTGTGAAACCTATTAAAAATAATAATAATAATAATAATAATAATAATAATAATAATAATAATAATAATAATAATAATAATAGTAATAATAATAATAAGAGTTAATAGATTTCTGGGCAGATATATGGTCGATACCTCTACAACACAATGATAATAATGAGTGGATCAAAACAGAAACAGAAAAATATAACCATATAACAACACAGACAGACCATCACATCACACAAGAAGAACTATCAACAGTCATAAAAAATACTCATAACTGGAAATGTCCTGGAGCAAATAATATACACAATTTTTGGTATAAGCAGTTCACATCCACACACCATGCACTCGCTAGAGAAATAAATAAAATAATTCTTAATCCAAACCTATTCCCAAAATTCCTGACCCAAGGCAATACATATGTTAAACCGAAAAACTCGGACACAAAGAATCCAGCCAACTACAGACCAATAACATGTCTTCCTACACTTTGTGTACCGACGGGACTTTCAGGTCCCACTGTATTTTTATGTGCTTAAATTTAAAGCTGTTGCAATACGGCGGGTTAAGACCTGTCGGGACTCCTAAGTACACCCAAATCTATCGTCCAGAACATACGATTGGCTGGTAGCAGTCACATGTCTGACATACGTGAATATTATTAGTTAGCGTGCATAAGGTTGATCAGAGTGTAAACACAGATAAATTGAAACCTGTTTGTTTTTATAGTTGTGCGGTTTTTTATGCCAATTGTATGAAAAAGTAATTAATTAGTGTGCCAAGGTAGTGACAATATAAATTATTAGAGTTACAGTTTTAACTTTTTTGTGTAAAGTGCATATTTGTGACTAGGACTCAAAAGTCCCGTCAGGGCTAACAAACTATAATCAAGGTAGCAGATAAATAACTATAATATTTATTCTTATGAAATATAATTTCGATAATTACAGACATCAATAAATAAAAATAATATGGCTGGTGTACCCTGGAGAGGAGGAACGTTTTTGACTGATAAGGAATTACTAGAGGCAGCAGAACTAGCAGTTATTGAGCTGGAGCAACTTCCATTAGATAATAATATACTTACAGATGAGGAGGTTAGTGAAGACGAAGAATTGGATGAAACTAATGTTGGTACATGAAACATCGTATGAGGATCACTTACTCGCTTCAGAAACATTGGCTGATGAAAATTTAGTCGAAACGGATAATATACCAGGAAATGAAAAAAGTAAGACAAATAAAGAAGAAATAAATAGAAAATGGAAGAAAAAAGAAATTTTGAAATCAATCCCTGACTATTTCTTTCCCGAAGGTCCTGTGGAAGAACATTTTCTGGAATGTACAACATTTACAGATTATATTTTGAAAGTGTTGGGTTCTACAACAATAGATAATATAGCATATCAAAGCAATCTCTATGCCACTCAAAGAAATAAAGTATTGAACCTAAAAGAGAATTGAATTGCTAGCTTTTATTGGCATAAACTTCTTTATGGGTTACCATCGTTTACCTAGCTACAAGCATTATTGGTCAACTGCTGAGGATTTGGGTGTACCAATAGTGATGAGAACTATGCCAAGAAATAGGTTTCAGCAGATACTGTCCTTCATACATATGAACGACAACTCAACAATTCCTAAAGAAAATAAGGACAAAATATATAAAATTAGACCATTTGTCACTTCGCTAAATTCTCAATTCGACTTATTGTATCATGGGACCAGGGAACTCTCAGTAGATGAAAGTATTATTTTATTCAAAGGACGATCGACCATAAAGCAATATAATCCCATGAAGCCCATAAAAAGAGGGTATAAACTATGGTGTGTTGCGGATCAACATGGTTACATAAAAAATTTTCAAGTGTACCAAGGGAAAGATGAGGTAGCAGATCAAAAATTTCAAGCATATGGTCTTGGTGAACGAGTAGTCTTATCATTAACAAAAAATTATTGGGGAAAGAGCAGAATAATTTATTTCGATAACTATTTCACAACTGTTCAGTTACTCGAAAAATTGAAATTGGAAAACACTCTTGCTTGTGGTACAATACGATCTAATAGACGGGGGCTACCGAAAGATATGACTGTTGATAAAAACATGAAACGAGGAGATTTTAATTATCGTGTATCTAATTTAGATGTTATATTTTTCAAGTGGTGTGACAATAGGTCGGTTTATCTGTTGTCAAATTTTCATGGTAGCCAGTCGTCGCATGTAAGCCGCCTACAAAAAGATGGGTCCCGAAAAGAAATACCATGTCCGGAAATTATTCCCGATTATAACCGCTATATGGGAGGGGTAGACATGGCAGATAGATTACGAGAAGCTTACTGTATTGACAGACGATCTAAAAAATGGTGGCACCGCCTATTTTTTGGTCTTCTAGACATTGTATTTGTAAATTCTTACATAATATATAAGAAAATGAATCCTGATGATAATACATCACTTTCTGGAGTTTAGGAGAGGGGTTAGTACTGGACTAATGATGAAATCGAACATTTCTCTAAAAAGTACAAAGAAGCTAAGTTTAGATACACCAAGCGGATCTCGACGAGCTTCTCCGAGTTCACGTGCTAGCCTTAGTTCTAAAAATAATGGTCCTGGTAATCTGACAAAAAGAAGAAAATACAACTATAGTGTGACAAACGATATAAGATTAGGCAACAGAGGTGTCCATTGGCCGATTTTTGGCAAAGAGAGACGCAGATGTGAACAATGTTCATCAATGGGGGTAGAGTCGCGCCCCTATTCTAAATGTTCTAGTTGTGGTGTCTTTATGTACAAATGATAAAAAGAACTGTTTTTTGCTATATCACGAAGTTTCGCAATAAATTATTTGTAAAATATTATCATATATCTTTTAACTAATTCACTTTCAATTATTCATGAGATATGTAATTAGGTACTCTTTAGTCCTCACGGGACTTTTAAGTCCCGGCCCTGTAAATATGCTCTAAGAGCTGACAAAAAAAATAAAAAATTAGATGCCTAAAAGAACTGTTATAAGTCAGAAAATGACAAAATTATTTTCATTTTTCAAAAAAATTATAGCTTGGGACACAAAGGGATTTATACAAAATAATAACAGCTACCATATGTAAAAAAATAGACAAAAAGGATGCAGAAAATTAAGTCAAGGATGTAAAGAACAATTAATAATTGACACGGTCATACTAAAACAAGCAGAAAAGGAAAATATAAATTTACATATCTGTTACATAGATTATAAAAAGGCTTTCGATTCCGTACCGCATAGTTGGTTAACAAAGATCTTAGACATTTACAAGATAGACACCAAAATTAAAGGATTTCTGACAGAGATAATGAAGACCTGGCGAACGAAAATTATCATATCGTCAAACACTGAAACCATACAAACAGATGAACTATTCATCCGGAGAGGCATTTTTCAAGGTGATGCGTTGAGTGCTTTATGGTTTTGTATGTGCCTAAACCCACTTTCGAACACACTCAATGACTCCCAGTACGGCTTTGACATAAAACATCAAAAAATGGTACAACATAAAATAAACCACCTTTTATACATGGACGATATAAAACTTTACGCACCAACAACAAGACAACTTAAAGGGTTGCTTAAGATAACAGAAACAATCACAACAGATATACAAATGGAATTCGGGATAAATAAATGTAAAGCACTACATATTGAAAAAGGTAATTGGAAAGAAAGCAATAACAGAGAACCTTTAAATAAAGAAACATTAGACAATATTACAAAAAACGAAAGTTACAAATATCTTGGATTCCACCAAAATAACAAGATAGACCACACGGAAATAAAATCACAATTAAAGGAACAATACAAACAAAGATTGCGGGCCATTTTAAAAACTCCACTTTATTCACGTAACCTTTTTAAAGCCATCAACACATTTGCAATTCCAATACTAATATACTCATTTGGTATAATCAAATGGACCCAAACAGACCTAGAAAATATCCATATACTAACTAGATCAGAACTCACAAAATATAGAAAACACCATCCCAATTCTTGTAAGGATTACAATAAAAAGGTTACAATAAAAAGAAAAGAAGGAGGAAGAGGTTTGATAGATATCGAAGATCTACATACAAGACAGATCCAACAACTTCGGAAATTCTTCCTTTGTAAACAAACATCCCTTCATCAAGCAGTCTGCAAAGCTGACAAAAAGTACACACCTCTTGATCTATCCTCAACCAGTCATCCATCGGATATATATACTCCCACACAAAATATCGAAGAAAAATTTAATAAATGGACAACAAAGCAACTACATGGAAAGCATAGGTACAACATACAACACGACTACATATCAAAAAAACTCACATATAAATGGCTCGAAGATGGAAAACTTTTTCCTGAGACAGAAGGTTTTCTTCTCGCAATACAGGACCAAGTCATAGTAATAATAAAAGACCCAGATATACACACCGATTTATGCAGAAAATGTCACCAATACAAGGAAACGATAGATCATATTACCGGTGGATGCAAAATCTTAGCAGGCACCGAATATACCGAAAGACATAACATGGCAGGAAAAGTTATTCATCAAGCACTCGCAAATACATATAAGCTTATTAAAGAAGAAACACCATACTATAAATACACCCCAACCACTATTATAGACACCAATGAATACAAACTATACTGGGAAGTAGAAATTCGTACAGATAAAACAATACCTAACAATAGACCAGACATCGTTTTCCAAAACAAAAAAGAACAAATCACCTATCTTATAGACATATCAATACCTAACGATCCAAACATTCAAACGAAATACAATGAAAAAATAACAAAATATACGAAATTAGCCACAGAAGTTCAGAGACTTTGAAAACAAAAAAAAGTAATTATTATACCACTTATTATTTCTACAACCGGTATCACCCCACATATCTTCAATACCCATTTGAAACAACTTGGTCTTAATCAAAACATCCATACCAACATACAAAAGTCTGTTATTCTGAAAACATGTAATATAGTTAAATCATTCCTCGATAAATGCAATAGAATCTGAGACGACTTGGTACAGCCAGTCATCTCAGACGAGAAATACCACTTGATTAAGTGAGAATTAATTTGATAATAATAATAATAATAATAATAATAATAATAATACCTGGGGAGTGACGCCCCCACGGGTCCGAGTTACCTGGTCTACCAGGGGAAAATGGTAGTACCTGGCAGTAGGTATAAAATGCAAATACAACGATGTCGAATTTTAAAACTATATTACCCCAGGTGGGTAAAGTACTACGCTCACAATCCCACACGGCCGGTGTACCTGGTATGTCGGCTGTCTGCTCCACAATTTCTGGGGGGAGCAATAATTCGATTGCAACACCTACAACTCTTGTCGCGTTCACGTTGATGACAAAAGGGCTTGTTCGAAAAGTGATGCATCTTCTTCCTCGGTTAGCGGCATGCGCAGCGTTACACCGAGTATGGCTACTGCGACAACACAAGAGGAAAATAACACCAAATCTCCTCCACCGGTTTCTGCTGTTTCTGGAGTATCGCAGGACGGTACATCCATGACCACTAAAGCCGGAAAGCCCAGGAAGCGTATGAAGTGGACTACTGAGATAAATTCCTTCATAATACGTTCCTATTTTAAAATCACCAAAATCGAGACAAATTTAACAACTTACAAATTCGCCCTTCATCGAGCATTTATAGAACAATATCCGGACTTTCAACATGTTACGGAACAACGTATTTCTGACCAGCGTCGACAATTATTAAAAACAATTTACTACCTGGTCCACTAATGCAACAAATACGAAGTGAAGTACTTCTTGAGCTCCAAACAGAAGACGATCATAACGTAATCCAACATACAAATGATCAGCTGGATAATGTAAGACTTGATGACCACACTAGCGATGAGACACCAAACATTGATCAAGACGAAAAGCCAAACACAGACAGTAACACACATGTGGCGTCTATAGTTTTAGTAGACGCCGGAGATGTATTCGGTTCGACGGAGACGCCTTCAATGCTCGAAAACTTGATATTTTTTACACAAAATTCACAAGATTAGTAAAATTTATGACTTTTATTTTTTCGTTTCAAAAAATGACAAAATATGATTGACAAGCAGTCAAAAAAAAATAACAAAATATAAATAAATAAACTTTTTAAACTCTATGAGATGCAATCTCTTCATCCTGCCGCCTTTTGCGAGTTCGCAAAACAAAAAAAAATAGTTATGGTTTGATCGTGTTTATAAATCAAGACGACTAGGTATCTTAACGATACGACCACTTCTGGTTTTCTTTAGATCTTCAACTTCAACCACATCTGGATTTGTCCTATCAACCATCTCTGGGCTTGTTCTTTCAACTACTTCTGGGTTTGTCCTTTCAACCAATGGGACATCGTTGTCTTGGACTTCTAAAGGGTAAAGCCGCTGAACTGGTCTGGTGCGAATGCCTTCCTTCAACCTTACATTTGCGACCCGCGAATGTCCATCTTTCCCAGTGAAGGTCTCGATCACTAGGCCGAGAGGCCAATTAGCTCTTTTGGATTCAGTCTCGACCAACACTACATCACCGACTTTGATTCCTCGGTTTTCTTTCTGACTCCGACTAATTAAAAGAGAAAGATATTCGTTTCTAAAACGTTGTCGTAGGTCTTCTCTTAGCTTCTGTAGATATCGTTGGCGGATTTTAAGACCTGTAGCATCCACAGTATCTAAGTCTGACACATCTGCTTGTGGAAGACCTTGTAAGAAAGTTGCTGGTGTCAAAGGGCATAGTGTATCATCTTCTGCGATGTACGTTAGTGGTCTTGCATTTATGATGCTTTCGATGTCACATATCAGTGTTTCAAGTTCCACAAAGTTGAGCACGGCGTTGCCGAGGTTCCTGCGTAAAATTTGCTTCACGCTGAAAATAAGGCTTTCCCACCATCCTCCCCACCAAGGCGCGGCAGGTGGATTAAATATCCATTTGATTTTGTGAATATCTGAATACTGTTTGACATCGTCCCAATTGATGTTTGATAGCAGGTGATCAGCGCCGACGAAGTTCGTTCCGTTGTCGGAATAAATCGTCTGTATTCTGCCTCGTCGGGCAATAAACCTTCTCAATGCCATCAGAAAACTCTCGGTAGACATTGCCATCACCAGTTCAAGATGTACTGCGCGATATACTGCGCACGTAAACAATAATATCCAACACTTCTCTCCAGTGTTGAGTATCAGTGGTCCAGCAGCATCGACTCCAGTCACTTGAAAGACGGCTGTGGCCTTAACTCTATTTTTAGGTAGCGGTGCGGATGCTGTCTTGTAGCTTTCCACTTTAAATCTTTTGCATACTACGCACTTGGATATTACATTCCGCGCTAACTTCTTACAGCCAAGAATCCAAAATTTTGTTCGCATAATCGAAATTAGAGTATTCAAGCCAGCATGAAGATTGTGTCGGTGTTGCTCTTCTACCAATCTCAATACTACTGGATGCTTAGCGTAGAGTAATATCGGGAGTTTATAGTCTACGAGCTCATCGCTAAGAGTTAGCCTTGTCTTCACACGTATCAAGTTATCTTCTCCTGTGAGTGTTTCAACGTGCTTCATTCCTCTTAGCTTCTCTTTATCTGATAAAGATTCTCTTTGAACTAGCTGTAGCAGTGTATTTTCAGCCTTGTTGAGCTCTTCTAGTGTTAGCAGATAATTTATTTTGTTACATTTTGACCGGCATACGTCAATGAATCTTAGTATCCAAGCCAGAGTTCGTACTATTCTTGTGTAGCGTGAAATATTTTTGAAACTCTCAGTGAAGTTTTCAACAGTGGTTTCTACATTTGTAGTTTGTAATATTATTTGTGCGTTGGGCGCAATTTGTAATATAAGTTACCTGTTGATAGTGAATTTATAAAAATATTTAGTTAACTTTTTAGAAAAAATAACAATATACCAAAAGAAAAAATGTAATTTGCAATAAAACAAACATTAAGCTTAATTTCGTCTTTAATTAGTTGTAAAAGATACTTCAATAATTAACAGAATTTATAAATGTTTATCACACAAAAATTATGACAGTTAAATACCTCGGCTAGGGGTGAGTAAGTTCATTAGCTCTGACTATTGTACAATATTTGTTTCTTTAAGAAATTATAAGGGCGCCACTGAAATCTTTTTATTTTTTATGATATAGATAGATATACACGGAAATAAAAGAGAAAAAATATGGGAACAGTAAACTTGATAGATCTCAATAAACTTATCTGTTACGATAGAGGACGATCCTTCGCCGCCCCTTGGGGTCGCTACGGCACTGTCTAGGTGGTTCCAAATGATTATGGAAGATCACTAGTGGAGGGATGATCTGCCCCAGTTGTAGAGATAATCCAGTTAAGAATTTAAAGTTTACAAGCTGTTCAAGTTTACGGAATCTCCAAATTCAAGAGATGCTTCTGGTTTTTCTGGTTCTTCAATTAAAGAGTTGCCTCTAGTTTACTAAAGAGTTGCCTCTAGTTTACTGTTTTATATTCCAACTTTCTGAAAATTAGCAGTGTCAAACACGTGTTACATTTACTTTTCTGGCACCAAAAGTACAAATCAGCATAGTTCGAAATCTACAGTTAGAACGTATTTTAATAGATTACAAAAGATACATTTTTACATTAAATTTACTTTTTAATAATCTTACACACTAATCAAAATTCCAGAAATGTACTTTTACAAGCCTTTTATAAAAAATTATCATTAATACTTTTAATTACCATAAAAAGATTCTTTGAATAATAATGAAATATGTTGAAATTCTCATCTGATATAATCAAATATAATATAACTTTCGATATTTTATAAATATTTTAACAAAAAGGAATCATAAAATTGGAAAAAAAACATACCTGTATATGACAGTAAATCAATAGAAGAAATGAGACTCGAATAATTATTAAAACCTCTGGAACTCGATAATGCCAACTCATTAGTACACCTCGTAGCGTAGCTACTTTGAACTTCCAATTATAATTATAGAGACTGTATTCATTATTTTATTATTAAAAATGTTTTAGGATAGATGGAGCAGCTAGCGGTACTAATTGAATTTAATATTTAGGATACCAGGTGCTTAAAATGTTAACAGGTACTGTTACACCCCCTCTACTCGATATAAAAATTTTGCAGAAGGCAAAATTTTTTTTTTTTGTTGTTTAATATCAGATAAGATCTCCAACGTAAGTTTAAGCAAAACAGTTACATAGAACAAGTAAGGATTATAAGGAATTACAAAAATAACATAGGAAAAGGTTAAAGTTATTTAAAGAAATAAGGATTAGTCAGTATGTCCTTGTTGTCACATTCGTTACTTGTATGTAAAAGTAACCATTCCAGAGTTGCGCCAAACATATCAGAGAGATGGCCTCGTGCTCTGGCGATTTGTTTCAAGGCAGCACTGCAATGCAATGCAAAAACGACAAAGAAAGGTAAAGAAGAAAAAAAAAGGACAAAAACTAGTAAAGAAAACGCAAAGGAAAAATTAAAAAAAAAATAAAAGTTAGAAAGAAAAGAGAAAAGAAAGCAGAAATGTGTTAGATAATAATCATCAGATAGAGAAGGAAAGAGAAAAAAAAAGAAATTAGAAAATTAGGAAAGATAACATAAACGAACTTTAGACACAAGTGGCCTATAAAAAGTGGGACAAGTCCCGGGCGAGCCACCTACACCCAGCAATTCAGTTGCCAACTGAAATTGGACTCTACGTTACAAAAACAAAGTAATGAATGGTACTGTGTGATGTGTTTCCACACCACCCAGGCCTTAAAAAAAAATACAAAAATGATTATTTAAAAAAACAAATAAGACCTTTTTTAGCAAGAAAGGAATAAAACTTCCAAAAACCCGTCATGAGGTTCACTATTGCAAGATATGGATGACATAATCGGTAGTACCTTTTTTCTATCGGAAAGGAACAAAAAAACCGTAAAAGTCAAAATCGGTTCTAAATAAAGTCACAAACGGTATTAGATAAGGTGAAAATCAGTATTAGATAAAGTTACAATAGATAAGAAAAGTTCTATATAGTTTTTACACCATTAAATGGTCTATAATACAGTCACTGAAAGATATACCCATTTAAAAATTACAAAAAATTACCAAAAATTATACTTTAGAGCAATATAAATTGTACTTTCTCATATTAAATATATGAACCATAAAAACAAAAGCCACATTATGTTTTAACATTTCCTAGCTAAAGATAATCTGTATACACATACAGATACGATAAGATAACCCAGTAGACATTCACACTGTATACTGCCAAAGGTACTTAAACCCGTACGCGACAGAATACATACAGTATGCACGATAAAAATGACTCTAGGTACGATAAATCCAATACACATTAGCGTATAAGATACAAAACACGGTATATGAACCTTTTAAAGGAAGAAAAAAAATCAATATATCCTGATATGCCAAATCGGCTTGATACATTAAAAATATTCCACCCAAAAGTTTATTAACTTGCTCCTAGAACAAGCTAAATAAGATAAGATAAGCTAAGATAAGATAATTTTAAAACATAAGCGCGACAGAGTTAATATAAATTTGTCCAAAATATATTCTATGAGAAACATAGCACGAGAATAAAAAACGCTCCATAAGATAAGAAAGATAATATGGTAAGATAGAATAAGATAACATAAAAATAAGAAAAATTAGGTAATAAGATATAATAAACTGTTATTAAAGTAAATAGGTACATCATATGCTGATAAAGTAGAAAAGAAAATAATGACTAAGTAAACACAGCGAACTAACAACAACCATCGAAGACATAACATTAAATGAATAAATTTTTGATAATTCAAACATAATAAAATGACGAGGAAGTCTAGGTAATGAGAACCTTTGAACTTGGAAAGGGGCCGTTAGCATCCACAGTAGCTATGACATATCCTAAGAACAACATCCATCATCTCTAAACCTTCCACACATTCACTACCTACATCCGAAACCCAAAAAAAAATATGTTTAAGTATATGTTTACTCAGTGTCTGTTGAGTTTGTGTCTTCATTATTGTTTGATTTGTCTTTTATATTGTCGTCATTATCATTATTTCCCGATAAAGTTTTATCAAAGTCAACAAAAGATTCTAAAAATTTTAAAAATACTAAACTTTTCGAATGTCTCGAGAAAAAACAAGTCCTGAATAATCAGAATTAAAACAACTCGATATAAAGTAAACCAAAATCAAGTTATTTTAAAAAAGTACAATACTAACCAAAATCCTTTTAAAATAAGACAACAACAAAAATGCAGGTACTAATTAGAACAAAAAACGACAAGAGTGTAACGTAAACAAATTAAAATGTTCGTTTCAATTTAGCTATACAAATTTGTAAATAAATATCTATCTCAAAAGAAAATTGTAAAAATATTAAATATTTTAAAAATGCAAAACTTTGCTAATTGTCAAGAAGAAAAGAAAGACAAAAATCCAGTCGCAAACGAATAAAAATCAAACTACTTCAATATAAATTACCAAGGTTATTTTTAAAATCACGCTAATATTCAAATTTCTATTTTAAAGTCATTAACCAAAAAACAAAAAACTGGTACCTATTTAAAAAAGCAATAAAAAGTACAAGTTATTATCGTCGAAATAAACTGTTTGCTACAAATTTGAACAATCAATATAGTTAAGCAAATAAATAAATATATCTATCAGTGTTGTACGTGAGGGATAATATAGGTATTAAAAATACAATAGGAAAAAATCAAAGGAAATTGAACTGTTTATAAAAATATTTAAGATAGTTAAAAAATTACGAAAGATTAATATTGAGGATATTAAAAAAATGATTTAAGACAAAATAATTTGTAGATATTTTTACCAAGTACTTTTCTTGAATAGAAAAACTATTTTCCAAAGAAAACATTATTGTACAGTCAGAGAAAAAATGAAACCAGCGTTTGGGCGCCAATTTGTAATATTATTTGTGCGTTGGGCGCAATTTGTAATATAAGTTACCTGTTGATAGTGAATTTATAAAAATATTTAGTTAACTTTTTAGAAAAAATAACAATATAACAAAAGAAAAAATGTAATTTGCAATAAAACAAACATTAAGCTTAATTTCGTCTTTAATTAGTTGTAAAAGATACTTCAATAATTAACAGAATTTATAAATGTTTATCACACAAAAATTATGACAGTTAAATACCTCGGCTAGGGGTGAGTAAGTTCATTAGCTCTGACTATTGTACAATATTTGTTTCTTTAAGAAATTATAAGGGCGCCACTGAAATCTTTTTATTTTTTATGATACTACTGAAGAAAGTTGTTTTAAGCTGAGTTATTTAAATAAGTATCATGAGATGACAGAAAGATGTCAGAAAAAACTGTCTATGAAGATAAAAAAAATGAATTGAAAAGGTACAAACATGTAAAAGATAATAAGATTTCCTTGGTGCTGAAATTAATGAGGTAGAGAATACGTTACAACAAAATAATCCGCAAACAATTCTTTAAAAATACTTATGCTAATACAGTTGACGATATAGATAGATATACACGGAAATAAAAGAGAAAAAATATGGGAACAGTAAACTTGATAGATCTCAATAAACTTATCTGTTACGATAGAGGACGATCCTTCGCCGCCCCTTGGGGTCGCTACGGCACTGTCTAGGTGGTTCCAAATGATTATGGAAGATCACTAGTGGAGGGATGATCTGCCCCAGTTGTAGAGATAATCCAGTTAAGAATTTACAGTTTACAAGCTGTTCAAGTTTACGGAATCTCCAAATTCAAGAGATGCTTCTGGTTTTTCTGGTTCTTCAATTAAAGAGTTGCCTCTAGTTTACTAAAGAGTTGCCTCTAGTTTACTGTTTTATATTCCAACTTTCTGAAAATTAGCAGTGTCAAACACGTGTTACATTTACTTTTCTGGCACCAAAAGTACAAATCAGCATAGTTCGAAATCTACAGTTAGAACGTATTTTAATAGATTACAAAAGATACATTTTTACATTAAATTTACTTTTTAATAATCTTACACACTAATCAAAATTCCAGAAATGTACTTTTACAAGCCTTTTATAAAAAATTATCATTAATACTTTTAATTACCATAAAAAGATTCTTTGAATAATAATGAAATATGTTGAAATTCTCATCTGATATAATCAAATATAATATAACTTTCGATATTTTATAAATATTTTAACAAAAAGGAATTATAAAATTGGAAAAAAACATACCTGTATATGACAGTAAATCAATAGAAGAAATGAGACTCGAATAATTATTAAAACCTCTGGAACTCGATAATGCCAACTCATTAGTACACCTCGTAGCGTAGCTACTTTGAACTTCCAATTATAATTATAGAGACTGTATTCATTATTTTATTATTAAAAATGTTTTAGGATAGATGGAGCAGCTAGCGGTACTAATTGAATTTAATATTTAGGATACCAGGTGCTTAAAATGTTAACAGGTACTGTTACAAGTTACAGTTTTTAATGGTTTCAACTCTTCGTTTACTTCCTCTTCATTCACTGGTATTTCTAATGAAGCAGGCCATCTATCTTCACTTTCGCGTAGCCATGCCGGGCCTTCCCACCATCTGGACTCTACCAATTTCTTTGCTGAACATCCACGGGACGGGAGATCGGCTGGGTTTAGTGAGCCATTTATATGTCTCCAATCTTCGCGTTGCGTTGTCTCCGTAATTTCGCGCACACGGTTTCTCACAAATACGCTCCATTCTTTTTTGGTAACGATCCATGTCACCACGATGGAACTGTCACTCCAAAAGTATGCTCTACAATTTTCGAGATGTAAGGCCTCGCAGACTTGAGTGTAGAGTCGTGTTGACATTAAAGCTGCTATTAATTCCAGCCTTGGTATAGTTATTTCTTTCACTGGTGTTACCCTCGCTTTTGCTAACACAAGTTGGACATGCACACCGTTATGACTTTCAGAACGAAGAAAAATGCATGTGGCGTATGAACCCTTGCTGGCATCGCTGAATACGTGTAGCGAGTTCTGTGTCGCAGTTATGGGTTTCACCGTCAAGGTTCTAGGTATACAGCACTCGTTCAGCCAGTAGACTTCCTCTAGCCATTTTTTGAATTCGTGACTCAACTCATTTGGTAGTCCTACATCCCATCCAATATTGAGTGTCCAAGTTTTCTGTAGTAGGAGTTTTGGGATGAGTGTAGTTGGGCTAGTTACTCCGATTGGGTCAAATACTCGATTACAGACTGACAAAAGTTCTCTTTTGGTAACGGGATCTTTACACTTCTTCATAGAATTTAAATTGCAGCGTAGTTCATCCTTTACTGTGTCCCAGATCATCCCAAGTACCGAGATTGTTGGTTGTTTTTCAGTACCTTCACATTGTATTGGGGCTGTGACCCATCCACGTAACTCAAACTTCCCTTCGATTGATAACTGTTTAGCTTCACTTATAAACTTCTCAGCTTTCTGTTGACTTGGTAGGCTGGCAATACAGTTGTCAACGTAGTAAGAGTTCTTTAATAACTCGGCTGATTGAGCAAATTCCGTTGAATTGTATTTCTTCAGGTGGTGGATCAATGTGGCTGCTAGTAGGAAGGGGCTGCAAGTTAAACCGAACACTACTCGACAGTGTCTGTAAACAATAATAGAACCTTCGTCGGTCCACCATAGGAATCTAAGGTATTTTCTATGTTTATTTACGATGGAGATTTGTAAGAAGGCTTTTTGATATCTGCAGTGAGTCCCACGGCCTGCATCCTGAACCTGGTCAGTAATATTGGAATGAGCTCTAAAAGGTTTTGCCCAGTTTCCAAGCAACCGTTTATGGAGTTGCCGTTGCAGTCTTTTACGGAGGCATCGAATACGGGACGTACTCTTGTAGTCAAGCTTGACTCCTTGATCACCGCGTGATGGGGTAGATAGTGACCGGGTAAGTCAATGTCAGGCTCTTTTTCAATAACGCCCAACTCTAGCCATTCCTTGAACACTTTATCATAATTTTCTAATTCGTTCAAAGATTTTAGCCTTTTAGTAGTGGACCGTAGTCGTTTCTCCGCGAGTTCCCTATTTTCTAAGAGGTCTGGTTTATCTATTTTCCAAGGAAGTGCTACCTCGTATCTTCCTTCTTCGTTTATCGATACTTCCTTTGTAAATTCTTTCATGGCTTCTTCTTCTGACCTTCTCTTTAAGACTCTCGCCTTTGGTTCTTCAATCCCCATGACTTCAAGGCTCCACAATTGGTTCATGTCCATTGTCAAGTCAACCGTAGCAGTAACAGTGTCATGGTTCATAGCTACTATACCTTGCAGTGTCCAACCGAGTTTTGTCTGGATAGCATACAAATCTTTGTCCAGATGAATCATGGAACCGGTTGCAATTTTCGCTGCATAGTCAGCACCAATTAGGAGTCCAATTTCTGGAGTCTTGTCTCCAATGTCTGTCAGGTTAAGGCCGTTTTCTTTGATCTTCTGAGAAATTGCTGTCTCATGATTGACGCGTGGAATGTAACCGCATATTGTGTTTTTGCCTAAGGCTAAAATTTCCACTTTAGCATCGCCTTTCATGTTTGTGACTGTCAGTTCATAGATCTTATGACATTCTTCTTTCGTCTCGACTGCTCCAAAGAGACAATGTTTTAAGATTTCTTCTCCTTTTGGTATTAAGTCAAGACTGTTTGCTATTTCCTCTTTAATATAGGATCTTTGCGCACCCGTATCAATGAATGCTCGGACTGTTTGTCCATTAATTTTCACAAGCAGGGTTTGCAACAGGGTAGTGCCATTATTTTTATCAACATTTGCCAGGGTTTCTTCTTTTGGCTTGTTAATGTCGGGGCATAATATCATTGCATGTCTCTTATGGCAAACGAGACACTTACTGTATGATCTACATGACTTACTGACATGACCAATTCTGAGGCAAATCGTGCAGGCTTTCTTTTTGTTTACCAGAGCTTTTCGTTCCTCGAGAGACATCTTCTGGGGCTTGTAACACTCTAGACTGTTATGTGTGGTTCTTTCACACCACAAGCATTGAGGGATCTTTCCCGGTAGCGAAGAAGAAGATGTTGATGGTTAAGGGGGTTTAGGGGACTTTGCTTCGGCAACCAAACAAGCTGCAGTAGGGATCCTTGCTTTTGTCATCTCTTCACTGCTTAGATTTTGACGTGTAAGCTGGATGCGTTCTTCACTCTCGACTTCTACCTTAATAAAATTGAGAAGGCTGTGTAGAGGGTCTCTTGAATTCTCTGAATCTGTTCGGTTAAGTCTCTGTCTCTCCCATACGCGCAACATTTCAGTAGGAAGTGCGGATTCTACTAGGGGATAGAGCATCGCAGCGTATTTCTCGCTCGTTACTCCGAGGAGTTCTAATGCTCGCAGTTGTGTTCTAAGTTCGTCGTACAATGTAGACAATTTCATGGAACTATTTTCTTTGGATTGTCGTAAAACTAGTGATAGTAGTTCCCGGACATAAATTTCAACCAACAACTCGTCACGTGCATACCTGGCTTTCAGTTGTTCTACGGCTTGTGCATAATTTTCACCGCAGGGGGGGTAACTTTTCACCAAGTTGTAGGCTGGCGAATCTTCAGTCATGCTCTGGATTAAATAAGCCATTTTGTCATCATCATCTATTTTCGAGTCACTGTGGATTTTCTTGAATGATGACCAAAATCCAATCCAGTTTTTAGCATTTCCGTCAAATTTTGACAGCTCCAGCTTTGGCAGGCGAAATCTGTGTTTGTTGGCATTGTCGATGTTTTTCATTGATGCACTGTCATAATTTGATTCAGCGCGTTGCACTTTTGTGATTATCTTAGAACATTCGTGTTCCGCCTGAATCCAGTCCTTTTTATATGCATCAATTACATCGAAATCGATCGCGTTTCCCCCCAAATCTTCCGAATCTTCCTCAGCTAACCACTGCTCTTGAACACGCCTGTCGACGTCAAACAGATTTTCTGCTAGTTGAGATAGGAATGTGAAGGATATTTTTAACGCGTCGTAATTTTGGCCATCCTTTTTGTATTCGTCTAATAGAGTTTGAAGCTCATTTTTCGCTTTTGTGAATCTTCGTCTAGCTTCCTTGCGTTCTTTTTTAAGGCGCTCCATTTTGTACTTACGGTCGCCAGAAATATGTGGCGTCTATAGTTTTAGTAGATGCCGGAGATGTATTCGGTTCGACGGAGACGCCTTCAATGCTCGAAAACTTGATATTTTTACACAAAATTCACAAGATTAGTAAAATTTATGACTTTTATTTTTTCGTTTCAAAAGATGACAAAATATGATTGACAAGCAGTCAAAAAAAATAACAAAATATAAATAAATAAACTTTTTAAACTCTATGAGATGCAATCTCTTCAACACAACCTGACGAACACGAAAATGCTGTTGCCGAACTCTCTAAAGCAATATTAGAATTTGATGGTAGCAACCCAATTCATCGACCAATATTGCCCAAACTCAAAACGAATAAGAACACCAATAAAATTCTAGCAAGCATTAATTTACTCTTAAATGATAGTGCCAAGAACTACCGTACTCTGGAAGAGATACACACCCTTATCTACTGTGGTGCAGTTGCAGTTATCCGAAGTCACAATCAACAAGTCCGGTTTCCGAACAAAAAGTGTACCGAAAAGCAGAAGCCATATAAATCTTGGTGGCAACAGCGACTTAAGAAGTCCTTTAATGACATAAGGAAGGAATTGGGACAACTTACAGAATTTAACAACAACGCCAAACCGTCCAGACGCCTAACTAATAGGGTCAAGAAAATTCTTAAGAAAATTAAAACCAACACAGGACATCCAAGGTATAAGGAACACTTATGTTCATATATGGACCTTCTTAGGCAAAAGCTAAAGGCGAAATCCAAACGATTGTCTCGTTACGTCAAATGCACTAAAAAGAAACAGCAAAACCACTTATTTAACACCAATGAAAAGCTGTTCTACAGACAACTTAGTAGTGCCGGAACAAAAAACTATCGCAATCTTCCAAGTAAGGATGACCTTACTGACTATTGGTCTTCAATATGGTCCAATCCTCAAAAACACAACTAAGGTGCAGCATGGATAAAATCCGAGAAGGACAAACTAAAAATTGCTCCAATGTTGTTTAATTACATAACAACAGCTGAAATAAACCAAGCCGCAGGAGAAACTAATAGTTGGAAAGCTCTAGGAATTGATAATATCCAAAATTTCTGGTACAAAAAATTTGACAGCTTACACGAGGTAATGGCATCAAAATTTACACACATTCTTTAACATCCAGAAGACATTCCAGACTTTCTCACTCGTGGTTTAACCCATATGCTTCCCAAAACAGCTAACACACAGGATCCTTCGCAGTATAGACCAATCACATGTCTTCCAACGCTTTACAAGATATTAACATCTTGCATTACTAACTGAATTTACAGGCATGTTGACCAAAATAACATCTTGGCAAAGGAGCAAAAGGGATGTAAACGTTGTCACCAGGGATGCGAAGAACAACTTGTTATTGACTCTGTGATCCTAAGGCAAGCGCAAAAGCAATGTCGCAACATCTCGACTGCTTTTGTAGACTACCGTAAGGCATTTGATAGCGTACCTCATTCCTGGCTTATACGTGTTTTAAACATCTACAAAGTACATCCTACCATCGTTACTTTTCTTGAAGCATCGATGAAACAATGGAGAACAAACCTTCAGTTAAATATAAATGGTCAGCATTTTAAAACCGATGAAATTGCTATTCGCAGAGGAATATTCCAAGGTGACTCACTTAGTCCAGTGTGGTTCTGTTTGGCAATGAATCCACTTTCTCACATGCTTAACGACACAAAATATGGCTTCAATGTTAAGACTAATAGAAACACCAACTGCACCGTTTCCCATCTCCTTTACGTGAATGACATCAAAATTTTTGCTTCCAATCAACAACAAATTCAACATCTTCTGGATATAACTGAAAGGTTCTCCAGTGAAATACACATGGAATTTGGTTTAGATAAGTGCCGTACTTTAAACATCGAAAAGGAAAAAATTGTCAATGGAGATGTGGCGCTTCCTAATGGAGATATAATCGCTGCCATGCAGAATGGGGAAACCTATAAATACTTGGGCTAAAATCAGGGATGAGTTTTCACCAAGGGTAAGTTCCCTACTAAAATCTGAGTTGAACGCAGGAAATCTAAACCGAGCCATTAATACATATGCCGTACCTGTGTTGACCTATTCTTTTGGTATTTTACAATGGACAAAAACCGAATTGGAAGATATTCAGAGAACAACCCGAACGATGATTACAAAGTACAGATGTCACCATCCAACATCGTCAGTGCTTAGAACAACACTACCGAGAAAGGAGGAAGGAAGAGCTTTATGCGATATAGTAAATATACATAACAAACAGATAAATAGATTTCGAGACTTCTTCATTACAAAATCACTGTCATCTAAATTACATAAGTCTGTCATATGAGCCGATAAGAAATACTCTCCTCTAAATTTAGCAGACCCCCATATGGACTTGGAAATAACAACAGATGCTGAAAAACAAGTAAAATGGACCCAAAAAGCTCTACATGGTCGACATCATCACGACCTAAACCAACCACACATTCATAAAATTGCATCAAATAGGTGGCTTGCTGACGGTACCCTGTTCCCAGAGACTGAAGGATTTATGATGGCCATTCAGGATCAAGTAATTAATACGAACAACTACAAAAAAATTGTTATCAGGGACCCAACTATTACAACGGACAAGTGTAGACGGTGCCAACAAACATCGGAAACCATACAACACATCACATCAGGATGTTCAACCATAGACAACACGGATTATTTACGCAGGCACCACCAGCTGTGTAATATTATCCACCAGAAACTGGCCAACAAATATGAACTGCTAAATACCTATACACCCTATTACAAATACAATTCACAGGCAGTGCTCGAGAATGCATATTTTAGACTCTACTACGATACGTCCATTATCACCGATAGACAGGTGACGAATAATCGACCCGTCATTGTAGTAGTAGATAAGAAAGCTAAATCGGTGCTGTTAGTCGATGTTGCAGTTCCAAACAATAACAACGTTTTGGATAAGTATAATGAAAAGATGGCAAAGTACACCGATCTTGCCATAGAAGTGGGACAGATGTGGTATGCAGAAAAAGTGGAGGTGGTACCGATCATCGTATCATCAACTGGACTCATTCCCAAAAGTCTTGAAGACAGTCTTAAAAAACTCGATCTGCATAAAAACACTTTTATTGACTTGCAAAAAGCGACAATTTTAAACACATGTCATACTGTTAGAAAATTTTTAAATATGTAAATTTTGAGCCTAATCCCATTTGCGTTTACGCTCGGGATAGGTAAATATTACCAGCGAAATCTGAGTAAGTGCATAAGTCTTTTGATAATAATAATAATAATAAAAAAAGAGTAGAACATAAAATTAACCACATTCTATGCATGGACGATATCAAAATATATGCATCAATACAAACACAAATGAGAGGATTACTTAAAATTACAGAAGAAATAACAAAAGACATAGGAATGCAATTTGGAATTGATAAATGCAAAATTCTACATATGGACGAAAGCAACACAGAAACACTCAACAACGAAATACTCAACAACATGCAAATAGAAGAAACATACATATATCTGGGGTTTCAACAAAATACAAAAATCTGGGGTTTCAACAAAATACAAAAATAGACCACACAACAATTAAGAAACAACTTACCAAGGAATATAAAAAGCGGTTAACACTAGTTCTCAACACCAAATTAAACTCAAAACACCTATTCAAAGCCATAAATACGTTTGCCATGCCACTACTAACATACTCCTTTGGAATAATTAAATGGACAACAACAGATCTGGAAAACATTAATATACTTACAAGATCGCAACTGACAAAGCATAGAAAACTACATCCAAATCCATGCAAAGAGAGGATTACAATAAGAAGGAGGGAAGGAGGTAGAGGATTAATAGATATCCACACTCTCCACGCAGATCAAATACAAACACTGAGAACATACTTTCACAATAAACCTACCTCATTACACAAGGCAATAACGCAAGCAGACAAAGAATACACACCCTTAAACCTCTCACAAGTTGAACCACAATCAAAACGGATACAAACACAACAAGATAAAGTAGAGCAATGGTCACAAAAAAAACTACATGGAAAACATTTACACATTATGAACAGCCAACAAATTAACAAGGAAGAACTCTACCAGGAAACAGAAGGCTTTATAATGGCTATACAGGACCAAATAATAGCCACTAAAAACTATCAAAAACACATAATGCAAAAAACAGAGATAGACGACCGATGTAGAAAATGCCATCAACAACAGGAAACAATTGAACACATAATAGGGGGATGGAAAATACTGGCAGACACTGCGTACACAGAAAGGCATAACATAGCAGCAAAAGTGATACATCAGGCGTTAGCATCTAAATGTAATCTGATAAATATAGAAACACCTTATTACAATTACACTCCAGAGGGTATATTAGAAAATAACAGGTTTAAATTATATTACGACATAACTATACACAGATAAAACTATACCACATAATAGACCGGACCTCACGCTTATAGACAAAATAAAGAAAAACACATATGTAATAGATGTAGCTATACCTATAGACAGCAACATTACAAAAAAATATACAAAAAAAATGGACAAATACACACCACTAGCAATAGAAATAGAAATAATCTGAAAACAAGAAAAAGTAAAAATCATACCATTCATAATATCGGCAACTGGTATCACACACAACGCATTTACTCTACATCTGAACCAACTTCAATTAGATAGCGACATACATCAGACAATACAAAAAGCCATCATATTAAAAACATGCAATATAACCCGAAATTTTTTTAGACCAGTGTAAGTAATGATTAAACCACTGGTCAGGCTTGGTATACAGACCCGTCTGACTGGGGAGAAACCGGTAAAAACCGAGAAATAGTAGAATAATAATAATAATAATAATAATAATAATAATAATAATAATAATAATAATAATAATAATAATAATAATAATAATAATAATAATAATAATAATAATAATAATAATAATAATAATAATAATAATAATAATAATAATAATAATAATAATAATAATAATAATAATAATAATAGATTTTTATAAATATTTAGGGTACCAACAGCTTAAGGGTCTTGATCACAAGTCAATTAAACAAATACTTAATGCAGAGTACAAAAAAAGAATAAACGCAGTATGTAAAACACAATTATCTGGAAAAAATCTCATAAAAGCAATAAATGCATTCGCCATTCCGATATTAACATACTCATTCGGTCTAATAAAATGGTCAGGAACTGACATCGAACAGATCGAGAGAACTACACGCACCACTCTAACAAAACACAATAATCTACATCCTAAATCAGCAATCGAAAGACTCACAATTAAAAGACAAGATGGTGGGAGAGGCTTAATAGATATTCGCAATCTCTGGCAAAACCAGATAAATAGATTAAAAATATTCTTTCATACAAAAGCTCCTGCAAGTAGCATACATAGAGCAATTACTCTACACGAAATGAACATCACACCACTCAACTTACATGAACACAAAGATACACAAATCACATACAGTAACGACTCACAGAAACAGAACATTGTAAACTGGAAGAAGAAAGTACTTCATGGTCGACACCCTCACGATCTTGAACAACCACATATAAATGCTATAGCATCAAATAAATGGCTTAAAATAGGTAACTTATTTCCAGAAACAGAAGGATTCATGATAGCTATCCAAGACCAGATAATTAACACCAAAAATTACAGAAAATATATAATCAAGGATTCTACTGTCACCAATGATAAATGCCGCAGATGTCAGGCACAACCAGAAACTATCCAACACATAACAGGAACATGCACAACACTTACACAGAATGATTACACACATAGACACAACCAAGTGGCAAATATCATTCATCAAAAATTGGCACTCAAATATTCACTCATACAGAACACTAACACACCTTACTACAAATACAAACCACAAACCATCCTAGAAAACACCACACACAAACTATACTACGACCGCGCCATACTTACAGACAAGACCATACAATGTAATAGACCCGACATAATACTACAGGATAAAATAAATAAAACGACTTACCTAATAGACATTGCAGTTCCCAATACACATAACCTACAGAAAACGATATAGGAAAAAATTAACAAATATGCGGATCTCAAGGAAGAAGTCACTAGAATCTGGAAACAAAATATAGTATATATAATTTCAATAGTCCTTTCCACCACTGGTGTTGTCCCTCACCATCTCCTAAAGAGTCTTAAATTAATAGAACTTAACGAATCCACCTACATAACTTTACAAAAAGCCGCTATCTTAAATACTTGTAGAATTGTTCGGAAGTTCATGCAAGCAGACGAAAACTGAGCAGCCATATAAACAGAAACAAAATTAAACTTTATTCACTTGGCGAAGCCCGTGAATTTAGTAACTCTGACCAGTGTCAAGAATCAATTAATGATAAATAATAATAATAATAATAATAATAATAATAATAATAATAATAATAATAATAATAATAATAATAATAATAATAATAATAATAATAATAATAATAATAATAATAATAATAATAATAATAACCCCGCACGGGGTAGTTTTACTACCTGGGGAGTAACGCCCCCACGGGTCCGAGTTACCTGGGCTACCAGGGGAAAATGGTAGTACCTGGCAGTAGGTATAAAAAGCAAAACCTCGTAATGGAGAGAAAAGCAGAAGAAAAATTGATAAAGCCCCTGCCTGGGGTCCGCCAGGGCACCCTTGGAGCCACTGCTGAGGGTGACAGCATGCGGGACAGTGGCGACAGAGAGTTGAACAGGCGGGCCTCTGTCAACCAAGACCTTACAGCCGAATCTATTTCCGAAACAAGAACGTTTGTTAAATCCGAAATAATTGGCGATGGTAGTTGCCTCTTTAGGGCAATAAGTCTACATCTATATGGACACCAAGACAAACACACGCAACTAAGACAGGACTCACTAAATTACATAAAACAAAATTGGACTGAACTACAACATTATGCATTCATTGAAAATAAGAGTATGAGAGACATTGAAAAATACTATAACCATATGAAACAAACATCTACATACGGAACAAGCCTTGAAATACTTGCCCTTTCCGAGATCCTTAATCTAAACTTTCACATATACGTAAAGCAACGAAGAACAAAAACAAAAAAAATAACGAGTGTAGACAATCCAACCATCATAAGTAAAAGAAATTACCCTAATACCATATATCTATTACTAATAGGCAACCCAGAGGCGGGACATTTCGAACTTCTCACACCAGAAAATACCGAAAATGACCAACGTGACGAAATACGACAAACAACCCGGAAACCCTCCAGAAGTGCTTTGCTGGAACAAACAGCAACCACCAAGGCAGAACCTACCAGACAACGCTTGACATGGACAAATCAAATGAACTACAACGTCATGCGATGTTATTATAAAGTAACACAACTAGAAACGATCTCAACAGGATATAGACATCAACTACACCAACAGTTTTTAGAAATATATCCCGAACTGAATCAGAAAGTAACAGCACAAAGATTAATTGATCAAAAACGAGTGATAATAAATAATAACAGACTAACAAAGATGGAACTAGAAGACATTAAAAATGAAATTGCGAAAGAAATACAAATAACCAGAACAGTATCCACAGTAAATAAAGAAAAACTACAAATACAAGAAGAAAATAACTAAAGAATTATAAACGAGACAACCATATACGAAAAATCAAACACACCTAAAAAGCAAGAGCAAACAGAAACAAATTTAAATCTAGATCAAGATATCAGAAATGAAATAGAAAAAAATATCGTTAAATGGAAAGAGACCAATCCAATAACAAGACCAGCATTACCAAAACTAAACATTAACAAACGCACAAACAACATAATAAACATAATCAACAATGATATTATCGAAAACTATCTAAATAAAAATATTGACTTGGAAGAGATACATCTTATTATATACGCCTGTGCAAGTGCAACCCTTACACTAAACAATCAAAAAATAGCAAACAATGAACAAAACAAAACACCGAATACTGAGAAACCGCGTTGGCAAATTAGACTAGAAAAAAGGATATACCAACTTAGGCAAAACATAGGTAGACTCACCCAGTATATTCAAGGAAATCAAACAAGATCTATAATAAAAAATATTACACCTATGATCAGCAACACATCTCAAACAACAATAGAAATACTCGAAACAACTAAACAGAAACTTGCAGTATACTCAGCTCGCCTAAAAAGATACAAAGAATCAAATGAACGGAAAACTCAAAACGCAATGTTTGTGAAGAGAGAGAAACATTTTTATAATAAAATCACCACAGACAACACAAAAGAAATAATACCACCAACTAAAACTGAAATAACTAAATACTGGAGTGAAATATGGTCAAATCCTATAGAATATAACGGAAATGCTAAATGGATCAAAGATGAGATAGAGCGACAGGTATCCACACCACAACAAATAGAATATCTTATCACCAAGGAAGACTTGGCAAAGACAATTAGGAAAACACATAACTGGAAATGTCCAGGTCCAGACCAAATTCATAACTATTGGTATAAGCAATTTACAAAAACACATACATACTTAACGACACAGATAAATCGAATTATTCAATGCCCAGATCTGATACCACAGTTCATAACCGAAGGAAGAACATTTATAAAACCAAAAAATCTGGAAACACAAAACCCTGAAAATTACAGACCTATCACCTGCCTACCAACTATATACAAAATTATCACAGCAACAATAACTGATACAATTGACCAACACTTAACTAAAAACAACATATTGACAGAAGAACAAAAAGGGTGTAGAAGAAAGAGTCAAGGATGTAAAGAGCAGTTAATAATAGATAATACAATAATGAAACACATCGAAAAACGACAACAAAACCTTCACATAACATACATTGACTATAAAAAAGCCTTTGATATGATTCCTCATGGATGGCTTCAAAAAATTTTAGAAATATACAAAATACACCCTGTGATCCGAAACTTCCTCCGAAGCCTAATGGAAAGCTGGAAAACAAAAATACAACTAAGGACAAACAAAGTAAACATAGAGACAGAATATATTGGTATTAAACGTGGAATATTTCAAGGTGATGCTCTTAGTGCTCTCTGGTTTTGTATGTGCCTAAATCCCTTATCTAATACCTTAAATAGCACTCAATATGGATATAAAATTAAACAACAAGGAGTAACAATGCACAGAATAAACCATTTAATGTATATGGACGACATTAAAATATATGCCTCCACATCAACACATCTACAAAGATTACTTAAAATAATCGAAAAAATATCAAGCGACATCAGTATGGAATTCGGAACAAATAAATGTAAAATACTCCATATAGCACGGGGAAAATGGAAACAAGAAAAAACTTGTGAGACATTAAATAATAAGAAAATTCAGCAAATGGAGCAACACGAATTATACAAATACCTAGGCTTTCATCAAAACTACAAACTAGATCACACCAAAATTAAAAGAGAACTACAGGAGCAATACAAAAAACGACTAATCCTACTTCTAAAATCAAAACTTAATTCAAAAAACTTATTCAAAGCAATTAATACATTTGCTATTCCCATACTTACATATTCCTTTGGTGTTATAAAATGGACGACTACTGATCTTGAAAACATACATATACTTACAAGAGCACAACTAACCCAAAACAGAATATTACATCCGAACTCATGTAAACAAAGATTAACACTTAGCAGAAAAGAAGGAGGGAGAGGCATGATAGATTTACACGAACTACATACCAAACAAATTAAAACACTAAGAGCCTATTTCCATAACAAAGAGCACCCACTACACAATGCTATAATACAAACAGATAAAAACTACACACCATCGAATTTATCAAATAAAGAAGAAATAACGACACAAAACATAACAGAACAAAAGAAAAAAGAATGGTCATCTAAACCCCTACATGGCAGACACTATAATTACATAAATCAAGAACATATAAATAAAAACCTCACACATATGTTCTTACAAAAAGGTCAATTATATCCAGAAACAGAGCAATACAGGATCAGGTAATAGCAACCAATAACTATAAAAAATACATTTTAAAAGATAGTTCGATTAGAGATGATAAATGCAGAAAGTGTCAGTTGTTCTCTGAAACCATTGATCATATCACCTCAGGGTGCAAACTCTTAGCTAGTGTGGAATACACGAATAGACATGACACTGCAACCAAAATCATACACCAAGCAATAGCATTGCAATACGAGCTACATACTGACAAGCAGCCTTATTATACATACTCCCCGCAAACAGTAGAAGAAAACAAATTTTATAAGTTATATTGGGATCTAGCCATCCGCACAGATAAGACAGTAAAACATAACA
This sequence comes from Ophraella communa, assembly GCA_035357415.1. Taxonomy (NCBI): domain Eukaryota; kingdom Metazoa; phylum Arthropoda; class Insecta; order Coleoptera; family Chrysomelidae; genus Ophraella; species Ophraella communa. Next base: position 30,207,534 of record CM068980.1, read on the forward strand.
GGCCAGACATAACCTTCCAAGACAAAACAAAAAATATAACATACCTCATAGATATCTCAATACCATGCGACCAAAATGTAATAAAGAAATACAGAGAAAAGAAAGAAAAATACCAAGAACTGGCAATCGAAGTGGAGAGAATATGGAAACAAAAACCAGTTTGTATTCTACCATTTATTATCTCAGCAACAGGTATCACTCCACAAACATTCACTAAACACCTTAGACAAATTAATCTTGAGGAAAACCTACACACCCAGATACAAAAGGCAGTCATACTTCAAACATGCAACATAACGAGATCGTTCTTAAATCAAAAGTAACCCCCTGATTGACTTGGCAATAGCCCGTCTACCAGGAGAATTAACCAGTTAAAGCTGTGAAATCAAAGAATAATAATAATAATAATAATAATAATAATAATAATAATAATAATAATAATAATAATAATAATAATAATAATAATAATAATAATAATAATAATAATAATAATAATAATAATAATAATAATAATAATAATAATAATAATAATAATAATAATAATAATAATAATAATAATAATAATAATAATAATAATAATAATAATAATAATAATAATAATAATAATAATAATAATAATAATAATAATCAATTGACTATAGACGCCATAGTTTTGAAGCAAGCGCAAACTAGAAAAAGAAACCTAAGCATGTGTTACATTGACTACAGAAAGGCTTTTGACTCCGTACCTCATGACTGGTTGTTGAGGGTGCTTCAAATATATAAAAGTTGTCCTAAAATAACCTCCACACTTCAACATCTTATGAGTAGCTGGAAAACTAATATGATGATTAACAATAACGTCATTGGCAAAATAAATATATCTAGAGATATATTCCAGGGGGACTCTCTATCCCCTGTGTGTTTTTGCCTGGCATTGAATCCTCTGTCAAGTCTATTAAATAAGTCTGGTATCGGATACAGACCCAATGCTAATAGCAGAAGAAAACTAGCGCATTTGTTATACATGGATGACCTTAAGCTCAATGCTGAAAATCAACAAAAATTGAGCTCTCTCATCGATACTGTCCGCCTGTATAGCGATGATATTAAAATGTCGTTTGGATTAGACAAGTGCGCTATTATAAACATCAAGAGTATAAAGAATAGATCATACAGAGCTAAAGAGCACTTTCAGAGAAAAGTACAGGAACAGAGTAACAAAAGTGCTAAATACCAAATTATCGGCATATAATCAAGTTACAGCAATTAACTCCTGGGCAGTTCCTGTACTAAGTTACACATTTGGTCTACTGAAGTGGTCTGACGCATATTTAAACGAACTGGATAGATTGACACGGCGATTGATGACTAAATTCCGCTGTTTGCATCCTAACTCATCAGTGAAGAGATTATACTTACCAAGAAGAGTGGGAGGAAGAGGACTGGTGAATATATACAACTCTTGCAGAAATCAAGAAATTAGTATGAGGGAACATTTCTTAAAGTCCAAAGAGAGTCTCATACGGTTAGTTAGAGAAGAAGACCGAAACTATACTCCTTTGAAGTTACAACATCGACAAATGGCATTTAATGTAAGAACCAGAAACGAAGAGCAGACATCGTGGTCCACTCAAACTCTGCACGGAAAATTCCCGAAAAGTTTGGAAGTACAAAATGTTGATAAACCAGCCTCAGTGGAATGGCTTAGAGCCGGCCAAATTTATCCGGAGACAGAGGGGTTTCTTATGGCAATTCAGGACGGGGTGATTCGAACAAGAAATTATGAAAAGCATTGCCTAAAACTCAATGTAGAAGATACGTGCAGGAAATGTGGGAAGATCGGAAAATCCATTGAGCACATTACTGCTGGGTGTCCTACCCTTGCCGACAACGCGTACTTGGGACGTCATAATCAGTTGGCGAAAATAATACATCAGCAACTGGCATTAAAACATGGATTATTACAAGCTTATACCCCTTATTATAAATACCAACCTTCATCCGTCCTTGAAACTCAAAGATGTGTGCTCTATTGGGACAGAACTATAACAACGGATAGGACTGTAGACTACAACAGACCAGACATCGTCTTAGTAGATAAGGAGGAAAAGACGGGATCCATAATAGATATATCTGTGCCGCTTACCCACAATATTGCCAAAGTTGAAGCGGAAAAGGTTACGAAATATGAAAACATGGCTATAGAGATGAAGAACATCTGGCAATTAAAAAGGGTGACCATAATACCCTTTGTGATTTCAGTGGAGGGAGTTGTATCCAAAAATTTCATGAACAACCTGGCGAGAATGCAACTAAATAGAAAAATTGCTTCTTGGGGACAAAAGGCAGTTGTACTCCAAACTTGCCATATAGTCCGTAAATTTTTGAACTGATAGGAGGAACTGAATTGTTTTTTTATTAGTTAAGTAATCACCTGACAAACCATCATGTCAGAGAAGCAATCGCATGAATAACGATAATAATAATACTAATAATAATAATAATAATAATAATAATAATAATAATAATAATAATAATAATAATAATAATAATAATAATAATAATAATAATAATAATAATAATAATAATAATAATAATAATAATAATAATAATAATAATAATAATAATAATAATAATAATAATAATAATAATAATAATAATAATAATAATAATAATAATAATAATAATAATAATAATAATAATAATAATAATAATAATAATAATAATAATAATAATAATAATAATAATAATAATAATAATAATAATAATAATAATAATAATAATAACGCGATACCGCGTGAAGAAGGTGGAAGATCATTCGTTGACATAAAAAACATGCATTATGAACAACTTAAAAACCTTCGCAGCTACTTCTACACAAGAACTGATAGTACCCTCCACCAGACAGTCATGCGCACAGATAATTCATACACTCCACTCAATCTGAAAAATATAAACATAAACATAGAAGAAAAGATAACAACGAATCAACAAAAAATGGAAATATGGAAGAATAAGCAGCTACATGGGAAACATCCATACAATATAACTCAAGCACACATAGACAAACAAGCGTCCAACTTCTGGTTAAAATCTGGACAACTATTTGCTGAAACAGAGGGTTTTATGATAGCCATACAAGATAAGGTTATCAATACTAGAAACTACAAGAGGCATATACTAAAACAACAAATACCCTCAGATAAATGCAGACTTTGTAACGAACAAACTGAAACCATAGACCATCTTACAAGCGCATGCAGGATTCTAGCACCAAAACAATATACAAGAAGGCATGATAACGTTTGTAAAATCATTCACTCACATCTAGCTGTAAAACATTTACTCATGGATACGTACATACCCTACTTTAAATATACCCCCGCCCGTCATGGAAAATAGTCAATATAAATTATACTGGAACCGAAGCATTATCACCGATAGAACTACAATGAACAATAAGCCGGACATCACACTAATAGATAAACAAAATAGAAATACGTATCTCATAGACATAGCAGTGCCCAATACACATAATCTGCAAGCTAAACACACAGAGAAAATTGAAAAATATCTACCTCTAGCAGAAGAGACTAGACAAATGTGGCACCAAAATAAAACTACCATCATACCAATAATAATCTCTGCAACAGGGGTCATACCTAAAAGCCTTCACCAGTCACTCCAATTATTAGATATTCACCCCCATATCTTTCGAAATATACAAAAGGCAGTCATCATGGACACATGCTCAATTGTGAGACAAATACTCAAAATACCATAAACTATAGGACATCGATGTAAAACTTGCTAACTAGCCGTTTTACAACGAAGAATCCAGTCACCAACGCTGTGAAAAACACCATAATAATAATAATAATAATAATAATAATAATAATAATAATAATAATAATAATAATAATAATAATAATAATAATAATAATAATAATAATAATAATAACCCCGCACGGGATAGTTTTTCTACCTGGGGAGTGACGTCCCCACGGGTCCGAGTTACCTGGCCTACCAGGGGAAAATGGTAGTACCTGGCAGTAGGTATACATTGCTTCAATCACAATGTCAAGTTTTAAAACTAAATTACCCCAGGTGGGTAAAGTACTACGCTCACAATCCCACAAGGCCGGTGTACGTGGTATGTCGGCTATCTGCTCCACGGATTCTGGGGGGAGCAGTAATTCGATTGGTACCGATACCTTAACACTTAGGAATCGTCCTGTGAATCGACATGGCAACACCTACAACTCTTGTCGCGTTTAAGTTGATGACAGAAGGGCTTGTTCGAAAAATGATGCATCTTCTTCCTCGGTTAGCGGCATGCGCAGCGTGACACCGAGTATGGTTACTGCGACAACAGAAGAGGAAAATAACACCAAATCTCCTCCACCGGTTTCTGCTGTTTCTGGAGTATCGCAGGACGGTACATCTATGACCACTAAAGCCGGAAAGCCCAGGAAGCGTATGAAGTGGACTACAGAGATGAATTCATTCATTATACGTTCCTATTTTGAGACAGATCTAACAACTTACAGATTCGCCCTTCATCGAGCATTTATAGAACAATATCCGGAGTTTCAACATGTTACAGAGCAACGTATTGCTGACCAGCGTCGAACAATTATTGAAAACAATCTACTACCTGGTCCACTAATGCAACAAATACGAAGTGAAGTACTTCTTGAGCTCCAAACAGAAGACGATCATAATGTAATCCAACATACAAATGATCAGCTGGATAATATAAGACTTGATAACCACACTAACGAGGACACACCAAACATGGATCAAAACAAAAACATAGATAATGATACACAAACAGACGAACACGAAAAGGCTATTGCCGAACTCTCTTAAGCAATAGCAGAATTTGATGGTACCAACCCAATTCAGCGACCAATATTGCTCAAACTCAAATCAAATAAGAATACCAATAGAATTCTTGCAGTCATTAATTCACTCTTAAAGGATCGTGCCAAGGACTACCGTATTCTGGAAGAGATACACACCCTTATCTACTGTGGTAAGGTTGCAGTTGTCCGAAGTCACAACCAACAAGTCCGGTTCCCGAACAGAAAGTGTACCGAAAAGCAGAAGCCATATAAACCTTGGTGGCAACAGCGACTTGAGAAGTCCATTAATGACATAAGGAAGGAATTGGGACAACTTACAGAATTTAACAACAACGCTAAACCGTCCAGACGCCTAACTAATAGAGTCAAGAAAATTAAAACCAACACGGGATATCCAAGGTATAAGGAACACATGTTCATATATGGACCTTCTTAGGCAAAAGCTAGAGGCAAAATCCAAACGATTATCTCGTTACGTTAAATGTACTAACCAGAAACAGCAAAACCATTTATTTAACACCAATGAAAAGCTGATCTATAGACAACTTAGTAGTGCCGGAACAAACAACTACCACAATCTTCCAAGTAAGGATGAACTTTTTGACTGTTGGTCTTCAATATGGTCCAATCCTCAAAAACACAACGAGGGCACAGCATGGATTGAATCCGAAGCGGACAAATCAAACATTGCTCCAATGATGTTTGATAACATCACAACAGCTGATGTAAACCAAGCTATAGGACAGATTAATAGTTGGAAAGCTCCAGGAATTGATAAAATCCAAAATATCTGGTACAAAAAATTTAGCAGCTTACACGAAGTATTGGCATCGAAATTTACACACATTTTTCAACATCCAGAAGACATTCCTGTCTTTCTTACTCATGGTTTAACCCATGTGCTTCCCAAAACAGCTAACACACAGGCTTCTACCCAGTATAGACCAATCACATGTCTTCCAACGCTTTACCAGATATTAACATCATGCATCACTAACAGAATTTACAGGCTTGTGGACCAAAATAACATCTTGGCAGAAGAGCAAAAGGGATGTAAACTTGGTCACCAGGGTTGCAAAGAACAGATTATTTACATCTCTGTTATCCTAAGGCAAGCGCAAAAGCAATGTAGCAACATGTCGACTGCTTTTGTAGACTACCGTAAGGCATTTGACAGCGTGCCTCATTCCTGGCTTAAAAGCGTTTTAAACATCTACAAAATATATTAAGTATATTAAGACATTCCTATTCGAAGGGGAATATTCCAAGGGGACTCACTTAGTCCATTGTGGTTTGTTTGGCAATGAATCCACATTCTACCATGCTCAACAACACTAAACTTGGCTTCAATCTTAAGATCAATAAAAATACTAACTGCACCGTCTCCCACCTCCTTTATATGGATGACATCAAAATTTTTGCTTTTAATCAGCAACAAATCCAACAACTTCTGGATGTATCCGAAAGGTTTTCCAGGAATGTACGTATGAAATTTGGATTAGATAAGTGCAGAAACTTAAACATCGAGAAGGGAAAAATTATCAATGGAGATTTGGCGCTCCCTAATGGAGATATAATCGCTGCTATCCAAAATGGGGAAACCTACAAATACCTGGGTTTCCAACAGGCCAGGTTGTTGGACCAAAAACAGTCCAAGTCCAAAATCAGGGATCAGTTTTCACAAAGGGTAAGTTCCATACTAAAATGTAAATTGAACGCAGGCAACCTAAACCGAGCTATTAATACATATGCGGTACCTGTGTTGACCTACTCGTTCGGCATTTTACAATGGACAAAGACCGAATTGGAAGATATTTAGAGAACAACCCGGACTATGATGACAAAGTACAGATGTCACCATCCAACATCGTCAGTGCTTAGAACAACACTACCGAGAAAGGACGGAGGAAGAGTTTTATGCGACATATTTAATCTACATAACAAACAGATAAATAAATTGCGAGACTTCTTTGTTACCAAATCACTGTCATCGAATTTACATAAATCTGTCATAGGAGCAGATAAGAAATACTCGCCTTTAAATTTAGCAGACCCTTATATGGATTTAGAAATAACAACTGATGCTGAAAAACAAGTAAAATGGGCCCAAAATGCTCTACATGGTCGACATTATCACGACCTTAACCAAGCGCACATTGACAAACAGCATCAAATAGGTGGCTTGCTGACGGTACCTTGTTCCCAGAGACTGAAATATTTATGATGGCCATTCAGGATCAAGTAATTAATAGGAACAACTACAAAAAATTTGTTATCAGGGACCAAACTATTACTATGGGCAAGTGTAGACGGTGCCAACAAACGTCGGAAACCATACAACACATCACATCAGGATGTTCAACCATAGCCAACACGGATTATTTACGCAGACACAACCAGCTGTGTAATATTATCCACCAGAAATTGGCCAACAAATATGGACTGCTAAATACATATACACCCTATTACAAATACAATCCACAGGCAGTGCTCGAGAATGCAGATTTTAGACTTTACTACGATAGGTCCATTATCACCTATAGACAGGTGACGAATAATCGACCCGATATTGTAGTAGTGGATAAGAAAGCTAAATCGGTGCTGTTAGTCGATGTTGCAGTTCCAAACAATAACAACGTTTTGGATAAGTATAATGAAAAGATGGCAAAGTACACCGATCTTGCCATAGAAGTGGGACAGATGTGGCATGCAGAAAAAGTGGAGGTGGTACCGATCATCGTATCATCAACTGGACTCATTCCCAAAAGTCTTGAAGACAGTCTTAAAAACTCGATCTTCATAAAAACACTTTTATTGACTTGCAAAAAGCGGCAATTTTAAACACATGTCATACTGTTAGAAAATTTTTTAAATATGTATATTTTGAGCCTAATCACTTTTGCTATTAAGCTCGGTTTAGGTTAATATTACCAGCGAAAGCTGAGTAAGTGCATAAGTCTTTTGATAATAATAATAATAATAATAATAATAATAATAATAATAATAATAATACTAATAATAATAATAATAATAATAATAATAATAATAATAATAATAATAATAATAATAATAATAATAATAATAATACAATACAATACAATACGTTTATTGACCACATATACATACATTTATAGTACATTTGAAGTCAGAAATCATATATATATATATAATAAAAATAATATTAAACACAACTTGTAATGCTTTATAGAAAAAAACATTTAATAAAATATATTGAAATACATTTATTCGGTGACTCTTTGATTACAAGATAAAAATTCGTCTACAGTATAAAAACAGCGTTCCATTAAAAAGTTTTTAGAAATTTTATAAAATTTTGCACGAGACATATCATTGAGATTATCAACATTCATTAGAATTTTAATTTTATTGTACAACCTGATATCTAATTTGTTTTGTTGTGTTACCGTCAAACGAGAGTAGTAAGTAACAAGATCATTTGCTCTCCGAGTATTATAAGAGTGAACGTCCCGATGCCTTTCAATAATAGTGAGGTTTTGATGTATTAAGGATAGAGACTCTAGAATATAGAGAGAAGGAAGGGATAATATTCGGTATTTTATAAAAAGTTCCTTGCAGTGTGTCCCAAAACTGGCTCCATCGATAATTCGTACAGCTGATTTTTGTAGCTTAAATGCACGAACCCCGTGCGGAGAACGACCCCATAGTGTAATGCCATATAACAGATGGGATTGAACTAAAGCAAAATAGACAGTCCTCATAATTTCATTACATTTTGTTATGTTACGTATCCTTCTCATGACAAAAAGTTGAGAAGGAACCTTGGAATAGAGAGCGTCGATTTGAGATGACCAGTTCAATCTAGTGTCAAGCGTAATGCCAAGATTTTGGCTCAGATTTTGCTGTAAATTTATCCGCGCTGAAACACATGAATTTTGTTTTATTTTCGTTTAGTTTCAATTTATTGCTTGAAAACCAAGTTTTAGCTGCAACCAAACACTCACTCACTCCATTATTACTATTACTGCTTACCAGCAACGTGGTGTCGTCAGCAAATAATACTGGTATTCCCACTGTACTGACTGCAGCTGGTAGATCATTTATATATAAAAGAAACAGCAAGGGACCCAATACTGAGCCTTGCGGTACTCCACTCGATATAGGAACGACGTCTGATTCCAAACCGTGTAAGCTGACATATTGGTATCTGTTTATTAAATAAGAGTGAAATAAACCTAGCATGTTATCTCTAAAGCCGTAATGCTCAAGTTTTTTAATTAATAACTCCGGAACCACGCAATCGAAGGCCTTGGTCAAATCACAAAAGGCAGCATTAGTTTCAAACCCATGATCCAGACCCTCAACTATGAATTCCAATACATATTTTAAAGCAGAAATTGTAGATTTGCCTTTCTGAAAACCAAATTGTGCGTTAGACATTATATGATTGTTCTCGACATATGTGACGATCCTTGATTTAAGGATTTTTTCAAATATTTTTCCGACTACGGGTATTATTGCTATGGGACGATAATTATCAGGTTGATCCTGCTTTCCTTTTTTAAATACTGGGATTACTTTAGACACATTAAGTGATGATGGCCAGTTACCCTCTTCTATACATTTGTTAAATAATGAAGTCAGCGGTTCCACCAAAAAGTCAATAGACCTCTTCATCATGTCTGCGTTTAGACCGTAATAATCCAAACACGGCTTACTACGTAAGGAAGTAATAGCTTCGTATGTGTCTGGCATAGTAATGGGGTCAATCACGAAAGGAGTTGAAGGTTTGAGGACATTGTTCATGTATGACAGAGGATCAAAATCATTTGTTACCATATCTGATATAGCCACAAAAAATCTATTAAAGTCGGTCACACTAATCGGGCAATCTGAGAAAGAAGCAGAACATTTATTTTTTCTTTCAGTATTCACAATGTTCCATATTGTTTTATTTTTATCATCTGCTGAACGAATTTTATCTGCATAAGCACTTCTTTTCGCTTCTTTCAGAGCTCTTCTATAATATTTTCGTTCTTCACTGTAACTATTCCAGTCCTCAGCGGACCCTGAACACTCATAAATATTCTTTAAACTTAGAACTCGTTCTCTAATAAATTTTAATTCGTTAGTAAACCATTTAATTCCTGATTGTTTATGGTAAATAGATTTTATAGGAAAAGAATTGTTGGCATGGGTTTTTAAGATGTTAATAATACCCTCTGCACAATAGGTGGAATTAGTGGTTGAAAAGTAATTTTCATCCCAAATACAATTAGACACCAGGTTGGTAAAGTTTGCTAGATTATCCGCATTTACAATCCTTTTTTTATATGCAAAGTTAGTTTTTAACATAGGAGATTTAAAAAACAAATAAGTACCAGTATGGTCCGAAACTAATGGATCACACAGCCCCACACACAGATTATGTTCATCTATATTGGTAATAAGGTTGTCAAGACATGACCTAGTTGTCAACGTTATTCTGGTGGGCGCGTGAACCATGTGTTTGAGTCTATACATGAAACAAATATTCCGCAGTTCCATGGCGTGCTCAGTATTATCATCAAGATCAATATTGAAGTCACCCAAAATTACGATTAATTTGTACTTATGACACATATGGTCCAAAAGTTTATGAAATAAATCAATAAATACATTTACGTCTCCCCTGCTAGATGACCTGTATACAGCAATCACAGCGCAATCCGTACCCTTCAATACTGCACCGCAAAATTCAGCATCGAATGCCCTAGAAAAGGCAGAAACGTCTATATTATTTAATATCGTCCCATTTCTGGCAAAAATTGCCACACCACCGTGCGCTTTTTTTTTCTCTTTACAGAATGATGATATTATATTGTATTCCCGTAACTTAAGCATATTTAAACCAGAATTATCTAACCAATGCTCAGATGCACAGAATATATCGTAAGGATTTTCCTGTAAAAATATGCTTAGGTCATCTATTTTGCTAAAGATACTGCGTACATTTACATAAAACATTGAATAAGTGAAATCATCAGCAGTAATTTTATTAACCACTTTGTGTGTTTTCCTTTTTCTGATAGGAGTGTCCTTTCGCGAGAAAAAACCTATTGATCAGAACTTTCTCAGGCCAAATGTCTGCGTCAAGGATGCTGCTGGACTCCGCCTTAGGTACTGTAATTTTAAAGGACGAATAAATATGTGGCTGTTTGGAGTTCAGTTTTCTAAGCATAATACTGGGTGCATATCCTCTGAGATAATGAAGTAAGGCATTTTCATCGATTTCAGGGTCCAGGTGAGTTACGTGGTATGATCTTGGTTTTTTGAGTAAAGCTTTTTCGACGTTTGCTGCTTTAAAAGGACACTTATTTGTATTTGTACTGGTTCCAATCAAAATAGTTCTATCTCTCGTCTTGTCCTTTGTTTTGGTTGTTACATCAAATTTACCCATATTTGCAACGTTCTCGCAAACGCCTAATGTTTCAGCACGTAAAATTGCATTTGATACTTGATTTCTCGTAATAGTTTGAATATTCCCATGGTTAGAATCAAGATTTTTACTGGATGATGCTTGCATTAGGTTATTAGTAGAAGCTTTAGATTTAGACGATGAAGCAGTTGAGCTAGGTTTTGTTGAATCCATATATTGGTGTTCTGCGGGTAAAGTTGTTAAAGATTTTAAAGTTTGAAGATGTTCCTGAAGGGCATTAAGTGCTATATTCTGATTTTTAATTATCAGGTCCTTCTGACTTATGATTATATCTTTTTGTACAATAAGTTCCTGTAAGTGAGCAATTGTCAATTTATCTGCAGTAGACTCATAATTAAAATCATCATCCGAGGTGGCACTCTTGGAGTAAGACGATTCAGTTATATTGTCACAACAAATTACCGAATCATTTTCAAAAAATTTTACTTGCTGAAGAATGTCCAGACAGCATTTGTGAGATAAAATACGGCACTTCCTACATCTTAATCCTTTCTTGACTTTCTTTTTGCATCTGGCACAACCACCCTCTTGACTGATAATGTCATCTACGTTATTAGCCATTTTTTAATAAGTAAAATAAGTACTAATTGTTATTGAGAATATATGTTTTATAAAGAATTCGAACGACCACTGGTGGAATACTATTCCGACTTAAACTTGAGTTTATACAGAAAAGTTTTTCGTTGTAAGTAATAACTTGTAAACAAATAGCTAAAAATGAAAAACAGTACTTGCCCACAATTGTGTAACACAATCCAACGTAAAGAAAGGCACTAACACACTTTTCACAATTTATTGAACACTCTATCAATACGAATTTTATTGTTGACGACAGAGCAATTCAACAAAGTACAAGGCTGTAGCACTGTTCCACCAATAATAATAATAATAATAATAATAATAATAATAATAATAATAATAATAATAATAATAATAATAATAATAATAATAATAATAATAATAATAATAATAATAATAATAATAATAATAATAATAATAATAATAATAATAATAATAATAATAATAATAATAATAATAATAATAATAATAATAATAATAATAATAATAATAATAATAATAATAATAATAATAATAATAATAATAATAATAATAATAATAATAATAATAATAAATATTTGGGATTGTTAGACCAAAAACAGTCCAATTCCAAAATCAAAGATCAGTATATACAAAGGGTTAGTTCATTACTAAGATCCGAACTGAACGCAGGAAACCTAAACCGAGCCATTAATACATATGCCGTACCTGTGTTGACCTATTCTTTCGGTATTTTACAATGGACAAAAACCGAATTGGAAGATATTCAGAGAACAACCCGAACTATGATGACAAAGTACAGATGTCACCATCCAACATCGTCAGTGCTTAGAACAACTCTACCGAGAAAGGAGGGAGGAAGAGCTTCATGCGATATAGTAAATCTACATAACAATCAGATAAATAGACTACGAGACTTCTTTATTACAAAATCACTGTCATCTAATTTACATAAGTCTGTCATAGGAGCAGATAAGAAATACTCGCCTCTAAATTTAGCAGACCCTCATATGGACTTGGAAATAACAACAGATGCTGAGAAACACGTAAAATGGGCCCAAAAAGCTCTACATGGTCGACATTATCACGACCTTAACCAACCACACATTGACAAAATAGCATCAAATAGGTGGCTTGCTGACGGTACCTTGTTCCCAGAGACTGAAGGATTTATGATGGCCATTCAGGATCAAGTAATTAATACAAACAACTACAAAAAATGTGTTATTAGGGACCAAACTACTACATCGGACAAGTGTAGACGGTGCCAACAAACGTCGGAAACCAACCATCACATCAGGATGTTCAACCATAGCCAACACGGATTATTTACGCAGACACAACCAGCTGTGTAATATTATCCACCAGAAATTGGCCAACAAATATGGACTGCTAAATACATATACACCCTATTACAAATACAATCCACAGGCAGTGCTCGAGAATGCAGATTTTAGACTTTACTACGATAGGTCCATTATCACCTATAGACAGGTGACGAATAATCGACCCGATATTGTAGTAGTGGATAAGAAAGCTAAATCGGTGCTGTTAGTCGATGTTGCAGTTCCAAACAATAACAACGTTTTGGATAAGTATAATGAAAAGATGGCAAAGTACACCGATCTTGCCATAGAAGTGGGACAGATGTGGCATGCAGAAAAAGTGGAGGTGGTACCGATCATCGTATCATCAACTGGACTCATTCCCAAAAGTCTTGAAGACAGTCTTAAAAAACTCGATCTTCATAAAAACTCTTTTATTGACTTGCAAAAAGCGGCAATTTTAAACACATGTCATACTGTTAGAAAATTTTTAAATATGTAAATTTTGAGCCTAATCCCATTTGCGTTTACGCTCGGGATAGGTAAATATTACCAGCGAAAGCTGAGTAAGTGCATAAGTCTTTTGATAATAATAATAATAATAATAATAATAATAATAATAATAATAATAATAATAATAATAATAATAATAATAATAATAATAATAATAATAATAATAATAATAATAATAATAATAATAATAATAATAATAATAATAATAATAAAAACATTTAGTGAAGATATTAATATGACATTCGGGCTGGACAAATGTAAAACATGCACTATAATAAAAGGTAGAGTACAAGAAAGTGAAGGAATAGATCTAGAAACAGAAGAATACATAGAAGCCCTGGATAACGAAGAAAATTACAAATACCTAGGTCTATACCAAAACCCACTTATTTCTCAAAAAAACAGAAAAGAAGAAATTCACTAAAATTCAGTAAACGAACCAAAGACATACTAAAATCACATCTTAACGTAAAGAATACAGTAACAGCCATAAATACATTTGCCATTCCTATTTTGCTTTACTCTTTCGGGATCATTCATTGGACAGAAAAGAACTAAATAACCTAAACATACTTCTAAGAACTACAACAACAAAGTATAGAAAACACCATAAAATGGCAGCTATAGAAAGATTTCATCTTCCAAGAAAGGTAGGAGGCCGAGGATTCATCGACATCAAAAACCTCCACAATTATCAAATAAAAAATCTACAAGAATTCTTTTACAAAAAAGCAAAAGAATCACTGCTGCACCAAATTATTACGTACATAGATACATCGCCGCTGAAACTAAAAGAAAAAGAACTAATACCAAAGATAGAAACAGAACAAGAAAAGATCAACCGATGGAGAAATAAGGAAATACACGGCACATCAAAATGGAACAAACAAATGGCTAACAGGAACATCAGGAATATTCGCAGAAACTGAAGGGTTTATGATTGGAATCCAGAACAGAATAATTAAAACACGAAACTACAGCAAACACATACTGAAAATACCAGATACAATAGATACGTGTAGAAGATGCTTTAGACCAGGTGAAACAATTGAACATATCACTAGTAGATGTACTGCACTTGCAAGTAACGAATACACCCAACGCCATGACAACGTATGTAAGCAAATCCACCAAGCCTTAATGAAAAAATACCACATGACAACAGTAGAAGTATTATTACAGATAAAACAAGACCATACAATAGACCAGACCTAGTTTTAACAATTAAGCAGTCAAAAAAGACCTATCTTATTGATGTAGCTATTCCAAACACGAACAACCTTGAAAAGAAATATGCGGAAAAAATAGAAAAATAATAATAATAATAATAATAATAATAATAATAATAATAATAATAATAATAATAATAATAATAATAATAATAATAATAATAATAATAATAATAATAATAATAATAATAATAATAATAATAATAATAATAATAATAATAATAATAATAATAATAATAATAATAATAATAATAATAATAATAATAATAATAATAACGCGTAGTAGTAGTAGTAGTAGTAGTAATAGTTTATTGTCCTCTTATACAGGTAAAGTACATTACGACATAAGTGTCACAGAAATATTGTAGATAAGTGAAAAATAAATTTCAGACAAATCACAACTAATTGGTGCCCATAATATAACAGATATTTGTACATTTTACATATTTATAATAAAAAATAAAAAATAAAAGAAGCCTTAATACGAAAAATACAATTAAAAATACAAAATACTGTAAATATTACAAATCTTTATGAAAACGACAAAAAAAATAAAATAAAATAAATGATAATAAGTAAAATTAAAAATAAATACACACAAAAAATTACGACATATGTTATAAAGGTATTTACTTAACAAAATACAGGTCAGCTACAACAAAGTAAAAAAAAATTATAATGTACAACAATCATTAAATTTACATATGGTATAAAATTAATAATTCAAGAGAAAATCCTTAGTAAACCTTCTAAAGCTAGCAACAGTTTTATTTAGCAGATTTTCTGGTAGATTAAATTTTATAAATTTATTATACAAATTTAAATCAAGTTTATTATCTTTAGTTATATTAATTCGTGATAAGAAGGGTACAAGATTCTCCGCGTTACGTGTGTTATGTTCATTAATGTCTAAATGTGTTACAAATGATTTTCGATTTTTATGAATTTCAACTAAGTTTTCTAGAATAAATATACACTTGAGTGGAAGAATCCCATACTTTTTGAATAGCGGCCTACAGGATGTGGTAGGGTCTGCACCATCCAATGCACGGACTGCAGCTTTTTGTAAATTAAATACTTTATACGCACTTGAGGCCCTACCCCAAAGTAAAATGCCGTATTGGAGATGGCTGTGAATAATTGCAAAATGGACCGATTTTAAAATGTATGAATGTAAAAAAGGGTTTAATTGTCTTAGTGCGAATATTTGTGAAGAGATTTTAGCACAAACTTTATCTATTTG
Source organism: Ophraella communa (assembly GCA_035357415.1). Classification (NCBI taxonomy): domain Eukaryota; kingdom Metazoa; phylum Arthropoda; class Insecta; order Coleoptera; family Chrysomelidae; genus Ophraella; species Ophraella communa. Next base: position 30,223,709 of record CM068980.1, read on the forward strand.
GGAAGAACAATTCAAAGAACTATCCAAAAATATACCCAGTAATGACACTGTTTGGGAATTAGCGGATTTATTAGAGCTAAACGTGATCGTTTGCGTCTTAGATTCATTTAATTTTAGTTCATTAGCTGTAAACCAATTTTTAGCTACTAATATATCGCCAAAGGGAGAGTTTTTATAGTTTTTAGATAAAATCGTTGTATCATCTGTAAAAATAACAGGAATATCATTCTCGATGACACTGGGCAAGTCATTGATATAAATCAAGAACAATACCGGGCCCAGTACGGAGCCTTGAGGAACTCCCCTTGTCACCAACGCAGGTTCAGATTCTACACCATTGTAAGCTACATACTGCATCCTATTCGTCAAATAAGATGCAAGTAAACTTAACGAATTGCCGCGAAATCCGTAAAATTTAAGTTTGTTCAACAATAAGTTAATGTTAACGCAGTCGAAAGCCTTCGTGAGGTCACAGAGCGTTGCAGAAATTTCTATTCCCTCATCGAGGCTCTCAACAATATATTTAATTACCTCCAACAAAGCTGTAGTGGTAGGCTTATGCTTTCGAAACCCAAATTGCTGAGGGGAAATAATATTATTCTTATCAAGGAAAACAATATTTTTTTTCTTTTAATATAGTTTCAAGGATTTTGCCTATAATTGGAACAATAGCGATAGTTCTAAAATTGCTGCAGTTGTTCATATTGCCCTTTTTGTGAATTGGTATAAATTTAGTAATTTTTAGATTATTGGGCCAGCAACCTTCAGTTAGACATTTATTAAATAAATGATTGAGGGGCGCAAGAAGTGAACAGAGATCTGATTTTAACATAGGCGCACTAATTTCATAGTAATCGAGACAAGTAGAATTCTTTAGTTGCAGTATTGCTTCCCTTATGTCAGACTCGATGATAGGAGGCATAAAGAAAGAATTCACGTGTCTTCGACTTTTAGACATAAAGGTACTTGTTGTTAGTGTCATGTCTAATGATTTAATTATACTTTCTGCTATAGACGTGAAAAAGGATTTAAAAGTTTCAGAATGAATGTCAGATTTTTTGTTTGAATAAGTTTTTCTGGAAATTTCCATACTTACTATGTTCCAAACAGTTTTATTTTTGTTTTTAGTTTCAGTTATGCGAATAGAATACGCATTACGTTTTTCTAATCTAATAGCAGATTTGTAACTTTTACGCGAGTTTTTATAGATAACCCAATCATTAAACGAATTTGTCGCCAAGAATCAATCTTTAAATTTAAAGACTTGCTTGCGTTGGTTTCTTAATTCTTTATTAAATCACTCGGTTTTTTTATGTCCCAAACGGTATTTATTAAATGGAAAACTAGTGTTAACCACTAAGTTCAGCTTGTTTAGGATTTCTGCTGAAGTCTCTTCACAAGATAAGCTTATACTTTCCTGTTCAAACCACTGCACACCACTTAGTTTGTTGGAAAAAGCATCAAGTCTTTTTTTGTTAACCACCCTCTTAACGACATAAGAAGAGTGTTGATACCTACTATTTATGTCAATAAACATATACACACCAGCATGGTCCGCAATGTCAGGATCAAATACACCAGTAGAAATCAATTCATCCGGTACATTTGACAAAGCATTATCCAAACAAGAGCTTGTGTTGGGTGTAATTCTGGTGGGGCTACTAATAAAATGCCTTAGTCCGTACATTGTAATGATATTTTTAATTTCCTGTACATATTTGGAATTTTCATTTAAGTTGATATTTATGTCGCCAATGATTGAAATGAACTTGTATCTACTCGACAAAAAATTAAGTAAAAGTGTTAATTTCTCTATAAAAATTATGACACTGTCAGAGCTTAATGATCTGTAGGTATTAATAAGTACCATATTTTTATTTACGAATTCAACACCGCAAAATTCTGCGTACCGAGCCAGGGAGTAAGTGGAACAGTCTACGTTTTTCAAATCAATTCTCTCTTTAGTAAAAATTGCTACACCTCCATGCTGGTTTTCGGCACGGCAGAAAGATGCAATTAAATTATAGTTTTTTAAGTTTACAAGTGACAAATTAGAGTAGGTAAGCCAATGCTCAGAAATACAAATAATAAAAGTGTAATAATCAAAAACAAGATTTAAGTCAATAATTTTATTAGATAAACTCTGGACGTTGATATGAAAAATCGAACATAAGTTTTTTCTGTTTAAATAATCATTTAAGGAAATTATACTACTATCCTGAAGGTTTAATATGTTTACTTGATGGAAAATTAAAATAATATTAGAAGGCCAGACACTAGGGTTTAATATAGCTTCAGACTCACCAGCTGGTAAAGTAAAGAAATTTTGAAAGAAGCATACTTTTCGGGAAAACGAGCGTTTAGTCTTTCAACCTTTACATTAGGTGCAAACCCAGCCAAGTAACCACGTAATTCTTCATCTTTGGTATTAATCTCGAAATTAGTCGCATAATAATCAAAGTATTTTTCAGTTAGATCGTGGATCATATTAGCCTCTTTTAGGGCCTTTGTTCCAACTAATAAATTTGGTCGCCTATTTTTCTGGTAGCTTACAGGAGCAGATTTCGTTGGTGAAATGTGCTTTGTAGGTCTTAATAAGGTATTTGAAAGGTCATTGTTTATATGGATAATAGATTTATATATCTGTTCAGCGTCCATTAAGTGGGTTTTTGCAGCAGCACTGTGCGATTTTTTTATAAAAGCAGATGTCGAGGGCTCGCTAATTTTATCGGCTTCTTTAGTAATATAAAATGATGTTTCGTGATCTTGATTTATGGTTTGAGAGACATTATTAGAGGGCACAATCTTTTTAAAGAGTGTTATCTGTTCGATTAACGACTTTATAGCAATTTCTTGATTTTCTATAATTTTTTCCTTGTCTAAAATAATTCTCTCCAGATAGCTAACTTTTAAAACCAAGTCATTTGTCTGCGAGGACGGTGGAGGTGTTACTTGGAGTGCAGAATTTTTGGGATTTGTAAGTGTATTTGAGTCTCCACAACAAATTACTCCTTCTTTTCTATTTACATCAATCTTTATTTTTTCAAGACAACTCTTGTGTGACAATTTTCCACATTTGATACATCTTATGCCAGTTTTGACAGAGCTCTTACATCTCTTGCACAAATTGTCATCAATAGCGTTTACAACAGTCTCACCCATAGTAATTTAATGATCAAAATAAACCAAAATAATATTAAGTAGATTATAAATGGTATAGTATCGGTCAAAGTTAATTTTTCCTATTGGCATTATATCTATATATATTTGAGCAAAAAATTTTATGGCCCAACAAAGGAAACCGGCATGCCGTCGGCGCCCGTTCTGCAAAAGGACAGTTGCCAAACTGCAGAAGAAATCACGCGTTACATTTTTATTAGTAAAGCGAGTGCGAACTTTTAAAAGAACTTTATTACCACAAGGCAGAAATATTTGATGCTCGGCGCAGGTGCTTTTCGTATTCCGCTGGCTCGAAATGGTTGCAGATTTGACGTTTCTTATTGGCTTATTAACTCATTTTTGGTTTGATATTGGTTCTTATCTCAATTTTAATAAAAATTTTGTTAGTACACGTTGACTGTTTTGACGAATTGTAACGCTGTGTGTTGAATGTTGCCCAATAGTATTCGTTCTTTTAGCAAGTGTATTTGTATCAATCGAGTCCACGTTGACTATTTCTTGTTTGTTTCTCTATTCCAGTGTTGTATTTAGTTTTTTTATTTTAAATCATGGCTCTTTGGAGGCCTTTTGAAAGAGATGGAGACTCTGTGGGTCCAGAAGGTATGTAATAAAATTATATTTCCGATTGTTTGCTTTTTACTTTCCTTCAATTATAATAGAAGGCAAGTATTGTTATGGCGAAAAATTTTCGTTAACGATTTTTAACGACTTAAGGGATTTTGACCAAATTTTCACCAAAAATCGAGCATCGGAAAATATGGATCTGATTAGTTTTGGGGGATTTAAGAGGTTTGAAATTTAATAAACTGATGATAATAAAATTGTTGATATACAGGGTGTCAATTTTAAAACTTTGGATGCGGCTTATTTTGTACTACAATCAAAATATTAAAAATTGCCACGACACGTCGATTTTAGTTTCGAGCAGTGAAGTGAACAATCCCTGATATTTAGATAGGGAAAGTACCAAGTGTGGCACATTTTTAAAAAGGTAATTGTATGGGGAATTCAGCAATACTAATATTGTTGTGTCAAATTCCGATTTTAGCGCTCTCTTGAGAAATGAGCAGTAATTAAAATGATTTTAATTAATGTATCCCTGCTAATCTACGACCATTGAAGGAAAGTACCATATGTGACAACACACAACTAGTTTTTAAATAAATTCATTCTTCTATGTAGATCCAATCACAGTTGAGGTTTCTTCTGATAGTGAAGAAGAATTGGAGGAGAATGAGAATAATCACCAAAAATTTGGTATGTGGATGTCACCCTCCACTCAAAAAGTTATTAAAAACATGTACCACCAACTTAAAATAGAAAATAATGGATCTAATTACGGTGTGCTGGAGAGGATACATATTTTGACAAAAGTTTCAAAACCATCCATTAGAAAAGTACTGAAGATCAAGGAAACTCTTTCAAGAAAAAAGCGGAATCAAAGGTCTCTGGTCAATGTAGAACACAGCATGATGGAGAATATTAGAAGAAGGGTATATCATTTTTATTTTCGAAATATCGTGCCTTCTTTTGATATGATTAAAAATGAAATGAAGTTGGTTCCGGGTTTCCCTTACAAGTCTAATAATACGATCAGAAAAGTCCTACATTCTTTAGGTTTTAGATATCGAATGTTAAATAGAAGACAGACTATAATGGAATCACAAAGAATCATTATTTTAAGAAATGAGTATCTAAATAAAATAGATGAAGCTCGTCGGCAAAACAGATTCATCGTTTATCTTGATGAGACTTGGTACGACACCCACGACATTGTGAAGAAAGGCTGGAGTGACCAATCAGCTAAATGTTTCGTGAATGCTCCTCCAAATAGAGGAAAACGTATTATAATATTACATGCTGGTAATGAAAACGGTTTTGTGCCAAATTGTTTGCTATTATCGGCAAAAAATATTTTAAGTTGTTCAGCTGATTATCACCAAGATATGGCATCTGCCTTGTTCGAGAAATGGTTTAGAGAACAACTAATTCCTAATTTGCCACCAAATTCTGTTATAGTAATGGATAATGCCCCTTACCATTCTCGTCAAACTGGTGTAATTCCAAAAGCGAAAGATCGAAAAGAGATCATTTCGGCGTTTTTAAATCAAATAGGTGTATCCTATCCACCCACAGCTTTAAAAAAAGATTTGATTGCCATATTGAAAGACTTAAATCTTAAACCAAGCTATGTTGTAGATGAGATGGCTACGGCATTTGGTCATACCGTAATACGTTTACCACCTTACTATTGTACGTTTAACCCAATTGAATTAATTTGGAGCGATATCAAGAGGGATATCCGAAAAAAAATGTTACTCCTACATTGTCTGCAAGCGTTTTAGATGTTATCAGAGCAGTTGCTGGAAGTGTTTCTCAGGAATTATGGTCTAATTGCGTTCTCCATGTGAAGAAAATTGAAAATACCTATCGAACATTTCCGGCTCATTCTTGTATTATCAACCTGAATGACACGTCTAGTGAAGATGATAGTTCTAATGAGACTTAATTTAATCTTTAAATTCTCAATTCCTACATTTTTATATATTTTAAACTTAGCTACAGTTATTTTGGGAAGGAACATGCTATTATTGTTATTATTGTTTCCTTCTCTGTAACCTTGAGTGTTTTTATTATTTTATAAATTAAAATCAGACTATTACGTCCCAAATTTTCTTTATTTCTTACAATAATAGGATGCAAACAAACAACTTAAGATTATGCTGTTTATAACATCCTCGTAACATCCTGCTTTGATTTTTAATTTTAATTTTTAATTTTCAATATAATGTTTAGGTCATAACACGTTAAAATTTCTTGACATATTTCCAAACATTTGCAATAATAAATCGTAACATCCAATTAGAGTCCGATCCTGAACCGGTATCCTTTATAGTGCCGAAGTCGATAAAAACAAAAAAAAGAGAAAAGTTATTTCTGATTTGAACTATAAATCAGTGCAATTTTCCACACCTTTACTATCAGTGATATGGTTTGATAATTTTTTTTATAGAAGTATAACTACTTTTAATTAAAGAAATTATATTTTTAAATATAAATACTGCATTAATTCAGATAATTTACTCACATCTGGTAATTATGACTTCGGAAGTAAATTAACAGATCACTAATAAAGGACTAGAACTTCTTATACAAATTTATAAGTGACTTTTTCTGTCGAAACAAATAACTTGATCGAAGAGCTCACACAAAACACAAGTACATAGGAAGAAATCAACTGCACAATAACTAAATAATAATAATAATAATAATAATATTCTCCCCTGGCAGAAGAAATAAAAAATATTTGGAAACAAAACACAGTACACATTGTACCTATAATCCTGTCAACCACTGGAATCATCCCCAAAGATTTACATCGCAGTCTTCAGATAATTAACATGAATCCATTTCTATATATTCAACTGCAGAAATCAGTTCTTCTTCACACTACAGCAATAGTCAGACGCCACCTTAATTTACAATAGTAAGATTCGGGACTTGTATGTGAATACCGTTCCGAATCAGTAAAAGCCGCATGTATGCGAGATCAAGAAAAATAATAATAATAATAATAATAATAATAATAATAATAATAATAATAATAATAATAATAATATTCTCAAAACAGAATTATCAGCACGAAACAAAACCAGAGCAATCAACACGTTCGCAATACCAATACTAACTTATTCAATGGGGGTGGTTAAATGGAGTGATACAGACCTCGAAAACCTAAATATTTTATCACGATCACAATGTCACAAACACAGAATACATCATATACATGCTGCAGTTGAACGATTCACACTGAAGAGAAGAGAAGGGGGGAGAGGTTTTATAGACATAAAAAACATGAACTACACTCAAATAAACAACATAAGAAGATACTTTGAAGCAAGAGGAGATATAAGTAGGATACACAAAGCAATCATACGTTCTGAGACATCAGGCACAGCCCTAAAATTCTCAAACCATACATACAATCCAACACAAAAAATATAAACACCAGCAACAAAAAAAGAAAACTGAAAAGGAAAAAAACTAGACGAAAAATTTCCACAATATCTGTCACAACAACACATAGACTCGGAAGCATCTAACATGTGGCTCAATAAAGGCAACATATTTGGAAAAATATTGATTGCTATCCAAGACCAAACAATAAACACCAGATATTACAGTAAACATATAATCAAGGTTCCCAACACTCCTACAGACAAATGTAGACTATGCAAGCAACAAATAGAAACAATTGATCACATAACAGGTGGTTGCAGCATCTTGGCAAACACAGAGTATACTAGAAGACATGACAACGCAGCAAAGCAAATACACCAACAGGAGAATATTACCACAGGAGAATATAGCCACCAATCCAAAGAAACAATAGAACACATAACTGGGGGATGTAAAATTCTAGCAGGAACTGAGTACGTAGATCGACATAACACGGCAGCAAAAATCATACATCAGGAACTTGCACTGAAACATTAACTAATACAGAATGGATATCCATACTATAAGTACACTCCTCAAAACATACTTGAAAACGAACATTGGAAACTTTATTGGGACAGGACACTACACACACATAGGACAGTAGCCAGCAACAGACCAGACATCACTATGATAAACAAAAATGAAAATAAAACCTATTTAATTGACATTTCAATACCGAATGACTCTAACACGATTCAGAAGGAACAAGAAAAAACTACAAAATACACACCTCTAGCTATAGAACTAAAAGAGTTATGAAAACAAGAAGCGGTCTACATAGTACCAATAGTGATATCAGCTACTGGTGTCACAACAAACAACTTTTTAAGCCAACTAAAATTACTGGATTTTAACCCACACTTACATACACAAATACAAAAAGCGGTCATCCTAAAAACGACGACAATAGTAAGAACCTTTCTACAACAGTAATCTAGTATCATACGACCTGATCTACAGCCCGTCACATGATCAGCATCCGTACCTAACGAGAATTAATGATATAACAGTGGTATTTCTGATGCTGAAATTGGTCTTCATGGTTATGTGATATATAGGTGTGATCGCAGTGCTGCAACAAGTGCTAATAGTCGGGGTGGTGGAGTTTTAATAGCAATTAAGAAAAAATTTAAATGTAAGCTTCTCACTACTAATGTCAATAATGTTGAGCAACATTTCTTGCAAATATCTTTGGGAAAACAATCTATTATCATTGGTCTAGTATATATACCTCCACGCAGTAATACTGACATTTATGTTAGACATTGTTCTGCTGTTGAACAAGTTGTAAATTCAAATACCAATTCTAATTTTTACATTTTTGGAGATTATAACCTTTAGCTTCCTGGAATACAAATTTTGATCACTATAATGTATTACTTAACTGTCCCAACGGGTATCCAGCCGAAGTCATAGAGGAATCGTTTTCCTTTTTAAATTTTAAACAAATAAATAATGTTCCAAATAATTATAATAGATTTTTAGATCTTATCTTTACAAATAAACACCTTACTATTAGTGTTCTAAAATGTATAGACTTGTTACTAAACAATAATTACCATCATGTGGCTCTGGCTTGTGATTTAAAACTTGAAGATTGTAACAATCCTTTAGTTTTTGCAGAATACTTCAGAGACTTTAGAAATGCAGACTACGTAGGACTCAACAACTTTTTTGGCCCAATTGTTTGGAAACAGTTTTGGTGATCTCGAGGAAGCTGTTGCTAATCTTTATAATATTATTAACAATGCTATCAATATCTTTGTACCATTAAGAAAACGTAAATATTCCACCTACCCAACATGGTTTTCTCCGGAACTTAAAAGATTGGTCTTTCAAAAGAAAATGGCCCACTTGAAATATTTACCTATATTTACTTCTCTAATATTAGAGCGCGATGTAAAATTTTGACGAAGCGATGTTTTGATAATTTTATAAATAACGTTAATTTAAAATTATCATCAAATCCTTCTTACTTCTGGAGTTTTGTAAATAGTCGAAAGAATGCCAGTTTTATTCCTAATTTTAGTAGGTATAATGATAATGTGGGTAATACCGGCCAAGAAATTGCAAACTTGTTTGAAGATTATTTTGGTATTTGTTACAATGCTAACAAATTTCCCAATTACATATTAAATATGATTGACAAACAAGTCGAAATTCCTATGATATTTCTATCTTTGGAGGAAGTTTTTGATGGTATTTGCTCATTAAAGGATAAAGTTTGTATTGGTCCGGATGGTATTCCTGCATACTTTATTAAACGTTGTATATATACACTATGCGCCCCATTACAGTTGGTATTTAATAAGTCTCTTTCATCTTCTAAATTTCCCAGTATTTGGAAAAGTAGCTATGTTACACCTATACATAAAAGTGGTAGTAAGGATAACGTTATAAATTACAGACCAGTTTCAATTTTGTCGGCCATACCCAAGTTGTTTGAAAAGTTGCTTGAGCATTATTTGTCCTGGTATTGCAAACAATTTATCAATAACCGCCAACACGGCTTTATGGCTGGTAAGACGACTTCCACTAATTTATTAATCTATGAAGCTGACATCATAAATGCCCTTGAACGAGGTTGCCAAGTGGATGCGATATATTTAGATTTTTCTAAAGCATTTGACAGGGTTAATCACGATTTGTTAATTTCTAAACTTGGCAGCTTCGGATTTCCTCCATATTTAGTGTCGTGGTTGGAAAATTACCTTTGTAACCGATCACAGATAGTACGAATCAAGAATTTCTTCTCTAATGGCATTAAAGTTACATCCGGTGTTCCACAAGGGTCCCATTTGGGACCTTTGTTGTTCAATCTATTTGTTAATGATTTATATGACAACCTAAAACATGTCAAGTTTTTATCTTTTGCTGATGATCTTAAGCTGTATATCTCTGTCAGAGATCTTAGCGATTGTTCTAAACTACAGAGAGATCTAAACGCTGTATGTAACTGGTGTGTGAATAACGATATGGTACTTAATGTTAATAAGAGTTATTGTATTTCATTTTCAAAACTTAAGACTCATTTAAAATTCAACTATACAATAAATAATGATGAATTACACAGAGTGAATGAAATTCGTGATTTAGGCATTATTTTTGATAGTAACCTAACCTTTAAGCCGCATATTAACGCTGTTTTGTCCAAATCCCTCCAGATGCTTGGTTTCATTATAAGAAATTCTAAACATTTAGACTTTATTGTATTGAGAACATTGTATGTAACATATGTTAGATCAGTCCTAGAATATGCTTCCACAATTTGGTTCCCCTACTACTTTGTACATGTCCGCAGGCTGGAAGCCGTACAAAACCGTTTTTTGAGAACTTGCGCATATAGACTAGGGTATGTTCAGGGTATGTATAACTACACAACTATATTAGAAAGAGTGAACCTAGAAACTTTAGAAGTTCGGAGATGCACTAACGATTTGCTATTACTACATAAAATAATATCTGGTAACGTTAACTGCGCTAAACTTCTTATGTTGATTCCCTTTCGAATCCCTACTAGAAACACTCGAAATGACTCGCTCTTTGAGGTTCCAATGCATCGAACTAACTATGGATTTTTTAATCCCATGTCACGAATGATGCGCCTTTGCAATTCAATCAAGTGTGATATTTGTGGTAGGTCAGTCTCTGTCCTAAAAACACAGTTATCGAAATTGCACCCAACGTTAAATATGTAGTGATTTATATTTTATTTATGTAAAATGTTTGTTAGTTTTTAAGTTAGATTTAGTATATTTTTTATGTATCTTTATTGTTTTGTAAAAAGGGTTATACCGTATAATAAATAAATAAATAAATAAATAAATAAATAAAATAAACCGCACATTGACAAAATAGCATCAAATAGGTGGCTTGCTGACGGTACCTTGTTCCCAGAGACTGAAGGATTTATGATGGCCATTCAGGATCAAGTAATCAATACGAACAACTACAAAAAATGTGTTATCAGGGACCCAACTATTACAACGGACAAGTGTAGACGGTGCCAACAAACATCGGAAACCATACAACACATCACATCAGGATGTTCAACCATAGCCAACACGGATTATTTACGTAGGCATAACCAGCTGTGTAATATTATCCACCGGAAACTGGCCAACAAATATGGACTGCTTAATACCTATACACCGCATTACAAGTATAATCCACAGGCAGTGCTCGAGAATGCAGATTTTAGACTCTACTACGATAGGTCCATTATCACCGATAGACAGGTGACGAATAATCGACCCGACATTGTAGTAGTGGATAAGAAAGCTAAATCGGTGCTGTTAGTCGATGTTGCAGTTCCAAACAATAACAACGTTTTGGATAAGTATAATGAAAAGATGGCAAAGTACACCGATCTTGCCATAGAAGTGGGACAGATGTGGCATGCAGAAAAAGTGGAAGTGGTACCGATCATCGTATCATCAACTGGACTCATTCCCAAAAGTCTTGAAGACAGTCTTAAAAAACTCGATCTGCATAAAAACACTTTTATTGACTTGCAAAAAGCGGCAATTTTAAACACATGTACACATGTCATACTGTTAGAAAATTTTTAAATATGTAAATTTTGAGCCTAATCCCATTAGCGTTTACGATCGGGATAGGTAAATATTACCAGCAATAGCTGAGTAAGTGCATAAGTCTTTTGATAATAATAATAATAATAATAATAATAATAATAATAATAATAATAATAATAATAATAATAATAATAATAATAATAATAATAATAATAATAATAATAATAATAATAATAATAATAATAATAATAATAATAATAATAATAATAATAATAATAATAATAATAATAATAATAATAATAATACCATACCATACCATACCATTTATTGACCAAAATTTACATACAGTGATGGGCAAATGTGTGGAACCAAGTGAATATCTCTGGAATTGTTAAAGATATCGAAATGAAATTTGGAACGTAGGTATTACAGTATATTGCGTATTTGTTTGTAATTTTTTTAACGATTTTCCACTTCCGGTTTAACCGGAAGTGATGTCGATTTTAAATTTTTTAATGAAACACCCTGTATATTATTTTATTTTCGAATAGAACATTTCATTGCGATTACAAAAATATAGGGTTCGATATTTTTTATTTCAATACCTACCGAAATATTAACACAAAAGTATCTAAAGAAAGGAAAAAGCTAATATCTAGTACCGAAAACCGTTTACACTACCACTACACCAACACACACTTTTATAGTCTCTGAAGAAGATAACTTGGTTATCGAAACGCGCGTCAGGCATATAAAAGTGTGTGTTGGTGTAGTGGTAGTGTAAACGGTTTTCGGTATCATTTTCGCCAACGGTTCCAGATTCAACATTTTAATATCTAGTAGTCCATGAAAATTTACAAACCGACTTGCCTATTGTCAAGAAGTAAACGGCGCTCAATTTGAACATTTAATACATTAAAATTACAGGATACTCCTATTTTATTTCACTATAATTTATTTAGTTTAAGTTAATAATATGATTATTTAGTAGACTACTAAATATCATTAGATATCATTAGCGTTTTCCTTTTAGATACTTTTCTGATATTATCTCGGTTGTCATTGAAATAAAATATATCGAACCCTATATTTTTGTAATCGCAATGAAATGTTCTATTCGAAAATAAAATAATATACAGGGTGTTTCATTAAAAAATTTAAAATCGACATCACTTCCGGTTAAACCGGAAGTGGAAAATCGTTAAAAAAATTACAAACAAATACGCAATATACTGTAATACCTACGTTCCAAATTTCATTTCGATATCTTTAACAAGTCCAGAGATATTCACTTGGTTCCACACATTTGCCCATCACTGTATAAACATACGTGCAAGGTCACAAATATAAGTAATATAAACAATGAACATTTCCTAATAGTACTTATAATTATATATACAAAATATATATTTCATTTAATAACATACATTTATGAAACAAATCAACTTATGATGTAAAAATAAAATTAAAAACATAAGAATTGTTGAATAGAATAAAAACTATGCTTAAGTAAGAATTCTTTGACGGTTCGTTTAAATAAAGAAATAGACATATTTGCAGTTTCCTTACCCAAGATTCTTATAATTTTATTATATAGATTGATATCAAGTTTATTTCGCTTAGTAGTTTCAATCCTTGATATCCCCACTACCAAACTAGAAGCACCTCTAGTAGTATAATTATGTTGGCTTGAATGACTTAGAAAAGTTGTACGGTTCTGGTGTATAAAATTGACCATTTCTGAGATATATATGCAGGGTAGAGGTAAAATTGAATATTTTAGAAATAGTGGTTTACAATGTGTATCCCATTTTGCTCCATCAATAATTCTTAAAGCAGATTTTTGTAATTTGAATGCTGCCTCACTACCTGCTGAATTACCCGATAATAATAAACCATACGATAAGTGACAATGTACGGTTGAAAAGTAGACAGTTCTTAATGTCTGGGATGGTAAAAATGGTCTCAGTTGTCTAAGTGCAAATATTTGCGAAGCAAGTTTTCTGCACAATGATCTCAGATGAGGTTGCCAATTTAGTTATGTATCTAGTGTTATACCTAAGTATACCACCGGATCTGATTTCTGAATTAACCTGCTAGAACTCACCAATAGCGTTTTATTTTTAGCGTCATTAAGCTTAAGATTATTTGTAGCAAACCACGTTCTCACTGGACTCATATTGTCTCGACATTCAGAGCTATTTGTACGGGAACATATGGTTGTGTCATCAGCAAATAGAATACATTTAGAATACTCTACTGCAGCTGGTAGATCATTAATATATAGAAGAAACAATACTGGACCCAAGACCGAACCTTGGGGAACGCCTCTGTCAACACCTTGTATGCTTGAGTTAATGTTATTTGAGCAGACATATTGTCTTCTATTCTGGAGATAGCTACCAAACAAAAGCAGTTCTTTGGACCTTATTAATAATAATAATAATAATAATAATAATAATAATAATAATAATAATAATAATAATAATAATAATAGATAGATAGATATACGTTTATTGACAACTTATACATATGTATTATGTTTGAAGTCAGTTACAATAGCAGTTATGAGAAGACGAATACAAATATTTGAAACAATTAATAAAAGAGAAACGCAACACATAATTTAAACAACTAGTTAAAAGGTAATAAAAAACAACTAATAATTGAATGTTAAGTAGAATTAACATTAACGGTCTGTGGGCGTAAATTTTAAAAAATCATCGATACTGTAAAAACAGTGTTCTAATAAAAACAGCTTAGTGAATTTACTAAATTCACGAAGACTTTGATTTTTGAGATCGAGACCTCTAAAAAAACTATTAAAAACATTGTAAAGTTCAACATCCAGTTTATTCGCCTGGGTAGTCCTGAGTCTAGAGAAAGGAGCCACAAGATTCACCGCATTCCTTGTGCCGTAGGTATGAATGTGAGAATGTGAATTATAATTCGATCTATTCTTGTGAACCAATGTTAATGTTTCATAAATATACAGACAAGGAACCGGTAAAATCCTTCACCCCCTAAACAGTTCACGGCAGTGCGAACCATAAGAAGCATTCCCGATAATCCTCACTGCAGATTTCTAAAGAGCGAAAACTTTATAAGCCCCACTGGAGTTTCCCCAAAATCTAATGCCATAAGTGAGAAGCGAGTGAATGGTGCCAAAATACGCAGTACGAAGTGCACTGGTTTGCAAGCAATTCCGAAGCTGCCGCAGTGCGTAAATCCGCGAAGATATCGTAGAGCACAAAGCTTAAATTTGAGCAGACCAGGTAAGACTCGAGTCAAGCGTTAAACCGAGAAGCCTAACTGGTTGTGACTTATGAGCCAGCTTGTCCGAAGTGAAAGCGATTTTGACGGTCTTGCTTTCATTCAATTGCAATTTATTAGCCACAAACCAATTTTTTGCTAATGAAATATGTTCAGATCCATCAGACTCATCCTCATTATAAAGTAGTGTCGTGTCATCAGCATATAAAATACAAGTACATCCGCTATAATAATAATAATAATAATAATAATAATAATAATAATAATAATAGAAATAATAATAATAATAATAATAATAATAATAATAATAATAATAATAATAATAATAATAATAATAATAATAATAATAATCGCATCAAAATTTACACATATTCTTCAACATCCAGAAGACATTCCAGCCTTTCTTACTCATGGTTTAATCCAAATGCTTCCCAAAACAGCTAACACACAGGACCCCTCACCGTATAGACCAATCACATGTCTTCCAACGCTTTACAAGATACTAACATCTTGCATTACTAACCGAATTTATAGGCATGTCGACCAAAATAACATCTTGGCAGAGGAGCAAAAGGGATGTAAACGTGGTCACCAGCGATGCAAAGAACAACTTGTTATTGACTCTGTGATCCTAAGGCAAGCGCAAAAGCAATGTCGCAACATCTCGACTGCTTTTGTAGACTACCGTAAGGCATTTGACAGCGTACCACATTCCTGGCTCTTAAGTGTTTTAAATATCTATAAAGTACATCCCACCATATACTTTTCTTGAAACTTCGATGAAGCAATGGCGAACAAGCCTTCAGGTAAACATTAATGGACAGTATATAGACTAACGAAATAGTTATTCGCAGGGGAATATTCCAAGGTGACTTACTTAGTCCACTATGGTTCTGTTTGGCAATGAATCCACTGTCTACCATGCTCAATGACACAAAATATGGCTTTAATCTTAAGACTAATAGAAACACCAACTGCACTGTTTCCCATCTTCTTTATATGGATGGTATAAAAATTTTTGCTGCTAATCAACAACAAATTCAACATCTTCTGGATATAACCGAAAGGTTCTCCAGTGATATACACATGGAATTTGGTTTAGATAAGTGCAGAACCTTAAACATCGAAAAGGGAAAAATTGTCAATGGAGATGTGGCGCTGCCTAATGGAGATATAATCGCTGCCATGCAGAATGGGGAAACCTATAAATACTTGGGATTTCAACTGGCCAGATTATTAGAACAAAAACAGTCCAAGTCCAAAATCAAGGATCAGTATACACAGAGGGTTAGTTCATTACTAAAATCGGAACTGAACGCAGGAAACCTTAATCGAGCAATTAATACATATGCCGTACCTGTGTTAACTTATTCGTTTGGGATTCTAAGATGGACAAAAACTGAATTGGAAGATATTCAGAGAACAACAAGGACTATGATGACCAAGTACAGATATCACCATCCAATATCGTCGGTATTTAAAACAACATTGCCGAGAAAGGAGGGAGGAAGAGCTCTATGTGACATAATCAATCTACACAATAAGCAGATAAATAAATTACGAGACTTCCTTATTACTAAATCAACATCATCTAAATTACACAAATTTATTGTAGGAGCAGATAAAAATTATTCCCCTCTAAATTTAGCAGGTCCTAATGTGGATTTAGAAATAACAACAGATGCTGAGAAACACGTAAAATGGGCCCAAAAAGCTCTTCATGGTCGACATCATCACGACCTAAACCAACCACACATTGATAAAATTGCATAAAATAGGTGGCTTGCTGACGGTACCTTGTTTCCAGAGACTGAAGGATTTATGATGGCCATTCAGGATCAAGTAATTAATACTAACAATTACAAAAAATTTGTTATCAGGGACCCAACTATAACATCGGACAAGTGTAGACGGTGCCAACAAACGTCGGAAACCATACAACACATCATATCAGGATGTTCAACCATAGCCAACACGGATTATTTACGCAGGCACAACCAGCTGTGTAATATTATCCACCAGAAACTGGCCAACAAATATGGACTGCTGAATTCATTGATTTGCAAAAAGCGGCAATTTTAAATACATGTCACACTGTTCGGAAATTTTTAAATATGTAATCTTTGAGCCTAATCCCATTTGCGTTTACGCTCGGGATAGGTAAATATTACCAGCGAAAGCTGAGTAAGTGCATAAGTCTTTTAATAATAATAATAATAATAATAATAATAATAATAATATTAATAATAATAATAATAATAATAATAATAATAATAATAATAATAATAATAATAATAATAATAATAATAATAATAATAATAATAATAATTAATAATAATAATAATAATAATAATAATAATAATAATAATAATAATAATAATCCCATTAGATTTCCTGCCTGTCTGGTGTTATAGTTGTGGACATCGGAGTGGACAACAAATGCCTTACGGTTTTTGTGTACAAGTTTAAAATTTTCAAAAAGATAGACACAAGCAAGTGGTAAATTGCCATATTTTTTAAAAAGTGATCGACAAGAAGTTCCGTACTTGGCCCCATCCAAAGCCCTTATCGCCGCTTCTTGAATTTTAAAAACATCATTCGTCCCAACTGCATTTCCCCATAATAAAATACCATATCGAATATGAGTATGTATCAGGGAATGGTGTACTACTTTTAGTGTTTCCTTATCCAGTGTGAGGCTTAAATTCTTAAGAAGAAAAACTTGTGACGATAGTTTCGAGCAGATGTGGTCTGTATGTGACGACCAGTTCAGTATAGTATCTAAATAGATGCCTAGTAACTTCACTGGTTTAGATTTATATGCCAATTTATTAGAGCTAAGTAGAATATCGTTTGTTTTGCTTTCATTCAGTTTAAATTTGTTAGTTTTAAATCACTCTTTAGCTTCGTTCAAAGGTGCGTTATTCGTATTTCCTTTTTTTAAAATTGTTGTGTCGTCAGCATAAAGAATACATCTGCTCACTGTTAAACATTGAGGTAAATCATTAATATAAATTAAAAAGAGAATAGGACCACGTAAAGATCCCTGAGGTACTCCGTTAGTTGAGGGCAGCTGACCAGACATGGCACCGTTTATTTCAACATATTGAACCCTGTTTGATAAAATAAGAAAAAATTAATTTTAAAGTATTTTCTCTAATGCCATAGAATTCTAATTTTTTTAATAATATCTCAGGCTTGACGCAGTCGAAAGCCTTAGATAGGTCGCACATGATTGTAGTTGTATCGATACCTTGGTCGAGGCCCCGGACCACGTCATCCATTAACGCATATAAGGCTGTGATAGTTGATCTATTTTTTTGGAAGCCAAACTGACATGTTGAAAGTAGATTTTTCTTTTCAAGAAAAAAGATCAATCTAGTTTTAATTATTTTTTCAAAAATTTTGCTTATTACGGGAATAATTGCAATTGGTCGATAATTTTCTGGACTATCAGGGTTTCCCTTTTTATGGGCTGGAAGGACCTTAGTAATTTTTAACGGGTCAGGCCAATTGCCCTCATCCACACACTTTCTAAATAAGATGACAAGTGGTTCAATTAAGTATTCGCCACATTTTTTTATTAGATCATTACTTAAACCATAATAATCTAGGCCAGAAGAGTTTTTTAATTGTCTTATAGCAGTAATGACATCTTCATACAAAATTTCAGACATGAAAAAAGAGCATTCACTATGATCAATGTTTAATAATTCTTCTGTTTTATAATTTTAATTCCTTGATTCTTCAAATCTAGTAAATGATATAACAATTTACTTAGTGTCAACACGAACTCATCGTTCTAAGATTCCGTTCCATTTTCAAACGATTAATAGGTTTTATTAGCTTTGATTGTTTCACAATTCATTTTGTCATTCTTTTTCAATTCAGTTTATTAATAGTTGTCTCACTTGGTAAAATTTACCATGTTTAGCTGTGGTTGTTTAGGTTTTACTATTGCTTCTCTTTTAAAAATTAAAAGAAGAAGAGTTTTAACCTAGCCAAATTCAGTTACACATTTTCGTGACACGTGGCAAAGGTAGTACTAACCTTTCTCAAATTTTAATATGTTAACTTAATAAAAAAGTTTTTATTTTAAATTTAAACAATTTTGATTCAATTTTTCTGTGATATTTTATACTGGCTTGATTGGCTTTTTGCTTTTCTGGATGTAATCAAATGGTTCTTCAGTTTCTCCAACTAACATCTAGACTTAAACCTCAATTAGTGTAAGTTACTTATTGTAAATAAGTTTTTTACTGATTTGTAATTTCATACTAATTCACATTTGTAGAACCCTGATGATGCAAATAAAGATTTGCGAAAGCTTGGTATACTGAAAAGAGTACTGTTTTCATAGTTTTTCACGTCCTTTCCGCTGCATTTCCAACCAATTTTTGAAGTTTATATCAAACTGATCAGCGTTGATCACAAAGGTTTCTACCTTTTCTAAATTCTATATATATATTGTAATGTTTTAAAATAATTATTAGGAATAACTTACCCAAAATATAACTTAAGGTGGTGATAAATTATAAAAAAATGGATATAAGTTTGAAGTTTCTTTTCTTTCAAATGATGAATTCACAAACACAAAAATAACTTGATAAAAGATGAGTCTTTAAGAAGAAGCACTAACATCAGGAGTCGATTCAATAGTTAAGTCCATGATCCTATGATGTTTAGGCTAAAAATAAAAAGAGAATAAACATTAGAATGTGACAATATTGAATAATGTGAATCTAATATTAGTTATAAGAAACCAATTCTATTAGTTATATTAAGTTAGTTTAATCAAAATATAAATAAGTTATAATTAAAGTTAATATTAATAATAAGTTTAATAATGTTTTTATAGGTAGTTATAAGATAAGAATTAAATAGGTATAGATGATTACAAACTATTATTTAGGGTAGAAAATATCCAACTATATTTAATTAATTTTATGATTAGCAAGAACTAAATTCAACAAACAAATATTAGCTATCAGAATAAAATAATTAGTATCATAGATTAGAAATATAACTAAATGAACAAATGTGACTTACCCAACTAATGCCTATGAATTCATTTAAGCATCAAAGTGATGATTCCATATTAGAATGTATCGGATGATAGTACAAGCTTGGTACATTCCATGTTTTTGATACAGGATAATTAAAGCTTTACCAAGGACATTGTGACTGATAAATCCAGTGAAAAGACACTTTATATAATGATATAGTGATCACAAACTGATAATATAAACTTAAGAAAAAGTGATTGCAGTGAAAAGACATGAACCTAATATTAAGTGTTTAATTAGTGTTATTATTTATTAAAACTGTGGATTGTTATAAAATATTTAATTTTAAGTTGTTCTTCAATAATTTTAAATGTTGGTATATTGTTTATTTGACAAAATTTATATTTAAATTGTTATGACGCAGTAGGTTTTAAAAGCAAATATAAACTAAAATAGGAATTGTTATCACAAAAAAGGGTTTTCTGATTATATTTGGCTATGTAAATTTTCATTTTTTGTTAAAATCAAGTGTAAAAAAGAAATATTTGCTCACAATTGTTAAAAATAATCATTATTAATTGTTAAGATGTCCGCCATTATGTAGCTCCAGAAAGTATTTAATTTTAATAGGAAAAATGGGTTTTAAAATTTGAAAAGTTTATTTTTGTGATATAATAAGTTATATAGATTCAATTAATAACAATTAGAAAGTCAGAAAATGCCAAATTAAAAATGTAATTTTTAAAAAATTTGTTGCAAAAAGGTTATAAAAAAACAAAAGACTTTCGAAAATCCGCCATGTTGGGGACTTCCGGCATTATCATATAAAAACCCCTGAAAAATGGGAAAATAGGTCAGTCTAATTTCATCCGAAGGCCAATTCACGTCTGATTGTTTTTTAAAATTGTTATATTTTAATGGCGACTTCCTGTCAAATGAAATTATAAAAAAAAATGGCCGCATAATAACCTGTGTATAAGATAAAATGAATGTATAACCAAAAATAACTGGAAATTGTACATTTATCAATAAACCCTATCAACAAGAATTAAAAATAAAAATTTTATTGTACGTACCTTAGAGAATAAAAAACAAGGTTTTCCATATAAGAAGAAACCGAGGAGACATCACATCCAGTGGTTTAATCCTTTTGAATCCGCCCAAGGAAGTGGTCCCACGTACTTAAACTATCCCATGTGAGAAGCCGGAAATGGAATAGCGGCACAATTCACAGCAACAAGTGATTCAAACGGTATGTTTTTAACTATAAAATTATTATAACAATTATAACTTTTAAAATTACTTGTAAACTTTTGTTAATGGTAAATTTCAATACCTTTTTAAACATTATTCTAACACAATTTGATTCAAACATAATAATTATACCACATTAACTATAACCAACGACATAACACAATAACGTCGAACGCCGATATAAGGGCGGAGATAACTGAAAAAGATCACGTGGGTATAAGTGTCGACGCACTGCAAGGTATCCATGGTCGTACCGTAGTGTAGGTATAGGGAACATTAATTTTTGTGTATAATAAGTAAAATAAATAATTTTATCGTTAAATTTTATATTTTTGAATCGACTACTGTAGTTGAGAGTTACTCATGCTTAATAATTAATTTAAATAACCTAAATTTAAAATAATAATAGATAAAAAGTACATATTTTGATTTTGATAACATATAATTTATAAACAGTTAAAGAATAAGTAAAGATAAAGAAGTTTTAAGGTGTTTTGGGATAAATAAAGATTGAATTAGAATTAAAGCATACATAATCATAAATAATGGCCCCACAAAACTAATAAAAATAAAAATTTTAAAATAATAAAAATAACAATTTAATAATTATATTAATTTAAAATAATATCTATTCAATCAACAACACATTTAACATTGTAATTTATTACAATATATATGTCGGCGTCAAACACTAAAATCCGTCATTCCCTGAAATGCCTAGGTAATACATGAATTGCCGGCAAACAGTGTAATGGCCCTATCATTACGCTGTTTGACTAAGTAATTTAGTCATTCCCTGTAATGCCTGAAATCATTTAGGAAAACGTCGTAATAACCATTTTCAGCGTTTGCCGAATATAGGCAATCACTGAAATAAGTACATAGTTGCCCAATTTTTAACCAAACAAAATTTTTAAACCATCTTTTGGAGTTTAATCAAATTGCGAACGGAGAATAATTAAGTGCACTTTTAAATAATAGTAAAGGCAATATTTAAAAAAATAGCCATAAAGTGGGGTATAGGTACACAGGGTGTCCCGTTTTCAAGGGGCCACCAGCATGGGGATTTCGCAAACGGTTAGAGATAGATGGATAGTTTGAATTCAGCAAAGTTGTGCATTTTGCAGCTTAGTATCACATGTTATACTTTAATCAAGTAGTTTTTGAATTAGAGGCAGTTGAAAAAAAATTTTTTTCGACTTTAAGAGGCTATAGAGCGGTAACTAGTTGTCATAGGATAAAATACCTAACTCACAATTCTATCTTAACTTTTACGCGCAAGCTAAATGAAACCCATTCAAAAAAAGTATTTTTATCCTTATTTGTGGGACACACGTGTTATAAGCAACGACCCTGTATATGAACACTTAATAGTGATGATTATGAACTTTTATGAAATGCTGAGTTGTAACTAAATAATTACACATGTATAAACTGCTGATAATAAAAATGTTTCTTTTCATGTTTTGATAACAATTACATATTCAGTCTGATGTAAACTTTAAACAAGTAAAGAATAAAAAATATTAATGTTAGTTTTTGTAATCAATTGTATTTTGTAAAAATAAAGTATAAAATTGTTTTTTAAAAAGAAGTTCTCTAGTTAGAGACTTATAAGTGGCGCAGTCAGTAGGATATTCGTAGAAAATCCATCGCGGACGTTCGTGAGTGTTAACTCTTTAAAGAATATTCAAACCAGTTCCTGTGGAATCCATCGTGGAAGCCCTAGGCCAGTCTTCGTAGAAGCCGTTTCAGCTGCAGATAGGAAATGCGGTAAGATTTTAATTCATGTCAGACTCCTCTTCTCCTATAGAATCCTTAAGTGAAATCGATAGTTCGGACGAGTTAGATAATTTTGATAATTTTCTTCTAAGTTCCAATAATATTGTAGAAGATAATATAATTAACAATTTTAGTAAACTTTCTATAAACATGCCTGTACCAAGTTTAGATATTAAAACATTGTCCATCATTCCAAATTTTGATGGTAATTTAAATAAATTACATAGATTTATAAGTGTCACTGAGTCTATATTAACTCACTATTTTGATAATGAAAATTTACATAATTTTCAAAATATACTTCTTTTAAATGGTATATTAAATAAACTAGAAGGTAGAGCTGAAGAAGTAGTCGTTATAAGTGGTAGTTCTACTAACTGGGCAGATATAAAGAATACTTTAATTTTAAATTTTGGGGATCAAAGAGATGAGAATTGTTTAAATCAGGATTTAGTAAATTTGAGACAAATAAATAATGAAAGTCCATACCTATTTCATGAGAGAGTTTTGCAGTTACTTAATACTATTTGTAATTATATTGATTTACATAGCCAAGGTACTGAAAGAGATTCAAAAAGACAGTTTTTCACTAAACAGGGTTTAAAAACATTTCTCGCGGGATTAAAAGAGCCATTAGGTCCTATAATTCGAGCTATAAGACCTAATAGTCTAGAACAAGCTGTTCAGTTTATAAGAGAGGAAGATAATATTAAATATTTTCAAAAAGGTCATAATTTTTTTAATACTATGTTAACTAATAATGGTATACGAAATAAACAAAATTACAATAATAAATAAAATAACACAAGGTCGTAAGACAATATGCAAAATTATTCGCAAAATCGTAATCAGCCTCCTATAAGAAATTCTTTTATTCAACAACCTTCAACGTCCCAACAATTCCCTAAAGGACCAATCCAAATACAGCAACGAACAAACCTTCCTCCTCCTAGATATCTTACAAATAATCAAGTTTTTGGAAAACCTCCTAATGTATGGAAACCAAATCCTCACCATAAACCAAATAACCCTACACCTATGAGTACCTCGACAAGAAATACAACACCTCACTTTAGAAACCAAAATTTTAATCAAAATCGCAATCAAATCCCGAATTTTACTTCTGAAGGGTTGTTTAATAATAATGTTAGCAATACATCAGGGAATGAGTATAGAGTACCCAGCCCTCATGATCAAAATTATGAATTTTACAATGATGAAACAGATGATTTTCAAGATTCAAATTTTCAAGTAGCCCACGAGGAAACCAACGTAACGTAATTGAATTAAATATTTCTATGAAAACACCAGAATTGCCTTACATAAAAATTTTAAATCCTCCTCTTAAATTATTAATAGATACAGGTGCTACAAAATCCTTTTTACGACCCAAACTTGTAGAAAAATATTATAAAAATAAAATTTTTAGGGATCCTTTTGTTGTTACAGCAGTGTATCAATCTTCAACTCACCAAAACTGTGCTAATATTCCCTTATTTCAAGAATTTAATCAACTCAGTAATATAAAATTTCATTTATTTGATTTTCATGAAGAATTCGATGGGCTTATAGGGTCAGACGATTTAAAATTATTTAATGCTAAACTTGATTTTGGAAAATGTAAACTCGACACTCCTTTTACTTCTATACCTTTTAATTATCTTAAAAGTAACCGTAAGTGTAGTTTTAGAACGAAAATGGAACCATATAGTAGAATTATAGTTAATATCCCAGTAGCAACATTAAATGGTGACATTTTAATACCGAAACAAATAATAAAAAATTGTGAAATTCCTTCTATACTTTCAACAGCAAAAAATGGCTATGCTTTAGTTGAAATTTTTAATAAGACAAATGAGGAAATTATTTTTGATATATCAGAACCTATACGATGGTCTAATTTCGATAAAAATTACTATGAATTGTTTCATGCAGATGTTACGGACAGTGGTTACACTGAGAAATTCTGATGAAAGACAACATATATTAAAACTTTGTCGTAAATATAATGAAATTTTTTATAAAGAAGGAGAACCCTTAACATTTACTAACCAAATTAAACATTGCGTAAAAACTAAAGATGAAATTCCAATCTATTCAAAATCATACAGGTATCCATTTGCACATAAACAAGAGATTCAGAAACAAATTAAATCCATGTTGGATCAGGGTATTATTCGGCCTAGTACAAGTCCATGGTCTTCTAACGTTTGGATTGTACCAAAAAAGGCGGATGCATCAGGGAAGAAAAAATTTAGAATTGTAGTAGATTTTCGTAAATTAAACGAAAAAACTATAGACGATAGGTATCCAATTCCATTAATAAGTGACGTAATGGATAAGTTAGGTAAATGTAATTATTTTAGTTCGTTAGATTTAGCAAGTGGATTTCATCAGATAGAGATGAATCCAGAGGACATACCTAAAACAGCTTTTAGAGTTGAAAATGGTCAATATGAATACTGTCGCATGCCAATGGGAATGAAAAATGCCCCGGCAACATTCCAAAGGGTCATGGATAATATTCTCAGAGATTTACAGAATGAGATTTGTCTGGTATATCTCGATGATATAATTATTTTTTCAACTTCCTTACAGGAGCATATATGTAATTTAGATAAAGTATTTAAGCGTCTTAAGGAAACAAATTTTAAGTTACAGTTAGACAAATGTGAATTTTTAAAAAAAGGAGTGGCCTATTTGGGACACATAGTAACACCGGAGGGCGTAAAACCCAATCCGGATAAAATTTCTGCTATTAAAAAATATCCTATTCCAAAAACTACTAGAGATATAAAATCATTTTTAGGTTTGCTTGGGTATTATCGAAAATTTATCAAAGATTTTGCGAAAATCACAAAACCACTCACAAAGAGTTTAAAAAAGAATGCTAAAATATTACATAATTCGGAATTTATTACATGTTTTGAAAAAAAACTTTTAGAAAATGAACCCATTTTGCAATACCCGGATTTCACTAAAGACTTTATTTTGACTACGGACGCCAGTAATATTGCTTTGGGAGCAATTTTATCACAAGGTATAATAGGCAGAGATAAACCTATAGCTTATGCTTCTAGGACTCTTAATGAATCCGAAGCAAATTATAGTACTATAGAAAAGGAATTGTTAGCCATAGTATGGGCTACAAAATACTTTAGGCCATATTTATATGGTAGAAAATTTAAAATAGTTACCAATCATAAACCAGTAAAGTGGCTTATAAACTTAAAGGAGCCAAACTCTAGGTTAGATAGATGGCGTCTTAAATTGGAAGAATTCGATTATGAAATCGAATATAAGCGAGGAAGTGCAAACAGCAATGCTGATGCTCTTTCTAGGGTAGAAATAAATTCTAAAGAAATTTTTGAATATATGGAAAATTTTAATAAATCATTTTCAGAAACCCAACAGAACGACGACGATAATAGTTCATTAATAGTAAACATAGATGACGATCAATCAATATTAAATGAAAATCACTTAATTATTATAAATAAAGACAATGACAATACAAATACAGATGACTTAACAGATCATACTAGTAAAGAAGATCCTATTTTAGGGATGTTGATTTCAGAAAAATGTGTATATAGTTATGATCATCAGATTATAGTAGATTTTGTTTTGCATTCAGCAGCTAAACCTAAACTAGAAAATGTTTTTCATAAAAAGAAACGGCTAAACGTACAAATTGCAATAAATAATTTACAGCAAGATATTATTAATTTGTTTAAAAATTATATTGATCCGAAATATACCTATGGGGTATATTTCTTAAAAGAAGGCCCCATCTCTCAAATTATAGAAATTTTGAGAGAAACTTTTAAATATTCCGCTTATAAATTAGTTCATTGTAAGTTAAAGTTGGAAGATATAAAAGAAAAATATGAACAACATAACATGATTAGATACATGCACGAGGGTAAAACTAATCATCGTGGTATCAGTGAGACAGAAAGTAGATTAAAAAAAACTTATTATTGGCCCAGTTTAAAAAATGATGTAACTGACTTTATTAATAAATGCGAAATTTGTCAAATTAATAAGTATGATCGTAATCCACCTCAGCAAAAACTAATGATAACTCCAACTCCTTCTAAACCATTTGAAATTATTTATATTGATTGTTTTTCAGCTCGAAATCAGAAATTTTTAACAGTAATTGATAGTTTTTCTAAATACAGACAAGCTTATCCGATTTTATCAGTATCTGGTTTGGAAATTATTAAAGTATTTTTAATTTTTATGACACATCATGGTAAACCAAATTTAGTAATTATGGACAGAGGCAAAGAACTTAAAAATTCTTTAATACAAGAATTTCTTGATGTTCACAAAATTAAAAGTCACTATGTTTCTCCTAGCAGTGCACAATCAAAAGGTGCCATAGAACGCTTTTACTCTAAAATAATTGAACATTTGAGAGTAATTAGAGCAAAAAATAAAAATAAAGTTGATATTTTAACAGATATGCCTTATGCAATTTTAGGATATAACAATTCAATACATTCAGTAACTGAACAAAAACCCATAGATATTATAAATGGACATTTTGACTCAAAAGATATCTTTGATTTAGACATTAGTAAAACTCTGATAAATAACTATATACAAGAGCATCGGGAAATGACGACGGAACTTTATAAAAATTTAAACGAACAACTTATTAAGCAAAAAGAAAAAACAATGAATTATCACAATAAAAACAGACACGAACCTCTAGAGTACACAACCGATACAGATATTTATAGAAAAAATACAACATTTATTAGAAATAAGTTAAATCCAAAATTTAGTAAAGATAAAGTCGTTGAAAATAAAGATATTCATGTTAAAACACAGAAAAAGACAATTTTACAAAAGCAAAACTTAAGACGACCGCAAACTAATAAGAAAAAACTTTTACAGGGTGCTACTAGTCCTTACGATCCTGGTCCTTCAACCAGTAAAGCCCCAGGAAATTCAGCTGACGAATCTGAACACTAACCCTGGAATACTTCCTTATTATTTAGGTAGTGCTAAAATTAAATCTATAACTCATACGTTTCTTATTATTATGATCTTTTACCTTTAGAAAACGAAATTAAAATTATAAAATTAGCTTATAAAAATGTAACTGATGCTATTCAAATATCATATAGAATTAGAAAATTTTATTCGAGCTATTTCTTATCAGCTGAACAGTGCAGAAAATAAAATAAATTCTTTAACACATGTCGTTAGGGTTAAGCGAGGTCTCATTAACGGACTTGGTAGTGTAATCAAAGTCATTTCCGGCAACTTAGACGCCGACGATGCCATACGATATGATCAAGCAATAGAAAACCTGCAAAATTCTCAGGAAGAAATTATAAACAATGTAATTCAGCAAATTTCATTAACAAGCGATATTATTCAAAATTTTAACAAAACGATGACATTAATAAAAAATAACCAGGATATTATTTCATCCGGTATAGAAAAAATTAGAAATACACTTAATACATTTATTTTTGAATTTGATGATTATTTACAAACCAGAAATATTTTAGATCAGTTAAATTTAAGTTTGAATATAATTTTACAAGTATTGGGGGAAATAGAAAATTCATTAGCATTTGCACGACTTGGTATTTTACATGCAAGTATAATAAAAATTAATGAAATGAAATCAATTGTAAATACAGTTTTAAAATATCACACAATAGACGAAATATTTTTTCCAAATATCGAACAAGACATAGAATCATATTATTCCGGCACCAAAATTGTTTTTGCTATTTATTTTCCCATAGTTTTTCCGGACGTTTTTTCTTATTATCACCTCTATTCTATACCCACCGTAAATTTTACAACCATAATCCCTCCTAGTACCTATCTGATTATGAATGACGATCTGTACCAATATATACAGCAACCCTGCACTAACTTGGAAACCACGTATTACTGTCCAAATGAAAAAATTTTCCTTGGAGAAGACAGCGAAGATTGTGTATTCGAAATGTTACAATTGCAGCAGCCCAAGCCCAGAAACTGTCAGAGAACCCCAGTCAAAATCGTTAGTTACATAATTCAACAAATTGACGATTTCCACTACATCGCCATTTTTGTCAACCAGACCAAGGTAGAAAATATTTATGGAAAAACGAACTTCACATTTCTAAAAGGAAATTATCTTATCAGTGTACCTTATAAATGCCAATTTATATTCGAAAATGAAAATTTTATTAATGAAAAGTTAATATCCAAAGGTCAACCACTAGTACTGCCAGAGATAACAATTATTTCCTCAAATAAAGAAAAAGAAATACCTCAGATTGTTTTATAAAATATACCACTAGATGAAATTCACATACTTCAAGAAAAACAGAAACAATTATTTACTTATTAATAGCAATTTTATTTGGAATTCTAATTGCTTATAAAATTAAATTCATAATAAGAAAGATTGTTAAGACATCTATAGAAGAAGACGTCTCCACAGAAGAAGCTGTTCAACCGGAACCCCCCAAGCCACACTCAAGGGCATTTTTTACTCCATAAAATATGCCAAAATCTAAGGGCGGAGGTGTTATAAGCAACGACCCTGTATATGAACACTTAATAGTGATGATTATGAACTTTTATGAAATGCTGAGTTGTAACTAAATAATTACACATGTATAAACTGCTGATAATAAAAATGTTTCTTTTCATGTTTTGATAACAATTACATATTCAGTCTGATGTAAACCTTAAACAAGTAAAAAATAAAAAATATTAATGTTAGTTTTTGTAATCAATTGTATTTTGTAAAAATAAAGTATAAAATTGTTTTTTAAAAAGAAGTTCTCTAGTTAGAGACTTATAAGTCACGTTATTCTATATTACTAACTAAAGTTTAAAAATCTTTATCCTTATATAAGTTTAAATTTTATATTGTAACAGCTTTATTTTAAGCTAAATAGGATAAATTTGACATGAAATTAGCAAAAGACAAAAATTACAACATTTCAAAATTTTGTACCTATTACTTTTTTATAAAAAAAATATCTCCCTTATATTTTTGCTGCAATAATATACCTAACTTTACTATATTTTTTCAGTTTAAAATTCTTATAATAATTCATTTCATTATTGAGTACATAATAAGTATCAAAGAATTAGCTAAAATGTACTAAACATGACAACAATGTAAATAGTTAGCGGCTGATGCATCATGCAATTTATAGGTTAGGGTTTAAAAATGATTTTAAAATTAACTTACCGCCTTTAATTCCTCTGTATTCCAAGGTTTTTTTCTTATCATCACTATAGTAATCGTCCAGTGCTTGATAAAAGTGTTCAAAAGCGATGCCATCACTTTTAAGCCTTGATAATAGACAATAACATGCAATAAAAACAATAGTACCGATACAATGTTTGACTAAAATAGGCAAACGGCGTAAAGCACGTTTATAAGTAAATTACGGCGTTTACCTAGTCATTACAGGGAATGACTAAAATTACTTAGGCAAACAGCCTAATGATAGGGCCAGTACACTGTTTGCCGGCAATTCATGTAATGCCTAGGCATTTCAGGAAATGACGGATTTCAGTGTTTGACGCCGATATATATATATATATATATATATATATATATATATATATATATATTAAACCAGAATTTTTTGGGGTATACGGCAATGTGTTTTAAGAAAACTCTTTTACTTGTTTTCCAAGCTTTCGAAATATGTTTATTTCATTATCAAGGAATAAGCACGAGTATAAACAAAATTGGTGTTAAAAAATGGTAAATATAACATAAAAAACTACTTTAACTTTAATTTTGAATTTAAAAAAATTTTTTTCAAGTCAAATTATTTATAAAACAAAATAACGTCATAAAATTAATAAACAACTTAATTGCTTGAGATAAAATGTAATAATAAAAGAGTAGAAAATAATAGGTTATAATTTTTAATTTCTTCTTTCATGAAAAATGTAAATTTTGATTAAAATATTTAATTGTTCTATGATAAAAAATTATCTTATTCTTTTTTATAATTTTGACTTAAGCTTCTAAAATGTCATTTAAAATCAAAAATAAAAATGTCAAATAAATGTCATGAATTTAAGGTATTATTTAGATCTTTATTTGTATGTTTATCCAATGATAGCAGATAATAATAAATGTCACTCAAGTTTTTATGGTCACTTTTTTTATTCATAATATCATTGTCTTGTGATATAGATGCCATTTCCAAAAAGAGTCTTTTTTTATTGTTAATTTGTACATCCAAAATACTAACAGAAGCATAATCAATAAGATGGTCATTAGTTATTGAATGTTTAGCCAATTCACATCTTTCAGGATGTAACCTGGTATCACTCTTATGCAAGGATAAATTAAGTAGAATTTTTAAACCATTAAATAATATTAAAATTACGAGTAGAACATGTCTTACCTTAAACAAAATTTTTAGTAAAGTAAAAGATACAACTTCAATTTTGAATTTATCTAATGTAGTATATTGTATTCCTTGTTCTGCTTGCGATAAAAAATACATAGGTCAAACTGGCCAAAGATTAAAATTAGTCGGCAAAGAACATAAATTTAATTATATATATATATATATATATATATATATATATATATATATATATATATATATATATATATATATATATATATATATTTATATATATAAATAATTTTAAATAGAAATATTTGCCAACTATCTGGAGTAAAATCAAAGATAAAACACCAAATAATAAATTACCTAACATAGTTTACGAAACTCCTTGAATTTTATGTTCACTCGCGAAAAAGCCGTTTTTAAAAACAAAATCGAAATTTTATTGAAAAGCGGAACTTTATTAACTAGTTTAATTACAATGTTAAAGTAATAAATTTAATGTTAAAAAGCTAAAAATGCCGGTTTGCAGCTGGTTTTGTTCCCATGGCAGATGAGTGGGGACACTTCTCGAATTCAGCAACGTCGGCTATTTGCTTATAATTCCCAGGGTATAACTATTGTAAAAATTGTGATAAGAAATACATTGGTCAGTCAAAAAGGTCTCTTGCTAATAGAATAACATTCCATAAAAGTGACAGTAAACTTCATCCAGAGAAATGTGCACTTGCTGAACGAACACGTATTCTCTGAAGGCCATATAATGAATTATGAACATGCCAAAATTTTAACCACAGAAATCAATTATAAAAAGCGGATATTCTTAGAAACAGCTTATATAGCTCAAGAAGATCGAAGTATTAATAATAAAACTGATTTAAATAATTTAAGTGTAATATATGCATATCTTTTGTATTTGGAGAAACAAAATTTAAAAAATTAAAAAAACGAATTACTATGTAGAATTTAAAACAATTAAATTTATATATTTATTTATGTTACAAATCGCGTTTGGTGAGTATTGATCTTTGTCATCCCGTGCGTAGGCAGGCCGTGGAGGTGTGCTCATTCTAATTAGTGGTAGTGCAGTGTTAAACTGTGTCACCGGTTCTCCACTCTCTGAAGGTAACGGGGATGGAAAAAACCCCAAGATCGGCGATTCTTTTCCATTATTGCCTATTTCCACTTCTGTCGCTGTATTTATAAAATTGTTGTTTACTTCTATCTGCTGAGTATCGGAGTGTCTTATATAGTCTGGGGTTGACCCTTTCTGCAGTTGCAGAAAATTAAATATTTTTGTAGGTCTGTCCGCAAAATACCAGGCTTGTTGAGGTAGGTTTAAGACAATGGCAGCCTTTTCTAGGAAATCTATCCTTAGCAGGGTACGATTATCTTCCGCTGCTGGTAGTACTACAAAATCGATTGGTAGGATACAGTGCCCTATTTCAATATTGGTGGTAGTATATAGGACTTCTTGAGGCGAGCATTGACCATCTGCAAGTGTTACATCTACATGCCTGGGTTTAAAGGTGCATGCGTTTTGCTTCTTTAGTTGGTCATATAATGTGCTGCTTGCTACACTTGTTCTGGCTGCCGTGTCTAGATGTGCTAAACCTTGTATACCACTAATTTTAACAGATATTGTAGGTACTTGTGTAGTAAATTGTGTTAACGTATGCAATAAATAAAATTGGACAGATTGGGCCGATACACTAGTCAGTGGCTTTCTTGAACAATCTGGACAATTACTACGGTAGTATCCCTGTTTTCTGCAGCTATAACAGGAAATTTGCGACGTTTCTTGTGGGGGTGGGGCTTGTGCGCCTTTGTTGTCAACAGGTGTCTCTTTCGCTAAGCGTTTACGGCATTCCTCTTGGGTATGTCCTCGGTAATGACAGAAATTGCATCTGTTCTTCTTACTCGGTGTTGTCTATGATGCTATTTTAGCTGGTTTAGGGTAATTGCTTGCATTCTCTCTTGGCTTGGATTCGCGTCGTATAGATTCGATTTCTCTGCCTCTTCGTAACAGTTCGGAGAAAGTTTTACAATTATCCCTTGCTATCGACTTTCGGATATCAATGTGGAGTAGACCAAATATCATGTCCAACTGAGTCGCTTCGTCATGTCTCCCGTGGGGTAACTGTGCCAGAAGAGCTCTTTTTTGGCAAATAAATTCGTCTAAAATGGTACCACTCTATTGGCGTTCACTAAAAAGTTGTAAGTAAACTATATATATATATATAAATTAACTTATTACACACGGTAATATCTTTTTTAAAAAACGTTTATTTAATTAAAGAACAACTTTATTGATTTGAATTAGAAACAAGACTGAATAACAAACATTAAAAATATAAAAAGTAAAAATAACAATGTCAGCAAAAGATTAAAGTACAATGAAATAAAATAGATGACTAAACAGTTTATTTATTCTACAATAAGAAGTTTTAACTATGTAACACCTCCCCCTTTAGAATGAGGCTCCTTCTGGGAGTCGAACTTTTTCTGGTGATTCCATTGGGACATCTTCTTCTTTTCTTGATTTTGGCTTCTTCTTGATAAATAACCAAATTAAGGTTAAAGCTATACCGCTATATAAGATAACGGTCCAAACGCTGGGAATGTGAATGTTAAATTTTTCTTCTTGTATTGGTGTGAATTCTTGGGAAGTAATATCTTTTAGCTTCAGCTTTTTTAAATTTATTGCCATTGGTGTAATTTTGATTTTATTAGAGTATGTTTGAAGTTTATTTAGTACCAGAGGTTGACCAAATGTTTTTTCTTGAAAAATTAATTGTTGATTTCTAAAAATAATTTGACATGCTGTGTTTTTGATTAAGTAAATTCCTTTTAAAATTTTAATTTCGGTATCTTCTGAACATTTAATGATTAATTTTTCTTCTACTGGGAAGATGGCTAAATATTGATTGATTTCTGGAATAATTTCTAGGTGGTTTTCTAAAATTTTAATTTTTGTATACTCGCAATCGCTAGAGTTTCCAGTTAATAAGATGTTTTCTTCGCACAGCTGTCTGTTAGTGTTTTGAAGGTGAGATGAGCATTGAAAAATTTTGTTTCTCGTACAAATGTCATTTAGAGATATTAATTGGTTTTCAAACTTTAACAAATATTTTGAGTTCGGTATTATTGTTACAAATTCTGATTCTAATTTAGTGGGTATTGGTAGTAAATAAAATAATTCAAAGTCAATATTGTAGTCTATAGGTATTGATAAATAATATTCTATTTGATTTTTCTAACTTTACAGCTTATATCTAAAATTGATTCGAAATCTAATATGTTTTCATATTTAAGGTCAAAAGGAAGTTGAAACTTATAATACGATGATATTTTTTGTAATTCTGTAAACAATTGTTCTGATGATATAATACTTGGGTGTAAAGTTCTTAATTTGCAAAATGTTAAGGAATTTTCTACGGTTTGCATAATGTCTAGTATTACGTTATAAATAATAAAAATTTCATGTGTCATATCTTTAAGGTAAAGGATATTCTCGTATCCGTCTACAATATATTTTATATCTAATAATTTTGATTTAAGCAATTTTTCATTTGTTTGAATGTCCTGAATAGTTTTATTAAAATTATTTATTATTTGATGACTTACACTATATTGCATTTTAATTTGATTTTCTAAGTTTGCTTGATTATGTTTTAAATGTTCTAAGATTGAATTAATTCTTTCTTCATCTTGAGAGTCAAGATTGCCAGTTATTGTTTTAATTATAGAACCAAGTCCATTTATTAACCCTCTTTTAATTTTATTTGTAGTTGAATGAATATTTAAATTGTTAAACTTATCAAGTATATTATTCTTAGCATTTTGAATAAGATTTATAATATTTTCAGTTTGTTCTATAAAAATTGTATTGTTTGCAGTTTCTCGTGTAATATTATCGAGATGTATATTTAATTTATTATACTCTTCTAATAATGGATTTAAATTAAAAATATGTACAAATGTATGGTATGATTTTTGTAATTTTGCAGGACCAAGATTAATTGGTAGAATTCCTAAATTATGAGTGATGTCTTTTATTTCTGTCCCTCTTCCGAGTGAGATGAACCTGCAATAAAAGTATACGGTTTTCGTTTAGGACGTTTTATATTAGATAAGTGAATATCTTCAGTTGTATTAAAGTGTCTTGTTACAATTTTCGCAGTTTTGCGTTCTTTATTTATGCTTTTAATTTGTTCAGGTTGATATTGGTTTTTTGTTTTACTTTTAATTTGTTTACTTTTAATAAAAACTTTTGAAGGTACAGGGTGTATCAAGTCTTCTCTGTTTTCATTGGCTTTTGATATAACAGAGTTTTTATTTTGTTAAATTTGTTTATTTATTTCGGAATAAAGTAGTTTTAATTTTTCTCTATGATTATGAATATAATTATTAACTAATTGTGTATCGATATCTAAGTCAAAAGGAGAGTTACTATCTAAGTGACCTGTGATAATTTCAAATGGTTTTAATTTTGTTACAGAGTGGATACTATTGTTGTAGGCCAATAGTGCATAATTAATTTTTATCTCTATAGGTTCTTTCTTAAATTCATTCTGATTATTAAGAAGTCTAACATGTTCAATCATTGTAGAGTGGAATCTTTCGGCAATGCCGTTTGATTCAGGATGTTGCGAAGTTATAAAGTGAATTTTTATTTTATGTGTATTTAGTAAGTCTTTTACTAGAGAATTTTTTAATTCTGTACCGTTATCAGATATTATTTGATCCGGTATGCAATGATGTGTAAAATATCTTATTAAATTATTTACAATTTCTATACCTTGACTCGAGTTTAATCTTTAGAGTTGTCCGTATTTTGAAAATGAGTCTATAATAGTGAGAAATTTTGTATTTTCTATCGTTATAGTGTCTAAATGAATTATTTGAAAAGGTTTGACGGCTGTTGGAGTAATGTTAAAAAGTGGTTTTAAAGGTTTCCTATCGTATTTAGTTACTTGACATATTTCGCATTCGTTTATATAACTTTGAATAGATGATCTTTGATTTGGCCAATAGTATAACTTGTTTATATTACTTTCAGTTTCGTCTATTCCTCTATGATTTCGTTTTCCTTCATGGTAATTTTGAATAATTTCTTTAATTTCATTTAAAGGTATATCAATTAATTTTTTGTTACATTTAATGAATGAAATTTGTGAATTTTTAAAATATTTTTGTATAACGTTACTAAAATTTTCATATAAAGGATCTTCAAAATATATGTGATATTTAACTTTTGGTATTATGAATTCTTTCACAAATTTAATAACATCTTGTTCAAAATTGTTTTTTGAGAACTGTACTAAAATTCTTTGTTTAGTTTCAAATAATTTAATGATAGTTGGAGTAGCTGGGTTAAAATTTACTTGTGAGATTATTATTTGGTTTTTTCCGATATTAACTGCGGATTCTGAAATTGGTATCCCTGCTATGGGGTTTTCTATGTTTGTGTGCACGGTATTATTTTCATCGTCAATTTCGTTATTTATTCCTTCAGTTTCTACAATAAGTGATTCGGTATCCATTTTAATTTCTTTAGAAGTACTTGCGAAAGAATTATTAAATTTTTCCATATAATCTATAAGGTTTTTTGGATTATTTTCGGAAGAGTTAACTTCATTAATGTTTAACTGAATTCGCGACAGAAAATCGCTATTTGTATTTAACGCACCCTTTTTATAAACTATATCATATTCGTATTCTTCTAGTTTTAGACGCCACCTAACCAATTTAGAGCTGGGGTCTTTTAAAGAGAATAACCACTGTAGTGGTTTATGGTCTGTTACGATAGTGAATTTTCTACCGAAAAGATAAGGGCGGAAATATTTCACAGCCCAAACAATTGCAAGGAGTTCCTTTTCAATTGTTGAGTAATTTGTTTCAGAGTCATTAAGAGTTCTACTAGCATATGCCACAGGTAAATCAGATCCAATTTTTCCTTGGCTAAGGACAGCGCCTAGAGCAAAGTTGCTTGCATCTGTCGTAAGGTTAAAAGGACGAGAAAAGTCTGGATATTGTAAAATAGGATCATTTATCAACATATTTTTACAAGTTTCAAAACAACTTACATAATCGGTATCACTAATATTAATTATTGCATTTTTCTTTAAACGGTTAGTTAAAGGTTTAGTTAATTTTGAAAAATCTTTTATGAATTTCCGGTAGTAACCGAGAAGTCCAAGAAAAGCTTTAATTTGTTTTGTATTTTTAGGTATTGGAAAGTTTTGTATAGCGCTTATTTTATCGGGATTAGGTTTAACACCTTCTGGCGTTACGATGTGCCCTAAATAAGCCACTTCCTTTCTTAAAAATTCTGACTTATCAATTTGTATTTTAAAATTAGACTCGCGTAACCTTTTAAATACTTCTCTTAAATTATTAATATGTTCTTGTAAGCTTGTACTAAAAACGATAATGTCGTCTAGATATACTAGACATTTTTCATTTTGTATTCCCCGTAAGATGTTGTCCATTACTCTCTGGAAGGTTGCAGGAGCTCCCTTTAATCCAAATGGCATTCTCAAAAATTCCCAGTGACCATTTTCCGTAGTAAAAGCTGTTTTAGGAATGTCTTCTTCTGCCATTTCAATTTGGTGAAACCCAGAGGCAAGGTCCAGAGTGGTAAAATACTGACAACGACCTAATTTGTCTAATAGAGTATTTATGTTTGGCATGGGGTACCTATCTCCTAAAGTTATTTCATTAAGTTTTCGATAATCTATAACTACTCTAAATTTTTGTTTACCCGAAGAATCTAATTTTTTAGGAACAACCCAAATGTTACTTGACCAAGGTGAACACGAGGGTCTTATAATATTTTGGTCCAACATACTTTGTATTTGATTTTGAACCTCTTTTCTATATATTTCAGGAAATCTATACGATTTAGAATAAATGGGTATTTCATTTGTAGTATTTATTTTATGTTTAATTTTACTCGTGAATGTTAACTGATTACCTTCTACGTGAAAAATATCAGAAAACTCTTTTATTAATTTAAAAATAGCTTCGCGTTCTTCGCGGTTCATATGATCTGTTCTGACTTTATTTATATCAAATTTAAATTTTTCTGCGTAAATTGCATTAAAATTTGGATTGAAGTTTTGTTCGTATTCATCGAACGTTTCTACTTCTATGGTATTACTTAAATCTACCTTAAAATACGATTCTGACGGATTTAAAATAGTGCATAATGCTTCATTATTTTTTGCTCTAGTGAGACATTCTGGGATTTCTAGTTTCCCTATTTTTGTGTATGGGATAATTATATCACCATCGATAATATTTTCAATATTTAATTAAATAATTTGTTCAGTTCTTGGAGGTACTACTATACAATTCGTACTCTCACAATTTATTTTAAAATAGTTTATTTTTATCTGACTATTATCAGTAATTAAAACATTATTTACTAAATCAATCGATGCTTTTAGTTTTTTGAGATTATCTAAACCTAGTAAACAATCGAAATGATTGTGAAACTTAAATATACAATATTCTAAACCTAATCTATTCTTTTGTTTAAAAATTTTCGAGCAGGGAATTACTGTACAATAATTTTGTTGGCTTGTGCCAAGCGCGGAAGATACTTTAAATGGTTTTTGTATAATCGACTTTGAAAAATATTTTTTTGCAATATCCGGAGTTACAAAAGATTTTGTACTGCCGGTATCTATTAGAACTCTTAAGTTTTGTTCTGGAAATATAATGTACGGTAATTCACTCTCAGAGTTAGTAAAATTAAATAGCTCTACGTTTCTTGGTTTTCCGAGGCTGGTTCCTCTAAAAAATCAGTTTTATTTCCATTAAGCAATTCAGTATCATCAATATTATGCAATTCTTCAGAAATAAAATTTTGTCTTTGACTATTAAAATGTCTATTTTGTGTACTATGTGGAGAATATGTATTTGCCGTAGTTATGCTCATTGGAGTAGGTTTTTGGAAGTTTTGATTTCGGTTGGGTCGAAAAACGTTTGTATTTTTATTTTGAAAATTGGTTTCTCTACTAGTACTAGGCTGATTATCTACGTTAAAATTTCTATTAAATTGCTGTTGAGGTTGGTTATTATTATCGTTAAAATTTTTGTTAAAAATTGATTTCTGATTTTGTTGAAAGTTTTGGAACTTCTGCGTTCCTTGTCTATTTTGAAAATTATCATTGGTTCGAACTGAATTATTATTTTGTAATTTAGGATTAATAAATGTTTTTTGGTTATTGCTATTTAAATAAATTTGAAAGTCATTTGTTAGAACATTCAAAGCCATATTCATATCACTAGGGTTTTTTGTTCGTATTAAAGTGCCTAGTGGTTCTTTTAAACCCCGTAATAATACCCTTAATGCTAAATTATTAAAATAGTTACCTAATATAGTTTGCTCATTTAAATTTGAACGAGTTAATAGTAATGAGATTTGCAAATTTAAAAGATGCTGTATTCGGTTATAAAAATCGAATGGTGATTCGTTACCTTGTTTTAATTCTGACATTTCCAAACTTAAAGTATAAATATCCCTTTTATCTGCATAAGTGTTTAATAAAGCATCCTTTAGATTTTGCCAATTTTTTATACAGCATGATGAAATGTTTATTGCGGCTTTACCCTTAATTTTAGATAAAATACTTGACATTAAGTATTCGTTTTGAAAATCTCCTACATCTACGGTATTATAGAATTTATTAACTAATTTTTCTGCAATTTCAATAAATCTAGGTAATAAGGCATTTTCTCCGTGGAATTCTGGAATCATGTCTAGATATTCCTTTTTTAATTGTGGTACTGCGGTATTTGTAGTCATTTTGTATGTTCCATTTAAATTATTTATTTTACTTAAATTATTTAGTGAGTCAGTTTCTAAATCAGAATCAGAAGTTTCAGAGCTCTCTGAATTAAATGAATTACGTTTATCTCTATATGACATAAGGTACTTACATCAAAATTAGGACTGCTCCCTTCATTCGGTCGGGTAGATTTGGAATTTGCAATATTCACTTGGAATTCCTCTTCTTCACAGGCCAAATGTCTTCTAGTCGAGTTACTCAGTTCACTCAACTAAGAGTCTAAAATTTTCACAATTTAGGTATGTTAACAAATCGTTGGAACGAACCGGTAGTTATTTTCGCTAACGCCCGTTTAACATATCCTACTGACTGCGCCAATTAACTTATTACACACAGTAATATCTTTTTTAAAAAACGTTTATTTAATTAAAGAACAACTTTATTGATTTGAATTAGAAACAAGACTGAATAACAAACATTAAAAATATAAAAAGTAAAAATAACAATGTCAGCAAAAGATTAAAGTACAATGAAATAAAATAGATGACTAAACAGTTTATTTATTCTACACTAAGAAGTTTTAACTATGTAACATATATATATGTATGTATATATGTAAGCTTGTGTACGTGACATCAAGATGTGTTCATGACAAATAATTTATTTTTTTTGACAGTTTTGAATTTTTATTTTGAAGTTTGTAAATCATTAAAAAAACTTTGATTATAATATTGAAGCTTGTTAAAGATATAGTGAGGCATAGGCATTTAACAGGTGAATCAATTTGTGTTTTTGCTTCAAAAATTTTTCATCCATAATCTTTTAAATCGACAATTTGCTTACGCGTAAGAAGAAAAATGGCAAAGTTAAGATTTTATTTCGAAGTAGTGGCAGCAGAAGATGAGAAATCAAATGTAATAAGAATGCGTTCCATAACTGACGGAGATGAAAAGATATATGAAATTCCAAGCGACTTACAAACATCAAAAAATCATTCTGAACTGGCTAAGTTACCAGAATTTAAGAAAGTTATAAAAACACTTCAAAGAAGAGGACAAAGAAGAAATGTATACTTCAACTTGAGTGAAGCTTTGTTAAGACTTTACAAAGATGAAGCTGGTAATATAGCAATTGAGGAATACCTTCTAGAAGAAGTTCAAAATTTAGATAACCAATGCATGCAAAAACAACAGACCGATGAGAACCTAATTAAAATTTTGGAGAACTTAGCTGTAAAAGAAAAACATCCTGATCAAATAAACAAAAATCTGAGTAAGGTTGCTGATAATTATGTTCTAGACAAATTTACTGGGAAAAGAGTAAATGTAAATCAGTGGCTAGATACTTATGGAACTGAATGCAGAAGATTGGAAATAAAAGAAGAATCAGACAAAATTGAGATGTTAAGGTTTTTCTTGGAGGATGCAAGTAAAGATTGGTACAGTTCGATGTTAATAAAAAACACACTAAACTCTGAATGGAAAGTTTGGAAACAAAATTTTATAGAAACTTAGACAAGGGCTGGACTTCCATAGTGTTTGCGATACATTTTAAATATATAAATGGCTCATTCCTAGATTATGCCTTAAAAAAAGAACGCTTATTACTAGAAATAAATAAGAATATAGACAATATAACTTTGATAAATTTGATTGCAGCGGAATTACCCATATATGTAAGAGAGAAAATAGATAGACAAAATCTGAAAACACCAGAAGATCTATTCAATGAGTTAAGAAGATATGAAGATATAGTTGAAAAGAAGAACAACAACATTAATAGGAACGTATACCTTACAAATAAGAGTACACAACAAGAATCAAAAGTAAAAAATAGATATAAACCTTGCAAAATTTGCGAGAACAAAGGTAAAAATAATAGATACCATCCTCATAATCTTTGCTGGTACAAAGCCGAAATTAACAATACTGGATCAACAGTTAACACAGGGGCTATACTGGAAGTAGAAGTGGATAATCAGGACCAAAAAAACTTAAATTTCCTGCACTAATTGCAGTTAAAGTACTACCATTGTATAAAAAGACATAGTAGGACAACCCAATGCTTTATTTTCTTTGACACAATTTGGGACGACCACCAGATGTCGGTAAAGACTTGGTCCCAATTTTAAAAATAAATACTAATTTTACTAATATTTGGTAGATTTCGGTGCGTCAGAAACTAAATTCTCACTATTTTCTATGGGGGTAATTGCAATTGTTGTGCTCTTGTTGCAAAGTTTATTATTGACGATCTTAGTAGCAACTGATTCGTTGTTATAGTTTGCGGTTATTTTGTTTTTGGAGTGTTTGTATTATAGTTATAGTTTATTTATTATTAAAAAACTTTACTTAGTGACAGAAAAACTGAATTGTGTTGTGATTGATTTTTTTATTTTGAGGTAAGCATAAATCAAAAATTATAGCTATTTATTATACATACATTTATATACGGTAAATAATACATATATAAATTTTACAGATGTCAGGACATAAGTGTGTTTACTACCAATGCGGTAATTCCACATACAAAGATTCAACTATTAGAATGTTTCGATTCCCATACGCAGCAGTATGTCAACAATGGATAATAAACTCAGGTAAGACTAATATTTTTTCAAATAAAAAATAATAAATTTATACCCTTAAAATAATTGAATTATATCAAAATTTTAAATGACACTAAGAGGGATTAATTGTTTTTAATCAAAAATCAAATCAAAAACATTTTGAAATGATAATCAATGTCTATTTTTAACTTAATAGTTGTTAAAAATGTTTTATGTTAAACTATGTTTGATATAAAAGTCTTAAACCTGTGATTTTAAAAATGTTTTTTCATTACAATAAATAAATAAAACATAAAATTTGAAAACATAAAATTAATTTTTTTTATTGAAAAGTAACGTATATCGACACCGTGGTCATTGACACAG
Organism: Ophraella communa; assembly: GCA_035357415.1. NCBI lineage: Eukaryota > Metazoa > Arthropoda > Insecta > Coleoptera > Chrysomelidae > Ophraella > Ophraella communa. Next base: position 30,266,834 of record CM068980.1, read on the forward strand.
TTCTTATAAAACTATAATACACTTGAATCGCTGAAAGATTACCCGTGCGTCACGAGTCAACGATCATATCACCGACACCTTTTCTATGTGCTGTCACTTCATAATAAATCGCAACGTTGTTATTCTTTTTTATGTATCTATGGTTATTACCATTGTAGCATTATTAAATTTTATATGTGTACTTATAATTAAAAAAAACGACTTGAATTCTCTTCACTTGGTTGCTTTTTTAAAAAATTAAAATATTTTCTGCTTTAAAAGTTTTTTAATTGAAAAATATTAAATAAATATAAAAATGTAATTTAATTTGGAATGGCTTAATAAGCATTTTCGTATTTTTTCTTGCAGAAAATATTTTTGATAATTTATTAGCTTAGACACTAAATTTTTATTGCTATAAACAAGCCGTTATGTTAAACCCCATGATTCAACCTCTACTTTAATATAAGAATAGGTACCGTTTTCTCCACAACAATTTTACCGTACTTCCGGTAATATCGATAATCTCGATAATTCTAAATATACCAATAATTTATGAATATAACAATTTGGTCACTCAACATTGTACAACAGTGTACAAGATAAAATTCCTAAAAATGTAGTTAATGGCTTAAACGATTCAAAATAGTTTTAGAAAAAGAAGTATTTTTATTTTTTTCGGTTAAAAAATTCTAATTGTTATTAGCAAAAAACTGTTGGAAAAAAAGCCTACCAGCTTCTTCCCAATACCTCCAAAAAAGTATAACTGATTGTTTAAATAATAAAAAAAATTCTGAAAGTGCGGTAAATTTCAGCAAAAATTTTCAATTCTCGGAATTGTAACTCTATACTATTTTCGCTATGTACTAGCGTGAAAAAAATAATAAAAAGAAATCGAATTAGTGCTTTGAATTTGTCGCGCTTAACAATAATAATAATGATAAGAATAATAATAATCTTTAATGTTTCTAAACAAAAAATTACAGCAACGGTTTGGTTACATATATTTTATTATTACAACATAGTTTAATAAATCATATTTATAAGTCTTAATTTAATTAGATTATAAAGTTATTGGCATTTTTTTATTAATAGTAATTATTTACATTGCAGGAAATGCTTCTTTGGCGACCCTGAGTTCGAATATTCTGAAGGGAAACGTTTACCAAAGACTGCTGTTCCCCAAAAATATGATGATCAAATGCCGTTTTCTGAGTTATCTGTAGCAGCAGGTTTGCGACAGTACACTGTCGAAAAACTATCAACGAGTAAAAATACTTTTGATTGTGACGAAAGTGAGAGTTTGAGCGAAACGAGTACAAAAACCATCGATCCATTTATACTCAAGTTGATTAATATGCCCTCATCTCCTCTTTTTTTGGAAAAAGATCATAAAGAGATAACGACTCTTCCAAAGCGTTTACAGGAGTTTAAAAAAAATTAACAGATCAACAAACTAACATAAAAAAAGTAAAAATTCTCAAGAAGTAAAAAAAAAACTATAAGTTAGCAATACTACAAAACAAATAATGTTATCTATTTATCCATCCTAAAATATATTTTAAGTGATATAAAATTTTGACATAAAATCCTGGTGTATTTAATTTTAACGGAATATTTCATTCCTATTATAATTTTAGGCAATAAACCGCAGGTAGAAAAAAGGTTTGAAACAATTTTAAAGATATAACGGACAACAATTATTACTAACATATTTCTGCATTGTTAAGTACAAAATCCAACTATTTTTTTAATTTACATTTACTTTATGTATGATTTTTACTTTAATAAATGTTTTTAGTTGCTCAGAACGAAAAATGTAATTAGATTATTATTGTAGAAACTTTTTGTAAAAATTCATGTTATTATAAACCACACACAAAAATGGTTAACGAATATTTCCACGATTTATTAAAACATTTCTTTTTATAAATCAATCACAGTTGCTTAGAATCTGACGATGGTAATTATTATCCAAACAGCTCTCATTGAATTATTGAATTTTTTTAATAAATGGTTGAAATATTCTTAATATTCTTTAAACATTAATTATTTATGAATAAATATTTTTTGTAGTATTTTTTTATTTATTGTAGAAATCCTTACTTTTTGAAAATCCGTAATATGAAAATTAAAAAAATACATTTTTAGCAAAAATTCCCACTATGTATTCTAACAATTCTTTTTATAGTATAATGACAGCTTTTTCGACTAAATGAAAGATCGTCATAATGAAGTTACATTTTTTAAGACAACAATTTTAAAGATATATTATTAGCCCTAAGGAATAATCCTGATCCTGATTTTTACTATAACTTTATATTTTATCAATATATAAACTGTTTGTTTTGGTTAAGCTTAATTTTATAAATATAATATATTAAGCTATTCTGAGCATCTGTACGATATAGTTTTCAACTGTTTTTTCTATATCATTGCACAGCGCTGATCTTAGATGAAAACATTTCCGGGATAATTATTTTTTTCAAATCCCAAAAAACGGTAAAATGGACTAGTTTAGTAGGATCATATTAATCAAAATGATAGCAACATATATTTAGGATAAGATACCTACTTACTTATATTGGTATTCATTTTGCAAGTAATTTTTCTCATTTCGTAAAATTTAGCAATAAATAATTAGTAAGTTTTAAACGTAGCACCAACTAATAACCAATAATGAAGTGTGTTTAAAAGTCAACGTTGTCACATTTTAGCTACGTTCGTTTCAAGTATTCTCAAAGAACTGGCGACACAAAACACCGTGTTCTGTGACTAACTGATTGTACCAGTTGACAAGATATATAACAGGAGAGAAAATCGTGTTTATCTGTAATAAACAAACAAGACCCCTATTCTTGACGGTGATAGAATAGAACAGCCAATAGAAAGTGGGTGTGGTTCTATTGAAAATGCAAAAACGGTATTCTTGAAATTCGTTCTCTCACTGTACCGATAGAAGGGTTGCTCCCCGAGAGAACAATTACTTCTATTGGTTATTTTTGAGGGAAACGCTATAACACCAAAAGAATGACTTGGGATTTTTATTTTCGAACCAAAAATAGCATAGAAGTAATTTCTTTCATAAACCAAACACAACCAAACAACAAATTAAACTAACGAAAATGACAGAATATTTTGTTTAGTGTTTTACTCCTTATTTGATGAAGTGTCAATCATAGAACAAAAATATCGATATGTTTATCTCTTTTTAATGACAACAAATAAGAGAGAGAGATAAGTTTCTCGGTTAATATTAAAGCATATCGACAACATCGCAATTTTTTTACCAATCTTATTAAAACACGTCACTTACCACTTATGACGCATGTAACCATTAAATTTAAATTTCAAAAGCCGATTATGGTTAGAGGATTAATTTTACAAAAATTTTATTTGTACAGTTGAACCACTAAAAACCTATTTTATAAGATGCAAATATAAAAAAAAATAACTAAACTAGTCCATTTTTGAAAAATTCAAACGTACAAAGAAAGGTCATAATAGTACCGAGGTCCGAAAGTACTTTAGAATAATAACACTTTCTATTTTAATAAGCTAATATGTATTAAAAAATTAAATTTAATTTATTTTTTCTTTACAGCCCTGTAATTAATGAAAATCAATTTTTACAGATACTTTATACTGACTTTCTGCTCTCAGTACCAACAGAATATTTCTTTCTATATTTAAATTTTTTAAAAATACTTACTCACTTTTTCAGTATTAAAAAAATCAATCCATTTAAAATGCATTGGCTAAAAGTTTTACACCTATATCTCCATGAAGAAATTCGTCTAAGTAATAAATTTATCGAACAACCCCTATTTTCTTTGCGATCAAAAACTTTAATTTATTTTGTTTATTTACTCTATTCGTCACCAGGTACCACCACGTTACGGGCGTACAGAGCTTCAAAATTATCTACCATAAGGATTGTCCTACTATGTCTTTTTATACAATGGTACTACTTAACGATATACTAGAAATTAAAGGTATTTATGACCCAGGTTCTAGTATTAAGTTCAAAGTTAGTACAAGTAAAGAATATAAACAAAGACAATTTTTATAACACAATAAAAACAATTAGTGGTAGAGGAAAAACTAAAGGATTAATTAAATTGAAAGCCAAAATTCTAGAAAAAGAAAATAATATTAATGCATTTATATTTGAAAATGAAAATTTTGCATATGATATGATAATTGGATTAGATACAATACAAACATTTGGGTTGACCCATGATGAGAATTTAAATATCCAAAAACTAAATGAAAATATACAAAATAATAAAGAAGATGCCATTCAAATTAAAGAAAATAATGATGATATTAAGAAGAAAATTAAGAACGATACAAATGATATGTTAGAGGAATTGGAAGTAAATTTTAACGAGGGAATAGAAACTGATAGCTTTACAGCAGATATTGAACATTTGAATGAAGGCCAGAAAGAACAGATGTTTGAAATATTGACAAATTATAAACAAATATTTGCGAAAGATAAATTTAATATTGGTAAAGTAAAAAACTACGAAGCATTCATTGATTTGCAAATTGATAAGTATTGTTATAAAAGACCATATAGATGCACAATAGATAATAAAATTGAAATAGAAAAACAAGTATCACAATTATTTAAGCATGGTTTGGTTAAAGAATCATATGGTCCTTTTGCAGCACCTGTTACTTTAGCTTATAAAAGAGATGAAGGCAAAAGAAGCCGACTATGTATAGACTTTAGAGATCTAAACAAAATAATTGTTCCTCAATCTCAACCGTTTCCTTTAATAGAAGACTTAATGGTAAAAACAATAGATTGTAAATTTTTCACTTCATTAGATATTAATTCAGCTTTCTGGTCCATACCTTTAAGGTTACGAGACAGGCCAAAAACAGGATTTGTGACAAAAGAAGGTCACTACCAATGGACCTGTTTACCGTTTGGATTAAAAACATCTCCAGCTATTTTTCAACGTATTTTGGGAAACATAATGAGAAAATATAAATTAACCAAATTTGCAGTGAATTATATTGACGATATATTGATTTTTTCTAAGACGTTTGAAGAACATATAACACAACATATAAAACTTTTACTGGAAGCTATTGAAACTGAGGGATTCCGACTAAAATTCACAAAATGTAAGTTTGCAACTAATTCAGTTAAATATTTAGGACATGTGATAAAAAATAATTCTATACGGCCTCTGAAAGATAATTTAAAATCTATGAGAGATTTTTCAATTCCAAGTAATAGGAAACAAATAAGACAATTTTTAGGCAAAATAAATTTGTACAATAAGTATATTCCGAATGTTACAATGGTACTAGATCCTTTACATAATTTACTCAGAAAAGATACAAAATTTGATTGGACAGAAAGATGTCAGGATGCTTTTGAAAAAATTAAAAATTACTTATGCTCGGAACCAGTTCTAGCGATATTCAATCCTAATGCACCAACATTTATTTACACAGATGCCAGTATTAAAGGTTTAGGAGCTGTCTTGAAACAAACGCAATTCAATGGTGAACAGAAACCAGTGGCTTATTTTTCAAAAAAATTGAGTAAGGCACAGCAGAAGAAGAAGGCGGTGTTTTTAGAATATCTAGCAATCAAAGAAAGTTTGAAATTTTGGCAACATTGGTTAATGGGTAACTATTTCACCGTCGTAACTGATGATAAACCATTGGAAAATTTAAACGTGAAGAATAGAACAGATGATGAATTAGGTGACATGACACATTATCTATCTCAATATAATTTCAAGATAGTATATAGACCAGGAAAAGAGAATGCAGAAGCAGACTGTCTTAGCAGGAATCCAGTATATGAATGTTATGAAAATAATGAAGATAATCTAAAAACAGTAAACTTCGTTACTTTACAGAGTATAACAACAGATCAAGAACAAAATCAATTAATTAAAGAAGATAAAAACAAATTTATTCTTAAAAATGGAATATACTATAAAAAAATAAGGGGAAAAGGGATAAAATAATATTGAGTGAAGATTATAGTAAAATTTTGATCAAGAAGATTCACGAAAATTTTTGTCACACTGGAATAAATCAAACAGAATCAAAAATACGACCATTTTATTCAGCGCCTAATCTTTCAAAGAATATTAAAATGATTTGCAAGAATTGCGAAATATGTATAAAAAATAAAACAAGACTTAATAGAAGATATGGTTTAATGTCCCATCTAGGACCAGCTGAGAGACCCTTTCAAATAATGTCATTGGATACAATTGATGGATTCGGCGGACAAAGATCTACAAAAAAATATATGCATTTATTGGTAGACCATTGTACAAGATTTGCATACATTCTATGTTCAAAGAGCCAAAACGCTAAAGATTTAATCAAACTAATGGAAAAAGTGACACTGCTTAAAACTCTATAGAATTCAAAAACTATTTAAAAGAAAATGATATTGAATTGATTTTTACTGCAGTAGATGCTGCTTTTTCAAATGGCTTGAACGAAAGACTAAACCAAACTTTAGTTAACAAGATACGATGTAGATTAAATGAAACAGGAAGAAAAGTAGCTTGGGCTAGAATTGCAGAAGAATGCACAAATTTATATAATGAAACAAACCATACATTGACTGGTTTTGCTCCAAAATACTTATTAAATGGAGAATCTATAGACTTATTGCCATTGGAACTAAAAGAAAAAAACAAAAACATCGGAGATTTAAAAAAAGATAGGGAAATAGCAATACTCAGAACAAAAAAAATGCATGATTATAACAAAGCTCGATTTGATAAACAAAGAATTAATTATAATTTTAAAGTAGGAGAAATGGTTTATGTAACTAATGGAAATAGACTGAATAGATGCAAAATGGATGAAGTTAGAATAGGACCCTTTGAGGTAGAACATAAAATATCGGAGTCAGTGTATAAGATAAAAACAAAACATGGAAGTCGATCAATGGGTCTGTACCACGTCACAAAGCTTATTCCTGTATCTAATGATAATTAATGCTTAATTTCGTAAACTAAGCAATTTTAAGGGGGGGAGATGTAAGCTTGTGTACGTGACATCAAGATGTGTTCATGACAAATAATTTATTTTTTTTGACAGTTTTGAATTTTTATTTTGAAGTTTGTAAATCATTAAAAAAACTTTGATTATAATATTGAAGCCTGTTAAAGATATAGTGAGGCATAGGCATTTAATTGTCGATTCACTATTTTCAGGTTCGTTTATTTTATTAAATTTGTTCGAACTTATAAATAATAAAAGACCACTATTTTCAGGTGAATCAATTTGTGTTTTTGCTTCAAAAATTCTTCATCCATAATCTTATATATATATTAAACCAGAATTTTTTGGGGTATACGGCAATGTGTTTTAATTCCAAATTAAAGTTAAAATAGTTTTTTATGTTATATTTACCATTTTTATAACACCAATTTTGTTTATACTCGTGCTTATTCCTTGATAATGAAATAAATATATTTCGAAAGCTTGGAAAACAAGTAAAAGAGTTTTCTTAAAACACATTGCCGTATACCCAAAAAATTCTGGTTTACTACCTATTAGTCTGCAAAGAACATAAATTTAATTATATATATATATATATATATATATATATATATATATATATATAAAGAAGGGTAGTCTTATCCTTTGTGAAAACTCATCCCTTATTTAAGCCTTGGACTGTTTTTGGTCTAACAATTAGTTTCTACTATTAGTTTCTCCTACGGCTTGGTTTACTTCAGCTGTTGTTATGTTGTTAAACAACATTGGAGCAATGTTTGACTTATCCTTCACAAATTGAATCCATTCGGCACCCTCTTTGTGTTTTTGAGGATTGGACCATATTGAAGACCAATAGTCAGTAAGTTCATGCTTACTTGGGAGATTATCGTTGCTGTTCGATCCGATGCTACTCAGTTGTCTATAGAACAGCTTTTCATTGTTGTCAAATAAGTGATTTTCTTGCTTCTTTTTAGTACATTTAACGTATCGAGAGAATCGTTTAGATTTGGCTTTTAACTTTTGTCTAAGAAGGTCCATATATGAGCATAAGTGTTCCTTATGTCTTGGATATTCTGTGTTGGTTTTAATTTTTATTAAAGATTTTCTTGACCCTATTAGTTAAGCGTCTAGAGGGTTTTGTGCTGGTTTTAAATTCTGTAAGTTGTCCCAACTCCTTGCTCATGTCATTAATGGACTTCTCGAGTCGCTGTTGCCACCAAGGTTTATGTTGCTTCTTCTTTTCGGAACAATTTTTGTTCGGAAACCGGACTTGTTGGTTGTGAGTTCGTAGCACTGCAACTGCACCACAGTAGATAAGGGTGTGGATTTCTTCCAGTGTTCGGCAGTCCTTAGCACGATCATTATTATTATTATTGTTGATCTTTACTCGCCTATGGCGGTTAACATATATTCATCGGCCTTTAAAGGCAAAATGAATTATTGTGACAGGTTTAGAAATTTGCGAACAATATTACAGGTGTTTAGGATCACAGATTTCTGAATTATTGTGATAAGATTAAGTCGGATGTCCAGGATCTTAAGGTTTTTGGCTAGTATCTGCGGTATTATACCGGTCGATGAGATCACTATTGGTATTATTTCAACACTATTTTGCCTCCATTTTTTTTTTGATTTCATGTGCCAGGTTTGACAAGTTTGTTGTGGGTTGTGTCTTGTATATTGTTGTTATTCGGTACAGCAACGTCAATCAAGAAAGTTTTCTTTTGAGTTTTATTGACCCAGATTATATCTGGTCTGTTTGAGGTCATGGTTTTATCTGTAAGAACTGTTCTGTCCCAATACAGTCTAACGTTTTCATTCTCTAGTACATTTTCAGGAGTATAATGATAATAAGGGCAGGTGTCGGATATTAGTTGTTGAAGTTTAGCTAGTTCTTGGTGAATTATTTTTGCCACACAATTATGTCTGTGCAGATATTCAGTGGATGAAAGTAATGTGCACCCTGCTGTTATATGCTGAATAGTCTCAGGTGCGCGTAGACATTTTTTGCATCGTTTATCTGTAATGTTCGTATCTCCGACAATGTGTTTGAGATAGCTTTTGGTTTCTATCACCTGTATAGCCACCATGAAACCTTCGGTTTCGGGGAATAAGTCTCCATGAGTTAGCCAGTAGTTCGACGCTTCAAGATCCACATGTTCAGCACTGATCTCATGAGGATGTCTTCCATGTAGGGTCTTCTGTTTCCAAGAGATGATTTTATTTGCTATTTTTTCCGATTTCACTAGAGTATCAGGCTCAGCTGTAATTACACTAAGTTTTAGAGGTGTATAGCCGTCATCTGCCCTTACCACCGCTCTGTGGAGTAAAGATGTCTCCCTCTTAAGGTAGAAGTATTTTTGTAGCCCTACGATTTGTTTTTCTAGTAGAAAAGGGAGATCAATCAATCCCCTTCCACCTCTGCTTCTCGGCAGCGTGACTCTTTCAATGGCTGACTTGGGGTGATGAGCTCGGTATTTAATTAAAGTTGTTTTGGTCTTCCTTTCTATTTCTTCTATGTCTGTCTTCGTCCATTTAATAACCGCAAAAGAGTACGTAAGTATAGGGATAGCGAAGGTGTTTATTGCTTTAATCAGGTTATAGGCATTTAACTCCAGAATCCTCTCTAACCTGCTAATATATTCCTTTCGAATATTCTGTTCCATCATTTTATTTTCTGTACGCATTTACTGATGTATGCCTAGATATTTATACGTTTCTCCCTCCTCCAAAGCTCCTATGCGGTTTCCATCCTGGAGTTCAAATTCATTGGGTTTGTATTTGCCCCTAATGACTGTTTTTAATATCGAGGGAGAAAATCTCAACTGTTCGTAGCAAGGATTTAATATGCGTCGATGTTCCAGCATAAACTTTGATCATCCATGAACATTAAATGTGTGATTTAATACTGTGTTTCCCTGTTCACTTTTATGCCATATCCGTGTTGACTTTCATTGAGCATATGGAAGAGGGGATTTAAAGCCAAACAAAACCAAAGGGGGCTGAGCTGTAACGAAGTTACTAAAATTTCGTGTCTTTCCGTATATTCCATCAAATCCGCACGGTATTATTTATTAAAATTCCACCGTTCATTTGTTTATATTTTTAAAAGTTTTTGTAACATCGATAAGACTTCGCTAATTAGTTACTTGCTGGAAGGATGATACCGTATTATTTTAGAATTTAAAATATTTTTAATGTATCTCCGTTATTAATGGACCGATTTTTATAATTCTTTTTGGTATCGGCTCAGAAAATTACGAGGAAAATCATGCTTTTAATCATTTTCGCGCGAAAACCAGATTTTCAGTAAAATTATTTTTTCCGACAAGTTCCGACCGAAACAGCAGCTGTAATTGTCTGAGTCGTATGATCACGCAGCACCTGTCCCCACTTTAAGCAGGTGGAAGGGCATACCGGTAGGATCTTTGTGTCCCCCCCGCAATCCGTCCCTTACCTATCAAAAATTGTATAAATTAGACGATTTTGGCAATTTTAGGGAAGTACCAGTTACAGTGACAGTTGTGCCTAAACTAGTGAACCAGTGAGGACCCCGAGACCGACCGGAATCAAGGTAAGCACACCAAACTATCTAACTAATGTTTGCCAGAGTGACTTGTTAAGATTTTTCTCTATATGCGCCGCTTACCTGTTATCCATTCCTCGCTCAACACCATCATGGGTGGTATACTGGTGGTGCACCCTTCCTAAGTTTCCCCTCATCATGGGTGGTACACTGATGAGATTATCCTTTTTCCTCGCTCAACACCATCATGGGTGGTATACTGGTGGTGCACCCTTCCTAAGTTCTCCCCCCGTCATGGGTAGCAAACCGACGGGTTTTGCCCCTCTACGCGATAGCGGTCGCGAGTTGTGTTACTATTCCGTTACATTTTTATAACTTGTTAAGATTTTTCTCGGAAAAAATGTAGAATCCGGTGAACTCTCCGATTTTCATAAAAATTTTATGAGGGGTCTAGGACACCATAATAATAACGAAAATGAATTTTTTTTTCCGCGGAAACAACTAGAAATAGTAAAAATTGCTAAAAATTTCAACCCAAAATAAACATAACCTAACGCTTACCTGTTGTAAATACGAGAATTAATTCATATTCAGCAGCATCAAATGGTTTCCAAATACATTATTTTTTATAATTACATAATTTTTAAATTCAATAACATTTCCACAACTTTAATATTCAAATAGTTTTAAATAAATAAATTCCATAATTATTGACTTCATTTCGGACATATGTCAAAATAGTAAGAATATCACCAACTGATGTTGCCATGTTGCCAGACTAAAAAAATATATAGCTATTCTTGTGTATTATAAACAAATTTTGTAAAATGTACCTTATTATATAGGAAATATAAAATATATGCTTGAAATGTGTAGGAAATATTAACCTATCGTACAATACCAAATTTAATGCATTTATAAATAATAAAAAAATATTTTTTAAAAGTAAAATGAATAAAAGCAACAATTCTTAAACAAACTTCTAAACTAGACATAAAATATAAAGAAAACAAAAACATTTAAATCCTCTTCCCGACCAACTAACACAGATCAAAGTGTATTATAAATTACTATCGCTCACCTTAATATCTGAAATAAAATAGTGAAAAACCCAAATGAAAAACTCTAAATACTTAGTTTCATCCCAACAGCAACAATAGATAAAATAAACATAAACAAAAAATAAGTCGGAAAATAAATGAAAAATAAACCTTTGTATTTACAACATATTTGACAAAAATAAAAAATTTCAAAATAAACCTTCATCATCAGAAGAACAAATTTCTGGAGATTGAATTTTGTTTGGAACGTACAGTTTTCCTGCTAACTTTAAAAAGGCTTCTGTACGATTCAAAGAAAATTTTAGGCAATTTTTATAGAACATATACCTAGCTAAATTATCCGGTATATGTGCTTTTTTTCGGCCATTGGATTTTATTACGGCTTTTGCATGCCTCCATTAACTTTCAATACTATTAGTATTGCAGCCAGTTTCAGGATCTTTAAAAGTTATTGAATGAATAACAGTCAAATGTTTATAGCCATTTTCCGTTAAACAATCATATGCCTTCCAGCAATCCGAGTAGATAGTGGTACCCTTTTCTATCCATTGCTCTATAATGGGTAAAAGAGTATCACTATTACGATGTTCAACGGCGACCATAAATATTTTACCCGTTCCTCTTTCAAAACCTCCAAAGACCCACTGACCTTCTACCGGATGACCCCGATGATATTTTCTTTTTCCAAATTTACTTTCATCAATTTCGACAATTTTACCAGGGCCACCAATTTTCATCGGATTATCCATAAAGGCATACAAAAGTACCTCTCTACAAAAACTTGCCCAATCGACGGCAGTTTTATTTGAAATTTCCATTTCCTGACAAATAAATTGTAATGAACAATCAGATACCCATAAATGCACGAAACCCAATATTGTATATAGAGTTAAATTACTTCTCGCAAAAAATGTTCCAGTCCTAAATTCGACGACGTCTCTACAAAGTTTGGCCTTTTGCTTCCTTACAGAGACTTTATTATGGCAAAGCCATCGCCAACCATCAGGTCTAAAAATTAATCATCATTTTTTGTTGAAATTAAATAATAAATAAATACCTACCTAAAACAATCTTTTGTTAGAGTATAATTCCCTCCACATTTCTTACATTTATGATTAGCCCTATGCGGAATTAAGTTCCACTTAATTAATTTTTCGATTAATTTATCGTCATCTTTAACCAATTCATAAATTTTAATTAAATTCGTTTTAAAGTTCAAAGTTGAATAAAATCAAATAAACGTTAGGTATATATCAATCAACGGTAAAACCAAACTAACATGAAAACGACTGAAATTCGACAGTAAAACAATACGAAAAACTAGCTATTCAAAACTACAAAAACCAAAACTTAAATTTTGAAAAAATTTAAATCGACCAAAAGTATAATCTGTTTTCTTATCAAATACTCGATATATGTATAGTAAATCTTGGCAACATTGTCAAATCATTTGAAGTTTTAACCAAATTGGCCAATAAGAGGTTTTGACAAAATTGACAGTTTGTTAAAATAAACAATAAAGTAGAAGGTTCTGAGCAACAAAATTAATAAGAAAATAAGTTTCCCAATACTAATTTTATGTTTTTTGTCTTTTAAATTATCTTGAGAATGTTTATTTAACACTAAAATGGTCTCAAGCTTAATATAATTGCCACATTTACAACTGGTAAGTGATAGGTTATGTTTACTTTGAACCTATATTTTTAACAATTTTTACTATTTCTCAGTGTTTCCGCGGAAAAAAAACTTTATTTTCGTATTCATTACAATGTCCTAGACCCCTCATAAAATTTTTATGAAAATCGGAGAGTTCATTGAATTCTACATATTTACCTTTTTCTCTATATGCGCCGCTTACCTGTCATCCTTTCCCCACTCAACACCATCATGGGTGGCAAACTGGTGGTGCCCCTTTTCCTAAGTTCCCCTCATCATGGGTGGTACACTGATGAGATTATCCTTTTCCTCGCTCAACACCATCATGGGTGGTATACTGGTGGTGCACCCTTCCTAAGTTTCCCCCCCCCGTCAGGGGTAGTAAACTGACGGGTTTTGCCCCTCTACGCAATAGCGGTCGCGCTTTGTTTCACTATTCCGTTATATTTTTCATATTTTAATTGGATAATTTAAAAACAATTTGGTTACTCTGGAGATCTCCGCTTTGATTGATATACTTGTGTGTTGGTGTGCTGAAGCTTGAGTTTTACCGCTTTTACCGCTTTTACCGCTTTTACCGCTTTTACCGCTTTTACCGCTTTTACCGCTTTTCACCGCTTTTATAACCATAGCTAGTTCACAGTTTTCCGCTTTCCGTAGTAGACGGCTGACTACCGTCGATTTATATCGCATTTTCATGTAAGGCATGGTAAACGTAATAATTTTGATTTTCTTTTAGCATTTGCCGAAACCGTTTAACTGCATGCCTAAACAGCCTGCACTTAGTTGTGATTTACCGTAAAATATATAGTTTTGTTTGTTTTCATTTATTTTCCTGTGCTCCTGAATATGTGTTGCTAGCAAGTTAGCCTTGTAATAAAAAGTAAGTACAAGATCCTAAACCGAAAATGTATTAACCGTAATTTATTTTGAAAAATTATTTTTGTAGTTACCGAAATTATGTACATGTATAAGTCATTGGTAACGATACGATTAGAATTAGAAATTATTGATTTCTCTTATTATTTTGTTGCTAGTCAAACTAGTATAATCAGCTTTTGTTTTGTTTCTGAAAATGTTTTTTTTGTACCAGTAGTTAATTGCTTTTATCAGCCTAAATCGACACAAATCCGAATGAGATAGTTATTAAATATAACGATATATTAAAAGTTGTATTGTACATCATGATATATACCGGATGACTGTAAATTTTAGTTTATTTTGCTTATTGATATATCTGATTGTTTTATATGATTACCGTATCTCTTTTTGTTTAACCGAAATTGTTTCTTTGTGGAAATTGGCACACTGTCCAAAGTATGTTTTATTTTTTTTATTTATTCAAACTGTATTCTGACCGCTTTTTTCGATTGTTAACAAATTATATTTTGTGATACACCGCAGTGGTTGGTTAATATAATGTTTTGTTAAGTACCGTCCGTGTTTTATTTAGTTCTGGGCTGAACACAATTACCCATTTTGTCTCCACTGTCTAAAGGCTACCTGTCGCATGTGGGCCCTCAACCACTTAAATCCTGAGGGTGGCGCCCGAGATGATATAAACTTTATTAGTTGGAAGACCGTCCCGATCAAAGTTCCGTCCGAACAAGGTAAGTTTGGATCTATCTAGGAAAGCGCCATTACAAATTTGGCGCCCGAGTAGGGACTTCATTTGTGTTGTTACACCAAGGAAGTAGGTACTTTATTTGTGTTTTTTTTACAGCAAAGGAGTAGGGATTTCCATTGTATTTTTACACCAACCGTCCAGGGATTGTTTTTTTGTTTGATTGTATATAGCCAGTAGGGACCTCCGTTCTATTCCAGGTCGAGGGAGAAAGAGACTGCCGTTTCCAAGCGAAGTAAGGACTTGCGCTCCGTAGTAGGTGATTATAGTAACCACCGCCTACCCATATCCTGACCTGTAATTCTGTACCGTGTATATTGAATTTGGATATTGGTAAAATCCGGTTCCCATAAGAGCCCTGTATCGTACCAGCCAGCTGCGCCGTAATCAGAGGGACCCGTACCAGGATTTGTTCGTCGGGGATATCGAGAGGTAGATGTTTTGGGATAAACTGACCTTTCCATTCTAGGCAACGAATTCCACCGTGTATCTCGAGAGGTAGATGTTTTGGTGTTAAACTGGCCTTTCCATTTCTAGGAATTTCGTTCGTCAAGACCCGTCCGCCGAAGAGTTGAATATAAACCGCCAGAGAGTGCAGTATAAGCTCTCAGAAAGTTCCAGCCACCAGAGAGCTGAATATAAACCGCCGGAGAGTTGAATATAAACCGCCAGAGTGCAGTATAAGCTCTCAGAAAGTTCCAGCCACCAAGAGAGTTGAATATAAACCGCCAGCAAGTGTAGTTTTAAAGGGGAGTTGAATATAAACCGCCGGGGAGTTAAGTATAAACCGCCGGGGAGTTAAGTATAAACCGCCGGGGAGTTGAATATAAACCGCCGAAGAGTTAAGTATAAACTGCCAGAGAGTTAGGTATAAACTGCCGGGGAGTTGAATATAAACCGCTAGCAAGTGCAGTTTCAAGAGAGTTTAAGTATAAACCGCCAGAGAATTCAGCTGCACCTATCGAAGAGGTCAGACCGTCAAGAAGCCCAGTTCCAGCCGCTAAGAAAGTTCCATTCCAACCGTCGAAGAAAGAGTAGTGACCTGATTAGTTACATATAAGATGGCAACAACAACGAGTAGCAGCCAACAGCCTACAACTACCAGTCCTGCTACGACCGTACTAAGCACCACACCCCTCGCCATTGTATCCGATCCAACCGACGTCCGAATAAGCTGGGTGTACTTATTGAAGAAAGAAGAATTAATTAATGAAGTGACTAAATTTGGATTGGAAAGTTCCGGAACCGTCGAGATATTGAGGAAACGTTTGGCAAGTTACCTCAAATCCGGAAAAGCTACGCCTGCTCCGCCTCAGACAATCCGACCGTTGCCGCTACCGTTAACGCTACCGTTACCGCTCCGCCAAGAATACCGACGCTCACTTTGCAAGCTACCACCCCATATTGTACCAGCTATGGATCTTCTGGACCAGTAACCCCGTTAAAAGTACATAAATGGAATATACACTTCGATGGCCGCACCGACCCAGTTACTTTTATAGAACGACTTCAGGAAATTTGCACATCACAAGGCATCATAATTGACCAATTATTACCGCATATGCCAGAACTCCTTCGAGGGGAAGCCGCCCTTTGGTTTCGAAATAACCGACAACACTGGCATAATTGGGCCGAATTTTTCCAGGATTTTCGAAGTTTCTATTTTCCTATTAATTACGCTGCTGATTTGGAGATAGAAATTAGTCGCCGACTACAAAAGATACAGGAACCGGCTCACAGGTATATTAACGATATGCAAACATTAATTAGAAGACATGGCAGCATTGCACCTGAGCAGGAATTGCATTGGATATATCGGAATTTGTTACCCGAATACCGGCAGTATATCCGCAAGAGCGATCTCATCGACATTGTTACGCTATCACGAACAATTCGAGAAACCGAACTATTGCTAGCAGAATTGAGGTCCTCTGCAAACCGAAATCAAACGCCGTCAACGCCTGCATCAAGAATAGCTGCGACAGCTCCAGTGAGATCACCGCCACCCAGACGACCATTTCCGACCCAAAGAACCAGAGAAAGAAACCGAGCACCACAGTCGAACCATACCCAAGCAACTGCTGGATCTGTCCAGAACGTTTGTTGGAGATGTGGTGAACCTGGACACTTTCGAACCAAATGTCAAGGTCGGCCTAAGCTATTCTGCTCACGCTGCGGGAAAACTGGGGTAATGTCCCGAGATTGTCCTTGCGACCGTCGTAATCCGGAAAAACTAGAGAGGTGCAGTAGCAGTCCGAGGTCAGCCCAGCACCGCCCAGAAGAAACCTCGAAAGCAACCCCCACCGAAGTAAATACCATCCGTTTAACCGACCCAAGACCACACATATGCATCTACATCAAGGAAACTCCGTTACTAGCGTTAATTGATACAGGAGCCGCTACCTCATACCTGGGAGACACCGCCGCCGAGTTATGTCGCAAAAGCAATCTTCCGAAGGTACAACCGTTAATTCGTAATGCTAAAGTAGCTAATGGAGGCTTAATTGACATAACTACCGCATATCAAGTATCGCTACAAATTGGAGATGCTGTTCTAACCGAAACCATCAGTTGTTTCCCGAATTTGACTTCTGAAATTGTACTTGGCATGGATATCTTAAAACGCTACCCGTTTCACTTGGATTTGAGCACCGGAGAGATCTTCCTAGGCGAACAAGTTTTACCTTTACCCACACTATGCAGTTCGATCGGCCAGATAGACTCTAAGCCCAGCTTAATTTTGAGCCCTGCAGAGGAAAGGCAACTCGACAAGTTTCTAAGGGAAGAACTACCGAAATTTGAGCAAATAAAAGGGACAACTCAATTGGTAGAACACAAAATTCATCTGCTAAATCCAGAACCCATTAAACAACGATATCGGCCACAGAATCCGAAAATGCAAGAAGTAATCAACACCGAATCACGACCAGCTTCTTCTCCGACCAATGCCGCCTCTCCGCCGCCGATGAGTACCCCGCCCAGCTCACCACCGCCAGGGACCGAATCCCAACCCGCTTCTTCCCCGACCAATGCCGCTTCTCCACCGCCGATGAGTGCCCAGTCCAGTTCGCCGCCACCAGTAAGCGACTCAACCACCGTAGACCACCAACCACCAACCAGGCCACCGCTACCAGTGACCGCATCTGACGATGTCCTCCAACCGTCAGTGATTTCTGCACCAGTGCGACCTTCCCCAGTACCCTCACCGAACACCGCGAGAGACGACCCGATCTACCTCCCAGTGGAGCGAGACCTATGTTGGCGATGTGGGTACATGGGTCACCACCGAGGGACGTGCCAAGGCAAACCGCTTCTCTTTTGTTCCCGATGCGGTAAGGTGGGAATCATGTCCCGCCATTGTTCCTGTTCCACGGAAGCCCGGCCGAGTTCCCAGTTCAAACGGAGGAGTCCAACCCGAAAACCGAGAAACCCGACCCCGACACCTAGGAATTGCTGCACTCCGCTCGACCAGTACCCGCCATGCCCGTACTGTGGTTGCCCGAATGGCCGTAGAGTCTAAATGGGGACATTTAGTGTGAAAAAAACTGTAGGAAACATTTTTTTTTAACAGGAAAGGGGGGTGTGTAACGAAGTTACTAAAATTTCGTGTCTTTCCGTATATTCCATCAAATCCGCACGGTATTATTTATTAAAATTCCACCGTTCATTTGTTTATATTTTTAAAAGTTTTTGTAACATCGATAAGACTTCGCTAATTAGTTACTTGCTGGAAGGATGATACCGTATTATTTTAGAATTTAAAATATTTTTAATGTATCTCCGTTATTAATGGACCGATTTTTATAATTCTTTTTGGTATCGGCTCAGAAAATTACGAGGAAAATCATGCTTTTAATCATTTTCGCGCGAAAACCAGATTTTCAGTAAAATTATTTTTTCCGACAAGTTCCGACCGAAACAGCAGCTGTAATTGTCTGAGTCGTATGATCACGCAGCACCTGTCCCCACTTTAAGTAGGTGGAAGGGCATACCGGTAGGATCTTTGTGTCCCCCCCGCAATCCGTCCCTTACCTATCAAAAATTGTATAAATTAGACGATTTTGGCAATTTTAGGGGAGTACCAGTTACAGTGACAGTTGTGCCTAAACTAGTGAACGAGTGAGGACCCCGAGACCGACCGGAATCAAGGTAAGCACACCAAACTATCTAACTAATGTTTGCCAGAGTGACTTGTTAAGATTTTTCTCTATATGCGCCGCTTACCTGTTATCCATTCCTCGCTCAACACCATCATGGGTGGTATACTGGTGGTGCACCCTTCCTAAGTTTCCCCTCATTATGGGTGGTACACTGATAAGATTATCCTTTTTCCTCGCTCAACACCATCATGGGTGGTATACTGGTGGTGCACCCTTCCTAAGTTCTCCCCCCGTCATGGGTAGCAAACCGACGGGTTTTGCCCCTCTACGCGATAGCGGTCGCGAGTTGTGTTATTATTCCGTTACATTTTTATAACTTGTTAAGATTTTTCTCTATATGCGCCGCTTACCTGTCATCCTTTCCCCACTCAACACCATCATGGGTGGCAAACTGGTGGTGCCCCTTTTCCTAAGTTCCCCTCATCATGGGTGGTACACTGATGAGATTATCCTTTTCCTCGCTCAACACCATCATGGGTGGTATACTGGTGGTGCACCCTTCCTAAGTTTCCCCCCCCGTCAGGGGTAGTAAACTGACGGGTTTTGCCCCTCTACGCAATAGCGGTCGCGCTTTGTTTCACTATTCCTTTATATTTTTCATAATTTATTTGGATAATTTAAAAACAATTTGGTTACTCTGGAGATCTCCGCTTTGATTGATATACTTGTGTGTTGGTGTGCTGAAGCTTGAGTTTTACCGCTTTTACCGCTTTTACCGCTTTTCACCGCTTTTACCGCTTTTCACCGCTTTTATAACCATAGCTAGTTCACAGTTTTCCGCTTTCCGTAGTAGACGGCTGACTACCGTCGATTTATATCGCATTTTCATGTAAGGCATGGTAAACGTAATAATTTTGATTTTCTTTTAGCATTTGCCGAAACCGTTTAACTGCATGCCTAAACAGCCTGCACTTAGTTGTGATTTACCGTAAAATATATAGTTTTGTTTGTTTTCATTTATTTTCCTGTGCTCCTGAATATGTGTTGCTAGCAAGTTAGCCTTGTAATAAAAAGTAAGTACAAGATCCTAAACCGAAAATGTATTAACCGTAATTTATTTTGAAAAATTATTTTTGTAGTTACCGAAATTATGTACATGTATAAGTCATTGGTAACGATACGATTAGAATTAGAAATTATTGATTTCTCTTATTATTTTGTTGCTAGTCAAACTAGTATAATCAGCTTTTGTTTTGTTTCTGAAAATGTTTTTTTTGTACCAGTAGTTAATTGCTTTTATCAGCCTAAATCGACACAAATCCGAATGAGATAGTTATTAAATATAACGATATATTAAAAGTTGTATTGTACATCATGATATATACCGGATGACTGTAAATTTTAGTTTATTTTGCTTATTGATATATCTGATTGTTTTATATGATTACCGTATCTCTTTTTGTTTAACCGAAATTGTTTCTTTGTGGAAATTGGCACACTGTCCAAAGTATGTTTTATTTTTTTTATTTATTCAAACTGTATTCTGACCGCTTTTTTCGATTGTTAACAAATTATATTTTGTGATACACCGCAGTGGTTGGTTAATATAATGTTTTGTTAAGTACCGTCCGTGTTTTATTTAGTTCTGGGCTGAACACAATTACCCATTTTGTCTCCACTGTCTAAAGGCTACCTGTCGCATGTGGGCCCTCAACCACTTAAATCCTGAGGGTGGCGCCCGAGATGATATAAACTTTATTAGTTGGAAGACCGTCCCGATCAAAGTTCCGTCCGAACAAGGTAAGTTTGGATCTATCTAGGAAAGCGCCATTACAGAGCGAGTCTCCCTGAAAAATACCTTGCTTTATTTGTACGAAGTCAGTGGTTATATTTTCGTCCCTGTGGTTCAGATTTAATTGTGTAGTCCAGTGGGTCATCATACAATGCAACAGGTTGATAATTGAGGGCGCCACTTTATAGATCTTAAGGACCTTGATAAGCCAGCTGGTGGGGGACAGAGTCAAATGCCTTGCGGTATCTAATAAATTAGCCACAATGGCAAGTCGTCTACTGCAACTTTGTTTTGGGATAGCTGGATCCATTCCTGCAAACTCGATTAGGGCCTTTGTAAAGTTATCTCTTATCTCCTCCAATAAAGTGTCTTCATAAGGTAGATGTTTTTGTCCTGAGTGTTCCGGTGCTGGTGCAGGATATGGATTTGTCTGAGAAGCTTATGATTATTATTATTATTATTATTATTATTATTATTATTATTATTATTATTATTATTATTATTATTATTATTATTATTATTATTATTATTATTATTATTATTATTATTATTATTATTATTATTATTATTATTATTATTTCTTTATAGTCTCACACTTAAGATGTTGTGGTAAAGGTAATGAGGGCTTTCGCAAAACTCACACCTCGTTGACTTATTTCACGATTTTCCTGACTATCCGACATGTTTCTAGGATTACTGATTTTTGCATGTCTGTCATTAGTTGGAATGGTAGATTATTATTATTATTATTATTATTATTATTATTATTATTATTATTATTATTATTATTATTATTATTATTATTATTATTATTATTATTATTATTATTATTATTATTATTATTATTATTATTATTATTATTATTATTATTATTATTATTATTATTATTATTATTATTATTATTATTATTATTATTATTATTATTATTATTATTATTATTATTATTATTATTATTATTATTATTATTATTATTATTATTATTATTATTATTATTATTATTATTATTATTATTATTATTATTATTATTATTATTATTATTCAATAGCGCAGCATTGGTGCTGGATTTATGGTCACAAGACGATTTTTCAACAAGTCATGTGCCATTTTTAACTTTTATTCTAAATTTAGAAATTCTCTTGTAATGTTACATGTTCGCAATATTACTGCTTTTTGCATTATTGGGATAATTCCTTCAGTCAACTCCAATTGTTTCAAATTATCTGTGAGTGTTGTTGGTATTACTCCAGTTGATGATAATACTATTGGAATAACACTGACTTTATTGAGGTTCCATATTCTTTTAACTTCGAATGCTAGTGGGATGTATTTATTGATTTTTTCATTACTTTTCTCTTGCAGGTTGTGTGTGTTAGGGATAGTGATGTCTATTAGGTAGGCCGTTTTTTGTTTCTTATCCACTAAGGTGATATCTGGTCTATTGGATGGTATAGTTTTATCTGTCATAATAGGGTTGTCCCAATACAATTTAAAATATGCGTTATCTAAAACTGTATTCGGTTTATATTCGTAATAAGGTATTTTTTGTATTATAAGATGATATTTATGTGCTATCTCTTGATGTATTATTCTAGCAACATCATTATGTCGATCTATGTACTGTTTATTTGCTAACGTTGGACAACCAGAGGTAATATGGTCTATAGTTTCAGGAAAGCTGTTACATTTCCTACACTTGTCAGACTCCAAGTTATCTTTGAGTATGTATTTCGCATAGTTCCTCGTATGTATCACTTGGTCTTGAATCGCGACAATAAACCCCTCCGTTTCTGGATGGAGCCATCCTTTCTTTAACCAACTTACAGACAATGCTTTGTTTATATGGGTCTGTTGTAATTGATGGTAGTATCTGCCATGAAGTTCTTTAGATGACCAGTTTTCCTGTTTTGTCAACAAATGTTGCTTTTCGTCATATGCTTGCTCTTCCCCTTGGGCCGACAGATGCAAAGGTGTGTAATTTTTATCTGCGGCTAAGATGGCTCTGAAGAGTGTTGTTTGGGAAAGATTTTTAAAATATGTCCTGAGATTATAGCATTGTTTCTTGCAAGCCTCTTTGATATCTGTAAATCCTCTACCTCCTGCACTTCTCGGTAAATTGACGCGTTCCATTGATGCCTTCGGATGATGTTTATTATATTTGGTAAGATGGGTTCGAATTGTACGGTTTAAACTATCAAGTTCTGTATCTGACCAACCAATAATCCCGAAGGAATATGTAATAACTGGGATTGCATAAGAATTAATTGCCTTGGTTAAGTTTTTGGAGTTCAGATTCGTTTTGAGAACTTGTGTTATTCTATTTTCAAATGTTCTTTTTAACTGTGTCTTTATGTCTTTATGTGCAATTTTTGTATTTTCCTTTATTCCTAGATATTTGTATGTTTCATTCATTGCCATACTCTCAATAATGTCTCCAGTGTCGGTCATGTAACTTTCTCCTTCCTTCCACCTTCCTCTTTCTACGTTCAATATTTTACATTTATTTGTTCCAAAATTCATGTGGATGTCTTTACTAATGTTTTCTGTTTGCTGGATCAATGCGTCTAGTTGGGCTTTATTAGCAGCGTAGAGTTTAATATCATCGACATAAAATAGATGGTTAATGGTGTGCAGTGTATTTCCAGATACTCTGATATTAAATCCTGCTTTTGTATTAGATAAAGCGTTCGATAAAGGATTAAGACTTAAGCAAAACCATATTGGACTTAAGCTGTCGCCTTGGAAGATACCTCTCTTGATAAAGATTTGGTTTGTTTGCAGTTTGAGGCTGGGAGTGTTAAGTAAAATTTCTGTTCTCCAAAGTTTCATATTAAACTGTAAAAAATTTATAATGTTTGGATGTATGTGATATATACGAAGAATATGTAAGAGCCAGCTATGTGGAATAGAGTCAAAAGCCTTCTGGTAATCTATATAGCAAACATGTAAATTTCGTTGGGTTTTTTCGGCTTGCTTAAGAATGACTGAATCTATTATTAACTGTTCTTTACAACCTCTACTGCCTCGCTTGCAACCTTTTTGTTCTTCTGTCATAATATTGTTATCATCAATATGTTTGTATATGTGGGAAGCGATGATAGATGTAATTATCTTATACAGTGTGGAGAGGCATGTGATGGGCCTGTAGTTTGCCGGATCTTGTGTATTTTGAGTTTTAGGTTTAATGTATGTGCGGCCTGCTGTGAGAAATTTAGGGGTGTCAATAGGGTTGTGTATAATATGATTTATAGTTTTAGCAAGGTGTTCGTGCAGGCTAGTGAACTGTTTATACCAAAAGTTTTGTATGTTATCTGGTCCAGGTGACTTCCAATTCTGAACTTTTTTGACAGCTATAGTCAGTTCTCGTACGGTAATATTTAATTCCACTTGTGATTCTATGTTGGCGTGTTTCTGTTCTTCATCCCTAATCCATTGAGCCGTTGCGTTGTGCGTCTTCTCATGAGACCATATAGAGTTCCAAAACTCTGTAATTTCTGTTTTACTTGGATACGCGTTTTGTTGTTCTATTGTGCATTCATTTAAATTTCGGTAAAATTGTTTTTCGTTGGTGTCAAATAATTTATTTTCTTGCCTGCGTTTATTGGATTTTGTGTACCTCTTCAACCGTGCTGCTTGAACTTTTAGTTTTTGTTTTAAATTATCAAGGCATGTGTTAATGTTTTCTTGGTTTTTAATTATGTGTTCTATCTTTTTTAACATTTTTAGGTTTCTGTTGCCTTTAATATACTGTGTGACTCTGCCTATATCTTCCCTTAATTTATTAATCTTATTTTTTATTCTTCTTTCCCAAGGGTGCACGATCTTTTTTGTAGAGTTATTATTGAGTGTTACTCGTTGATTCAATTCAGTTATTGTTAGTGCAGCACAGTATATAAGACAGTGTGTTTGTTCCAAGCTACTATTTTCGTTGATATATTCTCTTAAAAATTTATTTAATTCTTTAATTTTTTCCATTGTTCCTGCTTTTATCTGTAATTTTGGTATTCGGGTTCTTTTATTGGGGTCTGTACCTGTCCATTTCATCAATCTGGTGTTTAATTCCTCCCTTAGTGTTATTAAATTTCCTATCTCGATTGGATCTCTTTGGAAGACTTGTTCTTCTCTTTTTCTTGTGGCCTGGCTTCTGAAATTTCTGGTGCAACACTTCCATTCTCAACTTCTTCTTTCTTCTCCTGTTCATTGGCTTCTTGTATTTCTGGTGTTACACTTCCATTCCCAGCTTCTTCCTTTTCGTTTTCTAATTCCCTTCTGACCTGTTCTTTAAGTTGCTGTATTTCGAAGTTTGTTAGTCGGTTGTTATTGACTATCACTCTCTTTTGATCTACTAATCTTTGTTCAGTGATCTGTTCGTATTCTGGAAGTCTTTGGAGGAACAATCGCCTCATTTCACCTCTGTATCTGGTTTCTGTCTCTAGGATTGATGCTTTGAAATAACAGTACATGACAATTTTATTCATATCTTTCGACCATGTCATGCGCTGTCTTGTTTTCCCTGCCTTAGTGGTTGCCGGTTGGTCACTCGGCAAAACACTGGGGCATGGTTGATTCTCATTTACTGTTATTTGTGATGTCTGTGTGGCTTCTTGTAGAAGTACTTGAGGGACAGTATCTGGTTGGTTTATGATATTAACGCCGCCAGTAAATGAGTTTTCGTCCTCAGCCTGGCTCACCGCTGGGGACGAAGGATCGTTTTCTGTTAACCTTGTTCGTAGCCGTGTCGTTGTAGACTGTTGAATGTGGTTTTATTATTATTATATTATTATTATTATTATTATTATTATTATTATTATTATTATTATTATTATTATTATCAAAAGACTTACACTTACTCAGCTTTCGCTGGTAATATTTACCTATCCCGAGCGTAAACGCAAATGGGATTAGACAGTGTGACATGTATTTAAAATTGCCGCTTTTTGCAAATCAATGAAAGTATTTTTATGAAGACTGAGTTTTTTAAGACTATCTTCAAGACTTCTCGGGATAAGTCCGGTTGATGATACGATGATCGGTACCACCTCCACTTTTTCTGCATGCCACATCTGCCCTACTTCTTGTAACATGATATGTTAACTAAAAACGTAGTATTTTTAAATTAATTATATGGCTAACACTAACACCACCTATTGTATAGCGTTCTTTTTATTGCTTATTTAGGTACCATTTTTTTGTTTTTTTGGTTAATGACTTTAAAATAGAAATTTTAATATTAGCGTGGTTTTAAAAATAACCTTGGTAATTTATATTGAAGCAATTTGATTTTTATTCGTTGGGACTGGTTTTTTGTTTTTCTTTTCTTCTCGACAATTAGAAAAGTTTTGCATTTTTAAAATATTTAATATTTTTACAATTTTCTTTTGAGATAGATATTCATTTACAAATTTGTATTATTAAATTGAAATGAACATTTTAACTTGTTTACGTTACACTCTTGTCATTTTTTTGTTCTAATTAGTACCTGTATTTTTGTTGTTGTCTTATTTTAAAAGGATTTTGGTTAGTATTGTACTTTCTTAAAAAAACTTGATTTTGGTGTACTTTATATCGAGTTGCTTTAATTCTGATTATTCAGGACTTGTTTTTTCTCGAGACATTCGAAAAGTTTGGTATTTTTAAAATTTTTGAAATCTTTTGTTGACTTTGATAAAAATTTATCGGGAAATAATGATAATGACGACAATTTAGAAGACAAATCAGACAATAATGAAGACACAAACTCAACCGACACTGAGTAAACATATACTTAAACATAAATTTTTGTTTTTGTTTTCGGATGTAGTGAATGTGCAGAAGGTTTGGAGATGATGGATGTTGTTCTTAGGATATGTCATAGCTACTGTGGATGCTAACGGCCCCTTTCCAAGTTCAAAGGTTCTCATTACCTGGACTTCCTTGTCATTTTATTATCTTTGAATTATCAAAAATTTATTCATTTAATGTGATGTCTTCGATGGTTGTTGTTATTTCGCAGTGTTTACCTGGTCATTCTTTTTTTTCGTTTATCAGTATATGATATACCTATTTACTTTAACAACAGTTAAGTTACTTTATCTTATTTATCTAATGTTTCTTATTTATATTATCTTATAATATCTTTTTCTATCTTACCATATTATCTTTCTTATCTTATGGAGCGTTTTTTTTCTCGGGCTATGTTTCTCATAGAATACATTTTGGACAAATTTATATTAACTCTGTCGCGCATATGTTTTAAAATTATCTTATCTTAGCTTATCTTATCTTATTTAGCTTGTTCTGGGAGCAAGTTATTGAACTTTTGGGTGGAATATTTTTAATGTATCAAGCCAATTTGGGCATATCAGGATATATTGATTTTTTTTCTTCCTTTAAAAGGTTCATATACCGTGTTTTGTATCTTATACGCTAATGTGTATTGGATTTATCGTACCTAGAGTCATTTTTATGCTGTATGTATTCTGTCGCGTACGGGTTTAAGTACCTTTGGCAGTATGCAGTGTGAATGTCTACTGGGTTATCTTATCGTATCTATATGTGTATACAGATTGTCTTTAGCTAGGAAATGGTAAAACGTATGTGGTTTTGTTTTTATGGTTCATGTATTTAATATGAGAAAGTACAATTTATATAGCTCTAAAGTATAATTTTGGTAATTTTTTGTAATTTTTAAATGGGTATATCTTGCAGTGACTGTATTATAGATCATTTAATGGTGTAAAAACTATATAGAATCTTTCTCATCTATTGTGACTTTATCTAATATAGATTTTCACCTTATCTATTACCGTTTGCGACTTTATTTAGTACAGATTTTGACTTTTACGGTTTTTTTGTTACTTTCCGATAGAAAAAAGGTACTACCGATTATGTCATCCATATCTTACAATAGTTAACCTCATGACGGGTTTTTGGAAGTTTTAATGCTTTCTTGCTAAAAAAGGTCTTATTTGTTTTTTTAATTAATCATTTTTGTATTTTTTTTAAGGCCTGGGTGGTGTGGAAACACATCACACAGTACCATTCTTTAACTTTTTTTAACGTAGAGTCAAATTTCAGTTGGCAGCTTAATTGCTGGGTGTAGGTGGCTCGCCCGGGACTTGTCCCACTTTTTATAGGCCACTTGTGTCTAAAGTTCGTTTATGTTATCTTTCCTAATTTTCTTATTTCTTTTATTTCTTTCCTTACCTATCTGATGATTATTATCTAACACATTTCTGCTTTCTTTTCTCTTTTCTTTATAACTTTTATTTTTTTTTAACTTTTCCTTACTAGTTTTGTTTTTTTTTTTCTATCTGTTTTTTTTTTGTCTCTTCTCCGCTTTCTTTGTCGTTATTGCATTTGATTGCAGTATTTTCTATAAACGAATCGCCAGAGCACGAGGCCATCTCTCCGATATGATTTGGCGCAACTCTGGAATGGTTACTTTTATAAACAAGTAACGAATATTGATTCGATGATATTATTTGACTATTCCTTCAATCCCTTACTAACACTGGCTAACACTAACACCATCTATTGTATAGCGTTCTTAACATGTTAATTATTATAAACGATTCCTGTCAGTAATTCCAACTTTATACACGATCTTTAATGTGGCTTAGTCCAATACCTTAAACCACGATTCTTTCTTTTATTGTCATTGGTGTTATACACAGCATTGGAATATACAATACCAAAGACGTTACAAAAGTTAAAAGTCACTACAAATTTCAAAGTCATTACACTGATTGGTTCTACATTGGTGGACGGTTCAGCAGACCAACCCTTCACTGGACCAGTCCTCTCCTGGATCAACCAACGGATCCTATGTAAAAAAGATAAGTCGACCAACGTAAATGCATTTAAAATATTATACAGCTGTCTCGTTTTTCTTCATTTCTTAAACGTAAAATATAAAAATCATTTTAGTATCGTCAACTGTATTAGAATAAGTTTTTGTAAAGAACTGTTTGCGGATTATTTTTTTGTAAGGTATTCTCAATTTCATTCATTTAAGCACCAAGGAAATCTATTTATCTTTTGGTACATTTTCATATTTTTGGTACATTTTCATTTTTTTATCTTCATAGACAGTTTTTTCTGACATCTTTCTGTCATCTTATGATACTTATTTAAATAACAGCTTAAAACAACTTTCTTCAGTAGTATCATAAAAAATAAAAAGATTTCAGTGGCGCCCTTATAATTTCTTAAAGAAACAAATATTGTACTATAGTCAGAGCTAATGAACTTACTCACCCCTAGCCGAGGTATTTAACTATCATAATTTTTGCTGTGATAAACATTTATAAATATTGTTAATTATTGAAATATCTTTTACAATTAATTAAAGACGAAATTAAGATTAATGTTTGTTTTACTGTAAATTACATTTTTTCTTTTGGTATATAGTTATTTTTAAAAGTTAACTAAATAATTTTATAAATTCACTATCAACAGGTAAATCATATCACAAATTGACGCTAAACGTAATAATTTGGTTACAAATTGTCGCCCAACGACCAACTAATGATCGGTGTACTTTGCTATCTTTTCATTATATTTGTCCAAAATATTGTTGTTGTTTGGAACTGCAACATCGACTAGCAGCACTGAATTAGCTTTTTTATCCACCACTACAATGTCGGGTCGATTATTCGTCACCTGTCTATCGGTGATAATGGACCTATCGTAGTAGAGTCTAAAATCTGCATTCTCCATTATTATTATTATTATTATTATTATTATTATTATTTCCGGTTATGCTCACTTTTACAGCCTTTACTCTGCTAGGTGGTGTTTCTTCGGTAAACAGGGAGCTTTTCTGGCTAGCCTGTTTCCGGTTCAATCTGTTTGTAGGGTGGCTATTGCTCTTCTGAATGCTAATTTTGGGTGATGATTTTCCTAACTATTGAGCAGGTGTCAAGGATGACCGACTTTTGAATTAGTTTAAGGGTGGATTCGGGCATGTTAAGTTGATTGAGGTTGGTGAGAAGGGATTTGGGAATCTCTCCAGTGGCGCCTATGACTAAGGGAATTATAGTGACCTTTTCTTGCTTCCACATCTTCTTAATCTCCTGAGCCAGAGGTAGGTACTTTGTTACTTTATCATCATATTTCTTCTCAATGTTGTCAGCTAACGGTACAGTAACATCTATGAGGGTGGTTACATTGGTCTCTTTGTCGATAATCGTGATGTCCGGTCGGTTGTGTGGTACCGTGTGATCGGTTTGTATTGTCCTGTCCCAATATAATTTATGTTTTTCTGTTTCTTCCACAGCATTAGGTTTGTAAATGTAGTAGGGTTGAGCCTGATGTTCCGGGTCTATTTGTTTCTTGATGTTTTGGTGAATGATGTTGGCGATGTTATTGTGTCTGCGCATGTACTCAGTTGGAGCGAGTACACTGCATCCAGATATGATGTGCTCAATACTTTCCGTTACTTTTTGGCACAGTCTGCATCTGTCATCTACGACACTTGGGTCTCTAATTATGTGTTTGAGGTAGTTTCTTGTAGCAATCACTTTATCTTGGATCGCCATCATGAACCCCTCTGTCTCTGGGAAGATGTTAGATTTCAACCACATATGTGTCGCTTCTTCGTTAATTCCTGGTTGTCGGATCGTGTTTATGTATTATTATTATTATTATTATTATTATTATTATTATTATTATTATTATTATTATTATTATTATTATTATTATTATTATTATTATTATTATTATTATTATTATTATTATTATTATTATTATTATTATTATTATTATTATTATTATTATTATTATTATTATTATTATTATTATTATTATTATTATTATTATTATTATTATTATTATTATTATTATTATTATTATTATTATTATTATTATTATTATCAAAAGACTTATGCACTTACTCAGCTTTCGCTGGTAATATTTACCTATCCCGAGCGTAAACGCAAATGGGATTAGGCTCAAAATTTACATATTTAAAAATTTCCGAACAGTGTGACATGTGTTTAAAATTGCCGCTTTTTGCAAGTCAATAAAAGTGTTTTTATGAAGATCAAGTTTTTTAAGACTGTCTTCAAGACTTTTAGGAATGAGTCCAGTTGATGATACGATGATCGGTACCACCTCCACTTTTTCTGCATGCCACATCTGTCCCACTTCTATGGCAAGATCGGTGTACTTTGCCATCTTTTCATTATACTTATCCAAAACGTTGTTAATGTTTGGAACTGCACCATCGACTAGCAGCACTGAATTAGCTTTTTTATCCACTACTACAATGTCAGGTCGATTATTCGTCACCTGTCTATCGGTGATAATGGACCTATCGTAGTAGAGTCTAAAATCTGCATTTTCGAGCACTGCCTGTGGATTGTATTTGTAATAGGGTGTATGGGTATTTAGCAGTCCATATTTGTTAGCCAGTTTCTGGTGGATAATATTACACAGCTGGTTGTGCCTGCGTAAATAATCCGTGTTGGCTATGGTTGAACATCCTGATGTGATGTGTTGTATGGTTTCCGATGTTTGTTGGCACCTTCTACACTTGTCCGTTGTAATAGTTGGGTCCCTGATAACAAGTTTTTTGTAGTTGTTCGTATTAATTACTTGATCCTGAATGGCCATCATAAATCCTTCAGTCTCTAGGAACAGGGTACCGTCAGCAAGCCACCTATTTGATGCAATTTTATAAATGTATGGTTGGCTTAGGTCGTGATGATGTCGACCATGTAGAGCTTTTTGGGCCCATTTTACTTGTTTTTCAGCATCTGTTGTTATTTCCAAGTCCATATGAGGGTCTGCTAAATTTAGAGGCGAGTATTTCTTATCTGCTCCTATGACAGACTTATGTAAATTAGATGACAGTGATTTTGTAATAAAGAAGTCTCGTAATCTATTTATCTGTTTGTTATGTAGATTCACTATATCGCATAAAGCTCTTCCTCCCTCCTTTCTAGGTAGTGTTGTTCTAAGCACTGACGATGTTGGATGGTGACATCTGTACTTTGTCATCATAGTTCGGGTTGTTCTCTGAATATCTTCCAATTCGGTTTTTGTCCATTGTAAAATACCGAAAGAATAGGTCAACACAGTTACGGCATATGTATTAATGGCTCGGTTTAGATTTCCTGCGTTCAACTCAGATTTTAGTAGGGAACTTACCCTTTGTGAAAACTCATCCCTGATTTTAGCCTTGGACTGTTTTTGGTCTAACAATCTGGCTTGTTGAAATCCCAAGTATTTATAGGTTTCCCCATTCTGCATGGCAGCGATTATTTCTCCATTAGGTAGCGCCACATCTCCATTGACAATTTTTCCCTTTTCGATGTTTAAAGTACGGCACTTATCTAAACCAAATTCCATGTGTATATCACTGGAGAACCTTTCAGTTATATCCAGAAGATGTTGAATTTGTTGTTGATTGGGAGCAAAAATTTTGATGTCATCCATATAAAGGAGATGGGAAACGGTGTAGTTGGTGTTTCTATTAGTCTTAAGATTGAAGCCATATTTTGTGTCGTTAAGCAAGTGAGAAAGTGGATTCATTGCCAAACAGAACCACAGTGGACTAAGTGAGTCACCTTGGAATATTCCTCTGCGAATAGCAATTTCATGGGTTTTAAAATGCTGACCATTTATATTTAACTGAAGGTTTGTTCTCCATTGTTTCATAGATGCTTCAAGAAAAGTAACGATGGTAGAATGTACTTTGTAGATGTTTAAAATACGTATAAGCCAGGAATGAGGTACGCTGTCAAATGCCTTACGGTAGTCTACAAGAGCAGTCGAGATTTTGCGACATTGCTTTTGCGCTTGCCTTAGGATCACAGAGTCAATAACAAGTTGTTCTTTGCATCCCTGGTGACCACGTTTACATCCCTTTTGCTCCTCTGCCAAGATGTTATTTTGGTCAACATGCCTGTAAATTCGGTTAGTAATGCAAGATGTTAATATCTTATAAAGCGTTGGAAGGCATGTGATTGGTCTATACTGCGAAGGATCCTGTGTGTTAGCTGTTTTGGGAAGCATATGGGTTAAACCATGAGTGAGAAAGGCTGGGATTTTTTCTGGATGTTGAAGAATGTGTGTAAATTTTGATGCCATTACCTCGTGTAAGCTGTCAAATTTTTTGTACCAGAAATTTTGGATATTATCGATTCCTGGAGCTTTCCAACTATTAGTTTCTCCTACGACTTGGTTTACTTCAGCTGTTGTTATGTTATCAAACACCATAGAAGCAATGTTTGATTTGTCTGTCTCGGATTCTATCCATGCTGCACCCTCGTTGTGTTTTTGAGGATTGGACCATATTGAAGACCAATAGTCAGTAAATTCATCCTTACTTGGAAGATTGTGGTAGTTGTTTGTTCCGGCGCTACTAAGTCGTCTGTAGAACAGCTTTTCATTGGTGTTAAACAAGTGGTTTTGCTGTTTCTTTTTAGTACATTTGACGTAACGAGATAATCTTTTGGATTTTGCCTTTAGCTTCTGCCTAAGAAGGTCCGTATATGAGCATAAATGTTCCTTATACCGTGGATGACCTGTGTTTGTTTTAATTTTCTTTAAAATTTTCTTGACCCTATTAATTAGGCGTCTGGACGGTTTGGTGTTGTTGTTAAATTCTGTGAGTTGTCCCAATTCCTTCCTTATGTCATTAATGGACTTCTCAAGTCGCTGTTGCCACCAAGGTTTAAATGGCTTCTGCTTTTCGGTAGACCTTTTGTTCGGAAACCGGATTTGTTGGTTGTGACTTTGTAGCACTGCAACTGCACCACAGTAGATAAGGGTGTGGATTTCTTCCAGTGTTTGGCAGTCCTTAGCACGATCATTTAAAAGTAGATTAAAAAGTGCAAGAATCCTATTGGTGTTCTTATTTGATCTCAGTTTGGGCAATATTGGTCGCTGAATTGGGTTGGTACCATCAAATTCTGCTATTGCTTTAGAGAGTTCGGCAACAGCATTTTCGTGTTCGTCTGTTTGTGTGTCATTATCTATGTTTTCGTTTTGATCCATGTTTGGTGTGTCCTCGCTAGTGTGGTCATCAAGTCTTATATTATCCAGCTGATCATTTGTATGTTGGATTACATTATGATCGATTTCTGTTTGGAGCTCAAGAAGTACTTCACTTCGTATTTGTTGCAATAGTGGACCAGGTAGTAAATTGTTTTTAATAATTGTTCGACGCTGGTCAGCAATACGTTGCTCCGTAACATGTTGAAACTCCGGATATTGTTCTATAAATGCTCGATGAAGGGCGTATCTGTAAGTTGTTAAATCTGTCTCAATCTTGGTGATTTTAAAATAGGAGCGTATAATGAATGAATTCATCTCTGTAGTCCACTTCATACGCTTCCTGGGCTTTCCGGCTTTAGTGGTCATGGATGTACCGTCCTGCGATACTCCAGAAACAGCAGAAACCGGTGGAGGAGAATCGGTGATATTTTCCTCTTGTGTTATCGCAGTATCCATACTCGGTGTCACGCTGCGCATGCCGCTAACCAAGGAAGAAGATGCATCATTTTTCGAACAAGCCCTTCTGTCATCAACATGAACGCGACAAGAGTTGTAGGTGTTACAATGTCGATTCACCTGACGATTCCTAAGTGTTAAGGTATCGGTAACAATCGAATTATTGCTCCCCCCAGAATCCGTGGAGCAGACAGCCGACATACCAGGTACACCGGCCGTGTGGGATTGTGAGCGTAATACTCTACCCACCTGGGGTAATTTAGTTTTAAAATTCGACATTTTGATTAAAGCATTTTATACCTACTGCCAGGTACCACCATTTTCCCCTGGTAGCCCAGGTAACTCGGACCCGTGGGGGCGTCACTCCCCAGGTAGAAAAACTACCCCGTGCGGGGTTATTATAATTATTATTATTATTATTATTATTATTATTATTATTATTATTATCATTATTATTATTTTTATTATTATTATTTCTGATCATCTCACAGTCATGGTTCTGCGGTTGATTTGGAAGAAACACCGAGTGCATACCTTGCACCTGGGGTCCTTTTTTTATAGCACCTTGCGGATTATGTGCGCGGTGCTCAGCACAACAATTTGTTGTAGGGACATCAGATTGTGCACACAGGGTAACTGTTTGATGGCTTCTGTTGTTTTGTATGAGATTACTCCGGTGGCTCCGATTACTATGGGAAATACTGTGGTTTTCATGTTCCACATCTTTTGTGTTTCAATTTGAAGATCTTTATATTTGAGGTATTTTTCGGTTTCTTTTTCAGTAATATTGTAATCGGATGGGATAGCGACGTCTATCAGTTGGCATGTTCTTCATGATTATGTCAGGCTTATTAGCTTTGATGGTTCGATCAGTTTGGACCTGTGTATCCCAGATGATTGTGACGTCTTGGGTGTCCAAAACAGGTTCTGGAGCATATTCGTACCATTTATCTCCGACTAGTATGCTATACGCTT
This sequence comes from Ophraella communa, assembly GCA_035357415.1. Lineage (NCBI taxonomy): Eukaryota > Metazoa > Arthropoda > Insecta > Coleoptera > Chrysomelidae > Ophraella > Ophraella communa. Next base: position 30,301,986 of record CM068980.1, read on the forward strand.
TGCATATATTATAGTGTAGGTGTGCAGCTACGAAGTTGTGTCGCTCCAAGTAAGCCTTTTTTGCCAGTATCGGGCACCCTGATACAACATGATGAATTGTCTCATTGTGGATCCGGCATAATTTGCACCTGGGGTCTTTGCCGGTTTTCATGATTTTCACTTGCATATAGTTTGTGGCGAGTGCTTGTTCCTGGCAAGCAGTGATAAGCGCCTCGGTTTCACTTTTGATGCTTACGGTTGATAGCCACTTCCATGTTTCCTTTCTGTTTATGGTTTCCTTTTTAACCTCTATTGCGATTTGTCCGTGCATCTTTTTCTTTTTTCAGTTTGTTAGTTGTTCCTGCTTCAAGTTTTCCTTTAGCTTCTCTTTTATTAGTTTTACTCTATTTGTGTCAGGTTCTGTGGGGTTTTTGTTTTCTATTCGTTTCAGGTATTTCCTTTTATGTTCTTGTTTTCCATTTTTTCTTCCTTTATTTTCAAGTAGTTATTCAGACATTCCTTTGCTATGGCATAGCTTGCTTCAATGCTTATCATTCCACGTTCACCGTCCTTTCTGGGGATGTAGAGTCGGTTAACATCTGATCTCGGATGTAACGCTCCATGCATGTTCATTTGTTTTCTTGTTTTCGTATCCATTTTTCTCAGTTCTGCCTTTGTCCATTTTATTATAAATTTTGAGTGTTTCTATTAGCCAGCTGTGCGGCACGCTATCAAAAGCTTTTTTATAGTCTATCCATGCGATGGACAGGTCCTTTCTATTCTCTCTGCTATCTTTGTGTACGGTCATACTAGTCAGAAGGTGATCCTTACAACCATAGGTGTTATTGACACATCCTTTCTGTTCAATCGGCATTAGGTGGTTTTCCGCCAAGTGATGTTTTATTCGTTTAGCTATAATTTAAGTGAGCAGTTAGTAGATGTTATTTAAACAAGTTATTGGTCCTGTGTCTTTCGGTTGACTAGCATTTTGCTTCTTGGGGATAAGGTACGTTTTTCCTTTGGTTAGCCGCTCAGGTAGATTTTGCTCAGTAGTTACTATCTCATTGTACGCCTTCGTTAGTTTGTTGTATAACGCTGTTAGCCTTTTCAACCAGAAGTTAGGAATTCCATCACTTCCAGGGGCTTTCCAGTTCGGTGTGTCGCTTAGAGCTAATGTCATTTCTTCCTGGGTGATGTCTGGCCATTCCATTCTTTTCACTGCTGATGTTCTTTCATATTCTTCCCGTATCCATCCCGCTTTAGTGTTATGGGTTGTGTTTTTTTCCCATATGTTCTTCCAATAGCATTCTACTTCATCTTCAGATGGTGTTTCTTTCATTTCGAATTTTTTCCTAGTATGCTGTTATAGAACCTGCTCGTGTTTTCCTGGAAGAGTTTGTCTTGTTGGAATTGTCTCGATCTTCGTAAGTACCTCTTAATTCTCTGTGTTTTCTGTGTTTTTGCTACAATTTGTTGTTTCAAATTCTCTATTTTCTGAGCGCAATAGGTGGGTATTTTTATACTATATTTTGTGTACAGTTTATCTTTGATATCTTTTATGCGTTCGGATAGTTCTGGCTTGGAGCACTCGCTAAGTTGAGATAAATCTTTCCGCAGTTTCTTTATTTTGGTTTCAATCCGTGTTTGCCAAGGTGGGTGTATTGGTTTTGGTTCCTTTGGCTTTTGCTTGCTATTTTGGGGTGTTAGGATGTTTTGCAGAGTCTCTGCTGCGGCGTATATTAGTTTATTTAGACTCGTTATACTATTGTAGTCATTGGGTGTTTCTTCAATTATCTCCTGTATCGCTTTATTTACCAGCCTGATTTGTTGTTTAGCTATTTCTCCTTCATTTATTTTTCGTAACGGATCTCTCGTTATTTCTTGTTCTGTGTTTTGGTCGCTGTTCACTCTTTGTATGATTTCTTGTTTGATTGCTTCTTTTTCCTGGTTGTCCACTTCGTATTGTTCTTGTAAACTATTATCTATTTTGTTTGTTTCTTGCAGGTTGTTGTATCCTAGAGTGATTTCACTTTCTTTATCTATGTTTAGCTCTTCTTTTTCGCTTTCGTATTTGTCTTTCTCTATCTTACTTTTCTTCTTTACTTTCTGTTTGATCTTTTCTAGGTCCTCATTTGGTATCTTGTTATTGTTTAATATGAATCGCCTTTGTGTAGCTAATGTATTAGGGTTTAGTTTATGGGATGCATTCGGATTTCGTTTCTTCCATAAGATAAAAGTATCTTTCAGGTTCGATGTACCCGTTGTTTCTAGTACGTAATAGTAGCACCATACTATTTCTTTGTAGTCGTCCATTGTCCATTTACCTCGGAGGCGGGATTTGTCTACTTGGTGTCAGTTCTTTATTGATAGCATGGTTCTTGGTTTTTGTATTGATGCTTTGGTTTGGCTCTTTCTTCGGTCTTATTTTCGTTTTTACGGCCTCTGTTTATTTCTTGTCCTGTTTCTAGAATGCTGTTCAGGGGTTCCAGAAGCTCAAAGTGTCCGCTTTCTATGTTTCCCACTAACAGAATATGTATGTTTTTTTCATGGTTGCTTTTGCTTATTTTCGTCAGTTGGGCTCGCATGGTGTATCTGTTGGTTTTAGATCTGAAGCTTTCTGTGTACACATGGAAGTTAATTTTGTGCAGTTCTGATAACGCAAGGAAACACCAGACCGGCTGGGGCCAGGAGGGGTCTCCCTAGCCAGTAACCGTAACCCCGTACCAGAACCTAGCAAACTCCGCGGACGAAACATTCGAAGATAACTGAATTTTTCTCACACTGAAAATAGGACAATTACAAGCTACGTTGGGACAAAAATAGCAGACATCTTCGAAAAATCACTGTAACCCCATTCCGGCGCAATTCGAGTTGCAAATGGTTTCATCGTCGAAATCTCTTATAAATTCACAACCGACTGCGAAGTCAGAAATTCACGCCATACAGAAACATTTATAGTAATGCCAGGCCTATCAGAAGATGTAATCCTAGGAAACAATTTCTTAAGAAGAAATATATGTTATTTCTGACATGACAATTTGGAATAACATCGACCATCCTAGACGATTGTATTATAGCATCACCTACATTCGAAGAGAACGACTTAAATAAATTCCTGCAGACAGAACTAGAAAAATTCAATTACGTAAAAGGCCCTACACACCTAATAGAACACGAAATAAAGTTAAAGAAACCCTGCAACCCGGTGAAACAACCGTATAGACGTCACAACCCCGTTATGTTAGACATCATTAACGAAGAAGTCGACAAAATGCTAGAAGAAGGAACCATCGAACCGTCAAAAAGCGGCTGGAGTTCACCGATCGTCCTGGTAAAGAAAAAAGACGGTACTTACAGGTTCTGCATCGATTTCAGGATAGTTAATGATCTGACCGAAAAAGACGCATATCCTTTGCCCAGGATGTCCGAAATCTTGGACAGATTAAAAGAAGCAAACTACATTTCAACGCTGGATCTAAAACAAGGTTATTTTCAAGTCCCTTTGAAAGAATCCAGTAGAAATATAACAGCTTTTAGCGTACCAGGGAAAGGACATTACCACTTTAAAACAACGCCGTTCGGCCTACACTCAGCAGGTGCAACTTTCCAGAGACTACTAGTAAGTAATTCCCCCCGAACTAGACTTCGCGTTCGCCTATTTAGACGACATTGTGGTGATATCAAAAACAAAAAACGAACATTTTTGTCACCTCCGAGATGTCTTGAGACGCCTTAGAAACGCCAACCTTCTCCTAAACATCGAGAAATGCAATTTCTGTCAAACTGAACTCAAATACTTAGGACATGTAGTAGGCAAAGAAGGCATCAAAACAGATCCAGACAAAACGAGTGCAAAAACAGAGCTCCCAGCACCCGAAACCGTACGCCAGCTTCGCCGCTTCCTTGGAATAACGTCTTGGTATAGACGATTCATCGAAAATTACTCTACCATCGCAGCTCCACTGAATACACTGCTAAAAAAACGAATAAGATGAAAATGGACCGAAAAGCAGGAAAATGCATTTAGACACCTGAAAGAAGCACTCACGTCAGCACCAGTATTATCCTGTCCTGATTTCTCATAGCCATTCTACCTGCAAACCGATGCATCAAACTGCGGACTAGGAGTAGTACTAACTCAGAAACACGACGGAAAAGACAGAGTGATCGCTTACGCAAGCAGAAGCCTATCACCGGCGGAGGTCAAATATTCGACAACAGAGAAGGAATGCCTATCAATCGTACACGGAATCCAACAGATGAGACCGTATTTGGAAGGTTACAGTTTCAAAGTAATTACAGACCATCAATCGCTAAAATGGTTGCGAAATATCAAAAACCCATCCGGAAGGCTAGCAAGATGGAGTCTAGAACTGCAACAATACGACTTTGAAATAATATATAGAAAAGGCGTCCTAAATAAGGTAGCATACGCATTATCCCGTCAACCGCAGGAATACACCGGACAAGAAGAGGAACTGTTAGCTGCGGTAGAAGGTACTTGTGGATGGTACGACAAGCTCTTCTCAGAAGTCTCTCGAAACCCCGATAAATTTCCAGACTTCCAGATAACGGACGGAAAACTCTTCAAACATATTTAGAGCAGCCGTAATCTAGCAGACCCAGAGCTCAATAATCCGTTGAAGCGATGTGTCCCTGAACCAATGCGTAGTCAGGTGCTTCAAGACAATCACGACTCCCATACATCCGGTCACCTAGGCATCGCTAAAACAATATGCCAGATAGCCCAAAGATACTACTAGCCAAAGATGTTCAAACAAATCGCCGATTACGTCCGGAATTGCGACAAATGTCTTCAGTTTAAGCCTTCCCAACTTCAACCAGCTGGAAAGATGCAACCCCCCACTATAGAAAGACCTTGGCACACTATCTCAATAGACCTTTTCCAAGATCTACAGCGGGAAACATCTACCTGGTTGTCGTGCAAGACCGATTCACGAAATGGGTTATCGCTAATCCGATAAAGAAATCCACCGTAACCCCGATCATCGAAACCCTACGCTCGAAAGTATTTCTACAATTTGGCATCCCGAAGAAGATAATGTCGGACAATGGCACGCAATTCACGAGCACCACTTTCAAAAAGTTCCTGGAATCGTACAACGTCGAACATTTCCTAACCCCGCCTTACATACCACAATGCAACCCAGTGGAGCGTGCAAATAAAGTCCTGAAATCGATGATAGCTACGTACGTTGAAAACGACCACAGAAAGTGGGACGTATACATCCCGGAGTTCTGTTACGCCATCAACTCAGCCAAACACGATTCGACAGGATTTTCACCGGCTTTACTGAATTTCGGACGCGAACTAGTCAGCGAAGACGTCCCGCAGGTCGCTTCCACAAACAGTTTCGCCGACAAAATAAAAGAAATTGATTCACTAAGAAATTTGGCTAGGACTCACCTGGAACATGCCTCTGACAACCAAAGAAAGTTCTACGATCTCAGGAGAGACTGGACTCCACACGTCGGCAACACCGTCGCCGCCGCGAGCTACGGCATCCGCCAGACCGATACCCACCACCCCAGGGAAGGAAGCAGAAAGAATCCTCCGGAGGTTCAAGGAGCTATTCGGATCATCGCCAGAGAGCCCAGCGAATAGCACGCAACAGCCAGACGATGTCCACCCCCCGAACAACCAGAGGAGTCATGCAGGGAGTCCGACCTCCAGTGCCTCGTCCCTGGTGGAGAAAGGGACACGAAAGTACCGGCTAAGGTGCAACAACGGCAGAATTATTAAAATCAAGGTGGCGGCCGTAGAAAGAATTACTCGCCTATAGTGGTAAGATGTACAAAAAAATGCATGCTATCATTTTTTTTGCGACGTGAGGGGGGTGTAACGATTCGCGCAGATCGATCAAGCGACGTCGCCCTACCACTCAAGCCGAGGACCGGTAGAGATGGTACGACTGGTGGGAGCGGTGGGGCTCTCCGGCTTAAAAGCGACGAACCGACACAAATCAAGCAGAGTTGTCTGTCTTCAAGATCGAGTTTTTTAAGACTGTCTCCAAGACTTTTGGGAATGAGTCCAGTTGATGATACGATGATCGGTACCACTTCCACTTTTTCTGCATGCCACATCTGTCCCACTTCTATGGCAAGATCGGTGTACTTTGCCATCTTTTCATTATACTTATCCAAAACGTTGTTATTGTTTGGAACTGCAACATCGACTAACAACACCGATTTAGCTTTCTTATCCACTACTACAATGTCGGGTCGATTATTCGTCTATCGGTGATAATGGACCTATCGTAGTAGAGTCTAAAATCTGTATTCTCGAGCACTGCCTGTGGATTATACTTGTAATACGGTGTATAGGTATTCAGCAGTCCATATTTGTTGGCCAGTTTCTGGTGGATAATATTACACAGCTGGTTGTGCCTGCGTAAATAATCCGTGTTGGCTATGGTTGAACATCCTGATATGATGTGTTGTATTGTTTCCGACGTTTGTTGACACCGTCCACACTTGTCCGATGTAATAGTTGGGTCCCTGATAACAAACTTTTTGTAATTGTTAGTATTAATTACTTGATCCTGAATGGCCATCATAAATCCTTCACTTTGAGTTCTGCTGAGTTTAATACATTTTTTACTTTGATTACTGATAAAGGCATTCAGTCAATTGAACATTGTTCTACAGATTGGTCTCAGTTTTTTAAAAAATTTGCTAAACTATCTTACTCTTTTTTCATGAGCCCGATAATTAACTCTTATGTGAGGAATGCGATATTGTTATTAAAGAGATCATCTTGTCTTGATTTTTATGATATTGGCAGCGATATGATTAAGTTATCGTTAGAGTCTCTCATTCAACCACTCTGTACCTTATATAACAAATGTATAGTAAGGGGTTGTTGGTGTAATTTGCTTAAAATCAGTAAAGTACTGGCCATGCATAACAACGAAAGTATTGAGGATGGTTAGAATGGTTAGAATTATTTTTGAAATTTAAAAAATGTTTTTCATCTTTGAAGAACGCCATAGCTTATTCTATTCTGCATGTGATAAATTAATCCATTTATTAACATTTTTAAGCATAAATCAGTTTAATTTTAAATAATTTTAAATCTTTCGAATCGTCACTTAAATTAATTTGCTCAAACCAAAATCTTGAGGACTTTCATTACGTTGTGGTTAGTAAATAGGCTATCTTCACACTACAACATGGCGGAGGCGCTAACATGGGAATCTCCATAAGAAAATCGTCAAAAAAGATAAGGTTCAATCTGCAATTTTTGGCTCAGTCGTTTGATCTGCACATGCATGCCCCCAACTGCTTCCTACCCCGCTCCCCGCACCCTCGACCAGATCACGTGACGTAATTTCCACACGTAATTGCACCGATGTGTAATCAAGGTCATCTTAAAAAACCTCGATGTTAAAGAATAAATAAACTAAATAATAATCGTTATTAATAGGATTCAAATTGCATACACATGTCACGACTAGCGAAGGTCTTATCGGAAATTAGACCGTACAAATATAGGATGGCTGTCGCAGATGTGAAAAATGTCTTGCTTTATTTGTTATCTGTATACGGGGTATAGTACAAATAGAGGTTTCGTTCTCAAATTCTGATAGAACAGTTTTCATCGAATTTGGTCACCTTCTGTGATAGATATCTTAGTACATAATCTAATCATATACAGGGTATGTCGGGATACTAAACAACTTAGAAATGTTAGATGTGTAAATGTAAATGTGTATATAAAATGTAAAGGTCCTTTTGAGTTAGATATTTTATACGGGATATGTCTACATATACAGGGTTTGTCGCAAATTAGACCGCAGAAATATCGGATTAAAATTATTATCATTCATTAATAGGGAAACGGTTATATCTACGGGGTATGTGGCAAATAAAAAAATTTCGTTACATTAACGATTATACGGGGTATGTTCGTGAATTTTATATTAAAAATGTTAATTTGATCATTCGTAAGACGTACATGATGTGGGTCAAAGATCATTTCGAGTGTACAGGGTATATCGCGAAGATCATTCGTAAGATGTATTTGTACGGGTGGGGATGTAAATTTTTCATAAGGGCATATCGAGAATTAGATCGTCCAAATATCGGATGGATGTCGCAGATGTGAAAAATGTCTTGCTTATTTATATACGGAGTATGGCACAAATAAAGCTTTCATTCTCAGGTATCCAATAGCCAATACTAAAGGCCCTATGATACTGATATATTTGCGTCGTTTTGTCAATTTCTACTTCACTCATTTCGAATGTACAGGGTATGTCGCGAAAATCATTCATAAGACGTATGTGGTTATATGAGAGCGTATCGGAGACATGCTTTTCGGTTATATTATATATGCAATCATTATCATTTCGTGCACGAACTAATCGCATTGTTTTTCGCCCACATGTAAACATGGGGTAATCGTTAGAAATGTTGAAAATATGTTTGAGAGGTATGGCCATATGATTGGAATCGTAAACGCCGTACATTTCATGACTTGTTATAACCAAGAATCAATCGTGTTTTGGAATACAGACTTTTCCGCAATTGTGATAAGATGCGAATCTAAGACGATCGAAAATTTCAAAGTCGTTACATTGTATGGGGTTGTCAATGCCTTGAGTGATAATATCAAAATCGTCTGCCATGAGTTCCTGAGTCGGTATCATGTTAAAGGGATGTATTTAATTTTCTTTCAATATTTTTAGTATCGATGTCTTCTCGGTGTATGCGGGATTTCTTAAAACTCAAGCATCACATCTAATTTAATATATTAATAATACATTAAATTATTTAGATATGCCAATTTTTGTATTATCTGGACTATTAATTACCAAAGAACTCACCTTATAAACTGGCTTTAATTGTTCACAATATGTATTTTTACCTCGACAACCGTTTTCTACATTAGATAAAGCTGTTGAAAGACTAAATTCTACTTGGAAAGGAATGTGTATGGCACTAGATACTCTTAAAGAGATGTAGAGTATTCTAAAGTAAATAAAATATTTAAGAGGAAGTTATTGCATGCTGGAGACTATTTCAACGTTCATGGTCCTAAAAACGCAGAATTTCTTTTCAAGAAATGTCGTCTCACCTTTGGTGTTTTTTTTACACATTATTGACGTTCACAAATTTGACGGTACATTATGAAAAACTGGAAACATTTTCCAAGATACAAACTCCTGGCACGTCATCTCTGGGCCGTATTGTACGACGTCTCCGTCATTTGTTTTGTAATGGTATATTACCATTGTATTAACTAAAATGTTGAATCTGGAACCGTTGGTGAAACTGATATCGAAAACCGTTTACACTAGGTAAACTGAGTTTACCTTCGGTCTCTGAAGAAGATATTTTGGTTATCGAAACGCGCGTCAGGCATATAAAAGTGTGTGTTGGTGTAGTGGTAGTGTAAACGGTTTTCGGTATTGTATTAATTATTTAAAAAAAAAATGGTCGAGAAAATATGGATTATTTTTTATTATTAAAACACTGAGTATTAATTAATATTCATATTGCTTGTAAATGTAAATTTCCGTTCTATAATTTTTAAGATAATTTTAAAAATTGAAACAAAAATAAATGCCACTAAATAAATTAATTATTAAAATACTATCTACTTCATTGTTCTTCTGTTGTATTGTTGGACATGGTATTGCTGGTGGTTATAGCGTTGAGGGTTGTATGGGTTATATGACTTGTGATAATTGTCTACAGACGTAATCAAAAGCTAGTGTGTGTTCTACTACTACCTCTATTGGTCATATTCAGTTAATACGAACACTAATCACTTGCGTAGGCTGATACTTTCCTTCTTCCTGTTTTTGTTTTTCTTATCAGACAAGCATAGTTTTTAAATCAATTTCTTAATTTGAGACTTTGCGTTCGGAGGAAGTCTCCAGAAAGGTATTACCAATTTAATTCTGTTAAATGGACTTTATTTTATAAATTGGTGTTAAGCAGTTTAAAACAGAATTAATAATCCCCGAAGAAATGTTAAAAATTAGATAAAAGAAACTACAAACGTACTGAATTTTAAAAATCAAAACAAAAATAGATGCCAATTTTACACGTCATTGCAAAAACAGTATCGACTTTTATTTTTCATGTTCTCGTCTGTTCTGTTGTTAGACGTGTTGTTGATAGCGGTGTGAAGGAGATTTAAAGATGATTCAATCTACCATATATTTATTTCAAAAAATAAATAAATAACGCCATCTTTTATGTACTGGTACTATCATCTTTTAAATGATCATCAAAGTTTCCGGTTTTATTATAAAAAGTATTTAATATAAGCAAATAGTTAATATGTGTTTAAGTATCAGATATTTTAAACAGTTGTCAAGGTTTCCAGTTTAAAAAATATTTATAATGTCAAATTAATCTCAGCAGAAAGTCGTTAGATCGTATATAGCTACCTCAGAGAAAATGAAAAAATATGATTATTATCTTATACCACAGGTACCTTATTCACATGCAACATTTGTTTAAACATATACAAACACTAGAAATGACCGACATTTTTGACATACTCTGTACATGTACATATAACCATATACTCCTTACAAATGATCAATTTGTTTAATATAAAATTTCTAAGTTGTTTGGTTGCCCGAAATACCCCGTATTTGAATAGTTAAGGTTTCTAACAGAGAAGTTTAATCGAAATTTGGATACATGAGAACTAAACCTTTATCCGTATATATATATATATATATATCATAAGGATCATAATAAAAATGACATTTTACGTAGAATTTATGGAAGAATTATTTGTATTATAGTGTATTTGGTGTCATAGTTCAGATATTTATCTTATGTATGCCAACTATTAATTTGTTAAAAAAATAATAGTACTTAACGATAAATGTAGCGATTATCGTCTGGATCGTAATAATTTATAGAAAAATGTAGGAATTATGGGATAGGCAATGTTTAAGTTGTTAAATAATTAATCTTTGATTATTAAAAGAATGTCTTTATTTTAAAAGGAGAGTCTCGGAAGTATGTCTATACACTTACAAAATTGAGAGAGAACTAAAAAGCTTTACAACTAGGTTACTGTAGTTGTCCCTTAACATCTGGTGATATTTTGGGTTCTCAACTCAGCTTAAATTATACCTGGTTTTATGATTCGTAGTTTAAAAGAATTTTATTTTAATCTTTAGAAAATAGAAATATAAAACACCAAATGTTCACGTTTACAATACCAATAAAATAATAAAATATAATATAAAAAGAGGGATTTTTGAACTCAATATTTCTACACGCCCCCTCAAAAATTAATCTCTTTTAAGATTTACAATATCAATAATTATAAAATTAAACCAGATATAATAATATTTAACTAGAATACTTTTAATATTTACTGACATATCTTCCGTTAACTCTTTGTCTGGGATGGTTATTACTAACCATATACATAATGATCCGACATTTGTCTTAACGATAAGGGAAACCCAGAAAAACCTTATCAGATCATAAATCAAAATAATAAAATTATAATTATATTATTAATACATCTATATTATTTACCAATTTTTTTTTCAAACTTCTAATCCCAATTTCGCTCTCAACTCCAAGAACTTGACCCTTGGTAGTGGCTTGGTCAGCATGTCTGCAATTTGCTTACCTGTTGAAATATGTTTAAGAATTATTGTCTTTTTCGCAACTTCTTGTCGAGAAAAATGATATTTAATGTCAATATATTTGGATCTTTTGTGGCTTGTTGGATTATTAGCTATGCTGATACATCCATTGTTATCTTCATATATTAAAATAGGTTCTTTTGTTTCCAGGTTTATACCTGCTGCTAAAATTTTTTAACCACATTGCCTCTTTGACAGCTTCATACAGTGCCATATATTCAGCCTCTGTAGATGAACCTGCCACAGATGCCTGCCTTTTTGTATTCCAACATATTGTACATCTATCATATAACTTAAATAAATTACTTCTTGTACTTCTTCTCTTAAATTTTAAGTCAGAGGTTTCATTTTCATTTCCTCCCCAATTAGCGTCAACATACCCTGTCAATATATTATTATATGTTCCCTGTACATATTTTAATTTTAAATTGATAGTACCTTGTAAGTATCTAAGTACTCGTTTTAAACATTGCCAAAGTTCTTGATTATTTTTATTAGTATATCTACTTAATGTATTTACAGCTAGAGTTAGATCGGGTCTTGTACATACCATTAAATACATTAGACACCCAATGAGACTTCGACACGGAGCATCGTATATCTCATCAGATTCCAATGCACTATAATTTAAATTAGTTGCTAATGGTATACTTACAGGCTTGCAATCTGTCATATTAAATTTATTTAATACTGCTTTAATATATGTACTTTGATCCAGTGATATTACTTTATTTTGTTTAGTAACTCTAATACCTAAGAAAATTTTTATCTCTTTTAGATCAACCATTGGGAATTTATTCATTAAATAATTTTTAAAATTCTTCATTGTAATATTATTTGCAGTACATATCACTAGATCATCCACATATAATATAGTGGAAATATTTTTAGAAATATCTCCTCTGTCTAATATGTACATGCACCGATCTCCATGGGAATTTGTAAAATTTAATTCTAAAAGAGTCTTTTCAAACATTTCAAACCAACATCTGGCAGCTTGTTTTAGGCCATATAATGCTTTGTTTAACTTACAGACCTGGTCGTCTTTACATTTTACACCCTCAGGTACTCTCATGTATATTTCCTCTACTAACTCACCATTTAAAAATGCAGTTTTTACATCCATCTGGTGGACTAACAACCCATGTTGATTTGAAAATGCTATTAAAAATCTAAATGTTGAAATTCTTGCTAGTGGAGAAAATGTTTCATTATAATCTACAAGATATTCTTGACTAAAACCTCTGGCAACTAAACGAGCTTTATACTTTAATGGATTTCCGAACTCATCGTTCTTTATAGTAAATATCCATTTACAATCTACAATATTTTTATTACTTGGTTTCGGTACTAAAGTCCAAGTTTTATTTATCATTAAAGAATTTAATTCATCTTTAATTGCCTGTTGCCATTGTTTAGCATCATTCCTATACTTAATTTCATGATACGAATTAGGTATAGGACTTACAATGGACTGTGCACATAACAAATAATCGTCAGCTACATCATCTTCATTATATGAAGCTTGGCTACGATCTTTGAGTCTATCACTCCGCCTAAGTCCTACACTATCTTTATCTTGAGATGAAGAATTATCCTTTAGTTTTTCAACACTGTCTATTTCGTTACAAGGGTCGTCTACTGAGTTTAACACATCGTTAGGGACTTCAGTTTTTCTACCTGAATCGACCTGACCTTCAAGTACCTTTATTTTCGGTCTTGACTTAACAAAATTTGTTTTATCTACAATTACATCTCTTACTACCACGTATTTATCATTCTCCACTTCATATACTCTATACCCATTTGGTTCGTAACCCACCAGTATTCCCTTTGATGACTTTTCATCAAACTTGTTTTTACTGGTTTTAACATGCACATATACAGTTGAACCGAAAACCTTTAGGTATTTTAATTGTGGTTTCTTATTATACCACATTTCATATGGTGTTTTGTTTGCATTCAATGATTTTGTTGGTGTCATATTAATTAGATAAGTTGCAGTTAAAACTGCATCACCCCAAAATACCTTATCTAATTCTGCACCAGATATCATTGTTCGAGCTTTCTCTGTGATGGTTCTAACCATTCTTTCAGATACACCATTTAATTGTGGAGTTCGTGGTACTGTAAGATGATAACTAATGCCCTTTTTAACACAATAATCCTTCATCTCGTTAGATAAATATTCTTTACCATTATCTGTATATAAGTTAACAATTTTTAAATTAAACCTGGATTCACTCTTTGCTACATAATCTTTAAACATTGCAAAAACATCAGATTTATTTTTAATTAAATAAGTTACACAGTAATGAGTGAATTCATCAACAAACAATACAAAATTTTTATTATTTATCGCAGAAGGCGTAATAAAACCACATACATCTGAGTGTATGTTAAATAATGGTCTTTTTTATGTAATCTTTATTTTTAAATTTATTGAATGATAGTCGCGCTTGTTTTCCGTTAATGCAAGCTTCACATAAATCATTATCAGGTATAATTTTACTTAATGTTTCTACGTCATTTACTAATTGCTTATTTCTTATTTCATTAAATTTATCTTTTCCGATATGGCCTAATCGCTGATGCCATAATTTGTAATCGGAATGAGATATGTTATTTGAATAATTAATAAAGCTTTTACTTACAAAAAATTCCAGTGTAAATAAATTGTTCCTTGGCTTACCAGTCATTATTGTTTTACCGTTATGGCTTACTATTACTCCAGAATCACTGAAGTTTACCGAGTATCCTGCTTGTTGCATTTTGAAGACTGATAATAGATTATACGGTACATCAGGACTGTACAGTACATTCTCGATTTTCCCTTGAACTCCAATGTTGCTCTCCAGTACAATGGTCCCCATCTTAGTTGCAGTGATGAAAGCTCCACTCTTGGCAATAGAAATCTTAATGGGTGTATGTAAATTAGAAAAGTTTTCAGATAGATCTTCTCGGTTTATCAAATGATCGGAGGCACCTGAATCGAGTAGAAAAGAAATTTTATTCTCTTTATTTGCTAACTGAAAGTTCCCAGCCATAAATGCAAATCCTTCTTCGGTTTGTGGGGCAACTTGGATTGTCTGGATGGTCCTTGGTCTTTCTGCATTTTGTTTAGGCTTTAAAGTTTGCAAGTAGTAACGGCACTCATTCTTATAATGTCCTCTTCTCCCACAATGATGACACTTTACGTTCTTTTTGTTATTATTTGCATGTTTTGGCTTAAAAATTCCGCGATGATTCTTCGATGATTTTCTAACATTCTTAAAATTCCGTTTCACCTCATTATTTTTCTGCTCTACATAGAGAACCTTTTTACTTGTATCAAGATTTTCATTTACAAGTTTAACTTCATGGTCTAACAACCGTGATTTTACAAAACTTAATGTCATATTGTCTTCTGATAACGTCTCGATAGCCGTTATAACACCATTGTAAGAATTTGGTAAAGTCAGTAATAGTTGGGCCACTTTATCAACTTCAGAGATAGTTGCTCCAGCTGATGCTAATTCTGTTATCAGAGTATCAAACTGCATAAAATGCTTACATAAGTCTGTCTCACCTTCTAATTTTAAACTAAACAATTTCTTCCGAGCTCCGAGTTGTTTCGCTACACTTTTCCGTTCAAAGATATTGTCTAGTGTGGCAAAGATTTGTCTTGTCGATGATTCCGGTTTTACGTAACTTAAATATGAATCGGACAAGTACTCGATTAAAACATTTTTCGCGGTTGATTCCGATTTCTTCCACTTGCTGTCCGGGTTCGCCGGTTCCGGTTTGTCAATCACATGAATCACTTCAAGTTCACTGAGAAGACTTCGGATTCTGAACTTCCATATGTTGTAATTTTCACCATTAAATGGTTGAATGTTTCTCTTTGATTTAACGTTTAGATTATCCATTTTATGCATCAAACAATAATTTAATTTTATAATTAGATTTATTACTTACACGTAATCACTAACTTTTATTTTGCACTCACTAATTTTTATTAATTAATCACAAACATAACCTGGGCCCATAACCTGTAGGAATTATGGGATAGGCAATGTTTAAGTTGTTAAATAATTAATCTTTGATTATTAAAAGAATGTCTTTATTTTAAAAGGAGAGTCTCGGAAGTATGTCTATACACTTACAAAATTGAGAGAGAACTAAAAAGCTTTACAAATAGGTTACTGTAGTTGTCCCTTAACATCTGGTGATATTTTGGGTTCTCAACTCAGCTTAAATTATACCTCGATTTATGATTCGTAGTTTAAAAGAATTTTATTTTAATCTTTAGAAAATAGAAATATAAAACACCAAATGTTCACGTTTACAATACCTACAATAAAATAATAAAATATAATATAAAAAGAGGGATTTTTGAACTCAATATTTCTACAAAAAATTATTTTAAACATTAATAAATATAGGCATTTGGTTCAAACACATATAAACCATTTTTTACATAACAATGTTTTATGAAAACAGTAGTCACTGTTGTCTGGATTGTAACAATTTACACCTAATGTATAATTTATTGGTTGGCGATCTATGTAAATATGGAAAGCATAGCAATGTGTTTTTTATACCTATATGACATACTTTTATGCCAATATTACACAGATTATCGACTTGACGTACAAAACATAACCGAATTTTCCTTTTCTACACCCTAATTCACGACGTACTCTGTATATATACATATAGATTTTGTACAAAAACATCTAACAGAGAAGAGACGAAAACTGTTCCATCAGAATTTTATTACATAAGAACTAAACCTTCATTTGTGCCACACCTCGTATATAAACAGTAGATAACAAAAGCTAGATATTTTTTATATTTGCGACGTCTTGCAATTTTAACTTTAATTTAAACTACCCTTTATTTACCTAAATTTTTTAATTTGCTACATACTCTGTACATATAACCATAAATGTCGTAGGTACTAGTTTTAATACAAATTTTCAATATATAATTTGTAATTTGTTCACATGGTTAAACCGCTTACTTTGAAATTTTCGATCGTTGGTGTTGTAGATTGGCTTCTCATCTTATTTCACATTTGCAACGTCTTACAATTTTAATCCGATACTTTGACGGTCTAATTTGCGACAAACCCTGTACATGCAGCCATGTCCCGTATAGACTATCTTACTCAAAAGGACCTTTAGCCTGTACCATATACACTTATGAATGTTCATACTGATATTTCTAACATTTCTAAGTTGTTTAGTATCCCGACATACCCTATATATGATTAGATTATGTACTAAGATATCTATCACAGAATATGACCAAATTCAATGAAAACTGTTCTATCCGAATTTGAGAACGAAACCTTTATTTATAATATACTCCGTATATAAATAGATATATCATAATTTTAATCCGATATTTCTACGGTCTAATTTGCGACAAACCCTGTATATGCAGACATATCCCGTATGGAATATCTAACTCAAAAAGACCTTTGATCAGTACCATATACACTTATGAATGATCAAACTTATATTTCTAACATTTCTAAGTTTTTTAGTATCTCGACATACCCTGTATATGACTAGATTATGTACTAAGATATATGCGTATGCAATTTGAATCCTAGAAGTTTATTTATTCTTTAACATTAGGGTAAAATATTACTTAATGGTATACTTTTTAAGATGACCTTGATTACACATCGCTGCTATTACTTGTGGAAATTACGTCACGTGATCTGGTCAAGGGTGCGGTAGTACGTTGGAGCGGGGTAAGAAGGAGTTGGGAGCATGCTTGCGCAGATCAAACGTCCGAGCCAAAAATTGCATATTGAACCTTAGCTTTTTTGACGATTTCCTTATGGAGATTCCCATGTTAACGCCTCAGTCATGTCGTAGTATGAAGATAGCTTATTTACTGTGGTTTTTACGAAATTATATCTTGTACATAACAATCTTAAAATGTTACTAACAAAGCATCTTTTATTTTTAGCCAGGTGTCTAGTTCAGTGCGATTAGCAATCAAATCTGCTGCCCTATCTTTTAATTTACTAAGTACCTATTGTATCAAATAAACATAGGTTAATTAATGCATTTACTTTTGAAAAAGTTTATTTTGTATGGAATGCTTTTTCTTCTTCTGAAACTATCCTACTGACTGCGCCAGTCATGATCTTTGCAATGGAAATTGTTTTTTAATAAAACTTTATTTCACAAAAAAATAACAAATTTTTTAAATTGTTTTTTTACAATTTCTCCCTTAACAATTTCCTAATTTACAATAGTTTTAAATTTAAAATTACTTTACAATAATAAAATTAAACTTTAAGTTGAAAATAGACCAGAACTCAAAATAGCATAAATGCAAAGACCAAACCTTATTTTACGAATCAAACTTAAAATATGTTTTATTGTATCAACCCTTACTGTTTGGAAATTCATCTTACTAAGAACATAAAAAATTTAAATTTTTAATGAAACTTTGGGACTAGTCGTTGACAGCTCTCTAAAATGGGATGTCGCTTTGTCAAAAAAAACTAAGCTCTTCTTGTTACGCGCTGAGAACAATATCTAGGGAGCTTCACCTGTCAGCTTCCAAAACAGTCTATTTTGCCCTCTTCGAGTCACATCTCCGATATGCACTTCCTTTTTGGGGTACATGTTGTATGACTCAATTTGAACGTATTTTTAAATTACAAAAGTGAGCTGTTCGGTATACGCTGAAACTAAGCAGTAAAACTTACTGTAGGGAATTCTTTAAAAAACATAAAATATTAACACTTCCATCCCTATTTATTTTTGAATCCATTTCTTTAATTCGGAACATTTACCTGAAGTCTCAGACAGACCATCTCATAACTACCCTCTTAGAAGTGCAGAGTATGACCTTTATTTACCAAAACCTCGCACGGAACTAACCAAAGGTCTATTTTTTATAACGCTAAGAAAATGCACAACAATCTACCCTTGGAAATAAAGTCCATTTCATCAATAACCGCATTTCGTAACGCTTTAAAATTATACTTGGTAGAGAGAGCTTTGTATGCAGTTTTTTACATAAATTATTTGGTAACATCTCACGCACTGGAAGGTTAATTTGTAATATTTATTTATTTTGTTGTTTGTTGTTTTTTTTGTTGTTACTGTGACTAAATTAAAATTTTAAATTTTTTTTATATTACTTATTCTTTATCATTCTCATTGTATAATGTATACATAAAGTATACATTTATTTTATTTTTTTAACTGACCTTTCGCAATGTTTTATATTGTGTAGTTTTATTTGTTTGTATGTTTTATGTTTTATTTACTTGTAGAAATTCTTGTATTACTGTTTTAATATGTTTTGTTCCATGTAATTTGCTTTTTTTTAAAGAGCTTTGTCCACAAATAAAAAAAAAATTAACCTAACCATAAAGCTTATTATTTTTATTATTATTATTTTACTTTTATTTGAAAAAATAGCTTTTTAAAAACTCAATGCCAGCTGTTTCGCTACAACGATTATCGTCAGATGGATCTATTTAAGTAATTTTTTGTTTTTTGAAGGAAGCTAGCTACCTATTTTGCTTTAGCTGGACACCTTACCTTTTTAAATAATTCAAGAAAAATTACTATCCGAATATAATGCAATATTAAAACATACGTGTATCTAAATAAGATAAAAAATATATATTTATTAAGTTGTGAACCTTATTTTATTTTTCTCGAAGTAAGTTTGTACAATTTTTTTCCAAGTTTTTATTTTATTTTAGTTATTGTCGAAGTTTTATACGTGAGAATTTTCAAGTCCAAAAAGTTTTTCCGAAAGTCTTGTAAAAAAGAAATTAATATTATTACTTCACCAAACTTATCAGAATAAATAAATTCCCAAGGGAACATTAGCTTATTCGCACATTTTAAGAAAATCCAAAGAGAAAGCAATGATATGGGCGAGCACCGGAAGTAACCCTAAATATGGAAATTCGTGCTCTTCTTGTTTTGCCTTCTCTATATTAAAGTTTTCGCCTAGCGTTGCTTCGTATCCATTTTACACACTGCATCATTACTGTTGCGGTTCTTCTAAAGTGCTTTCACTGCATTCTACCGCCGCCTATAAAAAAATATAAAATATCGAGTAACCTTGTGTCTCAATTCCCATCACTACGACACTTACTCAACTGTAACTACAGCAGACATTATAAAAAAGTTTTCTATTTAAAATGATAATTATATAGTATTATTAAAAAAAAATCTGTTAATATTTAATCCAAATTAATTAATTATATATATATATTACTGGTTTCATATATATATATATATATGAAACCAGTAATATTGGGGTATGCAGCAATTAATAAAAGTAAACTCTTTATACTTTTTTCCAAGCTTTCGGAAAATTTAATTTCCATTTTCAAGGAACGTATACGAGGATTATAAAATTTGTTCTTTACAATGGTAAATATAAATATAATTAAAACTATTATTTTGAAAAAAATTTTTTTAGAAAAAGGTGTCAGAATAACATTAGTAAAATTGTTTGTAAAACAATAGCTATTTATTTTTGAAAATGCCAAAGGGTGCTTAATTTTTTAATTAATTTAAATTGAAAGAAGAAAAATAAATTAAAAGAAGAATTTCTTAGGTTGAATTTGAAGTTTACAATATTACTCATACATCCTTTTCATAAACACTGTCAAAATAAATGTCAATGTCAGAAAATAATCAAAATAAATTTTCAAAAAAATATTATTAAACAGTAATTTAGTAAGATGATTTATTATGTAAGTTGTTCTTTTATGTTTTTATCCTTAGATAGTAAATAAAAATAAACATTACTGAGATTTTTATAATCACTCTTTTTATTAATGATTTTTTCTTCTTGAGAAATAACAGACATTTCTAAGAAGAGTCTTTTTTTCAAAATAGGTTGTATATCTAAAACACTAACAGATAAAAAATCCATTACATGATCATTTTCAACGACGTGTATTTAGAAACCATTTGATGCTGCTGAATATGAATTAATTCTCCTATTTACAAAAGGTAAGCGTTAGGTTAAATTTATTTTGGGTTGAAATTTTTAGCAATTTTTACTGTTTCTAGTTGTTTCCGCGGAAAAAAAATTTCATTTTCGTAATAATTGTGGTGTCCTAGACCCCTCATAAAATTTTTATGAAAATCGGAGAGTTCACCGAATTCTACATTTTTTCCTTACTATATTTCACCACACCTGCTACATGTGTTTAATTGTTCTTGTGTCTTTTTTAGGTACCTACTCATGATCTATTGGTATACTTGTTTGTACAATATCGAAGACTATAATTTGTCTTTTTATATTTTTGTAAGTACTTCCTTTTTATAATAATAATTTAAATACTTTACTAACTAAAATTACATGTTGATTTCTTAAACATGTGAAAACCATTAATACTTTTGATTTTTATTTTCTTTTTATTGTTTCAGAATTTTAAAAGAGATCTAGGACAAAAACAAATTGTTATGTAAAAGTGTACTTATTATGGATTGGAAATATTTAATTGTTATAAAATAGCAAAATATGGATCCTATTCAATATAAAATGCCCATTACATTCTTTGTTTATTTTAAATGTATGTCTTGTGAAAATTATGAACTTGGAAACTTTAGATGTACAAAAGAAAAATAAATGCTGATTCTATAAAACTTATTAATATATCCTTTTATTGTAAATTATAAGGTAAGTTCTACTTATTAAATTTTTAACTATTAGATATCTATCTCAATATATAAAAATATTTTTGATCTGATTGAACCCAGAAAGAAACAGGTACCAGATCTAAGGATGTAGTCAGGATACCGGCCAAAGGTAAGTAAATCTATTTGTCAATTATCGAGCTTTCGAATTTATTTTAAATTCTTCTTCAGGATACTATGAAAAAATGAAACATTAGTAGTGGTAAAACTAAGTTAAAAAGGACTTACTTAACGGAAGTTTGAGTAAGCTGCCATGTAAAACTAACATTACCAAGAATAAAAACAACGCACAATCATTTTAGGACAATACAATTAAAAAATTACAATTAAAAACAATCCTAAAGACAACTCTCCTTGTAAATAAAAAATTGTAATAAAACCATTAATAAATATAACATTTTAAAACTAGTAAAACAATCTTTTACATATATTTATCACACATTAGACCTGGATAAACATTTAGTCTCAGGTAAATCTAAAAAGCGATTAGTTGACAATCAAAATACGTTATATATATAAAAAAAAAGAAACAAAACAAATCAAAAAATCCCACTGGTATTAAATGAGATATTTGAAACGAAAAGACGGTGTGAAAACAATCAATTTGAACAATGTACAAAGTTATATTGAGTCATCAATATTAGCTAAAGGAGAGGTTCCATTCTCTAAACTAAGGATATATCTATAAATAGAACTAAGGTTTTGTATGTCAGACTTTTTGTTAATATTATTCAAAGTTTTGTTAATGTGGATCATCTCAAGAAAGGTTCTTTTAGTGTAGTTGCGTTCCTGTTCAAGAATTTTTACATTTGTGTAGTCAACTATGTGCTTACTTTTGATAATATGTTC
Organism: Ophraella communa; assembly: GCA_035357415.1. Taxonomy (NCBI): domain Eukaryota; kingdom Metazoa; phylum Arthropoda; class Insecta; order Coleoptera; family Chrysomelidae; genus Ophraella; species Ophraella communa. Next base: position 30,324,157 of record CM068980.1, read on the forward strand.
CGCCAAGCCACAAGTTGGTTTCTTAAGTTTGATGTCACTTTTATGAGATGTTAATCTAGCCGAAAGTTGTCTGTTAGTCTGACCAATATATTTTTTCTGGCAATTGTCACAGGTGAGTTCGTAAACCACGAATTTTCCAACGGACTGATTTGGGTTTTGGTTCTAGTGAATAGACTTCCCGTACAGAAAATAGTTTTTAGAGCTACGATTTTAAAAGGTATGTGCTTGACAATGTTTAATAGTTTAGGTGTCAATTCATTGATGTAAGGAAGTGAATAATATCTGTTGGACACAGAATCGATAGGAGAGTCAGTGGTGGAGAGGGCTTGAGCTGTTGGAAAACTGATAGGTTTTCTATCAATGCAATGATTATGAATTATGCTGTTAACCATACTTTTAGGGTAAGAATTATCCAACAAAATGTTTACAAGAGAGTTTAAATCTTTCTTTCTAAATAACGGGTTAGAAAGTTGGACTATTCTATGTTTTAAAGTTTTAATCAGGTTGATTTTACAGTTCGTTCGCTGGATCTTTTCCCATGGTTGAAATTATTAATATACTACTTTTTGTAGTACGTCTCTTTTCCACTCACAGAAACTAAAACCCCAAAATTGAACCGTTTGTTCCAATACAGCATAATATAACAAACAGAGATAGCCTTATGACGAATGTCGATGATAGGTGTAACCTACACAATGAAAGTTCTGTGGTTTATCCGTGAATTTGTAAATTGACAGACCAAATACGTTGTTTACATTTTTATTTTAGATTTTTATCCATTTTATTGCCCCTTGCATATAAATTTATTTTAAAAACAGTTGTTTTAACAACTAACCTATACCTGAGTGTTCGAATAATTGTGGTAAGTGAATATTATTATTCTACTTCTTATTAATTTATTTTGCAATGAAAACTAAGCTTAATCGAGTCATGGATAACCTCTACGATTTAACCTTAAATTGACATATCATTATGATTCTGGATAGAACTCCATCAAACTGAATTATATGAAACACATTCTGCTTTCACCAAAGTAGAAAATATTGACCTAATTTTCTGGATAACCAGAACCTTTGATAAATAGTTTTCATTTTTAGAATATGCCTGGAAAAAGGTTGAATTCGCAAGCACAGGAGCTGGTCCTAAATTTGTTGGGAGTATTTTGAGTTAGAAAAAAGAAATGGGGGACCTTTGGAACCAATTTCAAGTGTTCAAGAAGTAAAATAAATATTATTTAGCAATATACTTTTATTAATCAATTTTTTATGTTAGAGGGTAGCTGCTGCTTTGAAAATATCTCGGCGGACAGCATATGCTATAAAAAAAAGAAAAGAAAATAATCCAATTCTTTCTAGTCCAAGCAAAAGCAGACCTCGTTCTAAAAGTAAAACAACTGATCTACCTGAGTGAGCTAAGATGGCAGTACGGAACACAATATATGATATGTACGAACAAAGTAAGTATCAATTTATTTAAATATAATTTTTTGGTAAAATGTAAGAGTAGGGATTTTGTAATGAGTATTCAAATCATAATATGTTCAAGAAACATTTGGGAAGGTATTTATATATATTTTAGAGTAGTTTTGTTACCACATTACAATTGAATAAACATCAATTAAGGTTAAAACGTTAATGAAATAAACAAATATATGTTATAAATATGGTATTTTTTCATATTAAATCTTTACTATAATTTTTGTAATTGTTTTAGAGAAGCATGTTACTTTAAGTACCTTAAACTGTGAATTGAGGGAAAGAGAAATTGTAGCTATTGGCAAAACATCTCTTAGCATTTTGTTAAAAATATTGGAGAGCTTTAATGAAGCGGACCAGTATTGCAGCCTTAAGAGCCAATTTTCTGCGTAAATATATGGAAAACTATTCAAGTACTCACCAAAGAGAAATTGTTTTTTTCGACGAAACATGGATATTTTCTAAGGGAAGTAAAACTAACTCTTAGCAAGACAACAGTACTAAAAGTGTACGTAAACCAGATGGTTATGATGATAAACGTTTTATAATTGTCCATGCTGGTTCTATCAAAGGATTTATTTCCGAAGCAAGTTTACTATTCTGTTCAAAATCTAAATAGCTGATTACCATGGAGAAATGAACAATGAAATATTTATGAAATTGATAAGTACTCAATTAATTTCCCATTTAGAAGAACCATCTCTTATTGTTATGGATAATGCTCCATACCATAGTACTCTGTTAGAAAAGCAACCTTCTACTATTTCTACAAATAATGAGATTGTTACATGGTTGATGAAAAACAACATTAAGTGTGATGCAAAATTAACATAACCAGAATGGCTGCAAATTGCAAAAATGAATAAAAAAGAAAATGTTTATATAATTGATGAGTTACTACGAGAACATGAACATGAAGTGCTAAGACTACCGCCATATCATTGTGAATTCAATGCTATTGAATTAATTTGGGCAAATTGCAAGTTATATTATAATAAATATATTGGTAAAGATGGGTATTCAGATAGTTCAGTTATAAATATGTGGAAAAAGGCACTGGAACAATGTAATCCATAAATTTGGGAAAAGTGAAATCATACAAAAGTGGTATGCCCGAGAACAGAATATTGATGATATTGGCATTCAACCAATTTTAATAAATATAAATGCTGGTGACAGTTTTGATTCTGAATATGAGGAAAATTAAATAAAATTTATTGTATATATATTTAAGCCTTAAATAAACATATTTAAAATATGAATTATTTATTTTTACCACCCATTTATTCTTCAAAGTTAAACTGTGTGGGTGGGACTGTCCAATAGTAATGGTTGCAGCCATAACCCTAACAAAGCAATTCTGATTTGCATAGTTTCTAGTGAGAAAGTTATTAATGATACTAAATATTATACAAGTAAATTTGTTTAATAGCAAGTTTGAAGAATAGCTCCATTAAACTCTGGTATACTAACAGTTTTTTTGAACTAAACATTTAGGTAGCATATTGCTAAAAGGCTATAAAATATTTACAAATATCACCAGCTTTAATACAATAATAAATAAACTTACTGACATCGGTTTATAAGCCAGAAAGTCTATGGGATCACTTAAGGTTTTCGTTTTCCGTTGGTTGTATTCCCACGTGAGATGGGACCCAAAAAAATTCCACTATCGAGTTCTCTTGTTGTATCTGGTATATGAAGGAAAATAAATTCACATTCAATCTTCTTAAATGAAACAGCAATTTGATGCATCTAGACATTTTATTTTACAATATAATTCTCAAATGAATGATAATATTTAAAATTAAAATAACTATTAACATACCTAAATGGAACAATCGAAAATGAAAGCTGTTTCGTATCTTCCTCCTACATAAATTATAAAATTAAATTACGAATTAAATGATATAAGTTTTTATGAAAGATATTTTACAGTTGCTGTCAATATGACAGTGATGTATATATATTTTTTTACATCCCCCTACCTGGAGGCTGTGAAAAATCCACAAATAGATTTTCACTAGGTAATTATTTGGAGGCATGGAAAAAGTGCGTGTTTTGCTTATCTTTTCCTAAACTTACTTCAAATAATGTTTAAGTTAAATTGTTTCTTAATCTGTACTGGACATATACCCAATCTCCTAATTTAAAATCTTGTATTTCTGTTTTTGTCTTATATAGCATTGTTATATGTTTTCTCATGCTATTTTTAAAATCTATCTCCCTATCTTTTATTAAGTTATTATTATTAAGTTTATATTCCAAGATCGGACCTTCCTGTCCAAATAATAAATACTCTGGACTATATCCAGTTACTGATTGGTCGGTACTGTTGTATTCTTCTATACACTGTTCAGCTATTTTAGACCACGCTCTATTTTTAATTTCATTCTGTCGACATCTGATCCTATTTACCAACGTTTGATTTAGTCTTTCATTGCGTTGGAGAAAGGACAATCAACTGCTGTAAAAATAAGTTGTATGTTTAAGTTTTACATATGTTGTTATAATTTTTCAGAGTTGATTCCAGGGTATTGATCACTTAAGAATGTCTTGATGGGATATTTATCTTGGACTCGATTAATCAGTTTACCAAAATCTGTTGTTTAGTCTTTTGCAGTTGCTTTAAAAGCATAACGTAAAATGATCAACCAACAGATGAAGGTATCGTTTAGAAGAACGATTTCCTGTAAAACCACCAATTGTGTCTGAGGACATTATCTCAAATGGTTCCCGAGCTGGACCTAATTGGGAAAGAAAACCATACTTATTTTATTTCTACAACAAATTTTGCATTTTTCACAAATCTGTTTTGTTAATAGATTATTGTTTTTAATATAATATAATTTTCAATTTTTGTTGCTATTTTATTGGCACAAATATGTGTTAAAACGCTTGAAAAGTTGTATATGCGAATTAGGTTGCTTAGATTACGTGTAAAAATTCATGTTGCTAATAAATGTCATTGTCATTTTTAGTTATTCGACTGTCACTGTCAATCTTTAAATGAAGTTGTGTAGTTGTAAGTTTGTGTTTGTTCGTCGGTCTTTTGTATCGTCGTTCTAACAGGTTATATGGGCCCAGAACCCGTGAATTAAAAAAAGTGGAATCCTGAATCGGCGAGATTGACGTTACGGCGAAAAGATGAATTCAACAAACGTGTCAAGAATTGAACCTCTCGGAAAGGAAAATTATGATACTTGGAAATTACAAATGCAAGCTATGTTGACAAAGAATGATCTTTAGGAGTTCGTGAGCGGTGCTGAGGTAAAACACGTCTTGGCGGCGAATAGCGCGAATGCTTAAGCCGTACGTGACTGGGAAAAGAGTAATGCTAAGGCACGCTCGGACATAATTTTGTCGATTTTACCAAGCGAACTTCAACAAATCAAAAACTACGCTACTTCGAGGGATATGTGGAGGAAACTGGACGACGAAATTTATCAGTCAAAAGGACCGGCCCGAAAGGCTACATTATTAAAGTCTTTGTATTTGCAGAAAATGCCTGAGGGTAGTGACGTGCGGAATCACCTTGAAAGTTTCTTCGACGCAGTGGACAAATTAAACGACATGGAGGTCGTTATCAACTCGGATCTTCTGTCAATTCTACTGCTCTACAGTTTGCCTCTATCTTTCGAAAATTTCAGGTGTCTCATTGAGTCTCGAGATGAACTGCCTACACCTAAGGCATTAAGGATCAAGATCCTGGAAGAAGGTGATGCTAGGAAGAACGAAAGTAAATAAAATTTAATTATTACAAAAGTGAAATTTCAAACATGGCTTCTGGAATTTCTCCGCCAACAGCTATGAATTTCGGTCCTCCGATTGATGAAGGCTAGACATTTTTTAAACAAAAATTTGAACTTTATCTTAAAGCTACAGACTTAATAAAAAAGTCATCTGAGACGAAGGCATCCATTTTGCTGAGCTGTATTGGTGATGAAGCTCTTAAGGTGTATAACCAGTTTACATGGGAAGATTCCGATAAGAAAATGGACTTGGATACTATTTTATTAAACTTTTCAGAAGCATTTACTCCCGAAAAAAATGTAACCTATGAGAGACATATTTTTTTTCTTCGAAATCAATGTCAAGATGAATCAATTGATGTTTATGTCAGAGAACTACGACATCTTAGCAATACTTGTGAATTTGGAAATCTTCGTGACAGCCTAATCAAAGACAAATTGATTTTGGGTATATTAGATAAAAATGTCAAGAAAGATCTTCTGCAAACCAAAGATTTGACGCTTGAAAAGTCTATCTCGATTTGCAAACTAGCTGAAAGGACAAAAGTGCAAATGCAATTGTTACAAAATAAAACATCATCATTATCATTGAACGAAGTAAATAGTGGAAACAATAGTGGTCATTTTTCAAGTCGTCGGAACTATGTGCGTGATAAAAGTGCCAAAAAAAATCGCAGAGTGTCTCGTGAGCGTCATCCATAAGAAAATTGTGAAAATAGTAAGTTTAATTCCCACTATCAGAGGATTGGTGCAAAGAAAAAATAATTTTTATGCAAAAACTGTGGACAAACTCATACAAAAAATGAATGTCCAGCTTATGGAAAAAAATGCGCCAAATGTCATAAGTTAAATCATTTTGCCAATTCTTGTAGATCTGTTCACAATATCACTTCTCAAAATCAAGATTGTTCTTCTGATGAAAGTTTAGATTCAAATTATTATAATGACTGCATATACAAAATTAATTTGGTTCACAATACTTCTGATTGGAGCGTCAACTTACTACTGGAAAATAAGGCTAGTATAAATTTTAAATGTGATTCAGGAGCTGATATAAATGCCATTCCTGTTAAATTTTTAAAGTGCTTAAATATTCATAAAAATAATCTTTTACCAAATAATTTAAAATTTTTTTATTATAATGGGTCAAAAATAGATATTTTAGGAAGATGTTTACTTTCATGTAATTATAACAATTTTAATGGACACTTAGAATTTTTTATAGTTAAAAAAGAAAATTGTCCTGCTATTTTAAGTAGAGTAGATTGCCAAAAATTAAATATTTTGAAATTCTTAGGTAACAATGTAAAAAATACGATCAATAATGTTACAAAAATTAAAAATATTGACTACACTAAACTAACAGATCAATTTAAAGATGTTTTTAATGGTTTAGGTACCCTAAAATGGGAAAGATATCATTTTAATATAAATAATTTGGTCAAACCAGTTGTAAATCCACCTCGCAAAGTACCATTTGCGTTACACAATAAATTAAAAATACTTTTAAATGATCTTGAACAAAAACAAATAATTGCAAAAGTAAATCAACCTACAGAATGGGTCAATAGTTTAGTTATTGTACACAAACCAAATGGTGAGTTGCGATTGTGCCTTGACCCCCAAACTTTAAATAAAGCAATAATACCAGAAAATTACCCCCTTACTACAATTGATGAAATAATGTCAAAATTATCATAAGCAAAATTTTTTACAAAGTTAGATGCAAGTCAAGCTTTCTGGCAGGTCGAACTTGCTGATGAAAGTTAATTTAAATGTACTTTTAATTCACCTTTTGGTAAATACCGCTTTTTGCGGATGCCCTATGAAATAAAACCAGCCTCTGAAGTCTTTCAGAAATATATTAGGCAACATTTTGAAAATATTGAAGGTTGTGCATCTTGCATATTGATGATTTTTTAATATGGGGTTCTACCAAAGCTAAACACGATTCAAGATTAATTCAAGTTCTGAAAAAAGCTCGTGAAATTAACTTAAAACTAAATTTTTTAAAATGCGAATTTGGTGTCAATAAAATAAATTTCATGGGTCACATTTTTTCACAAAACGGTATTGAACCTGACGAAAACAAAATTTTAGCATTAAAAAACTTTAAAACACCCGAATGCAAAAAAGATGTTGAAATATTTTTAGGCATTATTACGTATGTATCCAAGTTTATACCAAATTTGTTTTTTAATAGTGAAAATTTAAGAGTTTTACTTAAAAACGACATTTTATGGCACTGGGATCAACCTCAAGAAAATACCTTTAATTACTTAAAAAACATTTTAACTAAAAAACCAATCTTACAATATTATGATCGAAATAAACCAATTACATTATCAGTTGATGCATCAAAAAACGCTATAGGAGGTGTTTTACTTCAAAATAATTTACCAGTTTATTATATTTCAAAATCTTTATCTGAAAATCAGAAAAACTGGGCTCAAAAAGAAAAAGAAATGTTCGCAATTACTTATTCTTGTTTACGTTTTTATCAGTATATTTATGGAAAAGCAATAACAGTTGAAACGGATCACAAGCCACTGGTTTCTATTGTCAAAAAACCACTAAACTCTTATCCTATGCCCTTACAGCGTATGCTCCTACAGATTCAACCCTATTCCATAAATTTAATATATAAACCCGGAACAAAAATACCCATAGCTGATGCCTTATCAAGAGCTTATGATCTCAAAATTATCAAAATGATGAATTTTCACTAAATGGCAAAATAGAATCTCAAATTTTATCTATACAATCCAGCGTACCTATATCTCAACAACAATTACAAAATATTAAAAAGAGACTATAAAAGATCCAATCTTAAAGCAAATAACAAACTTTGTTCAAAATATCTGGCCGAGTATTAAAAAAATAAATCAAATTATAAAACCATATTTTATTATTAGAGAGAACATATCTTTTTCTGACAATTTATTATTTTTTAATAAAAAAATAATTATACCTAAATCATTACAGAAAGAAATGCTTGTTAAACTTCATACTAGTCATTTAGGTCAAAATAAAACCAAATGTCGTGCGCGAACATTATTCTATTGGCCAAACATGTCTCAAGATATTAATACATTTATTAAAAATTGTAGATCATGCACTATTTTCTCAAAAAATAATTAAAGGGAACCATTAATTAATCATAAAATACCAATATTTTTAAGTTAAATGGAAAATTTTATATTTGCATCGTCGACTATTTCTCAAAATTTTCTGATATTAAATGCTTAGAAAATAACATAACGTCAATGGCAGTAATCAGCTATTTGAAGCACATTTTCTCACTATTTGGAATACCTGACGAAATTGTATCAGATAATGGCGCTCAGCTGTGTTCTGATTCTATAAAAATGTTTTCAAAGGAATGGGGTATTGATCTAACTTACTCTAGTCCCTATTTTTCGCAATCAAATGGGCAAGTAGAACGGTACATTGGTACTATCAAAAATATTTTAAATAAATGCTTCTTTGATGGAACCGACCCTTTTTTAGCTCTGTTAGAATTGCATAACACACCTATTGATAACAATTTGTATTCTCCAGCTCAATTATTATTAAGTAGAAATTTGAAAAGTCATTAACCATAAATTTCATAAAAACAATTTGATAAATAAACAACAAAAAATCAAGTTTTATTATGATATAAAAACACAAAAATTATCCCCTTTAAAAATAAACCAAAACGTTTTGATAAGAAATAATGGTTATTTCAATCTTGCAGGCAAAATTGTAAAAATAAATAAAAATCCTAGAAGTTATCAAATTCAATTGCACGATTCACAAAAAATTTTAACTAGAAATAGGCACCATATTAAAATTGATCCAAAACTAATTTCAGTTAAAAACAAAAGACAAAGTGATATGAAAACAGAAAGTAAAAAGTCTGAGTATAAAACAAGATTTGGTAGAATATTAAAACCGGTAGTTCGCTTTCAATATTAGTTTGTAAACATTTATTTTTATTAATACAAACAAAAATAAATATTTTGTTATTTACGTTTTAGTTTTCAGAATTTGATTGTTAATTTTAAATGAAAACTGAGGGATGTTATAACATATATACTAATGATGTTTCCTGGACTATTTATTTATATATATTATTGTTTCTCCTACCATCAGAAACCTGTATGTAATGTCCTTCATCGATTTGTGTGTATGTAAAGAATTAAATAAATTAGTTTACTTCCAAATATTGTTGTATTAATTTAAACATAAAATATAACAGAAGGAATTAAACGAAAAATTCAAGATACAAAGAAGTGAGAAGTGAAATGATAGGAAGATTTCTGGAGGTAGAAGAGAAACAATCATTGATAGTGTAAAGAAAAATGGAAAGGAACTAAAAGTAGATATAGCAGAGAACACTAAGGAGATAAAAGGAAACACTGAAAGAATCTCCAAAAATGGACAAGGAAATGATGCAGACTAATAAAAACATTCAAGGATAAGACGAAATATGGATTAAGAAATAGGAAATTTAAAGGTACATAAAGAAAAACAAGGAGATAATATGGAAAAATTTAAAGAAGAGTTAGGGCAAGAATTGCTTTAAACCCACATCAGAAAGTTTTCTATCTCTTCAATTTATTCGAGGGTTTAAGGATAGTGAAATAAGAACAAAAAAATATTCAAGAAAGGGATACTACTAATTTTTCGAAAATACTTAACATGGCTACATCTATAGCAATGGGCAAAGCTGAAAACTCGAGAATTTCTGAACACATACATAAACCTGTCGACACGATTAATAAAATAACAAACACCGAAAAGAAAAGGATCACATCTCCTCGGTCGGATCCAATTACTGTAAAATATTTAAAAGAAAGATGTTTCCCCTGTGGCAAGGACGATCACAGATCAGGTGAATGTGGAGCTATTAAATCTACTTGCATAAAATGTAAGAAAATTGGTCACCTAGGACGAGTATGCCTACAGAAAATTACAAATTTCAACCAAGTAGATGACGATAGTGACACAAGCAATGTAAGTATGGGAGACATTAATCTTATTAAGAACGAGATTTCAGATAAATATATAATCACCAAACACCTAATTTTCGGAAGAAGTTGGATGAAAGAAGTAAATGTCAAATTAGTAGATATGAAAATAATACAATATTCAGAGCAAGCTAAAAAACTTGATACACTTTTAGAAGAATATGCAACCACTGTATTGGGATGGGAACTAGGAAAAATACCCAATTACGAAGCCCATCTTGACGTAATAGAAAATGCTCAACCTTTTTTTGTTAAAGCTAGACGCATACCTTATACACTAAAAAAAGTAGACAAGGAAATATGGAGACTATGTTCAGAAGGAGTCATAACTAAGATAGATCACTCGGAATGGGGTACTCCAATAGTACCTATTGTGAAACCCAACGGTAGCATTAGACTATGTGCAGACTACAAAGTAACCCTTAACAGGGTTATTAAAGAAGATTATTATCCAATACCCATAATCAAAGACATATTTGCTGAAATAAATGGAGGCAAATATTTTTGCACCTAAGATATTTGTCAAGCTTACATGAACATGGTGATGGCCGAGGAAAGTACCCTCCTACAATATATGCACATATAAGGTCAATCGATTAATGTTTAAGGTGAAAGTAGCCCCAAGTCTTTGGCAAAAATTTATAGACCAACTACTTCAGGGACTGGATGGAGTAAAATCATTCTTCGATGACATAATTATTCAAGGAGCAACTGAAGATCAGCTTTTAACTCGATTAGAAATAGTACCGCAAAAACTAAAGGAAACATTGATAAAGATATTGATAATAAGGTAAAATTTTGCAGAGCATGCAGACTGGAACAAGAAGGACCATCTAAAGTACCAATTCATCATTGGGAACAGCCCATTGAACCATGGCAAAGAATACATGTTGATTTTGCTGGACCGGTACAGGGATATCAACTCCTTATAATTGTGGACGCTTACACAAAATGGGTAGAAGTGTTTCCCACCAAAACTACGAGTTCGTGGTGCATTCTCAAACTTAAAGAACTATTTAGCACATTCGGGTTTCCTCACCTACTAGTCTCAGACAATGGACAACAATTTGTGTCCAAGGAATTCAAAAGTTATCTCTCTAGTTGCGACATAACACATTTAACGTCTGCTACTTATCATCCAGCCACGAACGGTCAAGCCGAACGTTACGTGTCAACCAAATTAGTAAACCTTCACCGAAAAGGACATCAATTATAAAAAAAGGAAACATTTGCAAACAGACAGTTGGTAAATTAACCTTACAAAACTGTATTTATATTCATGTTGTATCCGAAGCATTGTCTTTAGAATTGTTTTTAATTGTGATGTTTTAATTGTATTATCCTGAAATTATTGCGCTGTGTTTTTATTCTTGGTGTTGTTAGTTATACATGGCAGCTTACTCAAATTTCCGTTAAGTAAGTCCTTTTTTAACTTAGTTTTAACACTATTAATGTTCATTTTTGTCTCATAGTATCCTGAAGAAAAATTTAAAATTAATTCGAAAGCTCTATAATTAACAAATAGTTTTACTTACCCTTGGCCGGTATCCTGACTACATCCCCAGATGTGGTATCTGTTTCTTTCTCAATATCAGGTAATTTAGATGCCGATGATGGCAAACGTTACGATGATGCTATTGCCTTATTGAATTCAAATCAAAAATATATCTCTAACACATTAAACAAACAAATATCATAACAGGTAAAATAATAAATTATTATAACAATAGTATTTTACTGATTAAACAAGAAAAAAAAAGTTACAAAAAAACTAAATGAATTAATCTCTAGAAAAATTTGTTATTTTCTAACAGAAACCACTCTTAATTACAAGCTGCACTTAAAGATTTAATAAAGATAGTAAGTAAAATAGAAAACTCAATGTATATGCAAAATTAAAGACTTTACATTATAGCCTCCTAAAGTTAGTAGACTAGAATATATAATTAAAATAATACTTAATTATTATCCAATTAACACGCTCATTTTAGGCAATAACTCTTAAAATTTATACAAGTATTACGATAATCTTAGCAAAACCGCCGTCATTGTAATTTAAAACATAATTTTCAAATAAACTTGGAAGTTACGTTCAAAAGAAGAGTTTTTTATTATTCTTTTTCAGATGGACTTCCAAAAAGTAAGGATTAGTATAATAAATTTAATGCGTGATCGATTTGATTTTTTTTTATATTAGTTATTCCATTTGGTGATATCCATGTTTCCTTGTGAATGTTTTTATGGTCAAATGACTACTAATTTTCAGGTTGTTTGCCAGCGCAGCTTCAATAACCCGTCTTCCATTATTATTACTCTGTTCATGTTGACTTTTTTAACCTGTTATGTTGTTGTAATCCCCCTCTTGTCCTACTTTGGCGTTCATATCAAATTTTGGAATTTCAATTAACATTCTATGAGAATATTGATTTTTTTTCTTTATCTTTGTCTTATGATGGTGTGTGCATTTACTATAATTAATTTTCTATATTTTACTCTTATTCATATTTTACGATATTTCGTTCAATTCGATTATGTTATTTTTATAATGATTGTTTACTATAAAACCCACTCCTAGTATCCCATTTTTTCCTGCAGTATTTAAAAATAAAAATCAATCTGAATATCTATTATAGTTTACTTTTTTGTTTCGTTACTTGTAGTGCTGTATGCCTAATGTATATTTTTTTCATTTCATCCACTAAACGTTTTAATGCCTCTTCCTCAAACTTACCTTTAACATTTCATGTACCAACTCTTATTTCATACCGTACCTTCTTTTTTAAAATCTCTCTATTTTTTAAATATTTATTTTTATTTTATTGTCCTTTGCCTTGTTCGTTTCCGAAGTATCTGTCATTTTTATGCATATTATAATCTGTTAGTTTTTGGTCTTTAATTATTTTTTTTTAATTTGTTTTCTTTCTTATCCCATTTCCATTCTTCTGTACCTACATATAATTTCTTGTAACCTACTTTCGTTTTTCGTTGCTTGATTTTACAAATATCAAAACCACCGGCCCTGGCCGCCACTTTATTTATACAGTTAGCTAATCCTTCACTAAATAAGGAAATATGAAGACTATTTACTAATGATGCAAACTTTCCAAAAAATACTACTAAGTAAATAGTAAAGTTGTATGCCCATAATATTAAACACAGTATTAAAAAAAATTAAACTTTATTAATAAAGAAATTAAATATAGAATTAACCAATAATTTGTGATACAAAATTTGTAATGATAATTAACAAATAAACATTATTTCAAATTTTATTAATAGAGAAAATGAAATGTATATTAGAATAAAAAACACTGTTATAGAAAGTTTGTAAGATTAATTAACAAAAATGAACATTATAAATTTAGATTTAATGTATGGTGAACAAGTATTACTTTAACAAATAGTTAAACTCTATATATATTTAATATCTACAGTTGAGATGATAAAATTGATAGGAAACAAAAAAAATTGTAATCAAATCAAACCCCACTTTCCAGATACATAGAGAAACCAATAATACTAACCTATATGGTTTACAACTAGTGCTCTGATATAAATGTATCATTAAAATATTATTAACGCAAGTCATATGGACACATAACTATGTATTTGCTGACTGGACGCTTCCCACGAGAACATTTTATATTATTTGTAATACTCATACATCTACGTTTTCTGTTAAGAAATTTAAACAGTATTCGATCATAACTTTGGTGAAGCAAGAAACTGCAAGCGAAAAGTGTTGACTCCAACCTGACCATTCCTTCAGTGAAAAAGACGGTTGTCCACAACTCAGTGAATCCAATACAATAAAAGCTCACAGATGATCCTCCAGTGTATCCTTCTGTAAGTCTTTTCTTTTATTTTGATTTATTGGCTAATATTTTATAATTAATAGAATATATTTTTTTCTCCATTAATATATATTTATTGAATTTAATTTTACTATATTAAGCCAAATCTTTTATTTAAATTAATAAATTGGTATAAAATTATATCATAAAATTATATTACTCTTATTTAAATATTGATTTTGTTAATAAACTTATGTCACACAGTCGTGATAGATCCAGATCTCCGATATCTATAGAACATAATTTGAACACTGTTACCGAAATGTCTACCACAATTTCTCCAATTGAATTATCTATGGCAAACAATCTCGTCCGAACCTATAACGGTGGTTCGAAAGATTTGGCCTATTTTATTAGACAATCAGAAAAATATGTGATTCAACTAAAAACTGAAAATTATGCTTTATTTAACTCTCTTTTATTGGAACACGTAAAATCTAAATTATTAGCTCCAGCTAGGGACATAATCATAAATAGATCTTTTGATAATTGGTCTGATTTAAAAACAGCCCTTAGAAGTCGTTTTGGTGATCCTAGGTCAGAAGAAATATTATCTCACGACCTGAATACTTCAATTCAATCACATCCTCAAACATTTTCAGAATTTCATGACGAGGTCACTCGTAAATTACAATTTCTAATAGAACATTTAACTTTTAATTCAAATAACGAAGAAGTTAGAATCTCTAAAGAAATCATGTATACCGATCAAGCCCTTATGGTATTTAAGAAAGGTCTGTTAAACCCTTACAGAGACCATTTGCTTCATATTTCAATAGAATTCCTTAACCAAGCATTGTACAAATGTAGTAAAACTACTTATAATGTTAATTTTAACTGTAAACACTCTCTTTTAAAAGAATTTGGCATTAATTATACGTTTGATATGTTTATAATACCATGGCACGATAGATTCGATGCATTAATAGGTAGTCAAGACTTCGATAAATTGAAAGCTGTCATTGATTATGAAAATAATATTTTACAAATCAATTCTATTAAAATACCTTTTCAATTTGAAATAAACCCTCACTTGTTTACCCCTTATTATGAACGTTTAGATAAAAGAAATTTAAATATCCCAGTAAATATTGATAATGGACCAGTAGTTCTCCCAGAAATAAAATTAAACGATATAATTATACCCGGATGTATAGCTATAGCACAAAATGGTTATTGTAAAATACCAATTGAAAAAAAAATGTATTAAATAATATTTCAATAAATTTTCATGAACCTCTTCAAGTTCAGCCCCTTTCAAAATTTCAAGAAAGGAACCCTAAGTCAAATTATAACAATATTGACATCACCAAACTTCTTCGAACAGATCATCTGAATCCCGAAGAAATAGATGCAATATTTTCTCTTTCTAAAAAGTTTAAACATATAATTTCTAACGAAAATTCATATTTAACACTTACCCATGCAGTTAAGCATAATATTAGAACAGTCGACGATATACCGATTTTTCAAAAATCGTATAGATATCCCTCACTTAAAACAAGAAATCCAAGATCAAAATCAAAACTTTTAAACAAAAAAATAATTAAACCTAGTTTCTCCTTACAGTTTTTCGACTTTTCTTGTCCCTAAGCGAATGGATACTAGCGGGAAAAAGAAATTTAGTTTAGTTATAGATTATAGAAAACTCAACGAAAAAACTATTGAATATAAGAATCCCTTTCCTCGTATAGATAAAATTCTCGACAATCCTGGTCGATGTACTTATTTTTCTACATTAGATTTGGCTCAAGGTTTCCACCCAATCGAAATAGATCCCGCTTCTGCAGAAAAAACTGCATTTACAGTTGACAATGACAACTACGAATATACACGTATGCCATTGGGGTCTAAAAAACGCCCCAGCAACCTTTCAACACGTTATGAACACGATTCTTCGTCCTTTCCTTTATAAATCATGTTTCGTATATATGGACGACTCGTGGGGATTTTTTCAAAATCACTTCAAGATTATATTATTCATATTAAACAAATATTCAAACATTCAAAGTATAATTTAAAAGTACAATTAGACAAGTCTGAATTTCTCGGAAAAAAGTCGCCTTCTTAGGTCACGTAATAACTCCTAGCGGTATCAAACTGAACCCAGATAAAATAAAATCAATACAAAAGTTCCCATTACCAAAAAATAAAAAACAAATGAAATCATTTTTAGGAATGCTCTCATACTATCGTAAATTTATAAAAAACTTCGCTAAAATAACATATCCAATAAATAAATACCTTAAGAAAGGAACCAAATTAGATTTAAATGACCCAGAATACATGGACGCATTTGAAAAATGTAAACAACTTCTTTGTAACTCTCCAGTTTTGGCGTATCCCGAATTTACAAAAACTTTTACGTTAACAACCGACGCTTCAAATATTGCTATAGGAAGCGTACTTTCTCAAGATTTCCATCCTATAGCCTTTTATTCTAGAACCCTAAATTCAGCCGAAAGAAATTACGGCACGATTGAAAAAAATTATTAGCTATAATAGATAGTTGTAAACATTTTCGTTCATATTTATATTGTAAGAAATTTATCATTGAAACTGATCAAAGGCCACTCGTCTGGCTACACTCTCTTAAAGAACCCAATAAACGCTTAATTAGATGGAAATTAAAACTCGAGGGGTTCGATTTCGAAATTAAATATAAAAAGGGAAAAGGAAATTATGTCGCCTAGAGTTGAAATCTACGCAATTGATGAAAAATATTCTAAATCAAACAAAAAAATTAATATAATTAGCGATATACTTATTTCTCCCCCAAAAGCAAGTATAAAAACAAATAATCTTGAACAAAACTCTAATGATATTGATTCTATTTCAATGTTACCCAGAGCAAACTCTGACCCAAATTTAGCACTTAGTGATCTTAATGAAATCCTTAGCACATTACCAGACGATAACAAAAGTCTCGCTTCAGACGAAACTAAACATTCTGCACAAGAAAACCCATTTTTTGGCTTTCCAATTTCAGGAAAATCCTTAAACTCTTCCCAACACTTTCTTAAAAGACGAACAAATTCGTATTATTTCAGAGACTCATAACGGCATTACAGAAACTGTTAAACATTTACAATCTCTATACTATTTTACAAAAATTCAAGAATTAGTAACAAATCACATTAATCATTGCGAACTATGTCTTACCTCAAAATATGATAGAAACCCTCGTAAAGTTCCATTTTCCGGACCACTTATTTCCAAAAAACCTTTTGAAAACCTTCACATAGACATATTTTCCGTAAAAAATAAACAATATTTAACAATACTCGATTTATTTTAAAAATAGCTACAAGCCTACGAAATTAACGATTCAAATTCTATCACTATTCTCAATAAATTACGCCATTATTTCTCTCATCATAATTACCCTTCGCAAATAACTTGTGATAATGCAAAAGAATTCACAAGTGAAACTTTCAAAGAGTACATGTCCCTTTTTCAAATAAAAATTCATTATACACCTCAATCACATACTGGAAACTCTCCAATAGAAAGAGCTCATTCCACTTTAATCAAAAAACTAAGAATTTTAAGACAAAAATCAAAAGAAAATATTACTGATTTAGTTACGACCGCTATTCTTATCGATAACCAATCAATACATTCAATAACAAACTTTACTCCCTTTTCACTTCTTTATGGACCATACGAAAACTTAAACCTTCACGAAATTGATCCTAATAAACAAATTTACCAAGATTACAATAAATATCAAAAAACTAAAATCCTTTCATTTTTTAATGATCTTTATCAAAATCCACTAATAAAAAGAACAGAACAACTAAATAAAATTAATCTTGAAAGATAAGATAATATTTCAAAAACAGACATCGTTTATTTAAACATGGAACCACGAAATAAAATAAAGCCAAAATATAAAAAAAATTAATTAGATAAAAATAAACCAGATAACAAATTAATTTCTCAAAAATCAAAAAAAGTAAGTAAACACATGATTAAAAATACTAAATCCTTTAAGGTTAACCATGACGATAGCCAACCAGGCACTTCACGTCAAAACAATTGAACCCCCAGGCTACATTTTAGATAATTTAGGAAAAGCTAAATATAAAGTCAATTATCATAAATATGATTTATTTTAGTATAAGTATAGAAGATATAGAAAACTCTTATAGTAAATTAGTTTTAAACCAAGTACATTTAGCTAGTAGAATAGATGACACTACAATTACTTTATTAAAAATGTATCAAATCAATATTGAATTACTTTCAGAAGAAATAAATAAATTAAGAATGTATTCTCGATCAAGTAAAATAATTAAAAGAGGTTTGATAGACGGCCTCGGTACAGTAATCAAATATATTTCTGGAAATCTTGATAAAAACGCCGTAATTGAAATTGAAAAAAGTTTTGAAAACGTTAATTTAAATGAACATTAATTACTAACTGAAATTTCAAAACTGCATACGTTTGCAGGACAGATATCTCAACGCTGGCAAACAGATTTACATAAAATACAGACGTACGTTTTAAAAGAGTTAAATAATCTAAACGATAAATTAAATAACGAAATTATTATTCATATACAATTAAAACAAATTAGAGACTTAAGAAATTATATTTAAATTTTACTCGGAACTATATCATTTAGTAACCAAGAAATTCTAAATGTAGAATTAATTAAACAAAAAGAATTAGAGAAAATTTTTAAGTATTTACATACTATTCATTCTCATGATGAAATTGCTCCAGATATACCAACTTTATATTAGAAATAATTAAAATAAATTTAATGTTCACTTCAAAAATTTTATATATTACTCTTAAAGTACCTATATTAGCCCATCAATTACTCCATTTTTCCAAAATTATTCCAATTCCTACTAAAGAAAATAATATCCTTTTACCCCCATACACATTTATATTAAAATCAAAAGCATCAACAAGATGGACTAATGAAGAATGCAAGAAAACCTTTTCATTTATGTATTGCGAAAAAGTACGTCATGAAAATAATAACTGTAATTTAGACAACCTATCGGTCTGCAATCACGCGATTTTTCACTTTTCACTCAACTTACTAATAATTTGTTCAAGAAAAATAACAGAAGTTAACGAAGACTGCAAAAAAACTTTCAAATCAATAAAAATCTTAAAATGCAACGTTATATTTGGAAACGACGACTGTAGTTATTCATTTCAAAAACATACATGGATAGGATCCAATAAACATTCTCCCAAGAATGGCCCAGTATTCAAGTACCTACCGAAATTTATCACAAAATTAATATCAACAATTTACACCTGGACGATCCAACCAAATTTATTGCCGATAGAACTCCACTAAAGCCATCTTGGAATAACTGCAATAATAATTCTAATTTTTCAATTTTACTAATCATTTACGTTTATAAAAAATATAATAAAAAAATCAAAATCTAAAATTCAGAAGAAGAAGCCTAGGGTAAACCAATGGAACTACCCCAATCTTTGTTGAAACCGAAACCACGAGGACGTACCTTCAACCAAGAGGGGAGAGTCATATAGACACATAACTATGTATTTGCTGACTGGTCGCTTCCCACGAGAATATGTTATATTATTTGTTATACTATTTTATAAAACTCCATTAAAAACATTTGTACTTATGTTAACATCCTGTTTTACACAAATATTTTATTTAATCAAAATCAGCATTTTTATTTTTTGTTTGTAATTATATCATTTTTTTAGTTCAGATCACTTTTAACGATTGTAGTCATAAGTTGTCACCTAAGTTAAAATAAAATTTTTAAAAAGTATATTTTCTACTTTAAAAATTTAACTCGCATAAAAATTATTAATAACAAATACTTATAAGAAATTAAAAAAAAAAACTGTTAAATGAGCATGTTACATGAAGGCTAACTTAAACCAAAACTCGAGGGTGGTGATCAGCAGTATTGTTTTAATTAATTACCAGGAAGAATCCTTTGGAAAATCCCTTAATGTGTTGACGTTTTTATTAAAGCAAACAGGTGTCTTAGAATGGTATTGAAGTGGGTGACTATTCCTGAAGCATGGACTTGGTTGAGTTTCTCTACAGGATTATTACATAAACCTTGAAAAAACGGACCCCCAAGAAGGTAAAGAAATCAACGTTCGTTTCTAGGTTGATATGGGTATACTTGTAGGTGTCTGAGGTAGAAGCGTGGGCGAAGTTGTAGGTGTAGACGTAGTTGTAGATCCCTAATACAGTAAAATTATATGAACTCTACAGAAAAAAATAGCTTACCCTCACGAACTGAAGGAATCACAAACAAAAAAGTCACTTTAGGCTTAAGTCAAAATCCACCAACAAAAGCATGTTCACTACCATGTCGACTTACTTATCCAGAAAAGTAGAGAAACGTTAAAAAGAAAATGGGAAATATAATATTAAACGGACGACAGTATTATTAAACAAAATTCCCTAATTACACCTTCATGAAAAATTAAATATATGACAAACTACCTTCGAATACCGAACTACAGAAATCATAAAACTGCGGTTGACATCATCTTCTGACAACTCGAAAAGTAACCTATAAGTAAGACAGCTGAATTTAGTAATAAACTAGTAATTAGAATAATTTCTTACTTTATGTTAGTATATACAAAATTTACATAAAAGGGACGTTTTATGAGAACATATTTATATTATATATCATAGTAATTATTTTATTTTAAGATTGATGCAGCTGAAATCATCTTTTAAATTAATAGTGGGATTGATCTAATGTATCAGATACTAGTTAATAAAGTAAATAAAATAGTATTAAATACTTTGGTTGTTTCATTGTAAACCAGGTAAGTAATTTAAAACGTTACAAAATTTATAGTCTTATATTTAAGTAAAATGGTTGATCTTACTTTAAACAGTGGAAACCTATTTTGGTTAATGCGTATCTAGCCCAGGAATAAAACTAAGAAACAGTTTTTAATAAAGCCAACCCCACCAACCATTTAAGTACAAGGCAAAAACCTGTTATTGATCAATTAAAAGAAATGCAATTCAATAACAATATGTAACTCTAATAGCAAATTAATAATTCTGTTTAAAGTCAAATTATAATGGTAATAAATTAAATAAAAATAAATACATTTCGGAAAAAATTAATTAAAACAAATATTCTATTTATCAACAATTCCAATAAATAAGAAACAATTGTAACAATATTAGTCCCAAAAAGGCTGAGAGCCAATTTGTAACTACAAAACTCTCCAAAAGAGATCTCGGCTAAGACACCCTCTCCAGGGGGTGGTTCGACTCCATGTTAATGCTCACTATAGGAAGGATTGGGATGTATAAATAAGGGCGCCACTATCTTTTGGTACGCTTTCGATTAAGCAAACAAACTACACAAAAACTAAGGTGAGAAAGATAGGAACACCTAGTAATTAGTTTAATTAAACAACAAATAAAGAAGCTACTTAAAACAAAAGACCGACCACGCTACACCCTTAAGACTTATAGTCTAAGGTATATAAATGAAACGGTTTTTAAAAATATTGATTATTTATTGAAACTGTACTTGCCGATAATGAAGGACTATCTCCACATAGGGACCTTCCAAAGGATGCTTTCAACTTAGCGGTATCCTGGCTCTAACTTAGCGGTGACTTAGCGGTAACTTAGCGGTAACAGCGGGTTGTGTCTTTCTAAAAGTTTTTATGTGTATGAGAAGGAATCATGGAGGTATGGGCGTTAGCATTGGACAGACTTTTCAGATAGGACAGAAAATTACTAAATTTCCACAAATAAATTTTCTAATCTTTAAGTTTTCCAACACAGCGTCCATAAATATAATAAACAAATAAGCAAATAAACAATATTGAAAATTATTAATGCACAGGACGGTGAAGCCGGTCCTGTTCTTTATAAAGCAAAAAAATTGTCATTAGACTAATGTGTTTTAAGTAAAAAGGTATGTAGCTAGTTCTAATAAGTTACTGGACAGTTTTAATACTAGTTTTAGTAAAACTTTGAAACAATCATATGTTTGTACCAAGTGCATGTTATTATTATTAAATATATTACAGTGCAGAAGTGGTTTTTGTTTAATAATTCTTATTAATTGACTCTACAGCAAGTTTTAATAGCGTGGTTGAAGAATACGCTCTAAAATATTTATGAACCTAAAATTTGTCAATAATTGTGTTTTTAACTTACGGAAAATATAATGTCTAGCTGTTTATTGATCAATTGTTATATTTTGTCTAAAAGTAATAGTTTACCTTGAACAATTATTGAAGCCACGTGTTCTAAAGCACGCTTCTAATACATTTTATTAATTTTCAAATGATAAGTGTACAAATTGTGTGTATAATTGTGTAGAAAAGATTTTTATTATGATTAAATCATAATTTCGTAACTAACGATGAAAAAAAAATAAAAAAAGTCTACGTACCAACAACAAAAAGGAAAGTTCACAAGACGAAATACTAGGACTCTTCAAATGAGCGTATTAGTCGAAAAGGATATAAAATTGTCGTACTCGTCTATATATAGTCTCGCTCAAGACGTGTTTGTGTCATTTGTCAGAAGAGATACGTTCATCATATAATTGCAAGCGAGATGCGCGTTTTTTGATTGGTATTCAAACAGCTAAATAGTTAGCGTCTATAAAGGGTGTCTCGTGTACGTTTAAACGTTAAAAATAGCGGTATCGTTTACGGTCGGATAATAGTGCAAGGTGACATGATGATAGACATGTTACACCTTCTCTCCTCAGGAAAAAATGGTTCGAAGAATAATTTTTCTGAGTAAAGAAGTGTAAATTAGATAGCAGCAATAAGTGTCATTAAAAGGAGTAGTAGAAAGGTACCGATAACGGAATAACTAAAAAAAAAGCTATTAACGTCCATCTATGTATTTAGGGTAACAATAAGGTTCGGTTTGTGACGTTTGTCTAAGTCAGCGTAAGATACAGAAAACGATAGGTTTCGACAAAATGCTGGAACCATAAATGCTCAAAAGCGAGTAATTCCAAGTAATTCGAAACGGACAAAGCGCACACTAAGAACGAAAGGGCAATACGAAAACAAAAATTTCTCAGCGCAAGCCAACGACTAAACAAAGAAGTGTTTCGGAGCAACACTGGAACTGTAAATGCGCAGAACATACCCGAGAGTGCGAAACGAAATGCCCCCGAGGGACACAGTAAGTGCTGCCAGCACTGTTCCACCGGTCAACAATTGTTTGGCAAAGCGACAACACTTTCGGCGTTCCACACGGAACATACGATAACTTCAAACAGCAATAAAAGCCACAATGCGGCAACGCAAAAAAGGTAGGGTAGGGCAAAAACGATACATAGATATGGACGATAGATACGACGATAAAAACAGCAAATAATGGAAAGATTAGTCACGGTTGAGATAATAGCGAGAGAGGGTAAGGATGGTTTACGGCGGTATGGCGAAAAGAAGCGATTGTCATTCATTGAATAATTGGGCAGAAGGATTTAAATGTTACAGATAGTGTAGGAGATTACACGTGACACCCGCTAACAGGAGTTTGAATTCGGCAACATGCGTTTGAACACAACAACAGAATACTGATAAGATAGAGGAGAAGATACTGTAGTGTAAATAAAGAAATTACTATGAAGGCGAAAATAAAGGTACAGAAACGTAGGTAAACAATGAAGGTAAAGAGACTAAGCAGTCGTTTTTCTCAAGCCTACTATGTTAGTAAACCAAGCGCAAGCCGCAACTCGGCAGAGGCCAACCCAGCTCGATTGGGGCCTAACGCCTTACGACACGTCAATCGACGACTCTACGTTGGTTACACTAATAAAAATAACTTGTTCTTTGTTTAAGGGATGGTTAGAAGACTCAGGATATCAATAAAAAATTATAAAAAACAAAAAGGGGGACCAAAAATTTGCATGACGTAAAACCAGTTTAAGTATGGTGACTCTTTTACGGTGGCTATACGGGGTTTGTGTGTTTAAACAAAATTAATTTAATGTTTTTAACTTACGGAAAATATAATGTCTAGCTGTTTATTAATCAATTGTTATATTTTGTCTAAAAGTAATAGTTTACATTGAACAATTATTGAAGCCACGTGTTCGAAAGCACGCTTCTCTACATTTTATTAATTTTCAAATGGTATGTGTACAAATTGTGTGTAATTGTGTAAAAAAGATTTTTATTGTGATTAAACCATAATTTCGTAACTAACGATGAAAAAAAATAAAAAAAGTCTACGTACCAACAACAAAAAGGAAAGTTTACAAGACGAAATACTAGGACGCTTTTCCAACTCTTCAAATGAGCGTATTAGTCGAAAAGGATATAAAATTGTCGTACTCGTCTATATATAGTCTCGCTCAAGACGTGTTTGTGTCATTTGTCAGAAGAGATACGTTCATCATATAATTGCAAGCGAGATGCGCGTTTTTTGATTGGCATTCAAACAGCTAAATAGTTAGCGTCTATAAAGGGTGTCTCGTGTACAGTAGCATTAACAGTGATTCGGGGTCGGTTTTAACGTTAATAATAGCGGTATCGTTTACGGTCGGATAATAGTGCAAGGTGACATGATGATAGATATGTTACACAATTAGGTTGCAAATCAAATCATACTGGTTGAAATCAAATACAAAACTAAATATACATGGTAGCAAAATTATTTATAACAGTGGTTTTATTTATCAACAATTTCAATAATAGAAAATAATTATCACAACATTATACCGTTAACATTTGTTTTTAAAATATATTTATTCAAAACTTATACTAAAATACAATATTATAATCAGAATAATCTTCTCAAGAGTACGGTGGTCTAATAGCAGACTAAAAAAAAAATAAAAACAACAAAATTTAGCTATTTAAATAAGTTTAGGATAATTAAATATGCAGCTATGCGGTTACGGTAACTTTTAAAAAAAACAGATTAACACATAATTTAATGAAATTCGGATTAAATTGGAGGTAGCCAGAACGCAGCAGACCATTAGTGAGAAGAGGAAATGCGGTAAAAGTAGCAAGATCGGTAAACAGTTATAAAGGCGTTGAAAAAAGATACGACTAAAGCTGCACACCAACATGTTAGCATAAAAGTGAAATTTAATATTTCTAAAGTAACAACACATTTTACAATAGACAAATTAAACATTAAAAGTTATTCTTGGTTTTTTGAAGAATAACACAAAATAAAAGGAAATCGGTAACAAAAAGTCAACTTCTTTTTAACTTAACTTCCAAATTTAATTGAAAAAATTAGGTTTAACATCACAATTACAGCTGTTTTGCTAAAAAACTAGCTAAACAGCTGTATAACAAAGTATATATTCAAAATCAAGGTCTTCCAAAGGGATATCTATTTCTCCCATCTTAGCAAATATCTTTATGGATAATTTAGAAAACCAAATCTTTAATTCTAGTTATAAAAACAATATTGTATTTAGGTATAGATATGTTGATGATGTCTTAGCAGATTTTGTAGGTAGTGAACGACAATTAGATATATTTTTTTAATTATATTAATACCTTGCATTATTAATTTTACCTTAGAAGATAATGAAAATATTTCAAATAATTTTCTAGATTTGAGAATTGAAAAAGTTAATAATTCATTAAATTATTCATTATACAGAAAACCAACACAAACAGATGTTACCATAACATATCACATCCTATATCACATAAATTAGCAAGTTATAATTCCATGATACAAAGAGCATTTTCAATTCCAATGAACAAAAAATGATTTTAATTCTGATACAATTTTAAAAATAATATCTTCGGCAACATCTGCATTAATTTCATTCAAATCACACAATGTTGGTACAAAATTGTTAAATGTAAAAACAGAATTACCTGAATTAAAAAACCTGGTGTTTACAAAATTAATTGTGCAAAATGTAATGCTGCATATGTAGGTCAAACAAAAAGAAATTTTAAAATAAAATTCAATGAACACTTAAGAACATATAGATTACAACAACCAGATAAGTCATACTATGCAAAACACGTTCTTGAACATCCACACTCACTCATACACACCAATGACATTCAAATATTACATGTCTGTAATAAAAAACAAAATTTAGATTTCCTCGAAGAACTTGAAATCAAAAGACATCTAGCAGATCAACAATATAAAGTAGTTAATGAACAGATAAATCTTGGAAGTTACCACTATTAAACTGTTTACTTTGATTGAGTCTTCATTTTATACATGGTTAAGACGTAATTGTAACAGAAATACACTAAGTTATTGTAAAGATCAGCATGATATAGTTTTTCCTGGTTTCTCTATATCATTGCACAGTTATACTGATCTTAGAGAGAAATACCTCCAGGATTATCCGTTAGGGCTAATAACATCTAGTCTTTAATATTGTTATGTCTTATTAGTTTCATACTTGGTCTAGCCTTACCTACTTAATCAACATCAGGTAAAGTACGTTTCACAATAAATCGTTGACTTGGTACCTGCTCTTAAGGGATTACTAATAAAAGGTGGTTAATATTTCTTTGAACATTTACAGAAAGGTATTATTTATTTTTGTCCAGGAAGATATATACTGTAACATTTATTTATTTTTACTAGTCTTTTAGTTTATTTTTATACTATTTAAATCACTAACACTGATTAATTTATATAACACAATTTATTTACAATACTTTAATTTATATAAGACCATATTTCTAATCGCATTTATCTAATAACATACTACTAACTAACTAACTAACTAAAAATATTCAAATCGGTCCTTTATATAGGTAAGTATTGTTCCAGCATACTCCAGTCTATTCTCGATCGTCTCGAGTCTAGATGCTTCGCTCATCGGACGTCGTATATTCTCGAAGATTCTCGCGTCTTCCGTCTGCTTCGCGTCTGGGTCATAGCGCCATATACGTATACGTATACGTAAGTTTCAACAGTTTTGTTTAATTTCAATTAATAAATAAACTTAAAATTTGTTTGTTTGTTTTTAAAAAATTTCCTGATTTTTTTTTACAAAATAAATTTAGGTTTTAGTAAATGTTACTGAGTTTTATTTAAATCTATTTTGAAAACCGGATTACGGATCTGTTAATGTTTACTGTACAGTGAGAAATTTATAACCTTTCATTACTAATCCCCTAAGGTCAGGTACAGGAGTCAACGAATTATTGTGAAACGTACTTTACCTAGCTACAAACAAACAGAATGTAACTTTAATATGTCAATCTGTACATCTGTTATTTTGGTTTTAAACCTAATTTCCTAATTTTTTCATTTAAATTTGAAATCGTGATGTTTTTGGCTTCTTAAATTCGCACATTATAAAAATTTCCACTAAAATAAAAAAAATAAATTAAATTAAAGGAAAAGTTAATTTAGAATAAATGTTTTTTTAAAAAAACTTCAAAATTTGATGTTATGCCATGTTGAAATAAATTATCAGAATTTAAAAATATTAATCAAAAAGAAGAAGAAATGAAAGAAAATTAAATTTTGTAATTCATATGTTACATATCCTTTGATAATATATAACTGTAAATATTATTTAAATTATCAATATCCGATCTTTTATTGATACAGTTATTTTTATTTATGTATACCATTTCAAGAAATTCTCTTTTTTGTAAATTTTTTTCCCGAATTAAAACTTTAGCCTGATTGAAATTAAAAGAATAATATAATTATTTGGTAACTGAAATTTATTAAATTTTTTAAAAACATCATAAGAATCTTTAATGTAGTATTCTGTATTGTAATCATATGCTTTTGTTAATATTTCAGTAATATATGAACCAAGTAAATTAGTAGGAGTGTTTAATGAAGCTACAATAGGTCTAATTGATAATAGTGGTTTATGAATCTTGGTTCATATATTACTGAAATATTAACAAAAGCATATGATTACAATACAGAATACTACATTAAAGATTCTTATGATGTTTTTAAAAAATTTAATAAATTTCAGTTACCAAATAATTATATTATTTGTAGTTTGGATGTCGTTTCTTTGTTTAGTAATGTTTATTTAGAATTTGCTTTAAGAGCAATAGATAAAAAATGGAATGATATTAGCCAGCATTGTTCAATTTCCAAAAAATACTTTAAAGAAATTTTAATTTTTTTATTTGAAAATACTTATTTTACATTTAACAATCAATTATACAAACAAACATTCGGTACTCCTATGGGAGCTTCTATCTCTGCAATAATTTCTTGTTATGTAATGGATAATTTATTGGACACTGTTATTCCCGTATTACCTTTTAATTTAATTTTTGTTAAAAAATATGTAGATGACATTATTTTGGCATTACCTAAAGATGGTTTAAACGAACTTCTTTCATATTTAATTCTTATGATCCTCATATCCAATTTACATTAGAAAAAGAGGACGCAGAACATAGTGTACCATTATTAGACACAAAATTTATTAGAAAAGATAACACTATAACTATAGATTGCTACAGAAAACCAATAAATTCTGGTAGAATAATGAATTTTTGGTCATATCATAAATTTTCAACTAAAATTAATTTAATAATGCAAATAAAAAAAAGAATAACATTGATTTCGGATCCTATTTTTCATAATATAAATTTAAAAATTTTACACGAAATGTTTTTAGAAAATGGTTATCCTAATAAATTGATAAAAAATGTACTAAATAATTATTCTTACAATTTAAATACATATGATCAAAATGATAATAAAGAATTAGAACTTCAAACTAATAATACAAAATAATATATATCTTTACCATATATTAGAGAAATTTCATCTAAATTAAGTAGAGTTTTTAAACCATTAAATAATATTAAAATTACTAGTAGAACATGTCTTACCATAAAAAACATTTTCAGCAAAGTAAAAGATTCAACTCCAATTTTATAGCTGTCTAATGTAGTATATTGTATTACTTGTTCTGTTTGCGATCAAAAATATATAGGTCAAACTGGCCAAAGATTGAAACAACGTTTATCATTACATAAGAGTGATACAAGGTTACATCCTGAAAGATGTAAATTGGCTAAACATTCCGTAAATAATAACCATCTTATCGATTATGCTTCTGTTAGTATTTTAGATATACAATTTAAAAAAAGACTTTTTTTGGAAATAGCATCTATTTCACAAGAAAATGATATTATTAATAAAAAAAGTGACCATAAAAACCTGAGTGATATTTATTATTATCTGCTATCTTTGGATAAACATAAAAATAAAGATCTAAATAATACCTAAAATTCATGACATTTATTTGACATTTTTATTTTGATTTTTAAATGACACTTTAGAAGCTTAATTCAAAATTATAAAAAAGAATAAGATATCTTAAATTTTATCATAGAACAATTAAATATTATAATCAAAATTCACATTTTTTATAAAAGAAGAAATAAAATTATAACCTATTATTTTCTACTCTTTTATTATTACATTTTATCTTAAGCAATTAAGTGGTTTATTCATTTTATGACGTTATTTTGTTTTATAAATAATTTGACTTAAAAAATATTTTTTAAATTCCAAATTAAAGTTAAAATAGTTTTTGATGTTATATTTACCATTTTTTAACACCAATTTTGTATAAACTCTCGCTTATTTCTTGAAAATGAAATAAATATATTTCGAAACCTTGGAAAACAA
This sequence comes from Ophraella communa, assembly GCA_035357415.1. Taxonomy (NCBI): domain Eukaryota; kingdom Metazoa; phylum Arthropoda; class Insecta; order Coleoptera; family Chrysomelidae; genus Ophraella; species Ophraella communa. The sequence continues at coordinate 30,353,867 of CM068980.1, forward strand.
GTAAAAAAATTTTCTTAAAAAACATTGCCGTTTACCCCAAAAATTCTGGTTTAATACCTATTAGTCGGCAAATAACATACATTTATTTATATATATATATATATATATATATATATATATATAATATTAAATTAAAATTTTTTTTGAGGTAAGCAGTCGAATAAAAAAGGGACTACCCTCCTTTATATATATATATATATATTATCGGAATGTTTTTGGGGATGTGGCAATAAAACCAATATGTATTCTTTTTAGAATATATTTACCGAGCTTTCGAACCTCTATGGGCTCATTTTCAAGGTCTAAAAATGTTTTACAATTGTAAAGAAATTATATAGCAAGTGTAAAAATAAATAATATTTACATATCTAGGTGAGATTATAGGTAAAATTTTGTAAAAAACTGTAATAAATTCGACATGTTTATTATAAAAATAAAAACTCAAAAAACAATATGATTTAAAAATTTTGGTTTTATTGCCACATCCCCAAAAACATTCCGATTGTACAAATAGTTGGCAAATATTTCTATTAAAATTACATACTGGTATGGGGTATTACCAAACCATTTCAAGAACGTATGGTTATATAGCAGTAATAAACTTAAAGGCATGGTCAAAAACTAAACTCAAAATTGCAAAGGAATATAACAGAAGATGCTTTCTATTACAATGTAGAAAACAGAACATTATTCCATCTTTTTTACACCATCATATAAAACATATAGAAAAAATCCTGATACGTCAAGAACAAGAAAGGAACAACAGTTATTCCATTTATAATAGGTTAGTTAATAAGCTACTTAATAATGAAATAATTTGTAATCAAAAAACAATACTTAAATTAGAAAATGATCTAGAAAATTTCAAAAATCAAATAATCAATACTACAAATGAATTCGTTTTTGATAATTATTCAAGTAGACAAATCGTTCATTATAATAAATTATTTTTCAAAATTAAAAATAAACAAAAAAACAAACTTAAAAATCTTTTAAACAAAAAAAATGGTTTGGTTCACCAAACTCAAGAAAATTGGATAAAAAACTTATCTCAAACAGAAATACCAAAAGATATTTTACAATTTTTGTCTCTAGGACCAAAATTTAGTATAGAACCTATAATAACTAAAGATATTTCAATTAAAACCATGTTAGCAAACATTAATTACATCTCATCTTTTGTGAATAATGAAAAAGAAAGAAATATTATTATAGCAAAATCAACTAATGTTTTAACTAATCATATACATGAACCTAAACAATCTTCAATATTTAGAGAACTACTACATAAAACAAAAAAATTTCTACATGAAAATCCAAATTTAATAGTAACAAAATCAGATAAAGGTAATGAAACAGTTATAATAGAAAAACAACAATATTTAGATCTCTCTAAACAACTTATGGATGATAATAAATCATATAAAGAACTTAATAAAGATCCTACTTTGAAAATAACTAATGAGTGTAATGCATTAATTAAAAAATTGTTTAATAAAAAACAAATTGATAATGAAATTAAAAATAAACTAACAACCTATAATGGTATTCCTGCAAAATTTTACTGTTTACCAAAAATTCGTTAACCAACATTATCAGCTAGGCCAATAGTAGCATCAATTGGAACACCTATTGAACCCCTTACACTTTGGTTAACTGAAATGCTAACAAAATCATATGACTATATTAATGAGTATTACATTAGAGATTCTTTTAAAATAAAAAAAAAATTAATAATATTGTATTACCACCAAATTATGTTCTTTTAAGTTTAGATGTAGTGTCACTTTTTAGTAATGTTCATCTAAATTTATGTTTAACAGCAATTAATAAGAATTGGAATGACATAAATAAAAATTGCAGACTAAATAAACAGACATTTTTAGAATTAATAACATTTATTTTCAATAGTACATATTTTTCCTATAATAATAAAATATATCAACAAACTTTTGGAACACCAATGGGATCTTCAATATCTCCTATTTTAGCAGACTATGTAATGGATTACATCTTGGACTTAGTTATATCTGTTTTACCTTTTAAATTATTCTTCATTAAAAAATATGTAGATGATATAATTTTATCCCTTCCATATGATGAAATAAATAATATACTTTTTTACTTTAACAGCTTTGATCCACATATACAATTTACTATAGAAAAAGAAGATACAGAACAATCCTTACCTTTTCTTGATACTAAATTTATAAGAAACAATAACAATAACATCTCAATCGACTGGTATAGAAAACCGATAAACTCTGGGAGATATATTAACTATCATTCATATCATCCACGTAATACTAAATACAAATGAAAAATCGAGTTTTAAATATTTCAGATCCAATTTTTCACCAAAAAAATTTAAAAATTCTTTATAAACTATTTCTTGAGAACTGTTATCCACCGTATCTTTTAAAACAAATTTTATATAATACTTCTGACAATACAAATGCCATAATTCATAACATGACAAGAAACACAGAATATCATGACATCAGTTCTAGAAATATTACCATTCCAATTTATGTATCTCTACCTTATATCAAAACAGTCACACCCAAACTTTCCGAAATTTTAAAACAACATATTATAAAAATTGCAAATAAACAACATCTTAAAATCCATTCGTTTTTAGTAAAATCAAAGATAAAACACCAATTAATAAATTACCTAACATAGTTTATGAAATTCCTTGTAAAAATTGTTATAAGAAATACATTGGTCAGTCAAAAAGGTCTCTTGCTAATAGAATAACATCCCATAAAAGTGACAGTAAACTTCATCCAGAGAAATGTGCACTTGCTGAACACGTATTTTCTGAAGGCCATATAATGGCCACAGAAATCAATTATAAAAAGCGGATATTTTTAGACACAGCTTATATAGCTCAAGAAGATCGATGTATTAATAAAAAACTGATTTAAATAATTTAAGTGTAATATATGCATATCTTTTGGATTTGGAGAAACAAAATTTAAAAAATTAAAAAAAACGAATTACTATGTAGAATTTAAAACAATTGAATTTATAAATATATATTAAACAAATCAGTCAAAATTTTTAAATCATATTGTTTTTTTAGTTTTTATTTTTATAATAAACATGTCGAATTTATTACAATTTTTTACAAAATTTTACCTATAATCTCACCTAGATATGTAAGTATTATTTATTTTATTACTAGCTATATAATTTCTTTACAATTATAAAACATTTTTAGACCTTGAAAATGAGCCCATAGAGGTTCGAAAGCTCGGTAAATATATTCTAAAATCAGTACACATTGGTTTTATTGCTACATCCCCAAAAACATTCCGATTGTATATATATATTGTAATATTTAAATATTCTATAATAGTATCATAGTATAAGATCAACAGAAGTTGTTTAATATAACTAAATCAAATAATTTTTATATATTGTATTATTTTATTATATATTTTGTGTATTTGTAAGAGAATTTTAAGTTAGAAATTATTTTATTATGTAATGTATCGATATTATATTTAGTACATAAATATGTTATTTAGAACTTAGTAGAAACTTCGCGAAAATTGATTATATAATGTGTAAAAAAAGGACAGATAATGTGTAAAAAGGAGACAGATATATTTTACTATATTTTTATTCTGGAATGATCGATGATAGACTAAGTAAGAATGTCTAGTCATAAATATGAAAAAAAGATATACACATATTTTTTCCCAGAAATGACTACTGAACAAAAAAACGAAGCTTCTAGAAGTTTGAAACCTATAAAAGACTGAACAGAGGTCGTTAGGAAGGAGTTTATTATTGGAAGTCAAAGAGAGAAGATCAGTGAGTGTGAACAGTCAGTTAAAAAGTGAACAAACAGTTTTTAAAGTAGTTATAATAAAGTGACGTTAAAAATACAAAGTAAAACAAAGTGCCAAAAGTGACATTGAAAACTAATCAAAAGTGAAATTAAAACATTTTCGGTTGATGTAAAAAAGAAGAGTACTTACTATTATTAATACAACTAAAGGAACTATAATCCATCAACACTAAAATTTGAGGAACAAACAAAGAACAATAATTACACAAGAAACTAATCGTCTAACAACACTTCAGTTTACCAAAATCGCAAATACCACGTATCACTTCGTTCGTCTCCATTTTTCATAGATCACCTACAGATTTTTCCACCAATCAGGAAACAGGACTTTACATATCAAGGTCAGATAAAATTGTAATTTATTAAAAAAATTTTGTAGTAGTTAGTTGAATTTTATAAGTTAAAAAAAAATAAAGGAATTTACTTGATATTTAATAATTAGTGCATTTGATAATCTTACTTGCCATCACATAAACAACATTGGTTAGTTTAACTTAATTCACATCAAGTAAGTTCTTTTATAATTACTAAAGGCCTTTCTTTTTAATATTTTTTCTTATTAGTTTCATTATTAAACTTTCAACATTACTGTTTTAATTTATCTATTTTATAATAAATTTATAATTATAATTAATCAATTTTATTCAAATACCTTCTACCTAATAACCCAATAGAAACTAGCATAACCAAACACCCCCTGAGAAAAAGATCTTGTTGCTATTAGTACATTTAAATAAGAATTAATCATTCAAATAAATAAATAAATCAATAAACTTTCTCTCAAATCATAATATTCATTACAATATATATATATAGAAATGTTAATGCACTTGCACTTTAACTTTTTAAAAAGACAATTTTTACTTATTAAATGAATACAACTACTTTTATTTAAAAATCAAAAAGATACAATTATAAAAATGAACAATTAAAACTAGAATGAACCAACTGATCAAAGAATGATAATTGGAATGACGAATTTGAATCGTCGGACTTCCGTGGTAGCTTCTTCTTCTATGATTACGCTGAATCTGCAGACTTGCAGTATTGCGAGATAGTATGGGCGCTTATGGCTACATTTCTCCTCCCTCCTTTGGTGATTTCTTCGTCCTCGAAGATTTGGATATTTCTTCTATTAATTCTTCCAGTAAGTGAATCTGGGCTGGTTGCAGCTTAGGCCCAGAAAGGAATTTGGATATACGTTTTCTTTTCCATAAAATACATAATAAAAGCGGAACTAAAACAAATAAAAATAAAGCGAATGAAGTGGCGGTGAGGCCGGTAACTAGATGGGGTAGACTGTCCATCGGTTCGATTGGTTGAAGTTGACCATGGGTTTCGGGTATTTTTAATTTTTCGATTTTTATTTCATGCTTGGCAGTTAACTTGATTGGTATAACTTCAGGTATAGTAATTTCTTGATTTGTTTTAGCGTTGTATTGAATACCGTCTATTGTAATTGGCTCGTTTGAAATTAATATGCTGCTGGTTTTGACTGTTTCGTTTTGGATAGTTATTGGTTGTACTATTCCCAGCAATATCACCTTTTTTGTTTCTTGGAAAAAATTTTCTTTGGTTATGCTTTTGGTGCAATTTTGTACGTTTGGTATAGTGCATCTAGATTTTATTGGATTTTTGCAAATTATGAATTGGCTTTGTTCCACGCATGTTTCGAACCATTTATTGTTGACATAAAAATGTGCTGGTGGTAGGATCATTATTTGGTCTAAGTTTGGGATAGGGTAAATTTTGAAAGTATTATGTGAATATGCGGAAAGTATGGGTATTTTAATAATTATGAGCATTGTTTTGCTAGTGACGCAAACTAAAGTTTTAGATAATTCAATTAATTCGTATGGATGCTCATCACTGACTAAAAGGGTATTTCTAGGATATATTTTTAAAAGGTCGTCTTTTAAATTTTCCAGTTCTTTAAGAGTAAATAATTCGATGTTTGGAGTATCGAGATGAGAGAGAGAAATAGTTCTTACCAATTTCATTAAAAATTCGTTAACATTTTGCATGTTTAAAACTTCGTTGTGTAAAGCAACGTAACCATCAAGGTCGGCAGATAATTTATTAATGGCGGCTGAAAGTATTAAGCTATTATTATTTATTTTTCTTATAAGTTTATCAAATCTTGTATCAACGGATTTGCCAAAAGAAATTTGATTATTTAAATTTTTTATAATTTCATTTTGTTTTTGTTCGATCGCAACAATGTGAGTTTTTAATAAATCTAAATCTGAATTATCGGGGTTTCCCGTGATATATTTTATAGTTGTACCAAGAAAGTTAAAAAGTCCGCGTTTTTGTAATCTTTTTCGAGTGATTTTATGTAGGTCATCTCTAGCTTGTTCGCGTAAATTATTATACTGAAAATATAAGGATGAAAGTGGGCTTTTAGTTAAGGAGTCTTTAAAATATTGTATAGGGCTAATATTTATGATTTCTTCTAACTTATCTAAGGAAATGTGTAGGATGTGTCTGTGATAATGTGAAATTTCGCGAGATTTTCCTATTTCTTCGGCGTAGTAACCGTTATTCGGAATCGCTTGTATCTTGAGTGGACGTCCCTGGGCGAGGATTGTCCTGTAAAGAAATTGTATGTGTAGCAGGTTTTTCAATTAGTTTTCGTGGTTTTTTCACATATTTAAGATGAGTACTAGTTTCGTTTTGTTTATCGGTTTTCCCTATTATTTTCGTTTTATCTTGTTTTTCTGGGTGAAGTGTGGAGTACGGTGCTTCTAATTTTGGTTTATGTTTTTTCTTAGAGACATATAGTGGTTTTGAAAGATCTATATCCGGAATTTGTTCGGCATTTTCATTTTGTTTGCTTAGAATATTTTGTCTTTTCTGTTTCTGTTTGTTATAAAGTTCATTAATAAAAGGTTGTAGTTCGTCTTTGTGATTTTGGTTATAAGTTTCATATACGGGGAGATCGAAATCGAAGTTTATTTCTTCAGCATAGGGTCCGTATAAGATCGAAAAAGGTGAATAATTTGTTGCGCTATGAATTGATTGATTATAGATCAAGATAGCATGGGTAAAAGTATCGTCTAGTGAATCGTGTGGATTTTGGGCACGTAACGTGCGAAGTTTCTCAGTGAGTGTAGAATGGAAGCGTTCTACGGGGGAGTTTGAAGAAGAACTGTTTACGGTCGTGAAATGTATTTCAATTTTGTGAAGATTAAGAAATTCTTTGATAACGGCGGAGTTAAATTCAGTACCTGAGTCGAACACAATTTTCTTTGGATAATTATGGTGAGAAAAATAATGTCTCAACTTACTTAATATAGAAATGGATGTTTTATCTGGTAGTTTATAGCATTGAGCGTATTTAGAAAATGAATCTACGATTGTTAAATACATATTTTTATTGCAATGATATACGTCTATGTGTAAGATATTAAAAGGTTTTTGTCCTAAAAGCGGACCTAATTGTGGCAACTTATAGGGGTGTCTTTCGTATTTGTTTTTTAAACAAATATCACACTGATTTATAAAATTTGAAATTGTTGTTTGCATCGAGGGCCAATAGAATTTTTGTTTAAGATGTTTATACGTTTCTACTATGCCGTTGTGATTTTCGGTATGGTATTTCTTTACACACTCCTTTTGTTTTTGTTCGTTTTCAATATCTTGTAACATCTTGTTGCAGAATATTGCTTTAACTGTCGAGTTTATGTTTTCTCTGAAAAAGTTGCAAATGTATGGTCTATATTCGTGCGGTATTTGTATAGCAAACCTTTGGTTAGGTTTTAAGATTTCTCTGAATGTTTCTTTTATTTCTGTCTCCCAATTGTTTGTTATTTTTACTGTGTATCTGTGTTTGTTAAAGATTTTCGTGTATGCTATGTCGTGATTTTCGCAATTTGGTATAAAGATGATTTGATTGGTGGATAAGTTTATAGGTTCCTCCGATGTTCCTACTCCTGTGATAGGGTTTTCGATAGCCGTATGTTGTGTGTTGGTTGAATTTTGTAAATTGTCAAAGTCGTTCAAAAATTCATCTGCATCGAATTGGTCCTCGGGATCAGGAGGTTCAACATCTTCTGAGCTCGTACTTAATGCGTTGATTTGGATTCTGCTGAGTGCATCGGCAACCTGATTTTCTTTTCCTTTTTTATATCGGACTTGAAATTGATATTCTTCAAGTTTGATTCGTTGGCGGGATAACCTGGATGAAGGATCTTTGATTTTATTGATCCAGACGAGTGGATTGTGGTCGGTTTCAATAACGAAATTTTGTCCATATAGGTATGGCCGAAAATGTTTACAAGAGTCTACCATGGCGAGTAGCTCTCGTTCAATTGTCGAATAGTTTTGCTCTGCTGTATTTAGAGTACGAGAATAAAATGCAATGGGCCTATTATCCTGAGATAATACAGATCCAATTGCTATATTGGAGGCATCAGTGGTTAGAACGAAAGGTTTTGAAAAATCGGGGTATTGGAGAATCGGAGCATTGGATAATAATTGTTTGCATTTTTCGAAACATTCTAAGTAATTTGGATTTGTAGGATCGATAATTGCTCCTTTTCGGGTGCATCTAGTGAAAGGAGACGTGATTTTTGCAAAATTCTTGCAAAAACGTCTGTAGAAACCAATAAGACCTAAAAAGGATTTTATTTCTTTGACTGTTTTGGGTAAAGGGTACTTTTGAATTGCTTCTATTTTTAAAGGATTTGGCTTTATACCTTCGGGAGTCACTACGTGACCAAGAAAAGCGACTTCTTTGGTGAGGAATTCGGATTTGTCTAATTGCACCTTTAAATTGTTTTCTCGAAATGTTTTAAAAATAGCAGAGATATGAATAAGATGATCTTGTAACGATTTAGAGAAGACGATGACGTCATCCATATATACAAAGCAAAATTTATTAAGATAAGGTCTTAAGATATTGTCCATCAATCTTTCGAAAGTAGCGGGGCTATTTTTTAAGCCAAATGGCATACGGAGAAACTCGAAGTGGCCATGGGGTACTGAAAAGGCAGTTTTACTAATAGAATTTGGGTGTACCTCAATTTGATGAAAACCCTGGGCTAAATCTAACGTAGTAAAGTAGGTAGCTTTTCCTAGATTGTCAAGAATTTCGTCTATTTTTGGTATAGGATATTTATCACTGATAGTATTCTCATTTAACTTACGATAGTCGATTACCATACGATATTTTCTCTTTCCCGAAGCGTCCAGTTTCTTAGGTACGATCCAGACTGGAGCGGAGTAAGGAGAGGTTGATGGTCTGATGATTTTATTTTCTAATAACTCGTTAACTTGTCTAGTGATCTCCTCTTGCATAATTTTTGGATGTCGGTAGCCTCGTACGTAAATCGGTGTTTCGTCTTTCGTTTTTATCTCGTGTTTGACCGTTGATGTAAATGTCAGGTTTTTCGTGCTGTCGTAAAATATGTCTTTGTATTTTCTGCATAAGTTGATTATTTTAGTTCTCTCTTCGTCGTTTAGATGATCTGTTCTTATAGCTGGTTCATAGAAGTTGTTCGGACCGGTTGAAATTTCGTAGTCGTCAAGTTTTTCTACTTGTAGAGTATTTAAGTGAGCTGGTTCTTGTAAAGTAATTCCGTCGATGAATCCGTTTGTAACATTATGAATTGAATCTGGGAGTTCTAGGTTTGCTATTTTTGTTGCATTAATAAGAATTTGTCCTTGTTGTACATTAACAGGGATTTTATTATATAATGTGTTAAAATTAATTGTGACATTATAAGTCGTTAAAGTTAATATTTTCTTTTCATAGTTTAGTACTGCTTTAAAGCGTTCTAGGTCGTAGTTTCCTAACAAAATATCAAAGTCGTTACTCCAATCTGCAATGCGCGCATTTATAGGTTCTTTGATGCCAAATTCAACTAATAAAGGTGTTTTAATATTAAGATTATAATTTTTTGTTGTATTCATAGATGTTAATGTAAACGGTTTGTTATAAATGTGAGTTGAATCGAAATGTTTTACAGCTTTAGGGGTGATAACGGTGTGAGAACCACCGGAGTCGATTAAAACTCTAAGATTCGATGTGGGCAATGTAAAAAATGGTAGTTTTGGAGTTATTTGAAGATTATTTAGATTAATTCTGGTGGCGGTTGTTCCTCTAATAGACGATTGTGAAAATCCTGAGAATTTTCTTCGACTAGGTCTTCTGGATTTTCGTGGAAATCTAGATTTTCAAGGACATAATCGGGTTCCTCGGTAGAGGCGGAATTTATGTTAAAACAATGGGTACGTCTAGTTGATATACTCATTGGTTGATTTCTTGTGGAAATGGTTTGAACACCACTCATAGGGCTAGAAGTATTTTTTGGAGTTTGAGGATTTCCGAAATTAGATCTATTGAAGCTTTGGTTATTTCGATTGTTATTAAAGTGATTTGGTTGTTGGCTGTAAGAATTTTGTTGTTTAAAATAATTCGAATTTGGTTGTGTAGAATAATTCGAATTCGGTTGTATAGAATTATGTTGGAAATTATTTCTAGAAAAATTCTGAGAAGTTTGAGAGAAATTTGATTGCCCATTATCGTTTCGGGAAAAATTGGATCTATTAAAAGAATTATGATTTTTATTAAGCATAGCGGGCTTTTGCCTAGAAAAGGGTGATTTCTTGTTTTGTTGCGTTTTTAGATAGTTCATGTATTGCTGTTGAGACTTATGGTTGTCGTAAACTATACATTTTTGTAAAGCATCTTCTAATGAATCGATTTGAAAGTGCGATAAATATTCACAGTATGGTTCATTAATGCCAGTACAAAAAGTTTTTAAAGCGATTGATTTAAAATAAGGAGTCTTAAAATTAATAGTCGCGGCATTATCGTTTAAGGTTATATGTTGTAACAAATCATTTAAATTTTTCGAAATTCTTTGATGGTATTGATCGTAGGTTTCGTGATCTTTTTGTACCGTGATAGATAATTGGGTGACAAGGATGTCTTCTGAACGTCTGTCCCCATATTTTGCCAAAAGGGCTGGACGTATATCGATCCAATTTGTTTTATTAGAGTAATTAAGAAAATCTCTTGGCTCTCCTTTGATACGCGAGATAATATTAGAATTAAGAATAAATTCTTGAGGTACGGTTATTTCTTGAGTTCGCAAAAATGTAATTAAATTATCCACCGATTTGATAAAGGTTGATAAACTTTCTTCGGAAGAGAATTCGGGTAATGTAGCACATAGGCTAGAAATGTCAGCGTTGGATATAGGCATTCTTATAGGTTTTTCTTGAGAATTTTTATTAGACGTGTTAGGAGTATCCAAAGTAAGATTTTCAAGTAAAGTATTTAAATTCTCGACACAATTAAGTGGTAAATTGTTAAAAGTGCTCATAAATATTAAAAAATAAAAGATAGGAAAATGTACTCACAGTAGGATGATCGATAGGGATATCCAGCACATAATCTTCTCTTTAAGGTTCTTTGGAGTTCTTCGTTAAACAACTGAGTTGACCAAGGAAGTTTGGAATCTTCTTGTACGATGGAATCCTGTTCGCAGCGCCAGAAATGTTAATGCACTTGCACTTTAACTTTTTAAAAAGACAATTTTTACTTATTAAATGAATACAACTACTTTTATTTAAAAATCAAAAAGATACAATTATAAAAATGAACAATTAAAACTAGAATGAACCAACTGATCAAAGAATGATAATTGGAATGACGAATTTGAATCGTCGGACTTCCGTGGTAGCTTCTTCTTCTATGATTACGCTGAATCTGCAGACTTGCAGTATTGCGAGATAGTATGGGCGCTTATGGCTACATTTCTATATATATATATATATATATATATATATATATATAGATCTCGCGGTTATTTTGAGGATATTTTTGGACATATTGCGGTCATTTTGAGGAAAATGTGGTTATTTTGAGGAAGACTGCAAAATGCCCAATTGACGTAATGCGCATTTTGAGTAATTGACAGGATTCTCTAAGCGGTCATTATGGGGAAGCTCCTCAATTTGCCTATTAAGGGTATGATTATTTCTTCTAAAGGTTATTTTAAAGTAATACCTCATAATGTCCACTTTAGTGATTCTGGCATTTTGAAGAAGTTCCCAAAATGCCCACTTTAATTTTAGTGATATGAAAATTTAATAGAAAATGTGTTTTCTTTCATGCATATATGCTTGAAATGCCCTGATATTCTAGTAAAATAAGCAATTTATAAAAGTTAGATAAAAAATACTACGAAAAAAACTCTTTATTATGAAATTGATGTAGTATAATGATGTTTAGTAGTATAAATTTGTGAATATGTAGTATCTTATTTAAACAGTTACGTAATTTTTAATAATTAGTATATAAGTAAAATAGAAAAGATCGATTTATTTGATACATTATAAATGTGAAATATTAGGTAAGTCTGATGTTGTTGACATTATTTGGTATCAACCAGATTTTTTTTTACATTTTGGATGAGGCAGTTCGGCAATTCGTTTACAGTCGGCATACACCGAAGTAGTTATATTTGGGCCGCAAATGTATGTGTTTTCTTTTCAGTAAATAAACGTCAAACGTTTTTTTTTTGTTGGGCTTGTATAGCATATATTGATTTTTGACATTTATTTTTATATAAATATTATTACTACTATGAAAGATGAAGAAAACTAATCCTTGTTGAATATCTTTATTTAAATAAACAAACTTATGACTGATTGAAATATTAAATTTAATAGACAAGGGGTCGTCTAGTAACTTTTAGCACAGGTAAACTGAATTGCTTTAACAATTCTTGGTAGGAAAGAGTATTAGTAATAGGTGGTTCAACTTAATATTTATTTACGTAGAAGATAATAAATATGTACAAATTAAAACTAACATTACGTCTATATCATCTTCAGATTCATCAGTAGTATTATTTGTATTTTCGCCTAGATCCACAACTACGGATTCAATAAAGTTATCAAGGTTCCACATATTCTGCTCTTCCTGCACTACATGCTGGGTACATTTTATCTACTACTGTGAGGTCACATTGTTAACGGCATTATGAAATAGATTTTTTACATAATTTAATTTGAAAGAAACAATTGTTTCTTGCTACTTCATTTTTTATTTGATCTCAAGTTCTATTGGATTTAACTCACAATAGTATGACCGCAATCGAAACAAAATTATTACTATTTGTTTCATCGCGTGTTTTAACTATTCTGTACACGCTAGCTTCGGAAACTTTTATTAAAAGACTACATAGGTACCACTTACATTAATATTTTTTGCTCTGGCTCGATATATTAATGCAACCAATTTACAAAAAGTAAACGTAAAAGAAACTTCCACTAATATTACAAACAATTCCATTCTCTGCTTTATGAAACCCCTATCAGTGCGCTTATAAAACTGACTTAGGGATCCACACCATTAAAGTACCTACCCTAACAACGGCATTGGTGACCAGTCAATGATCTTTTAAGTTTCTTGAAATTACCTCAACGTATATTCTTTGAACAGTCAATAGAAAAAAGTTTTTTGTAATTTTTTAACAATTGCAATAATCCACTAATTTTTTTATTAAATAATAATTAAATTTTTTTCTATTGTCGATATTCCAACAACAAAAAAATTTTTTTCTAAAGGGTAAACATCCATTTATACTGGGCTACAAAAACTATTAAAACAATTTTGGAACTATACTATAGAGTGGTACGTAACAATATTTATGTTCCCGTTAATGACCTCTCTCGCACCGACTGATTCAAATTTTCGTGGTTTAAGCTCCCCTACTTTTTATATCACTCTGTTTTTTTTAGTATCTTTGGAACGTGCCTGTCTTCAGTTGAGTTCAGTAAGGGAATACTGTATTTCATTTAATAGACATTTTTAATATTATTTACAATTCGGTCACAAACCGACGTTATAGTTGCGTTACATAATCCGTTTGCGTCTTTCTGAAATATGTGCAATAGAAACTAACAATGCTGCTCCCCGGAATCACAATCGTGAACTAAAAAAAGTCAAAAAACAATACATTTTTAAAAAAACTGTAAAAACATATTTGTGTAATATTTTGTAATATATATATAATATATATAGAACCTGCCGTTCTGGAGTCGGCACTACACATAAGACAAATGGCGAACCACCGCACGTCACAGTCGGGGGTGAGGGAGAAAACACTCGTTACAATAATCATGTAGGCTTTTAACGGACAATCATTCCAAACTCAAAATTTAAATAACTTGTTAACATAAAACACCAGCCAATTTAATAATACTAACTAACCCTCACTCTGTGAAAGTCCATCATATTAAAAACATTAAACAAAGAAATAAACGTGGAAGTTTTGTTAAAAAGTTCTTTGTTTAATGTTCTTAACCAGTCCAGTAGTTTACCCTATTCTTATTGATTATTCACGAGGTTTGAAATTGAAATTATATTTCAATTTCTTGTAATATCGATATAGAAACCTTGTTTGTGATTTTCTATATAAATACCTACAACCAATGTTAGTTATTTAATATGTGATAAGGTTTATTAGGCTGATCAATTGAAAACTGTAGTCACCTACTCCATCATTTAAATGAAATACTTATTTAAAAAATAAAGTTTTATTTAATCCCATATTATTCTCAATGGTTAACAAAATTCACTTAAAATAATAAGCTGTGTTATGCACTATATGTTTGAGAAGCTGTGGTCTGGCCGACTAGAATTCTTCCCGTCGGATACTAGTTCGAGGGATGTGTGGGGTAAAAGTGCGTGCCCCCGGTATGTATGTATAGTGTACCGAGACGAGAGACGAGTTAAGTACTTTGAACTGTAAATAATTTTTGTAATTGTTCCTTTTGCGTAAATATATAAAAGTAAATTATTAAAATATGAAGTCTTGGGTGGAAATACTAAAATACCGCATATTGTCATACAAAAGCTATAACCTAAAGATGTGTAATTTAGGTACTTGGTAAAAAAGTTTATGACTTACCTATCTGTTATCTGAAGTGTAATATATTGTTTATACATTATATAAAAAATAAACGATAGGTAGGTGCTTAGGTATATGTTATTTTCACGATTTTTATGTTCCCTTATAGGTATTAGCGTATTAAATCTGATACATACAAAAAAAATAAGACATAATACTAGTTTGCGCAACTAGTGTGGATATGGGCAATACACACGAGTCGGACAGAATATTTTTTCTACGACCCAAAAAATCTAGAAAATAAACATTTTATTAAACTATAATATAACTTTAAGCTTTTTCCCCATATAAGAGAGTTCTACCCTCCATAGTACTGAACAAAGAGGATATAAAATAAGAGAGTGTTGTATACCATATAAATGTTTTATCGTTGAGTGGTAAATTCGACCTACATTTCGCTTACCTATATAATGTACTGAATTTAGCATCTTTGGAACATTTAAAATTTATTTTATCTATACAGTTCATTCAGAATCAGAATGTTTTAAAGGAATTGCAAGAAGTTTGTTTATTTACAGTAAGTAGTTTATAGCTATTTCAGTTTATAACTGTTTCTTTCACTACTCTCAGTGCTACTAGGTATACGGTTAAACAATCCGCCCGGTCGTATCCCTTTCCACCTCTTTTCGTAGTGTTGTTGCAGGGAACTGTTATTTAAATGATACAAAGTTAAATGGGTTATGGGTTGATTCGGCAATGATCGTTCTGTGTTTTCGTTATTTCGTATTCTCTCTTCCTTCTTTTCCATATTCAAGTTCTATATCTGTTTAATGAAAGAAACTGTTTCAAATTAACAGATTGCTACTAAAAAACCCACCTCTATAACGTACCCGTAGTGTGTAGTGCGCTATGCACAGTATGTACAGTCGGCTTTAGAATAGCATATACATGTTAAATGTGAATTTCGTTTACCTACCGAAGTTATAAAACCGCCCTTCTTATACAACAAAGGAATGGCAATTTTTAAAACGCCTTCATTTAATGGTTTTGGGAGATTAAGTGTATTTACAATGGTCGGTCATGTCCCGAATAAATAGGTTTTCTTTGCATTTTTGTACTGATATAATAAAAAAAAGGGATTATAATCCCAAACAAACATTTATTATCGAGGGTTCCAAACTAAGTGAAGATGTGGGCGTGGACAACTGTTTAACTGATTTCAAATTTATTATTATTTAAACCGTGATTGGTTACACAAAAAAAAGGCTGTCTATTCAATGTAAGCGATTTGAGTTTGAAAATGTATATGCAATTCTGAAGCCGATGTACATACTACCTAACCGACCTAAATTTTAATATACGGATTGACATTCTATTTTCGTTTTAACAATACATAAGTATTATAATGAAAATATTAAGATCTAAAATATATATTTTTAAGTTAATGTAAAAAAGTAGGCACAAACTGAAAAAAATGAATTTCAATGTTTTTGTTCACATTTAGTAAAAATAACTTAAAGCCGTTACACATGGGACTGATGGTCAGTTCTGATGATCAGTCCTGATGGTACGCAACGCAAAACGGATGCCTGTTGCATATGAAATGTTGCGTATGAAACAGTTTTAAATATTTATGTCTCTGAAGCTCGCGGAACGACGCGCTGTTGCCGCTTTGTGCATTAAACGATTATTAGAGCCTTATTTTTCTTGTCTCGATCTTTGTAATGATCATTTGAGCTGTCCCACATAAATCTTTTTTCTTCTATAAGATTTATAAGAATTTCTGTATCTATCCGTAACTCGGTTTTCGCCATCGTGCTTTAAAAAATAGTCAAAGTACAAAGGTGTATTCAATTGTGATTTTGTACGCAACTGACCATCAGGATACGTGTGTTAAATCTCATATGAACAATAGCTCGTCCTGATGCGTACCAAATATTAAAATCAGAATTCAATACTGATTTTATTTCAGTGCGACGATAAGTTAGGTACCTATAAATTGAATATTGTATGTATATAGGTACTGCACAAGTCCCCTTGATACCTGCTTTCATCAGTCATGAACCGAAATAATCGTCCTTGAACCGGTTCCACAACGATACCAAATCGGGTTGGAACAAAACAATTAGGCCACACCTACATTAGATCCGTATTTCTCCCGATCCGATCCGACTCGACGTTGTCCGATAGTCGGACGACGTCGGAAGAAAAACAGACATATTGATATTAATGTTAGTGCCTACAATTGAAAAGAAGCTCCCGATTTCTGAGTCCCGACGGCCGATCAATTATGTTGTTTCCAGTCCGACGTTTCTAGTCCGACGCGTGCGTAGTTGGTGAAGGAATTAAAAAGTTAAGTTGAAAAAATGACGGAAAAAATAGACAGGGAGTTGTTAATACTTGTTAGAGATGAAACTCGTATTTGGGACCAGGGGGTGAAAACTTACCACAACCGTGATATAAAATGTGAGCTATGGAAATCAATTGGAACAAAATTTCAAATTTTAGGCAAATAATTTGTTTGAGAACAATAAACAACTAAAAGGTTGAATTAACTTTCACTATTTATTCTTTAAATACTTTAAATGTAATGACAGCCGTTTCGCTATCGAAATAGCATCGTCAGATTGACATATTGAAGTTACATTTTGTTTGTTTGTAACTAGGTACTTGATGTTGATAAGTAGTTAAGGCTAGACCAAGTAAGGAAGTAATAAGACATAACAATATTAAAGCCTAGATGTTATTAGCCCTAAGGGATTATCCTGGATGTATTTCCCTCTAAGATCAGTATAACTGTGCAATGATATAGAAAAACCAGGAGAAAAACTATATCCTGCTGATCTTTACAATAACTTAATATATTTGTGTTATAATTACGTCTTATCTATGTATAAAATGAAGACTCAATCAAAGTAAACAGTTTAATAGTGGTGAACTTTATATTGTTGATCTGCTAGATGTCTTTTGATTTCAAGTTCTTCGAGGAAATCTAAATTTTGTTTTTTATCACAGGTGTGTAATATTTGAATGTCATTGGTGTGTATGAGTGAGTGTGGATGTTCAAGAAATAATAATATAATCCAATATTATTCAACGTGTAAAAACACGATGAAGTAATGGCTATGTGTTGGAACAAACCTAATAAAAACAAACAAACGTTCAAATAAGTACTCCTTAAAAAACAATCCAACAACGACGCATGCGCAAACTGCTTAGAACTTTGAACTAAAATGTCGTAACATGGTCCACCTTTTATTTGCACTCAGAATAAATTTTCCTATTTGTTTAAAAGAATCTTATATCCGATCATCACCTTTCCCACCCTTTCATGTAGACTATTAGACAACGTTCCTTGTGATAAAGAAACAATAAAAACGTATGCAAAAAGTATTTTCATGGGTTAGGTTTGCTAGCATAGGCGTAGTAAAAGTAATATACGGTACATATATTGTTTATTTCGTTATGGTTTTGTAAAGTTAGTTTTTATTAAAAAGTTTAATTATATACAGTAATATTATTGATGAAATTTCAGCAGATTTCGTAATAAAACGTTTAAATATTATTGGTAGGTATGATGTATTTATTGAAACCTAAAAATTAATTTTGTAACTGTTAATGGCTCTGTCACTGTTAATGTAATGTCTTATCTACCTACTTTTGACCTTTTTTAAAAATCTAGTTACCGCATTAATTACAACATTGATACTTGGACACTCAAACTTAATTAACTTTCTGTCAAGTATTATCATTGTATAAATAGACAAGGTTACTAATTCAAAACAATATTAAAAAAGTCTCCCAAAAAGTAAAAAACTCAAATCTGGCTATGTTACAGAACAAATAATAATGATGTTTTTATTTGTAGATATAAACATTCAAAAATTAACCGTAAACCAGTTTTTAAATAATAATACTAAATTTACAAAACCATTTTCTTTACTCTACAGGCTTTTCATCCTATGATGACTACTAAAATTGTGATTCAAGTTTCCAGAAGTAACAAATTTTTTTATATATCATTGAAAGTAATCTTATAAAATCAAGTAATCTCATTCTACAACCCATTTACCAATCCTTATTGTAGTTTTTAGGCGATAAGGAGCATAGTAGGTAGAGAGAAAGGTTTTTAGGTAGTTTTAAAGTTTAAAGTTAAGTGTGGCAATATTTTTGACTTGCTAAAATGGAAACGCACAATTTTAACTCAAATTAGCGCATTGTTTAAAATGTTTATAACTAATTTATATATTCAGTTTTTTATTTGTACATGATTTACAATACAAATCATATGTATCTTTCACCATAATTGTTAAACTGGATCGAAAACACCCACATTTCGGGCATATCGAGCTTCAAAATATTCTCCCATAAGGATTGATCTACTTACGTAGGTACTACGTCTATTTATACAATAGTATTAATGTAGTAGACGTATTCAAAAAGTCTATGTATCTATAAAAATAAAGCTGAATGATCCCTACAAGGTACATTTCCACCAAACGGTCATGTCAATCGTCAAACTTATCGGTACTGGGCTACGGAAAATCCAAATTTAATACAAGAGTATCGTACCCAAAGAAAGTTCATGAATAATAAAGAATTAATAGGAATATTGGACCATAGAAAGGCCGTCTAGGTCACCTGATTTGACTCCTCTTGATTTTTTTATGGATACGTTACAAGTAAAGTGTACCAAAATAGACCACAAAATATGAACACAAAGAAAATATGTGTATTAAGGTTGCACAAATGACTCCGGAAGTTATAGAGGTTAGAGAAGAGTTTGCGTCTTTCTAATTGTGTTTTAACTGAAGGTAAACAATTTAAGCACTTAATTTAGATTTCGTTACATTTTATGAATAATACATACATATTTATTGTAATAATAAAAATTTATTAATTTTTTTTAAACAAATACAAACATCTTTAAATCATTGATATGGCTTACTAGGCAAAAATAAAAAAGTATATTTACAAATTCCTAACCAGTTTAAAACTAAACATTGACCTGTTACACGATTTTTCATCAATGTCGCCGGTTTAGAAAATAACCAATTTATTTCTTTCATTTGCACTATACTGCATATGCTCGATGCATACCTATGTCATCGAAAGATGTTGAAAGATTAAAAATAGACCCTTCTTTTTTTGTTGGCTTCGTTATAACAGTAATAATACTAAAGAACTAAACTTCACATTCTAACCTACGCTCTGTATCGCAATCGAGAACCTTTTATAATAAAGAAAATATAAATATACAAAAGTGTGGATTAAATCAAATAATGTACCTAGTTAAGTTTAATGTCATATAGATAGGTAGTTACTTACCTAAAACACAATTGGTTGTATTAGTAGACACAAAAAAAACTACTTAATAAGTATTATATATAAATACCCACGTATAAAATTGTTTGCTATTCACCTAATCAACTCAGTTATCCCTAGTCGAAATAGTGTAAGTACGGTAATGAACCGAAATCCCCATTATTTACGTAGGTATACAAAAATTTAAGCAATTTAATTTGCCGTTGTTTTAGAGACATATTGACCCATGTCTTTAAAATATGGGGTTATGGTTATAATATATTATATAATAATGAAAAACCTCTCGAGTAAAAGTTTAGATTGTAAATAATGCACCAACATTATTTTTAATAAAAATTACGAATTACCAACCCTCTGATTATTAATTAATAAGCTTAAATTTTTATGTGTAGGTAAACAATCCGTATTTATAATTAATGTAGAAGTAAAGCATACATAATAAACCGTAATAATCATGGAAATACCATTTTTTATGTTAGGCTGTTATTCACACGTAAATATAAAATTGAGATAATTTTATTTCTCTAGGATTGTCATATGAGCAAGCACGCAACCAGCTGTTTACTTAAAATAATTTTGATTTTGAAGCAATAAATAGATAATATGGATGGATACAGATTTTAAGATTTTTATCACGTTGTTACGATTACTATGGTGACGAAGAAGCTAAAGGTACATGCAAATCTTTGTTTTTTAAAAGACAATTGGCGAGCTGTCTTTTTCGACTAAAACATTATAAAAAAACAAATTCCACTAGCCGTTCTACGTAAACAATATTAAACTTTACGGGACGAACATA
The DNA here is from genome assembly GCA_035357415.1 of Ophraella communa. NCBI lineage: Eukaryota > Metazoa > Arthropoda > Insecta > Coleoptera > Chrysomelidae > Ophraella > Ophraella communa. The sequence continues at coordinate 30,374,724 of CM068980.1, forward strand.
ATTAAAACGCAAACATATAAAGTTCTTATAAACACTTGTATTTGAGTTTCGCAGTACCAATTTTAGGGATCATGACTCAATTTATGTATTAAGTAAGTTTTAATTTATACATTGTTCTTTATTTTGTGGCTCTCGAAATTGTGAGAGATAAACTGATATAAAAAGACTGTATTTACTTACATTTATTGTACTAACCCTAATATCAGTTTGCTACCTTGAAAAATAAAATGTAGCTTCAATATGTTAATCTGACGATGAAAGATTATCGAACCAGCTGTCATTGCAATTAAAAAAGCTATTTTTTTAAAATAAAAAATAAAGAACAAGGGCTATGCTCTAAGCAAAACTACTAAACAGTATATCATAGTTCATAATAACTGTATAACTATACAGTTTTGCTCATAGTATCCATTAGGCAAACTGTAATATTTGCTTATACTGGTTGTTTTGAAGTAGTATATAAATACAAATTTTTAACCCAAAATGTACTGTATATGCTAGATAAATTTTCCCCTAATGTGTATTTCGGAGAACTTTATACCGGTATAAGTATATCATTAAATTGGTCTGAAGTGGCTACTTTGAGGAACTTTATACATGTATATTTATACTCATACTTACTTCGAAGTGACCTCAAGACGTATATATATATATATATATATATATATAATAATTAAATTTCTGTTATTTACCGACTAATAGGTATTAAACCAGAATTTTTGAGGTAAACGGCAATGTTTTTTAAGAAAACTCTTTTACTTGTTTTCCAAGCTTTCGAAATACATTTATTTCATTTTCAAGGAATAAGTGCGAGTTAAAACAAAATTGGTGTTAACAACTTGGTAAATATAACATAAAAAAACTATTTCAACTTTAATTTGGAATTTAAAAAAATTTTTTTAAGTCAAATTATTATGATAATTATTTTATAATTATATTTATAATATATTTATAATTGTTTTACTTTGTATTTTTAACGTCACTTTATTATAACTACTTTAAAAACTGTTTGTTCACTTTTTAACTGACTGTTCACACTCACTGATCTTCTCTCTTTGACTTCCAATAATAAACTCCTTCCTAACGACCTCTGTTCAGTCTTTTATAGGTTTGAAACTTCTAGAAGCTTCGTTTTTTTGTTCTAGAGATTAGTCATTTCTGGGAAAAAATATGTGTATCTCTTTTTTTCATATTTATGACTAGACATTCTTACTTAGTCTATCATCGATCATTCCAGAATAAAAATATAGTAAAATATATCTGTCTCCTTTTTACACATTATCTGTCCTTTTTTTACACATTATATAATCAATTTTCGCGAAGTTTCTACTAAGTTCTAAATAACATATTTATGTACTAAATATAATATCGATATATTACATAATAAAATAATTTCTTACTTAAAATTCTCTTACAAATACACAAAATATATAATAAAATAATACAATATAATAAAAATTATTTGATTTAGTTATATTAAACAACTTCTGTTGATCTTATACTATGATACTATTATAGAATATTTAAATATTACAATCAGCCCCCGATTATTTAAAAATATTTGTATAGTCATATAGAAATTTTTTTAAATAATCTGTTAAACATTTTGAAATTCTAAGTATATCATACGATATTTTTTTATACTAACCATGGTACAAAAATTTGTTTCGTGAACATTTAATAAAAACGAAGAAGAATCCTTTTTACCGTTCCGTGCACAGAGTCTAGTTCTTAGTTCTATGATCAAATCAAATCAAATGTCAAATTTTAAAATCATCTGTTTATTTATTAACTACAAATTAAATTTGCATATTATGTTTTTAATTAATATGTTATGTTAAATTGATCTAAATATCACCTTTATATGTTTTAGGATTTTGAAAATATCTGCATCTGAGGATATTTAAGTTATTTATAATTCTCTCGAATAAAGAGCAAAAATTTAACATTATATTAGGTATGGTTTGAACTAAATATTAATAAGATTGTTTTTCTCTTCTTTATTGGATCACTCTAAGTAAGTATTGATCTTAATAGATATTTTATCATCTTGTCTAAGTGTTGTTAGATCTTAGCTTCTTTTACTCACTTGTATCTGTTGTTTACAATTTAAATTTATTAAGTATGTTTCCTCCAATGAAACTATTTATTGGATTACAGAGTTTATTCTTGTTAAGTTGTATAATATTATTATGTCTTTTAATTGTTTATATTATGTTTAAATTAATTGGTTGCATATATAGGCAATAATAGCAATGAAGTTTAAAATTATCATCATTTTGTTTCATTATATTTCTTGAAGTATTTTGTAAATAGATTATACTATATTTCCCTCAACTATCAACTTCTTATCACATCATCTTTCTTCTACTATACATACAATCTTATACTTATCATTTCATATTCATCATATAATCTTTATACCTTCTTAAATCATCATCAATAAACATTTTATATCATTTCATCTTATACACACTCGTGTATCTTCCACAAATAAATCATATTCATTTCCATTTATACCTCTAGTTCCTTAATAACTCTTATTTACACTGTTCTCCAAGTACTTATCTTCTAATATTTTATATTTGTTTGTATCTTCATACCAATTAATATTAAACTTTATATTTCTTATATGTAGTCAGGTATTTTGTTTTATTTATAGAATTCATGCTATAGTTTCATTGTTTTAAATAAGTTTTGTATTGATCAAATTAGTTTTATAATTATTGTTAATTTCTATTATTTGAACAATTATTATACTACTGTTTGTTGAATATTTTTGTTTTCATATATCCAATAGATCATTAGTTATTCTTTTACTTAGTTTGATTTAGAGTGATTTATTAATTAGTTTTATTTTTCCTTTTTTAGGTAATATTTTAGATTTATGCATAAACTTATATGTACCATATATGATAGATGTTGAATTGTCACCGATGCAGCATTTTTTTTCAAAATCATGATATCCAAATTGTTGTCTAATGAGTTTTATAATTGTTTTAATTTTTAAACTTATTGTTAATGTTGTTTTGCTTATTTTACTGTTGTAATAGCTACATAGCTTACTATTATAATTACTATACTAATAATCTTAATTGTATATCTTATATCTATTGACTACACTACTATATTCACCTGTGAAAACTCTTTATCTAGTTTCTTTTCTTTCTTACTTTCCAATTTTGTTTATTATATATAATTGATGTGGTAATTATCTTTTGGTATACCTTCTTAGACACGTGTCTACGGCTGCATTAGCGGGCTTAACCCAATATCTCCATTTTTTTATCTAATTCATTCCCGCAAAAATACTACTACCATTTGTATATATATATATTTAGTTAACATACAAGGTGGGCTTCTACCATGTTAAATCTGAGATTTAAGTAAGCTCCGCGGTAAAGTGGGCTCCGATATACGTAGCCACTTTACGAAGTCCTTAAAAAAGCATTAGCTATCTTGTAATTATGTTTACATTGATTTGGCATAGTTTTTAGAAGGAGCTAATTTTGGCCGTATTTGTGAATTTTGTCTATTTTTGTAGTGCACGTGTATATTTCTAGATGGCGATATGTTAAAAACTTGATATACATTTTATATTATATTTGCAGGTCAAAGTAGGATCCGATTACTTTGGCACCGCCGCAATTGCGTCACCTATCACTTTAGCGGTCAGAGTGAGCTCCTTTTACTATTCTTTTATTATACAGATAAAACAATTTTAGTATCGAACATTTTTTTACGTTTACAGTATTTTTCAAGAAAATCAAGTGAGCAAAATAATCCATTTTCAAAAATATACTTAGGAATTATATTATTATATTATATTTCTCTGTCATTTTGAATCTTAAAAGTCATAATAATAATAATATTAAAAACGTTTAAGTTATAGGTATTGTTAAACTTACTCAGGGCAAGAACAGTTTGAATTCAAATTTGCATAAAGATTTTTCTGTTTGCCTATGGGTATAATGGTTTTAATTTTAATCAAATATAACGCTGATTACCGAAAGAGACGATACCAGAGCAGATAATATAAAACATAAAACATAGGGGTTCAATCACAAAAAAATTAAAGTTGTTTATACGATGAAATAAGCAAAACAGACATTATACATCTTTTATTCCATATTTTAGATACTTAAAACATATCATGTTTGCTATACTAATTTTTAAGATAGAAACTATTAAATAAAAAATTTAAATAACATCAAACATCAAACAATGTGCAACAGAAACTTCCACGGTTTATAGAAAAAACTTTAAAATTCAAAGTAATGACAGCTGTTGAATAATTCAAATTATTTTTTTATTAACTATTATAAGAAATATATTATAAACAAACATTCTTAATGTCCAGAATTATATGGAACTATTAAATGACAAAGAGTCAAAACCAAATAGAACTGTAGTGTCTTATGTTAACACTCCTAATAGTAAACTAACCAAAAAATTAAATGAAACTCTAAATAATTACGGTTACAGATCTAAATTTTTAGTTAAAAATTCATTACATTTGTTAAATACACATATGTCCAAAAGTTTGGAGTATTTTATCTTTTTATTAATTTTTATAAATAATTTTTTTGATATAATTAAACATCATTTTGCTACAACTCTAAAGATGATTTATTTTAAAAAAAAATTAATAAACAAAAAAAGGTTTTTAAATAAAATTAATAATGAGTATTTCCTCCATGGGCCTGTATGCATGACTGTAGGCGATGTGGCATGCTATCGATTAAATGGTCGAGCTGGGCTTGCGGAATTCTCTCCCATTCTTCACGAGCAGCATCTTTCAGTTCTCGTTGAGTAATTGGGGGAGGGTTTCGCTTCTTAATGCGTGTTTTAAGAATGTCCCAGGTATGTTCAATGACGTTAATGTCAGGGGAATTTGATGGCCATCTTAATGTGGATATTCCTTCTTCTTCCAAAAAATTTTGAACTGCAGCTGTTCGATGTGGAGGTGCGTTGTCATGCATAAACACAAATCCATTACCTACCGCCTCCCGAAATAGACGCACAACAGGATTTAAAACTTCCTCGATGTACACAGTACCAGTGATTCTTCTCTCCAAAACCAGGAGTACCCCTCATAATACCACTCCAAACCATAATACTCCGACCTTCAAATGGAACACGTGGTTGGGCTGTTTCTAATCGGACTTGTCGTCCTGGTGCCCTCTTAACTAGCGTTTTTCGCGAATCAGAAACCAAGCCAATTCTTGATTCATCAGAGAACATCACGTAATTCCAGTTAGGACCATGGTGTAACTTTTCTTGAGCCCATTGCAATCTTACAATTTTTTGTTGATAAGTTAGTTTTAAAACACGTAGAGGTCTTCTGCGATACAAATTTACCGCATTCAATATTTCAATCTTAATTCAAAAAAATCCGGCGTTTATAAAATTAAGTGTACAAATTGCAATGCTGTAAACATAGGAAAAATAATAAATTTTGAAGTAAGATGCAATGAACAGTTGAGAGCGTGTAGATTGCAACAACCGGATAAATCAAATTACGCAAAACACTTACTGGAATACACAGACTCACACAAACATTTAAACATTTAGATTTTTTGAAGAAATTAGGAATTAAAAGACAGTTAGTAAATCCTCAATTTAAGGTTGTAAATGAACAATTGAATTTTGGAAATTCTCCACTATTAAACTATTTACTTTGAATGAGTCTTCATATTATATATAGATAAGATCAAATAAATTACAAATACATTAAGTTATTGTAAGATCAGCTCGATAAATTTTTTTTCCTAGTTTTTCTATAGCATTGCAAATCTAAGATCTTAGGGCTAATAATATCTAGGCTTTAATATTGTTATGTCTTATTACTTTCATACTTGTTCTAGTCTTAGCATTATTTAGTCAACAAAAACAAAATGTCAATCTGATGATGATAGTTATCGAAACAGCTGTCATTACTTTTAATATTAAAGTTTTTTACAAAACGTGATAGTTTCTGTTTTACATTGATTTGTTTGATGTGGTGTTATTTAAATCATGGACTTTCACAAAGTAAGGTTTTCAACCATTAACAGCATTAAAAAGGAAATTATTTCTAGTTACTTTCCTTTGGAAACGTGGAATATTAACTAAAATATTTCTGATCATTTTGGAAGTATATTTTAATTGTAATAACTTGAAATTTGTTCATCACTATTTGAAAATGTTTTTATATCTCAAGTATGGTTCTTCCTAAACATAATTACGTTCACCAGTAAAGGGCATCTGACACGAGTAAATAATACGACCTATATTTAAAGTAACTTATACACAAATTCCACATTTGGGAAGAAATTAATTGATTGTATATTTTTTGAAAAATCTAAAAGGAAGAGTTATATACAGTGTGACTCCTAGAAAATGTTTATCATCATTGTACTAATAAAAAAAACCGTTTTTTTTTGTAATTAATACCATTAGGGAATAAATAATGAAGAATATTCGTTTTCATTTATAACTTTCAAAGTAAAGGTTAAAATGAAAATACAAAAAATTAGCGATTTTTCACTTTAACGTTCTATATATAGAAAACGGAATGGGCTTATATGTAAAATTTATGATTTTTAAGATACAGATTCACACATGTAGAAGTGTGCATGCAACAGAAATTTGGTTTAATTCGTAAGGTAAAAAAATTAAAAATGTGGTTTTGTAACTTGAATATCTAGCAAATTAATGTGAATAGAACATACAACATATATAAAAGAGCAGCATGGCTTTTTATTATATTTAGCGATTTCATCGGGCTCCAATGAAATACAACTTAAACCATTGTTTATCTATTTATACAATGCTTATAGTGTAAAGGGCACGTGGTTTAAAACAATTATTATATTATTGTTTTCTGTATTACGTGAGAATGTCCACGACGTGAATTTGATCTAAAATATAGCTTTACGTAAGGTTTCAGAATGTTAATATTTTTACTAAATTTAATTTATATAATGTGTAATGAAAATTTTATTATTACTTTTAGAAAATAAATACCTATTTTTAAATAATTTTTGTTTAAAACGTTAACTAAAGCATAAATAAGATCAAACAAATAAATGAGAAATTTTGAAGTAAGATACGCGATTGTAACAACCAGATAGGCTAAATTATGCAAAACGCTTACTAAATAAATAGAAATACTACATTTGTAAAAAAATATATATTTTCTTCATAAATTACCAAATAAAACGCAGGTCCTTTCAAATTTCTTTAGGGAGATATCCAACAATTCTATCTTTCTCTTTCAAAAGGTTAAACAATATATTTAATTTTTCTAGTTTTAAAGTGATAAAAAATTTTAATTTATACTACGACCACCAGATAATTTTAAAAATTGTGCTATTACCAAGGCTGATTGCGTGGCAAGATCAATTAAAATTTCTTATAAAAAATGCCAATTGCAATCGTTTTAAACAATGTCAATACCTAACAGGCGATTCTACTTTTAATTGAATTTCTTAACTGGCTAAAAATATATGTGGCAACGCTGCAAGGAGTTCATGTTGCCTAAAATGTTTTATATACGGAGCTTACGTTACTTAGAAGTATGAAAATATACAGCAACGGAGTCTATCGTATCCGCTATATATACCAGATCCTACTACGACTTCAAGTTATATAGTGGTATACATCAAATATACGCTAGGAGTTCAAATTAGACTACAGCTATACCGGAATATAGGTATATATGTATATATACTATTTAATCGTATTTTTGAACAAATTTCGTTTAACCGTTTAGTTGTTTACTGTTCTTAACATATATATATATATATATATATATATATATATATATATATATATATATATATATATATAATTTTAATAGAAATATTTGCCAACTATTTGTATAATCGGAATGTTTTTGGTGATGTGGCAATAAAATCAAAGTGTACTCTTTTTAGAATATATTTTTTAAACAAAAAAAATAGTTTAGTTCTCCAAATTCAAGAAAATTGGATAAAAAACTTATCATAAACAGAAATACCAAAAGATATTTTACAATGTTTGTCTCTAGAACCAAAATTTAGTATAGAACCTATAATAACTAAAGATATCTCAATTATAAAACCATGTTAGCAAACATTCATTACATCTCATCTTTTGTGAATAATGAAAAAGAAAGAAATATTATTATAGCAAAATCAACTAATGTTTTAACTAATCATAATATACATGAACCTAAACAATCTTCAATGTTTAGAGAACTACTACATAAAACAAAAAAATTTCTACATGAAAATCCAAATTTAATAGTAACAAAATCAGATAAAGATTCAAATACTGTCAGCCAACAAGTAAACATCGTTAATTTGCTATTTGGGCAGTCTTTTACGTTTTCAACGTGTTTTTCTCCATTATTGTCAAGTTTCTATTATAATACTGTGTAGATTGTAGATAGTAATCAACATGGGATAATTAATAATCAATTAGTGTTATTGTTTCATTCACTACAAGTGCTTATTTTAGTTTTTTGGACTATTTCCAGTGGCGCAGCATTATAAACAACAGGTAACTGATATCTTCCTTTTATATTTTCCTCAGTCCTATTGGGACGTCTGTTGCTTTAAAAAATTATTGTGCAGTGGCTTTGGTAACCAAGGCTTCTCACAAAAATGAATACCAATAACAACCAAAATCAAATGTCGTCATCACAACCTAACACAACAAACCGCACTAAATCTTATGTTGCCGCAACGCTAAGCAAACCTCCACCTCCCTCTATTCCAAGTAGAGATCAAGCTATTATCTTGCATGCCATACCTAACGCCGTTCTTTTCGAATATGTGAAAGCTATAGGGGACATCGTTACCCCCAAAAACATTACCTTTGCGTCCCGAATATCCAATAACCGTATTTGTATTTATCTATCCTCAAGTAATATCGTCAATAAACTTCTTAAAACCCATCAAAGTATTTCCATTAACTCCACAATCATCCCTATCCGAAGACTCATTACTTCTGCCAAACGTATTCTCATCTCCAATGTATCTACCTCCATTCCTTACGTTTTAATTGAAAAAGCTTTAAAAGATATTGGTCTGCAGTTAGCCTCTCCTGTTTCGTTTGTAAAATGTGGCGCACTAAGTGATGAATATGCTCACATCATGAGTTTCCGTAGAGTTTCTTACGCTATCCCTGACAATGAAAACTTCTCTATACAAACATCTCTTTTAATAACTCACGACAATACTCAATATAGAATATTTGTATCATCTGACAAACTTGAATGTTTCTTATGCAAGCAAGCAGGCCATACTGCCGACTCCTGCAACAATACCTCTACTTCCTTAACACAAGACGGCCTACCTCCTCCCTCCAGCTCTAAGACACAGTTTACAGTAAACACTTCTCCTGACAGTGATCCTACACAACTCACTTTACCAAACACCCCGAATGAAACGGAGATAACACAATTACCAACTCCTCTAACGCTTGGACAAAACAGGGCCATATCAACTGATAGCAATGTTGAAACTCCTCCCCAGCTCACTCCGGAAATCAATCCTGAAACAGCTATAAATCAAATGCTTCCCCCTTCATATAAAAATCATACTACCTCCACTAAACATCTAAAGAAAAAATCTAAAACTATAATCGCTGACCAATATAAATTAACACCCATCACCCTCACTCTCAACGAAACCCAGCTCACAGCTTTCCTAGAAAATACACATGGAAATATAGACCCTCTCAAGGAATCTCTAATGTTCACATCAAATACCCAAGGACTACTAAATGACATATCTCTTCTCTATTCAGAAACTAAGGAAAGGTCTCTCAAAAACCGCCTCACTAGACTTAAAAAAAAAAATAAAGCAGCAAACAAATCTCGAGGACTCCGATATAAGCGCTTCCTTTGAATATCAAACTGATGAAGAATTGAATACCTCTGAATACCAGCATAAATCCTCACAGCCATCCTCAACCCCTTTTAACCAAGAGCCACTTTCAAAATAACACAATGGAACTGCGATGGATTCTTTCCTCGATTGGAAAGAATCCAACAACTAGTGGCAGAAAAACAACCTGAAATCATATGTCTTCAAGAAACTCTAAAATTTCCAAATTTCCCAAGCTAAAGAACTTTGAAGGATATCACTTTATTCGCACCAACTGTAATCGTGCCAGTGGCGGCACATCAATTTTCATTTCCAGCGAACTATTTTCATCACACCTTCCACTCACAACAGATCTTGAGGCTGTTGCCATAACCACTTGGTGCCCCAATAAGCTTACTATTTGTAGCATATACATTTCACCTAACCACCCTCTTAAAGAAACAGAACTGTTAAACCTTATTTACCAACTTCCTACACCATATATTCTAGTAGGTGATTTTAATGCCCACAACATTATGTGGGGTAAAACTATCGAAAGAGTTATTAATTGTACAAGTTCCTGCCTATTAAACACAGGCTCAAGTACACACTTTAACTTCACATCCGGAACCTTTTCCTCTATTGATCTCAGCTTCAGTGACCCCAAATCAGCTTCTCTTCTAACTTGGCAAGTGGCCGATGATCTTTATGACAGTAATCACTATCCCATCTTCATATCCTCCAATAAACCAAATACTCAACAACACTTAACCAGGAGCTACTGGCGCTTAAAAAATGCTGACTGGACCAGTTACACAACCCAGACGGAGAGCACCTTATCAACCCTCACATTTACTAACAATATACATAATAACTTGTCATTATTCATAAGCGCCTTACTTTCAGCCGCCAATACGCACATTGGCAAAAATGTAATATCACACAAACGCAAAACCGTTCCCTGGTGGAATGCCTCTTGCCAAATTACTGTAGACGAGCAAAAGTTGGCACTTAAAAATTACCGAAAGAATAATAGTCAAGAAAATCTCTTAAAACTGAAAAAAAGCCAGGGCCAATACCCGTTTTACCATAAAACAAAGTAAAAAATCTTCGTGGAGAAACTATGTGTCCTCACTCAATGATAATGCTAATCCTTCTGTTCTATGGAAGAAAATTAGACAGGGGAACAACACCAATCTTAAAATAACCAATCTTATCTCTAACAACAGTGTAATTAGCTAGAATCAAGAAATAGGCGAAACTCTGGCCAAACATTTTTTTGAGAAATTTAAAAGCAAAATCAATCCCAATCTACATGAACCACTGATGGCCTCTTCTCCTCCATCTTCTACCGTAACAACCGAAGACATTCACGATCTAAACGCTTCATACTCGTACTCAGAACTAGCTTCGGCCCTTCAATCCTGCAAGAACACGGCTTCCGGTCCTGACGATATTCCTTATATATTTTTAAAAAAACTATCCATGGAAAGCCAACGAAAACTTCTTGAATTGTACAACCTAATTTGGACTTCCAACACAATCCCCAACCAGTGGAAAACCTCAGTTATTATACCCATTAAAAAACCAAATCAAGCAGTTACCTCCCCCAGTGCTTACAGACCAATATCATTAACATGTATAATGTGCAAGATCTTTGAAAAAATGAGTAATAAAAGGCTCTTGTGGTATTTTGACAAACATAATATAATTGCCAAAGAGCAATCAGGATTTCGACGCAATCGCTCAACCCACGACAACCTAGTAATTCTTCAAAGTAATATTTCCGACGCTTTAAACAAGAAACAAGACTGTATTGCAACTGTGTTTGATATTAAAGGTGCCTTCGATACCATTAGCAGACACTCTATATTAAATAAATTAACCCTTTACAACATCAATGGTAACATATTTCACTTTATCCAGAATTTTTTATCGTCACGATCATACAGAGTTTCAGTAAATGGCATCCTCTCATCATCCTACAGTCAATCGGATGGGGTTCCTCAGGGCTCGGTGTTAAGTCCAACCCTCTTCAACTTGGTAATAAATGATTTATGTTCTAATCTTTATTCACCCATTAAACATGTCTTATATGCAGGTGATTTAATAATATACTGCCACGGACGTTCTGCACTTACCACATCAAAGCTAATTCAATCTGGTGTCGATATACTTTGCAAAAGAACAAATCAGTTAGGCTTATCCTTATCCCATGCAAAATCAAAAATTAGAAAATTCAGCCGACGTTCTCCGTCCCCACCTCCTCGAATATTGATTAACATCAATTGTATCCCTGTAGTTGATAACTGCAAAATACTTGGTTTAACAGATGACTCACGACTTACCTGGAAACAACATCTACTAGAATTAAAAGGTGAATGTAGTAAAAGACTCAACATAATAAAAACTCTTTCACATTTTCATTGGGGTGCCGACGAAAATTCTCTCCTTAAAATTTATAGATCACTCATACGCTCAAAAATAGATTATGGTTACTTCATATATATATCAGCTTCGAAAACACTTCTTGACCTCTTAAATCCAATCCACAATACAGCTCTACGACTTTGCCTTGGTGCCTTTCGATCAAGCCCTGTGGAAAATCTTTATTATGAAGCAAACGAACATCCTCTGTGGTTAAGACGACAGCAATTGCTACTCTCCTACGCAGCATCAGTATCCACGAACCCCTATAATCCTGTATACCCCCTTTTCATATCTCTCTTATCCATATCGCACAAAGAACACCCAGTTTTATCAATAAAACCCATTCCATTAGTGTTATCACAGCTACTTAATGATATTAATTTACTACAAACAACCCTACTACCAGTACCCCAGTCCCCGCCTTGGGCCATTACCATTCCACAGCTTAACACATCTCTTACACGTTACGATAAACACATAACACCTAGGGAACTCATAATAAAAGCTTTTAATAATATCTTAATTACAAATAATTTCGATCTAGTTCTATAAACTAATGCATCAAAAAGTGAAACAGGAGTGGGCTGCTGTGTTACAACTTCCCACTCTCATATTAGCTCCTCACGGAACCCTCTTTTAAGTGGCGTTCATACGGGTGAATTATTTAGCATACTTCAAGCCATCAAATATATTACCCTAACAAATGAGCACGTAGCTATATGCACAGACTCACTAGCCTCAATCCAATCTATCCAAAATATTTTTACCCAACATCCAATTGTCCAGAATATCCAAAATGCTTACCAACAACTTATCACTTCCCAAAATATATCAGTTACCATAATTTGGATACCATCACACATTGGTATAGCAGGCAATGAACTCGCAGATCACTACGCTAAAATTGCCACAGAATCCACTAATATTACCGACAATATTCAAATATGTAACGACCTAAAAGCTCACATAAAAAACGAACAAAAATTAGGTGGGAACAGCACTGGGATACAAACAGTTCATTTTTACATGCAAAACAGCCGACAATTAATAGCCCTCTCCTTGTCCGTACTGAACTTTCAAGACGAGATCTAATCATAATAAGAAGACTTCGCATCAGTCATTCCAAACTAACTCATGGTTACCTGATGACATCCAGCAGTCGAACCTATTGTCAAAGCTGTCAATCATTTTTGACAATAAAACACCTTTTAACTGAATGCTGCCAATACTCAGTCAGGAGGCAACAGAATCATCTCTCATCAAGCCTACGTTATATACTTAATAATCCAGAGCAAATTATCCGCTTATTGAAGTTCCTCAAAGAAGTAAACCTTTATCATGAAATTTAATGTATTATTGTATTTATGTTAAACATAATGTGTGCAAGTGGCCTTAGTAGCCGATCAAGTTATTTTTAATAAAAAAAATCAGATAAAGGTAATGTAACAGTTATAATAGAAAAACAACAATATTTAGATCTCTCTAAACAACTTATGGATGATAATAAATCATATAAAGAACTTAATAAAGATCCTACTTTGAAAATAACTAATGAGTGTAATGCATTAATTAAAAAATTGTTTAATAAAAAACAAATTGATAATGAAATTAAAAATAAACTAACAACTCATAATGGCATTCCTGCAAAATTTTACTGTTTACCAAAAATTCATAAACCAACATTATCAGCTAGGCCAATAGTAGCATCAATTGGAACACCTATTTTACCCCTTACACTTTGGTTAACTGAAATGCTAACAAAATCATATGACTATATTAATGAGTATTACATTAGAGATTCTTTTGAAATAAAAAAAAATTAATAATATTGTATTACCACCAAATTATGTTCTTTTAAGTTTGGATGTAGTGTCACTTTTTAGTAATGTTCATCTAAATTTATGTTTAACAGCAATTAATAAGAAATGGAATGACATAAATAAAAATTGCAGACTAAATAAACAGACATTTTTAGAATTAATAACATTTATTTTCAATAGTACATATTTTTCCCATAATAATAAACTATATCAACAAACTTTTGGAACACCAATGGGATCTTCAATATCTCCTATTTTAGCAGAATATGTAATGGATTCCATCTTGGACTTAGTTATATCTGTTTTACCTTTTAAATTATTCTTTATTAAAAAATATGTAGATGATGTAATTTTATCCCTTCCATATGATGAAATAAATAATATACTTTTTTACTTCAACAGCTTTGATCCACATATACAATTTACTATAGAAAAAGAAGATACAGAACAATCCTTACCTTTTCTTGATACTAAATTTATAAGAAACAATAACAATAACATCTCAATCGACTGGTATAGAAAACCGATAAGCTCTGGGAGATATATTAACTATCATTCATATCATCCACGTAATACTAAATTATATTTGATCAAACAAATGAAAAATCGAGTTTTAAATATTTCAGATCCAATTTTTCACCAAAAAAATTTAAAAATTCTTTATAAACTATTTCTTGAGAACTGTTATCCACCATATCTTTTTAAACAAATTTTATATAATACTTCTGACAATACAAGTGCCATAATTCATAACATGACAAGAAACACAGAATATCATGACATCAGTTCTAGAAATAATACCATTCCATTTTATGTATCTCTACCCTATATCAAAACAGTCACACCCAAACTTTCCGAAATTTTAAAACAACATATTTTATAAAAATTGCAAATAAACAACATCTTACAATCCATTCGCTTTATAGTAAAATCAAAAAAAAAAAAAAACACCAAATAATAAATTACCTAAAATAGTTTATGAAATTCCTCGTAAAAATTGTGATAAGAAATACATTGGTCAGTCAAAAAGGTCTCTTACTAATAGAATAACATCTCATAAAAGTGACAGTAAACTTCATCAAGAGAAATGTGAAAAAATTATTCTGACATCTTTTACATAAAAATTTTTTTTTAAAAATAATAGTTTGAAGTATATTTATATTTACCATTGTTAACACCAAATTTTATATTCTCAAATACATTCCTTTATAAATAATTTGACTTAAATTTTTTTTTTAAATTCCAAATTAAAGTTAAAATAGTTTTTTATGTTATATTTACCATTTTTTAACACCAATTTTGTTTATACTCGTGCTTATTCCTTGATAATGAAATAAATATATTTCGAAAGCTTGGAAAACAAGTAAAAGAGTTTTCTTAAAAAACATTGCCGTATACCCCAAAAAATTCTGGTTTAATATATATATATATACAAACAAACATTCGGTACTCCAATGGGAGCTTCCATCTCTCCAATTATTTTTTGCTATGTAATGGATAATTTATTAGATACTGTTATTCCCGTATTACCTTTTAATTTAATTTTTGTTAAAAAATATGTGGATGACATTATTTTGGCATTACCTAAAGATGGTTTAAATGAACTTCTTTTTATATTTAATTCTTATGATCCTCATATTCAATTTACATTAGAAAAAGAGGACGTAGAACATAGTGTTCCATTTTTAGACACAAAATTTATTAGAAAAGATAACACTATTACTATAGATTGGTACAGAAAACCAATAAATTCTGGTAGAATTATAAATTTTTGGTTATATCATAAATTTTCGACTAAAATTAATTTAATAATTCAAATGAAAAAAAGAATTACATTGATTTCGGATCCTATTTTTCATAATAAAAATTTTAAAATTTTACATGAAATGTTTTTAGAAAATGGTTATCCGAATAAATTAATAAAAAATATATTAAGTAATAATTTTTACATTATAAATACATATGATCAAAATAATAAAGAATTAGACATTCAAACCAATAATACAAAATTATATGTATCATTACCTACATTCGAGAAATTACATCTAAATTAAGTAGAATTTTTAAACCATTAAATAATATTAAAATTACGAGTAGAACATGTCTTACCTTAAACAAAATTTTTAGTAAAGTAAAAGATACAACTCCAATTTTGGATTTATCTAATGTAGTATATTGTATTCCTTGTTCTGCTTGCGACAAAAAATACATAGGTCAAACTGGCCAAAGATTAAAACAACGTTTATCCTTGCATAAGAGTGATACCAGGTTACATCCTGAAATAGGTGAATTGGCTAAACATTCAATAACTAATGACCATCTTATCGATTATGCTTGTGTTAGTATTTTGGATGTACAAATTAACAATAAAAAAAGACTTTTTTTGGAAATGGCATCTATATCACAAGACAATGATATTATGAATAAAAAAAGTGACCATAAAAACTTGAGTGACATTTATTATTATCTGCTATCTTTGGATAAACATACAAATAAAGATCTAAATGATACCTAAAATTCATGACATTTATTTGACATTTTTATTTTGATTTTAAATGACATTTTAGAAGCTTAAATCAAAACTATAAACAAGAATAAGATATCCTTATTTTTTATCATAGAACAATTAAATATTTTGATCAAAATTTACATTTTTCATGAAAAAAGAAATTAAAAATTATAACCTATTATTTTCTACTCTTTTATTATTACATTTTATCTCAAGCAATTAAGTTGTTTATTAATTTTATGACGTTATTTTGTTTTATAAATAATTTGACTTAAATTTTTTTTTCAAATTCCAAATTAAAGTTAAAATAGTTTTTTATGTTATATTTACCATTTTTTTAACACCAATTTTGTTTATACTCTTGCTTATTCCTTGATAATGAAATAAATATATTTCGAAAGCTTGGAAAACAAGTAAAAGAGTTTTCTTAAAACACATTGCCCTATACCCCAAAAAATTCTGGTTTAATATTTATATATATATATATATTATTATATTATTCAGTTGTCATATACTAATGTTTATTTTTCTTTTTATTTTTAGCTTGTACATTATAGAATAATGGACTTAATTATTGAATCGACTCCTGATGTTAGTGTTTCTTTATAAGGAATCATCTTTTATCAAGTTAATTTTGTGTGTGTGTGTTTATTAAGATTTATTGTGTAGTTCCAATAAAGAAGTTTTATGGTAAATTCATCATATAACAGAAAAAAATTTAAACTTATATCCTTTTTTTCTTAATTATTTATAACAATCTTAATTATATTTTGGTAAGTTATTATTATTATTATTATTTTGAATAATTACAATATATACCAGAGATATTGGGGTAAACGGTAATGTTTTCAAGAAAACTCTTTTACTTGTTTTCCAAGCTTTCGAAATATATTTATTTCATTAAGGAATATGCAGGATTATAAACAAAATTGGTGTTAAAAAATGGTAAATATAACATAAAAAACTATTTTAACTTTAATTTGGAATTTAAAAAAATTTTTTTACCCCAATAATTCTGGTATAATACCTATTAGTCGGCAAATAATTTAAATATAATTATATATATAAATATTTTTGATCTGATGAAAACCCAGAAAGAAACAGGTACCAGATCTGGGGATGTAGTCAGGATACCGGCCAAAGGTAAGTAAAACTATTTGTCAATTATCGAGCTTTTGAATTTATTTCAAATTATTTTTCAGGATACTATGAAACAAAAATGAACATTAGTAGTGTTAAAACTAAGTTTGACTATTGACTATTTTAATTCGGTTAGCAATAATAGCGCTATGCTATTGTTACTAAAAATTATAAACAACTAAACGTTTGAACTAAACTTCCATCATTTATTTAAAAATTAGATTTTTAAATGCAATGACAGCTGTTTTGCTAGAATTTTTTTTTTGTTTTTAGCTACCTAATATTGATTAAGTAGTATTAAGGCTAGATCAAATATGGAAGTTTATATGTTATTAGCCCTAAGGGATTAACTATGTATTTCCCTCTATGGTCAGTATAACTGTACAATGATATAGAAATTTTTATAATTGTGTTACAATTACGTCTTATCCATGTATAAAATGAAGACTCAAACAGTTTAATAGTGGAGAACTTTTAATATTTGTTTGTTTATTAACAATTTTAATTGGTTGATCTGCTAGATGTCTTTTTATTTCGAGTTCTCTAAGGAAATTTAATTTTTTTTTGTTATCACAAATGTGTAGTATTTGAATGTCATTGATGCGTATGAGTAAGTGTGTATGTTCAAGTAGGTATTTTAAATAGTTTGACTTATCTAGTTATTTTAATCTAAACAAAAGTATTAATCGTATCTTACTTCAAAATTCCTTTATGTTTTCTTAGCTTTTTTTTAATCAATATTTAAAAAACAAATAACTTAAAAAATATGTAACTTGCAACATGCGCTTTTAGGGTTTATTTCAGACGTAAACTACAATAGAAAAATAATACGATTAGATATACTAATCAACTGGTTTACGCTTTCAAAAATTGGTATTTGGAATATTATATTCTCCCCATTATATTTTCAGTGAATTATCTTTAGATGCTGTAAACTTATTATT
This sequence comes from Ophraella communa, assembly GCA_035357415.1. Taxonomy (NCBI): domain Eukaryota; kingdom Metazoa; phylum Arthropoda; class Insecta; order Coleoptera; family Chrysomelidae; genus Ophraella; species Ophraella communa. Next base: position 30,393,403 of record CM068980.1, read on the forward strand.
AATTATTAATATTAAATATAAATGTGTTTTGCTTTAAATTAAAGGACCAAACTAATGCTTAGGAATGCAAGAAAATAATTAAAGTGGATCATTTCAATCGTTTGTGATGTCCTAAGGACGGTCCAGACACAATCGTATCAAGTAAAAAGGCGCATGCAGTAAGTCGAAAATTTTAAATGCCAGGCATCATTTCATAAAAATTGATTCTAATGCAGATTTTAACATAGAGTTGTAAGTTTAAGTGTATATCTTCAAGTAATTAGGCAATCTGATTAAAGTTTAGTAATAATTATAACATTCATGTTTTTTAACGACTATAACGTCGATCATCTTAATCTTTGATTTATTGTTTATTTTTGACTTTGTGTCTGGACCGTCCTTTAAAATTATTGCAGATTTAAACTTTCCTATAAAAATAAAGAATGTATTTACTAAGAAATTTTTATTAACCATAAAATAAAGAAAATAATTCTTTATATAAAATTTGTATAGTTATGTAAATAAAGTCGATATCTTAGATAAATAGTAATGCAACAAAAGAAAATATGTAGTAATTATATATAAAAGTTTCCATTGCATATTCTATGGAATAGCCTTAATAAAAAACATTTATCCTTAATCAGAGAAATACAAATCCTATATACAAATAAAACAAACTATGTTAGGAAAGACAATCTGCAATGAGAAACGTTTGAAATCAAGGATGGACTGCGTCAAGGAGGAGTTCTAAGCACTAAATTGTTTATATTGATTATTGATTACGATAAAAACTTTACAAAGTAACATATGGGTTACCACAAACTGACAAATGATTGGTTTATCAGAATGTACTTTTGCGGATGACATTATGATTTGTGACGACCGAGAAAAAGACCTACAACACAACTTATAAAGAGAAATTTAAAAATAAATGCTTACAAATCAAAAGTTTTCTGGAAAAACCGCGTTCGGATGAATTTTTTTCTCGGCTTATTGACTTTGAAATCATTATTAAGAGAGAGTAAGGATAGGGTTTAGTATGATTTCATGGTATCAATCTGCCTACTATACTAGTCGCACTTTACCCGCTAGCTCAATCTCCCTACAGAGACAACTGACGAGTTTCGGTAGGTGTCGGGTTTATATGCTTAGGAGCCGGGGTGGGAGGGAACAGAAGGCGGAAATGGCAGTTGGCGGGTAATTAGAGGTTCCTACACCGACACCTACCGAAAACATAGTAATCATATAATGTTATTATATAAATAATATTAAATTAAAAGTTTTTTTGAGGTAAACAGTCAAATATAAAAGGGCAATTAATGTAAACTTTTTATATTTGTGAAGCTTTCGAAAATGTTTATTTTCTTCTTCAGCACAAACTAAAATTATAATAAAATTGTTAACATAATATTATAATAGTTAAATTAAAAACTTACTATCGTGAGGTTAAATAATATTTGGCCTCATAAATGCGCACATTATAAAAAAAATTTTACCAAAATACAAAAAATAAATTAAATTAAAAGAAATGTTAATTTAGAATAAATGTTCAAAATCAAAATTTGACGATTATGTCATGATGACATAAACTATCAGAATTTTAAATCATTAATCAAAAAGAAGAAGAAATGAAAGAAAATTAACGTTTTAATTTATATGTTACACATCCTTTGATAGTATATAACTGTAGATATTATTTAAAGTATCAATATATGATCTTTTATTAATACATTTATTTTTATTTATATATACCATCTCAAGAAATTCTCTTTTTTGTAAATTTTTTTTTTAATTAAAATTTTTGCTTGATTAAAATTAAAAGAATGATTATTATAGAAATATGCATGCACTTTCACTTTAACTTTTTAAAAACTTTAACTTTTTAAAATAAACGCATACAACTTATTTATTTGAATTTTAAAAATAGAAATACAATGAACCAAATGATCCGAGAATGATAATTGGAATGAATTCATAAAATTAACCGTGGGGCTTGCGTGGTAGCTTCTTCTTTTAAGATTACTGCCGACTTGAAGTATTACGATATAGTATGGGCGCTCATGGTTACATTTCTCCTCCCTCCTTTGGTGTTTCCTTCGTCCTCGAAGGTTTGGAGATCTCCCCTTTTAATTCTTCCAAAATTTGAATTTGGGCTGGTTCCAGTTTAGTCCCAGAAAGGAATTTGAAGATCCCTTTTCTTTTCCATAAAATACATAATAAACAGGGAACTAAAACAAATAAAAATAAAACAATTGAAGTGGCGCTGAGGCCGGTAGCTAGTTGGGGTAGATTGTCCTTTGGTTCGATTGGTTAAAGTTGACCATGGGTCTCGGGTATCTTTAATTTTCCTATTTTTATTTCGTGCTCGGCAGTTAGTTTAATTGGTATAACCTCCGGTATGGGAATTTCTTGATATGTTTTGGCGTTGAATTGAATAGTAATTATGGTAATTGGTTCTTTAGACATTAACAAGCTGCTGGTTTTGATTGTTTCGTTTTGGATGGTTATTGGTTGTGTTCGGAATTCATATTCCTTAAAAAATAATATATTCATCTCACTTGATCGTGACAGTTAGCGACAACTGTTCGGTATGTTCGATAGAAAAACTAGAGTGTGTTGAATATAAAAAGGGGAAAGAGAGGTTTTTTGACAGATAGTTTCGCTCTTGTCAAGAGATAGCAAAAAATTTATTTTCCACTATCTCGTCACGAGAAAAATAGTTATAATTTCTTAATCGACTCCATTTTAGTGCAATGACAGTTATAAAGCTCTAAGTATACACCATTTCCTGGAGAGTAAGAA